>VZSR01000247.1:9568996-9616671 GCA_013398615.1 Brachypodius melanocephalos
CACAGACACATCCAGAGCACAGCCAAGGTTGTGGGCTGAGCAACGCCTGGCTCTGAGCATGGGGCAGGACCATCAACCACCCCACCAAGCCCAGCCCCATGGGCAGCTCAGGGCCAGCAGCCACACGTGCCAGGAGTGTGTGATGAGTGCCTGGGGGTCTCTGTGTGTGTCCACTCTTGTCCTTGCCTCTCCAACCCCATGAGCTTGCAAGCCCACGTGTGAGCCTGCGTGTCCAGACTCCCAACCCCGTTTCTCTGGGAAGAAGCCACTCAAGGGCTCTTTCCAAGTAACAACTCCAATAAAGAAACCTGCGCAAATGGTGCGTAAAGCTTTTATGAATCAAGCCCTTAATCAGGGTGTCGGGTTTCCGAGCACATCCTCCAGGCCTGGCGGCCCTCTAATGCATTCATCACATTAAGAGTTAATTTACAGCACGCGGTTTGGGGCCGGCTCTCGGCCCTTCCCTGAGCATCCGCCTCAAGTGTGAGCCCTGCGTTAACAACCCAAATGTATTCCACTCCCAGGAAAAAAAAGCATCACCCTGGATATTTTTGCCCTTCAAGGGAGACTCTGGGCCATGGAACAAGATAGCAGTGGTGTGACAGGACCACCACCGCGCTCATGAATTTTAGATGCCTGCGAGAAATTATCTGTTTTTCTGGACCCTTGCTGGGCTCAATCAGTTCCTCCGTGGTTGGTGACAATTAAAGAACCAATATGATGCAAGGAGGATATTTTACACACTGCTTGACACCAAGGCTCCCATCTCACTGGCTTTGGCCTCTTCCCTACCTCCCAGGACATGTCTCTTCTTTCTTTCCCCAAAAAGCATCAGAACATTTGGTGTGCTCCCTGTTTCTAGGAAATGGGCTTTCATCCCTGAAGGCTGTGTATCTCTATGCAGAAATTACAATTATGTCAGAAGAAGAGGAATTCATTGTCTAACACACTCTGCCCATGCAGGGTGTTGGGAAGTCTTGGGGCTGGACTGTGGAGCACCATGGCCCATGGAGTGTGGATATCAGAAAAGCACATCTTCCCCTCCTTCTCACTTTTCCTCTCTCTGTTTTCTAAGCAGATGACAAATTTCAGACTGTTTTTCTCATTTGAGACAGCGCTATTCTGGAACAAAACCACAAATCTGCTGGTGGAATAAAAAGGCCGTGCAAAGGCTTTGTTAAGCAGCATGCTTCCTGGGGAGATCTGGGAGAGCTTTGCAAAGCTCTGCAGATCCAGAAGGTTACAATAATAACAGTGTAATGTTGCCCCCATGCTCCCTTTTGTCTTCTTTCTCATAGAAACTGGTCAAAAACTGAGACACGGGGGCACGAAGGGAGATTACAAAGCCACACTGCTGGCACTGGGACATTTTCTGCCCTCCTCAAACCCGCTGTCCCCCTTTGCAAGGCACAACTCCCTGTCGCATCCCAGCTGCAGGTGTGGGTTCCACTGTGTTCTGTAAAGTCATAGGCAGAGAAGGGAGATGATAATCAGCTGTGCCCCTAATAGAGATGGCCAGAAAAGCTTTACAGTTTTGGATGAAAAAAAGGCTATTTTGATTTAAATGAAAATCTTTTTAAGAACGTTTCAATTTCAGCACAATATTGTCTATGGAAAAGAGGCTCAAATTACCTTGTATTCATATGCTGGCATTAGATGATTTTCGTTTTTCATCTGTTTTGATTCAAAAACAAATCCACAGTTTGTAATGTGTATACCTCTCATGTAGCTTTAAAGGTCAAACCAAAAAGCAACTTGAATTCACTAAAACAAGACATTGCGATTAAAACAATTTTTACAAGCTGAGAACATTGGGAGAGTTTAAAACTTCATGGTTTTCTACTTCAGAACTAGGAAAAAAAAAAAAAAAAGGAGAGAGATTTGTGGAATTTTAATGAAAAAAGATGGGGTTCCCACACTGCTCTTCTACCTGATGGACTTGCATGGTGGAAGAAGGAAACCAGAGTTCACATCCTCCACCTGCATAGTTTAGAGACTTGGATGCCTCTTATTAAAAAAACAAAAGCTTTATTTTTCTGTCATGGGGTTATTTCATTTTCTCCCATTCAAATAGTTTCACTTTTCTACAAGGTAAATAGAACAGACCTGTTAGGCTTTGGCTGGGCTGTGCTTAGAGCAGCATCCCTCCATCAGGCTGTTCTCCTCTTCCTTGGTCTAATTCTAAACAGCCAGAAGATGCCATTGCTTTCATCAGGTGAAATTTGCCTGATCCTCCAGTTAAAAACTCCCACATTTCTTGGTAAATCTCCAGCCTCTGCTCATTTCTCCTGTTGTGTTTCCCTCAGTGTTCCTCAGCAGAAAGACTCTGCCTGTGAGCACCTTCCCAACACTTCAAAGCCTGGCCACAGCTGAGGTTGTTTCTCTTCTCTGTTGCACGAGGATCTTGATCAGGGTAATGCCACTGCCCTGTGCTTATAAAGGATGAGGAAATTTGGGTGGTGTTATTGAGAAAGCTTCAATTTCCCAGCCCAGGCAAATACTCCATTGACTCTTCCAACAGAGCAGAGCAAAGTTCTGTGCTGCACAACAGGCAGACAAATAATCCTCATGTAATTTATCTCAAATCTCCTGATCCAGTCTTTGACTCTGGGAGCTTATATCATGTAAATACATATGAAAGCCTATTAGCTCCTTTGATCATATTAACCTGCTGCTGTTCACAATTAGTTTGAAGTCTTTGTCTGAAAAGCTCCACATTAGTGTAAGAAGAGACGCAGGGGAGGAATTCAGCCTGTCAGAAGAAAATTACTTTTGAGAGGGAGAAAATTTTGTACAGTTATGTGATTCAAACATAATTTTTGCTAGTCTAACATGGAAACCAAATCCAACTGTAGCACAGAGAGCTCCAGGATGCCACTGAGCCCTCTCCAAGGCTTGTCCTGGGGCAGACAGAATCTCTGGCTGTGGGTAGGCACAGCATAAAATGGGGTGACAAATGATGACAGCATGGAAATGTCAAGGTTTGGACAATAAAGTCTTTATGATCTAAATAAACAAATATTTTGGGGAAAAACCCCATAATGTTATTCCCATTTTAAGGTCTTACCAGGGCTTAGTCCAGATGAAATGCTGAGTTTTCAGCCCAGTATCTTGTCCTATTCATGGGATGATCCCTCCCTCTCCAGAGGGACTTGATTTTGTGTTCTTTGAAAATGTGTTGATCAGGTCAGGGGAGAGAGGATTTTGTATAGTGCAATTTCACCTTGGCTGTTAATTATATTGATTTCATTGTCTGGAACACCCTTGTCTGGAAGGGATGGCCATCCTGTTTCCTCCAAACACTGCCTGACAATATTTTTGGAATAAGCTACTGGAGAACCTCACTATCCTTGTGAGATCTGAGCTTGAACCCATCTCTTCTGTCCCATTCACCTGACAATTTTTGATTTTTAGCCCCTCCAATGAGGTGAAAGGATCAATGACAGCATTGTTTTGCCTATACAAGGAGTGGAAATTAGAAATCTTGGACTTCTGCCTTCATCTGCCACTGTTTGGGGTGGCTGGAGCTGCAGCCTCCCAAAGGAAATGTACAAAGCAGCCACTTCTCCACCTGTGCAGTAGCAGCAGTGTCTCTTGTCTGCAAAGATGATATAAGTGGTAAAGCACTCCATTTGAGCCAGGCACAGCCAGGTTTCCAGTTTAATTAAACGTGAGGATCTGTTGTAGGGGGAAGGGAAGAAATCTAACCCTGTTCAGTGAGGGTATTCCAGAGGGAGCTGGTTAAAATAATCCACGAGTCTAATTAGCCATGTTATTTTCTTGTTGTTTCTGTGTACCCTGCATGGTATCAAATGTTTATAGTGGCTTTACTCCAATTGTCAGCAAAAGGAAACAAAGAGTATCCTCTAAACATGATGCTGGAAGAAAGTTCACTCTACCACATCTTAATCTATGCAAGACTCTGGGAGACCAGCATCTCTACACAGCTCCTGGGTCTGGCCTTGCTACCAAAATACAGTGGTTCTCCCTGTTTCACATGTCTGGCAGTGCTCATGTGCTCTGCTATTCCTGGATAAAACCTAACCCACACTGCTAAAAAAATCTGCTAAGCTCCTTGCTCTGTAACTCACCCTGCTGCCATCCCTGTAGCTGACAGCCAGTACATACAATTAGATTTCAGTGCATTGTTTTTCGAGAGGGAAATGGAGGCAGATGTGAGCTACACATGCCTCATGTTTTGTATTTGCCCATGTCCTGATTTAGCCCTTGCAGAGGTTAAAGTAGAGCAGCAAAGAGGCTCTTACGGCCACTCTGAAGGACGCTGGTGGCAAAGGGACTTGTGTCCTGACCCTGCCTCACTGAGCCATCCCTGAGTTGTGTGTGGCAGAAGTGCACCAAGGTGATAAGAGCCAAGGAAATCCACTTGTAAACCTAAAAAGAGTTTGGGAAACCTTCACCTGCATGTGATAACCTGGTTTGTATCAGACAGCAAAGTGTTGGCTTAAAAACCCCAGCCAAATATCTTGGCACACAGAGCAAAACCTTCAGCAGTGGGTGGAACTGTGCATTCAGGACATCAGTAGCTTGGTGTGTGCCCCTTTCAGAGGCTGTGGGACCTCATCACTGGCAGAAAAGGTGCACATTACAAATGAAATCTGGCTTCAGAACCTGTTCTTGCCCTTCTAGCCACAAACAGTGTCACACCAGGCAGCAGCAGCAGGTGAGAGGGGGTTGCTCTGTTCCTCCAGGCAGAGGAGATGGCTCCCAGCTGCCCACACTCCCAGCCAAAGCTGTGCCACCTCAGGTGGGCTGTGGAAAAGCCACATTCCTTGGACAATTGGATAGGGTATGATACTGGGAATAATAACAACAACAGCCGAGCTTTGGCATGCTTCTCTCCTAACTGAGCAGAGCAACACGTGATTTTTTGGCACTGTGAGGGGCTGTTTGCTAAATGACACAGCAGCCAGGCATTTCCAGGCTTGTGATAATTTGGGGAATTGTAAATAAATAAATTGTTTACCAGCTGGATAGGAAAAGGAGAGGAGCCAGGAATGCAAACACTTGAGGTATCTGTTCTCTGCTCCCCTGCTAGTAATGATACTCTGAGAAATGGTAATTCAGGAGCAGCCCTTTGCCTGACAGAGATGATTTTCCAATTAGCCAAACATCCAGGTCGCCTCCATGAGCTCTGTGGAGAACTCTCCAATGCATTACCCAGATCTGCTTAATGCATGCAGGAGTGGGGTCATTTCTACCCTTTCAATTCACCTTGCTTGCTGCTCTTCAAAAATGAGGAGGGTTAGGAACAGTTCATACCTGGGTATGTTCTACATCCAGGAAAATGCCAGAGCTCTGGTTTGCAACAGTTGTGGCAAAGAGGAAGAAATGAAGGCAAAAAGGGCTCTGCTTCTCTCTCTGGGGTTTGTCCTGAGTGTTGGACTCCTGCAAATGCTACGGGATCGCTGCCAGTCCCAGGGACCTCTGCAGCAAAAGGGTTAGGCTCAGGGAGAGAATCTGCTGACCCCCAGCACCCACTGATCTCAATCCCCACTGATCTCAATCAGCTCCTGCAGAACTACAGAGAAGCCTGGTCATCCAGGTGAAAATGAAAGAAACCCACTGCCTCACAGCAGCAATTCCTTGGTGATGGATACAAATTGCCACAGCCTCATGGGTGGACCTTGCTCTGAGCACACCCGGGCTGTGAGTACCGCCTCATTTAATGCATTTTCTTCTCCCAGTCTGCGTCTCAGAGGCTTTCATGTGGCTTTTCCAATACAGCCTGCAGGACATTCTGTGTCTGCCAAAATGCCCTGGCTGAGGGGATTGAGGTCTCCCTACAGGCTGTTCTGAATTGTTGTTGAAATTGCAGCAGTGCCAGGACTTTTCAGGTTTGCAGATGTTCAACAGCCTGAACACTGATGGGAAACCTTCCTGAAAATATAAGGTCCATTTAATCAGGAGTGCTCATTGGATATCTGGGTGGAGCTTTCTGAAGTGTGTAGTCCACAATGTCAAAACAAAGTGTCAGATTATTATTTTTAAACTTAAGATTTTAAAATTAAATTAAATTAATTTACCTGATCAACTTAAAATTCACTGTTTTCTGTTGTTTGGGTTCCCCTAACCAAAGACCAAAATGCAACCAGACTTTCTACTACCTTTAATCTTCCTGGGACTCAGAGAAATAGAATCCCAGGGACTGACTTTCACCTTTTCCTTTGGTAAGGACTCAAGCCAGCTTTTCCTTGGGATCTGTGAGGATGCTCACTCTGGTGACCTGCCTGGGCAGGACAGGAAAATGAATAACCATAAAGAGAGAAATGTGACCCAATGAAAAATACTGCTAGCCTTTACCTTTCCAATGAAACAGCCATTTCTTATGCCTGGTGACAGGTGACCCCCAGCCAGTGTGCCTGTGTGATGGGCTCAGGGGTCTGGGATGTGTGTATTCCTTAGGTGTGTGATCACAGAGTCAGGACACTCAAACGCTCTCAGATCTGCGCACTGAAGTTTCCCAGAGATGAATTACCACGTGTAATTGCTGTGATGGATAACACAGCAATGTATTGAACGGGGCCCTGGAGTCATTCAGGACCTACATTTGCCCCTTTTGTTCAGATGGAAAAATTAAATGATTCTTAAAATAATAAATGTGCACCCTGGAGAGAAATACTGAGCTGCTCCCTCAAGAGGTGCTGCGCTGTTGTGTTGAGCAAGGCATAACGAAGGTAATTGAAAAGTTATTACTTTGGGGGCAAATTTGTCTTGGCTTGTACTGTCTTGCAAATAGATTTAGTTGTGAAGCAGCCCATGCACTGCAATGGGGGCACAGCTGTGCTTCAGGAAACCAGGCCACCAGATCTGGGGCCAGATTCTGTGCCTCCCTCTTCTTTGTGTGGTCTTGCTTCTTCTGGCTGGAAGCAGCCTTTCTGTGTCTTCCATGTAATTTTGTCTTCTCTGTGGCTGTAGTCAAATGGTGACTGGGAGAATCTCTGTCTTTGGAGATATAAAAAACTCAGCATGACAAGACCAGAGCAACACAATCCAACTTTAAAGCTGGACCCTTTGTGCAGTGGGGAGGACCAGAGACCTCCAGAGGTCCCATCCTCCTCAGCTGTGCTGGTGCTTTGGTGCTGGTTTGAAAAGAAGAGGAATTAAACCTTGCTAGCTCTGCAGAGGCAAGAAAGCCATGGGAGATGCACTCTGCCTCACCAGAGAGTTGTGTCCCAGACTAAGGTACAGCTGATAAATACTTTGTTGGTTGTGCTAAACGTCTTGAAGGGTTTTTTTGTGTCTCTTAGACGAGGCAAGGACAGTGACTTTGTCCCCTGCAGCTCAGAGAGGGGTGGGACAATGCACCTTCACCTGTGAGAAGGTGCATTGATTCCTTGAGATGTTTTCAGTGATGGTGCTGGAGTGGTTGTGTGAGGACCCAGGGTGCAACTGATCATCCCTGCCCTGCACACCCTGAAGAGAGAAAAGCTAGAGAAAAGCAAAAGGGAAAATTTGCTCCTCAGTGTCAGTCTGGGACTTGGCCTGGCTGCAGGGAATTGAAAAGAAACATTTTAAAAACCAGGTTTTAGTTTTTTAAAGAATTTGTTTGGGTTTTATAGCTTCATTTAAAAAAATAATTCAAGTGAAATTACAGTTTTCACATGTCAGTTTTCTGTTTTTAAAAAAGCTCTCAAATAATTAGAGCACTCAAAGTAAACAGTCTGTTATGCTTTATTACCTGATGTGTGCTATGACTCCATTAAAGCCCTGTTGCCATTCTGCCATTTTTCTGTATTTCAAAATGCTTTAAAGATGGGACTCAAATCATCAACATTAATTGCCAACCAAACAGAAATGAACCTTTTAAAAGGGAAATAATTTTATAGCTCTAATTTGATTAGGTAGCAAAGCATTTTGTTTCCATTTTAGGTGGACAGTATAAACACAAGTAAAGTTAATATTTATTAATCTTAATGTACATGCCAGGTAATTGCAGTGCCCACCACAGCAGTGAAGGCTGAGTGACTCCTGCACTCTCGCTGTGTGTTTGCACACCCCTAGGGTAAACAGGAAGGAGAGGAAGGTTTGGTGCTAATGAGATGAAATTCTCTTTCCAAAAGGCTCCTGATTTTATTCATGTGCTCAGGACTAGGGGTGCAGGTAGGTAAACGTGTTTGGTGACCATGGCCAGGATCCAGGAGTGGGTGAGGAGCTCTGGGAGAAGCTGTGGCTTACACAGGCAGCGGTACAAGTGTCATCCACACACACCGAGTCACACTTCTGCTCTCCTGCATGGTAGTCATTTCCCACACAGAAAATACTTTCCATACTTCCAAAACTGCTTCTTTCATGTTGTTTTTTAATTCTTGCCCCTTTTCTTGCAGACTTGAAGCAAATCCAGGGGAGGTGTGAAGCATCCCAACACTGTGAGCAGGACCAGCACTGTGCTGTCACCAACACGAGTTGTGGGACATTGCTGGAAGCTGAGTCTTGAGTTCAGGAACTTTTGGGATGGTTTCTGGCTAGCTCTAACTCCCCCTGTGCAGGGAACGACACAGGAGCAGAATGAGGGCAGGGTCAAAGCAGAGCTGCCCTTGCTGGCTGGCAGCAGCAGGGGCTGCAGACCAGCAGAGCTTTAGCAGGCACTGGAGAATTGTCTCTCCTTGGCTGTGAGTCTGAACCCATCTCAGGACAGCCATGTCTGAGAGGATTTCCTCCAACAAGTTTTACTTGCCCCGTGTCTGTAATTCTGCTCACTTCCACCACTGCAGTGAGCTCCTCAGCATCTTGTCTGGTAGACACAGGGCTTTGTGCAGGGGAGGTGGAGATCCGCTGTGGGAAAAAGGCATGACAGCTGCCCAGGCAGATCAGACCCATCGTGTTCCTAAGTCAGAACCACACCAGGGGCAGAAAGCTTTCCTGTCTCTGACTTTCCTGTGCCTGAGTTGAGCCCACTGTAACCACATGGGCTTCACATGGCAAGCTGAGTGTTGCCTTCATCACACCATGGCTATTTGAATCCCCAGCCTGGCTGGGACCTGCCAAGCCAAGGCAAGATTGGCCCCCCAGCCCTGCAGATGAGGCCAGTTGGTGTGAAACCTGTGGCCTCTGGGTCAGTACTGACTCAGATTAACACAAGCTATTTCCAAAATCATTAGTGCTGGGCAGGAGCAGATGTAGAAATTTTCTAACCTCCTCTCAAATGACTTGGTTGAGAAGAAAAGAGCACCAGAGCATCAGAGGTCTAACATTTGATTTCCCCATCAAGCCTGCTCAGCATCTTGCAGGATTTGCCCTCCTGCATCCTGCCTTTTAATTGCTGACTGATTGTAATATAGGATTTTATTTTCCCTATAATGACTCTTGGGGCCCCCAGATGTTCTCCTCAAGTGTGGTTGCGTCAGCACTAGAGATTGAATGACTGATACCAGCAATTTTTACAGCTTGAAAGAAGAGAAATATGTGAAGGGGATTTAATTTAGCTCCAATATTGTGTCTTCATCTTCAAGACTCTACGAGAAAATGACACCAAAAGGTTATTTTACAATGAGAGGAGGGAGAATTAGCCCGAGAGAGGGAGAGATCACCAGGCTGGCTTTCTAATATCAGTTCATTACAGAGAACACATTTGCGCAGCCACTTCACTGCTGCTGTTAATTTAAACCTGGATGATTAAAAGCTGTAATTGCACCATTTAAAATAAATGTCCACTATCTGGATTATTATATTTTTAATTAGTGTGTCTCTGTCGAATGTTTTTATCCCTCTGATTGATTTGTTTATGCTGTATTTATTTGTAATTCCTTGATCTCCCTGACCCTGCCACCTCCTGAGAACACAGTTTGATTGTGATTCCAGCAAATGGAAGATGACTGAACCAGGAAAGAGCAAAAGGTACCAGGTCAGCTCTCCCTTACGAAATCTTTGCAGCTCTCCTTCTTTGTCTCATGACCCAGGTCTCTGCTGCTCTTTTTGCTTCCCTGGGGCTGTGGGGGAAGATGAACAGCCTGGGGGACTGTCTGGCTGGGAGGCAGGAGAGGGGAAAATTGAATTGTTATCCAGCAAAGCTCAGCTTGTGGAGCTGGCAAGAGCATCATCCTGTGTGTTAGAACCCATTCCCTAATCATTCCTTCACAGGCAGGAACCTGCTCCTCTGGTGTAAGATCCAGAATAATCACTTAGACCCACGGTACCCCACTGCATGTTGTGTGCCAGGGGCACGGAGCTGCAAGCGAGGACGACTTGTAGAGATCATGATGTGGATGCTCAGGGCACTCCTGAGTGCTGCTCTGGGGCTGTGCTGTGGGGCACCTGAGAGAGCACACTGAGAATACTGGAGAGGCTGCCTACTTGCTCCTAGGCATCTCTGCTGATGAATTTATCTCCTACCACATGCAGTATCTGTGGGACAAGGACTGTAATTTGCTCTGACTTTGTTCTGCACCCACTACAGAGGGTTTCTTATGGCTGGCAAGGGCTCTGAGGCACTCTGATAGCATGGATGCATAGTTTGTCTGCCAGGCAAATACTGCAAACCTTCCAAACACTTGACTTTCCCCCATTTTCTACAGTCTCTGGAACTCTTAAGGAATGGATCAGGTCTTCAGCACAATAGAAAAAGGAATCTGCATGTGTCCCCTGGCTACAACATAACGTGTGAAGTCACCCTAACAGCTCTGTCAGCTTTTTAATGGCTTTTCCTGTAGCAGTGAGCCAGATGCAGCACTGCAGCTGCTGTGTGGGGCAGGAGGAAGCCTGGTGAGAGCCCATGGCCGGGGAGGCTTTTGCAAAGGGAACATTCTTACTGGGCAGTTTCAGTGTGGACCGAGTGCCAAGGCAGTGGATGGACAGACTCAGCAGGTAACTGTACTGGAATGGTGTTCAGGCATCTGTAGAGAAAATTTCCAGGAATGGCTGCTCATGGGCCACTTGCTACCAGGAAAAAGGGAGCACAGCACTGAAGAAAGCCTCCTGGAACAGCACATCCAGTTGCCTGACCTCGGAGTTCAACACGGATATGAATTTGCTCTTAGAAGGTCACACAGAGGGCAGCCAATTATGTTGCATGGAAGTGACACAGCTCCACTCCAGGTATGCCCTTCAGCACAAAAAGAAAGAGTGTCACAAGGACAGAGCAGGAAGGAATGGAAGAACAGAACCTCTGCAGGCATCAGCCATGCTCTCATTGTGAATCCTCCAGCTACACAGCCAGAAAATTAGGCAGAAACCACACATGGGCACCAAAGCATGATTTCATGAGCACTTGAGCACCCCCTGGTCAGGTACAGCACTGGATGAATGGGATGGGTAAGAGGATGGCCATGATTTTGTAGCAGCATTAGAGAGAATTATAGTCTGCGGCAAACCAGTCATTTTGGTCATTCAGAAAGGGTAATTACACTTTGAGATCTCTGGGAGGTAATTTTCTTGTTGGCTGGTAATCAGCCTGTGTGTTCCTTTCTTCTTATTTTAATTAAAAATATTGGTTTGCCATGTTCACCAGGCACCTACCTCGCTCTGCCTGAGCACAAATGCTTAATAGCATTTTGTAACTGACTGAATTGTCTATTAGTAAAAAAACCTTGTAATTTAGTGAGCATCATTGAAGTGTTTACTGTTATACCTGACACAGAGATAAGGACTCCCACCTTAAGAACTCAGAGACAAGAGGGGTGTTAAAGACAAATTAAGGCGATTTTACATGAGAATAGCAGCGCACTCGGAAAATCGAGCTGATGGATGGGCCAGGGTGAGGCATTGGCATTCTGCAGTCATCCATAGCAACTCTGCTTTCTCCAACTCTTTCAGTCTGATAAGTGAAAGTAGGTTCGAAAGTCTATGTATTGGTTTTACTTAAGAGAATCCCGAAATTTTTGCAAATCGTTTTCTCCTGTGAATTTCCTCTTGCAACCTGTGTCTTTGGCAGGCTCCCTGGGCAGCTGGTGGTACATGTTCAGGAAGGCAGAGATGCTGTTTGGGTCTCTCTCTCAGCTGGGAACCAGGGCATGGTTGGTCTGATACTTTGCTAGCTCTGAATGTTAGAATGCTGGAAAATCCCATGGCAGGACTCCTGTGAAGGCTGTCCAGGAAGGGTCGGCACTCAGCTGGTTCTCTGCCCTGGCCAGATTTGTGTGCTCTGTGCTCAGTTTTGATCCAAGGGATTGATGTTACCCACCTCACATTTTCTAGAGGGCAAAAAGAGATAACTCACATGGTTATTCATGCTGGAGTTCATTCTTTATTGGTTTGTGGTTCTCACCATCTGCCCACTGATATGTGTGTGTGGAGGAGACCTGAGTTGGTTCATTACATCCTTAAGCATTTCCACTAAGGCCTCCTGAGCCAGTTTCTTCTTCTGGAAGACAGAGTTACAGGATGACACAATTACATCACAGAATGATTTGTTCCTTCCCTCATTTCTTATCTTCTTCCTGCTGCTGGTTGATAAACTTGATTGATTGAAAGCTGGCTACAAGGAACTCATTAATGTGCCCAGACATGGCTTCTACTTTGCTCCTCTGTCTCAGGATCTCCTCAATTTCTTTCTTTGCCTTGTTGCTGGTTTCAGTATCACCACTGCTAATGTGACAAAAAAGGGAATTGATGGTGGAGGTGACGTTATGACATGTGTCATTACTGTGTGAGGAGATAAGCAAGGTTTGGAATTCAGGGTTCATATCTAACTGGATTATATCTTTCAGTCTAAAGAGATTGTGTTTTCTGCAGACCAGCCTGCTCGCTTGCTTATTTACATGTGACAGCAAAGTCTGGGGAGCCATATCCACCACTGAAATTTCCTCCTTGACAGTAGGTGAGCTCAAGGGCTTCAAGGGTGCATCTCTGCATGCAGACAAGAGACTTCACATCTTGTGTTTGAACCCTGCTGAGGTTCCTCACTGAAATACGTTATTAAAGAAACTCTTGACCTGCCAGGTTCCTGTTTTGCAATATGACCCAGCATCCTCATACGTTCTTCAGGAAGATCCCCCACTGTTTTGAACAGGCCAATTCCTTCCTCTGCCTCTGCCTCTGCCTCTGCCACTGCTGGTTAGACTGTGAAGTTTCAGAAGATCTGAGTGAATTAGGAGAGGACAAAAAAACAGAAAAAGCCAAGGGAAGAAGATGGAAGGAGTTTCTTGAAAGCTGCCATTAGGACAAAACCCACCGCATTTCACCCTAGGTAGAGCACTTAATGTATTATCATGTTATTTAACTTTATTCTGACATGTTAAAAACTGTCAACTGTGACATGAGAAATGCCCTTCAGAAATGAGAAGCAGGCACTTAATTTGGGAAAAAAAAAAATCCTTGTCAGTGCAACAGCAGTGCCTGCATCCTGACACAGCTCTGGCCTCCAGAAGTGCTGGTCCCTCTTTGCAGGACCTCTGGCTGCAGCCCATCTCCCTGTGGTGAGGTGGTAGGCAGAGGTGGAGCAGCTCCTGGCTGATCAGACCCCCATCCTCAGCATCTGCTCGGGTGCACAGGGAGCTGGAGCGGGGCTCTCTGCGCTCTTTGGCTCTCTCTGCTGGCTGCAGAGCACCCCAATCCTGGGCTTGCGCTCGGTGCTGTCCCCCCACACGGCCCCCTCTGGGGAACACGCTGCTCTGGGGGCCAGGACAGGGTGAAGAATATCGTGTTTGAGCCTCTTGGAGGAATCACAAATCCTGTCAGGCACAAGAAGTAAAGCAGGAGAAAAGAGCCGCAAGAAAAGATTTACAAAAGAGCTTTGCAAATGCGACAGCCAATTTCCAGAGGGATCCTTTTTCTTCCTAAGCCTCGGTCATGAGCAAAAGGAGAGGTTTTCCTTGAAGGCAGAGCACAGAGCCCTGTGTAAGGGAGCAAATGATCTACCTTGGGGCAGAGCAGCACCGGGCTTGTTGCCGGGCTGGGAGGGAATCACTGACTCTGGCTCCATGCCTGGGACATCTCCTAACAGCAGTTGTGGGATGAGTATGGAGGGCCCAGAGCATCTCTCAGCTCCCCTCCTGGGAATGCTTTGCCGGGGCTGGAGGCCAAAAGGCTTCATCCTTCTGCACCACAGAGCACAGCAGGCTGCTGTCTGCAAGAGCCAGCTGCAAGGGAGGAGGAGGCAAGCAAGGGAGAGCATCAGGAGGGATGCTCTGTTGTTGTATGTGGGAGCAAGTCACTCTCTGTCTTGTTCAGCAGCCAGTCTAGGTGATAAACAAAGCCTGGGTTTGCATTATCTCATGTTTTCTCAGGGAATATCTTTGTAGAAAATATTAGGGACCTTTGTTAGATTAATTTTTTTAATTGAATGACAGGTGTGTTTATCAAATGATGTTGCAAGTAGTTGTTCACGGCACAAAGTGGCTTTTTGACTATACATATGAAGAAAACTGAACTTGTGGGGGTTTTTTTATGACTCTGTTATTTTTTCTTTGTTATATTCTACAAGTTGTTTATGGGGTAAGTTTCCTAAGACTGGGATACAAAATGTTTTCTTAGGTACCCACAGTATCTGGCCAAACAGATATTCTCAAAAGTGGAATTGGGTGTTGGAAAAAAAAATCCCTAATAAAATAAAGACAAAGGTGAAGAAAAAAGGAATAAAAGTGCTTTTAATTGCCTTTTACTGGTGATAAGCTGACAAAGAGTCAGAAGCTGTTCAGCGAGCAAAGAGTACAGTCTGTTCTTTTACCATAATAACTTTTATTGCCTAGGTATATCTTCTTTTACTCAGCTCCATAAACATCGTGCTGCTTTGCTTGCTGAGAATGAGGACTCTGTTGCAGCAGTGAGTGCTTCTCTCCAAGCACCTGGTGCTCACCCATCCAGGGGCTGGGGCAGATCTGGTGCTCCCCAGAGATGCTGGGAGGTGTGTGGGATGGAAGGGAGTTTTCCTGTGGTGCAGGCAGAGGTCTGGGACTCAGAGATGCTCCCGGTGGCTGCAATCAGCTGGTGCAATGCTTGTGAGGAGCCCCAGAGGCA
The DNA here is from genome assembly GCA_013398615.1 of Brachypodius melanocephalos. Taxonomy (NCBI): domain Eukaryota; kingdom Metazoa; phylum Chordata; class Aves; order Passeriformes; family Pycnonotidae; genus Brachypodius; species Brachypodius melanocephalos. Next base: position 9,583,907 of record VZSR01000247.1, read on the forward strand.
GAGTAAAGGCAAAGACACCACAGAGCATCTTATAGGCTCTTCTGGGGGCAGGAAACTTGTGCCCATGGGTCCAGGTTCTTGGTCTTTTCTGCAGAGCCAAAGGGAGTTAGCTGATGCTAGAGAGGACTCAGGATATGAAATCTGGGTCCCACAGGTACTTCCTCTGCAGCACAGCTAGGATCACTCCAAGCTATTTGTCCCCAACAAGCCTTCTTGGGACCAAGGAAGACTTCCCTTTTTTACCAATTAGAACTGCACCTAAAAATAATCTTGGCCTGCTTGTTAGGTCAAGAGACACCCCCAGCATCACTGGAGACTTTGCCTTTGGGGATGGCTGAGAAGCTCCTCACTCACTTCCTACAGGGCATGTGTGTTTCCAGGCCTTACACAACTTTTTCTGCTTTTCATTAAGGGCAACCCTTCAGGTAGCAGTTTTATGTCGTTCCTTGTGGACATTTCCCTGCACTGTCTCAGATGAATCACCTGCTGATGAAGGCACCTGCTGCAGGGGGATTACTCGGGTCTGCCCATGGCACCCAGTGCCAGAGGGAAGATGAATCATCTGAGTGTGGATCATCACAGCCCCTCACCTCCCCCAGACCCATGCTGAGGCTGTCCCTCCTCTCTCTGACCTGCAGAGAATGTGGCTTGAGAACCTCTCCCAGAAACTGCTCTGCCCTCTGGCCTGTGTGCCATTCCTGGCCCAGCAGGAGGGTTCCCAGCCTGGAACACTGTTCCATGCCTCCGTGTCCAGGGATTGAATATAATTATTTCATCTTATTAGCCCATAACTCCTGTATATCAAAGGGAAAAAAGGAAATCTTTCTTTTTCTTTCTAGTCTTTTTAGCTTGGCATGGCAGGACTGTCTCCTGCATCGTGTTTGTACAGCTCCCAGCACCTGGGATTGCTGGTGCTGCCACAGTGCAATTACGTGTGGTGATACTGCATTTAATGCCTTGGAAGCCAGCTCCCCAGACTCCAGGAACTCCTCAGCTGACACAAGGAGTAGTTTGTCTTTCTGTTTCTGAACTGAGAGCATGCCTTCCCCAATACATCTTCCTTAGGTTTCCCAGAAGCTGCCATAACGTGCCATCAGCTGTATTGAAACAGGTTGGAGTAGCTTGTGAATCACCATCCTTAATTCCTGCTTGTGACTGAGGATCATCCTCATCCCTATTTGGGATGAATTTCACTCTAGAAACTGGCAGGATTAAACTCCCTTCAGAGGCAGGGTTGAGCATTGTGAACAAGGGGAAAAGCCTCAGGCGAGTATTGGTCTATTTATATCCCGTGAAAGATGGGCTCTGCACATAAGAATATTCAAGCCCCTGGCCCCTCCACCCCCCTCCTGTTCCTCTAGCTGCTCTCTTGAGGATGTCTCAGCGCTGAAAAATTAGCTTCTTTTTGAAAGCTAAAAGGAACCTCAGACAACATAAGAGTGAGCAGCCAGGGAGGGGGAGGTCTCTGCTTTACTGAGCCCCTAAAATCTGCTCTGTTGATGTTGCACAGCAGTGAAGGACAGCGGTAAAGGAATCAGATGTGAGCTGGGACAATTACTCTTTCCTCACAGAGTGTGTCTCCACATTTTCGAACAGGGTCCTCATCTTGCCCTGTCTGCTTTTTGAGTCTTATTACTGATCTATATTACCTGCACTTCTCAAATATAATTTTGGAGGCTTTTCCCTGCAGTGCAGCCCTGTCCATCCCCCAACAGTGAGTTAATGCTTCACCCTCCATGGCTGCACCAGCCACAGAAATCCAGGGCTCAAAGAGGGTAAGGCTCTCCCCCTGTCACCAAAAAGTGCTGTGAGGACCGCTGTGTCCTGCCCAGTCTGCACTGCCCCCAGCTATGGTAAAGAGGGCAGAACCCCTAACTCCACTGCATGTGGGGCAAGCATTTCCCCAGGCCACACCACAAAACTCTTCCCACTTCCAAGGAAGGAGGAGAGGAAACTCCCGGGAGCTGGGGAGACGCAGGATCGTGTCACAGCAAGGCTTCTCCAGCAGCTGCAGGGTCCAACTGCCCCAGCAGCAGCCCTTGGCCCTGCCTGCAGCACAGGCTAAGCCACCACTGCCCTGCTCAGGGAGGGAGGGCAGAATCCAGCCCTGCCCCCGGCCCCCTCAGAGGGGCTGATAGCAGCAGCTGCCCTCCCTGGGCATGTCCCTGCTGCCTTTGCCTGGTGCCAGGTGGCCGTGGAAGAGCCCAGTGAGCTCTGGAGCAGGGCTGGGATTTCATCCTGGCACTGCTACAGCTCCCAAACAAGGGATTCACCTTCCCCCCAGCTCGTATCCAACAGCCCCCTGCCTCCAGGGAAAGGAGGTGCAGACCAAGAATGAAAGCAATGGTCCATGAGCCATCAAGAATGATGCCTCACAGAGAGCTGCGTTTAGCACAGACCAGTGGCAGCTTGACAAGCCTTCAGCTGGGGAATCCACCTCCACTGGAGCCATGCTGAGCCCTCTGCCCATGAACATCTCTAAAATCCCCCATTTTTCATCCTTCTTTCACATATGATGGCTACAAAATATTTGTTATTTTTAATGCTGAATGATGAATTTCTCATCAAAGTGGCACCCCTGTGCAGGGTGTTTGCTTTACAGCTCCAATTCACCTGTGAGTGCGTGGCACAAACCAGCAGAGCCAGAAAGCTGAGACTCTGCAAAAGCATCAAAAATTCGTCTTCCATTGAGAAAAGAATGTTTTTCTCACGATGCTGTCTCCTACCCTGCTGAACCCTTTAATATTGCCTTTCAAGAGATGGGTAGAAAAACTGCGGTGACCAGTTGATTAGATGGAGAGGTGCTGGTGTTTTGGGGTTAACATCTCAGCTTTATAGGGATGTGAAACCTCCACCTGCACAGCAGAACAAAGGAAAACTTTCTGAAGGAATCCCAGAAACAGGGTTTGTTGGGAATGCTGTAAGGGTTCAAATATGCCAGGTAAGAAAACCTTTTAGTGCCTGTGGCTGAGGAGGGAATGAGATGTGTTGTGTAAACTTGTACCATGAACTACTTTTATTATCCCCACCACTTGAAATACACAGCTGAGATTTTTCCTGATCCCTCTGGGGATGGGTGTAAATCCTCCAGACTGAAGTGCCAAGAGCTGTGGATTTGATTCAGCTGCAACTGCAGGGATTTGATACCTAAAATATCACTGTGGCTCTAGTTCTTTAGTAAGACCACAGAAAAAAGTATAATATTATGATACACTGTGTGTGTGTGTGCTCATACGTGTGGATGTGGACAGGGTTTGCTGCCCTGAGACAGGCAGCATTCTGAAGATGAGCAGCCTGAGAGGTAACTTCAGTTTTCCCATTGACCACTGAGCCTCAGCATCACCGTTTGAAACATAAATTTTATTGCAACAGAGAATTAAAAATAGTACATTTGAAAGAGTTGCAGAGTGCATGTCATCAAAGAACTAGTCAGAAATCACAACTCAAGCAAATCATGTACAATTGGAACAGAAAGTTTTATTAAAACAAGTGGAAATCAAACTCAAATTTTCCTTGTTTGTTTAATTTCACCATAACTGTGGATTGTGTATTTACAGTCTTCGCCTCTTGTGGTGAAGGTTCTGCTCAGGGCAGGGCAGGGATGGATGGGGAGGAGAGGTGGGTTTCAAAAGCTAACAGGATGTGAAAGTTTTCCAGAAGAAGTTCTTGCAGCCTGCTTTGCGTTCCCGGGGTGCCAGAGCGGGGTTTGTGTTAGCCGAGCGCTCCAGCTCCAGTCTCACTTCATCCTGCTCAGCCCCTCGGGACAAGTCCTCAGACTCCAGGGCTTCATTTTCTGTCTGACTTGGCTCTGAAAGCAGTTCTGCCAAAAAGTACTTGGCCAGTTCCTTGGGGACAAGAGACAGAAAGGGAGAAAGAGATAGAGAGACCAAAATTACTCCTCGATTTTTGGGGACTCACCACTCTGTTCCTCTAAGACTCCTCCGTGGCCAGATTAGAGACATTCAGGATGCAGAAGGAGAAGAGGAGCTCTGGCTTTCCAAAGAGCCCAGCCTGACAGCTGCTATGCAGCAGTTGTGTCTATGGCATCTACCTGGTGTGGGGAACAGAGCCCTGTCCTGTCTGTGACAAGGAATGAACTCGTCTTTACCTTCTCTTCCCAAGGCTCCAGCACTCAGTGCTGTACTCAGCAAGGATGCCACCAGCCTGCTGCTAAAGTGACACGGGAAATGTCTTTGGGGGAGATGGCAGGGGAGATTGAATTGGTCACCGTCTCACCGGGACTTATTTTTCTTCTAGTCCCTGCAAGCCTCGGCTGTCACCCAGCATGGATAAGGCCATTGTTCCGTGCTCTGGGGAAGCTGCCTTCGTTCTGTGCCCCGGAGAAACCCTCGGGAACTTCACCAGGAGCTCTGCCCTGTGCCCCAGCAGTGCCTGCTCCTCACCGATCACCAGCACCCAGCGGGACTGTCTCACCTCCCAGCACCAGCTGCCCGACCTGTCAATGGCTCAGCCCGGCGGGGAACCAGGGCATCTCTGCGGGAAGGGGGATCTTTAGCAAGGAACCGAACCGGGCGTCTGAGACAGGGACATTGGGGAAGCCTGGCGGGGTCTGCGGCAGGAGTGCCAGGGGCTCTGTCAGGGAGCGGGGGTTCTGCAGAGGGGAATCGGGGTCTCTGTAGAAGCGGGAGCTCGCAGCGCGGCCGTCGGGATGCCCGGGGGGTGCCCGGGGGTCCCCGCGGTGCCCGCCCCGTCGCGGGGCTCTCTCACCTGCTTCCCGGCGGCGGCGGCCAGCGACTTCTGCAGGAACTGCCGGAGCCGCGGGTCCGAGGGGGCGGCCGAGGCGGTGCCGAGCACCAGGGCGATGGAGAGCAGGGCCAGGGCGCACTGGAGGCGGCACGACAGCATCTCGCCGGCGGGTCGGGCGCGGCAGGCGGCGGCGGGAGGCGCTGGCGGCTCCGCTGCGGCTCGGCTCCGGCGTTGGGGATCTCCTCGCCGCCCGCCGCCTTTATAAACCCTTCTCCTGACGTCAAGGCGGGGGCGCCCCCCTCGCCCCACGCCGCCGGGGGTGGGTCTCTGGGACGGGGGGAGAACGGGACCGACCGGGGATGCTCCGCTCTGCCCGGTGCAGGCCAAGACTCCGCGGTTCCTCCCGAGCTCCCCTCCCCTCCGGCCGCCCCCATCCCCCGTCCCCAAATCACCGCCCTTCCAGAGCTCCCGCCGCTCGCCAAAGCCCCTCGCCCTGGAGCCGGGTTCTGCCCCGTCGGGTGAGAAACAGCTCCAAAGCCCGGGGAGCGGCAAAGGATCCCCTTAAGGGCGATCGCCTCCGGCTGCTGCAGGGGCTGGGCGGTGATGAGGTGCCCTTGGGGTTCCTTTTTGTCTCCCCTGCCCCTGTGGGTCTCTCCGGCACCGGTCCGTTCCCAGACCCCCTCCCGCGGGCAGCTCCGGGGGCAAAGGGAGCATCCCGGGAGTGGATCCCGGCTCCTGCCTGGCTCTGCAGCTCCGGGAAGCGATGACAAATCTGTGCTTGGGTCGGGGTGTGCTGGTCCCTGGCTGAGCCTGCGGGGACCCTTGGCTCCATCTCAGGGTCGCTGGACGAGCTGGTCCCATGGGATGCACCCCTCCCACTGGGATGGCCAGTCTCCTCCACTCCTCCAGCCTCTCCCTGTGAGCTGGCTGGTGCCCACAAAGGGAAAAGCTGCTTCAAACCCCCGAAGGATCAGCCTCCTCAGCTGTCTCCCAGCTGGCAGAAGCAGAGCAGGATGTGCCAAAAAGGGCCTCTGTTGTCAAAAAAGGGGTATCAGAATCTCTCCTATCTCAATTTCCAACTGAGGAAAGTCAAAGACTTGAGGAGACAAGAATTCAAGTACTGTGAAAAGGTCTCCAGAAACTTTCAAAATGACATGCAGTTTAATGATGAATTAATGTGCATCCCCCACTCCACTTTCAACCCTGGTGCTGCTGGCTGGGTTTGCTGAGGCTGACCTGGGAGTGTGAAGCCTGAAACAAAGTGTTCCTGCTCTGTTTCACAGTCCAACAAGATGAATTGGTGCTGGTTGCTGGTTCCAGATCAGGTAGAACTTTGGGCTGCACTGTGACTGCCCTCCCTGGATCGTGCCTCCCTTCCTTTGTGCTGTGTGGCTCTGCAGCCTTGCACAGCTCTCATCCTCTTCATCCTTCTTAAATTGTGGAGCAAGATTAATGAAACTCATGAGAGAATAAGCCTTCATTGGTAGCCCATGAGACCCTGAGGGCTGGGTTTACTTGTGCTGCATTTATAGCCAGTTTTTCCCCATCTGCCTGACGTGAACAAGGCCAAGCTCTGTGCTCCTGGGAACCTGTCTGTCTTCTAGCACTGATCTTGCTCTGGGGAAACCAGTGAAGAAGAATCAGCCCCTGCTCTGGTTTAGACAAATTCCCTTGCTTTGGGCACAGCACACAGCCCCTTACCAAGGCTAAGGGAAGTGATTGGACCCAAACGAGCAGATCGTCCCTGAGGGCCATGACTGTCAGAGCTTTTCTCTCCACTAAGACCCCGTGTTAGCAGCTGGACTACCATCTCTCTCCTGTGGGCAAAGAAGCAGAGCCAGACCTGGATATTGCAAATGGCCAAGGCAGCAGATGCCAGGGCATCAAACCTATCCTGCACCTGCCTTCAAGAGAGGTTTCCTAGGAAGGGATTCTCCCAGCAACCATAATTTCTCCCAGCAACAATAACTTTTCTAGATGTGCCAGTAGCAGCAAGCTAGGCTCTCCTATTCTATTTGTGCTGAGAAATAGACTTGTTTTGTAGCTCCCAGGCTCTCCTGCTTGGCACAGCCCAGCCCAGCCCAGCTGTGCCATGCTGCGATGCAAGCCTGAGCCAGCTTTGCAGAAGGCTCCAACTCCCCACCAGCTCATCCCACAGCCCAGGGCAGTGCAGCCTGCTTGGGTTCCACACTGGAGAGGAGCAGAGGTGGAAATGGGAGACAGCACTGGGTTATTTCAGACTCCCTTGTGACTTACTGGAAGCTGTTACCTAACAACCCCTGCCACTGCACACAGCAGGCAACTCTCCAGGCTGGCACCCTTTCTGTCATTCAGTGTGTCACCCCAAGGGGATGGAGACACTGGGGACCCCCACCACTCCAGAGCTACCATCCTCGTCTGGCTTCCACAGCTGTGGATCTGCCCTGAAGTGCTAGAAGGATCAATCAGTTCAGCACCTGTATTTCTTAAAGCACGGCAATGGGCTGGAGTGCAGCCTTGGACTGCCACACAGGAGGGAGAGCTGTGCTACATTTTATCACCCTTTGAACCCACCTGGACATCAGCATGGAGATGAGAGCTGTAGGAGCCGGCACAGTGCACGAGCAACCTCCTTGATGAGTTCCCCTCTCTCTCATTTCCTGATAAATTCCTGTGGGGCCAGCAGGACTTAGACACACCTGATGGGATTTTGCAGAGTTGCACAGCTCAGAGATGGATGGGTTCCAGGTGGGCTGGCAGGGATGGTTTTAGGAAGCTGGTGTGGTCATGCTGCCATCAAATGGGGGAAGATACTAGGCTTGATTCCTAAGTGGTTTTGAGAGGCCATTCTTGATGTCCTGCCCAAACCCAGGCTGCTCAGCACCTTGTTCTTCCCCAGCTACCCACGGCACCTCTGTGTGCATGAACCCAACTATATTAAAGATGAAAGATAAAGACCAGAAGTGTTGCTGCCTAGCCCCTGTCTTCACCCACACTTTGTTTTTTATTTTTCCATCTACCCAGCCCAACGCTGTCCACCCAACCCTTCCTGGCCACCTGGCAGTGCAGGGCATCCAGCCACAGAGAAATAATGCCCAATGGGACTTTGGGTTAGGAGAAATATTGTTGGAATTGTTGTGCTCCCTACAGTCCAGTTCCAGGCAAGCAGACCCTCAGTCACATTAGGAATTCCTGACTATGATGTTTACTTGGTACTATGGCTTTTCCAGGCACATGAATAAAGCTTGGAAGATCAGGTTGGCTCTGACTCCATCTCTCAGTGCAGCACTGGAGCTGGGTGGCTGTCCCTCTGCTCCCCGCTCTCCCTCAGGGAGGCTGAAGGAATTACATCAGTGTCCCCCAGCAACAGGGGAACTATGACTGCATGGAAATGTTTTGGATTTGTCCCACTGAATTTGAGAAGCTCACCAGAAGAAAGCAAAAATGTGGTGGGTTTCTTCTCTCTGATCACATGCCCCATCAGGACATGACTTGACTCTTGAGCCAGAGCAGCTCTGGCTCTGAAGGCAGAAAAGCTCTGACATCCACCTTGGCCATTTTTGCCTTCTTGGGATTCAGCTGAAGTTGTGAGGCTGGTGAGGCAGGACCATAGACAAAGCTTTGATGGCACTGTTCCCCTAGAAATATCTCAGCCTGTTTAAAGGGGAGAAACTGAACTTCCATCTGGTCAGAGCCAGGTTGGCAGATACAATGTCGAATGGACCAAAGTTCTCAGATAATGTTTGTGAGAATCCCTCTGATGTTCTCCTTCTGAAAAAATTTTATGCTTCTTTTCAAGGAAAATCTAAAGAAAAAATACCACGTGCTTTGGTTCAGAAAACCACATTGTGCTGACCTGAAGGAACCAGCAATGATGGAGTGGAGAAAGGAAGTCCATCTGTTCCATACTCTCCAACAGAGAACTCCTGGGGAAGGGGGGAGGGCAGACCTCCAGACGTCCTCACGACTCTGGTGCAGGCACAGAACAGCGAGTGAGCTGCAGATTGATTTACCAGTTCCCCCTCCCCCAGCTCCTCTATGGGATCAGTGCGCTCTGAATTATTTTTTTTTTCACTCATTCTCCAGCCAGATAAATCCATCACCCGCTCGTCTGTGGCAGAGGCAATTCTGTTCCTTTCTTTCTGCCGCAGCGCTGCAGGGCATGTGGCTTTGCCGACGATGGAATTGCATCGAATTCCTGTGGCTGCTTCCTTACCCCCACGCTTCCAGCCTTCTGCAGGGACCCGGAGCAGTCCGGCAGTGCCCGGGGCTGGGTGCACAGGCTGTGTGCTCGGCAGCCAAGCGTGCCCTCTGCTGTCTCCGCAGCCGCCAGCCCGGCTCCCATCGCACCTTATCTCCCTCGTTATCACCTACGAAACTCTCTCCACACTCTCAGCTCTGCTTTCAGTTTTGCCCTGGATCACTACCCCGCCAGCAGGGAATGCTGCTTTTCTTTCTATTCTAGCGCTCAAGCTGGTAGGGCTGAGCGGTGATCTGGGAACTAGGGTGGTGACATTCCCCGCTGTGCCTCTGGACATGCAGCTGGTGCTGTGGAGCAGCGGGGAGCCTGCTACAGCCCCACAGCTCTTACAGCTTGCTGGAAATCTAGTAGAGTGGGTTTCTGCCCCGGGAGATCCAGATCAGTGGAGAAAGAGTAGTCAGTCATGCCTGAGTGATAATAAAAAACGAGCTCAATAAGGGAGAGAGCCTCTGGCTGAATGGGACCGTGTATCCCTGGAATAGGGCACAGAGACAGCAGCAATGTTGAGATTATACATGGATTTATAACAGCCCTGAGAGGTTCCTCTTTTTATAGTGAAACTTGGGCACAGATCCAAAAGTATTTGCCTCTCCATTAATTACAAGCTTGTGGGATTTCTGCTCCAGTAGCAAAGAGGGAAGGCAGGCAGGCTGTGGAGGTTCAGAGGTGGAATTTTAGTACCTAATTTTTGAAATGTCGCTGTCCAAGAGCTCAAGCTGTGTTTAAGATTTCTGATGCTGCCACCTGAGATTTATTCCCAATCTCAGCCACCTAGGATACTGTCATGACATCCATAGGGCTGATAGCAGCTGCCTTGAAGGCAAAAGGGTAAGGGAGAGAGAATAGAAAAGGGAAGGTAAAGACATAGGAAAGACAAGGGAAAGATCTGCACAAACACGTGCAGAAACAAAGTTGAACAGGCTGAGCTAAGAGTAATGTATCAGGTATAATATGAGAGTAAAATACCAGGATATTTACCTGTACTACTGCAGTGGCTGCCAGGAGTCAGGGCTGTGTTTGGGACCACACAGAGAGATGCTGGCCTGAGCTGTGAGGAATTATTAGCATAAAGAAGGAGATGGTGGGTATAAATGGATGAGAGCACAAAATCAGGAAATAGTACAGGACTCTTCTTTATCTCTGTTTATAACTCTCCTCTATTAACACCATCTCTGTTCAGCCTGGAAAAGGCTCTGGGGGGACCTTATAGCACCTTCCGCTATGTAAACGGGATTACAGAAATATCCTTTTTTACAAGGATATGCAGGGACAGCGCAAAGGGGAATGGCTTTAAACTGATATAGTATCAATTTAGGTTAGATACAAGGAAGTAATTCTTTACTGTGAGGGTGGTGAGGAATAGGTAACCTAGAGAAGCTGAGGTTGCTCCACACCCGGAAGAGCAGGCTGGATGAGGCTTTGAGCAATCCGAACCTGTGGAAAGTATCCCTGTGCACGGCTGTAGTTGGATGACCTTTGAAGTCCCTTCCAACCCAAACTATTCCAGAATTCCAGGACGGCGAGCTCAAACCCCGTCTTGCACTGCCCTCTTGTGGAGACTTGGCAGAATGCAGCGGAGCGCCCCGGCCCTGGGGCCGTCCGTCAGCGCTGCCAAAGAAATAAAAGATTCTCTCCCCTAACCCTGCTCATTCCCCTGGGGTTTGAATCCCCATCACCATGCTGGGCTTTCCTGGAAACCAGCCATTTCATATCCTTGGTGGTGACCTTCCCTCTGAATGCCAGCCTGTCTCTGAACATGGACCCTGTCTCTGGGTTTTCCATAGCAAACAGCTCAGCAGTACCGACATGGGCAGGGCTGAGCAGCTGAGTGTTTGTGGGTATAGAGCAGGCATAAAGCAGGTGTAGGGCAGCTCTGTGTGTGACGGCTCCCTGTTCTCTCCAAACACCATCTGTGCTAGATGCCTGCAGGCCTTTGACCATGGATTGCTATCGCTTCAGCTGAACTGCCGGGAAAAGCCATGACATCATGGTTTAAAAAAAATTGAAATCCGTCAGGAGGAAATCATGCTCCAGGAAAACACAGTATTTATTTTGCAAGTGCAGCTGAGCAAGTCAATGGGAAATAGAGGTCGTGGCTACACAGCTGCTTGTCTGGGGCAAGTGGAGCTGTCAGCCCAGCCCAGCCGCTTCCAAAAGTGACAACTGCAGTAACCAGAGAGGCGGTGAGCTCAAAGGCAAGCAGGTCCTGACAGGGAGGGGAGAAACCTACATATGTGTGTCAAATGAGAGCACTATGTGTGTCAAAACCCTATTGTGAGGACAGCCAGCTTTATAAACATTAAAAATCCACCAGAGAAAGGCAGAAAGGTAAAGTAAGTGAGGGAATATGGTGGGAAAGCAAGATTTTGCTATTGTCAACACTCACTCAACAATTCCTTAGGAGAAACTTCTCTAAGAGTAGCGTTGCTCTTATCGGTCATCATGATCCCACTTACAGGGCCCAAAATCATCTTCATACCTCCTGTATCTAAAAATGTTCAGATAATGTCAGCAGTAGTTGTCTAAGCCTGCTGTGACCATCAGAAGGCCAAGTCAGAGCAGCAAGGATGCTGCAAAACAACAAATTGGCTCCCCCTCTTGGCATTTCCCTCCCATGCAAGGCTGCTTTGGTTGTCTCATACCCCCCTCTGTCCCATGGTGTGTTGAAAAACACATCCTTCTCTTCATCTCCAGCTCCTCCTAAGTGCAGCCCCTCCTGACCCTGCAAACAGCCAGGCCCTCCCCTTCCTGCTGGTGCTTCCAAGTCCCCCCATCGTGAATCATCTGGCAAGCCCCAAGACAAAGTTATCCATGAATTACCTAAACTCAAAACGAAACTCAGACCCCACCCTGGGCCGTGCTGAGCTGTGGCCAGGCTTCACACCAGTGCTGGTTCCAGCCAGTCCTGTCTGTGCAATTCAGAGAAACTTTTGCATGAGGCTCTTTGGTTTTCTGAAAGCAGCAGAGCAGCACAGAGCTGCTGGGCTGCCTGCACAGAGTTCAGGGCCTGGACACTCAGGGTTTCTTCCAGCACACCACAACCACCCAAACAGAGCAAAGCAGCTCCTCTCCCCACCAGGGCGAGCCCAGGGACTCCCTCAGGCTTGGGCTGTTTTCAGCTCTGGCCCAAACCCAGCCTGCAATGGCAGGAAACAGAGATGCTCTTGGCCAGTGAGGTCCTGGATGGGGTTGCTCCCCTGAATCATCTCACAAGGCAGGCAGAACAGTAGGGCCCTCCATCCCAGCCTCTGAAAAGAGAGGAGCAGCAGGCAGTCATCTTCCCTGAGCAATTCTGGCAAGTGCATTGGATTCCAGAAAATATAAATAACTACTCAGCCATCTGGAAGTGTCCCTGGGCTGGTCAGCAGCAGCCTCTCCCAGGCTCTGCCTTGTTCCTGCTGGCTGCTCGGTGCCAATGCTGGAAGTACCAAGGGGTGGCACAGTCCCTACCAGGGCCCAGAGCAAACTTGGGTCTTGCTCAGCCCCCTGCCAGAGACCACCTTCAGTCGAGGCTGAAAGAGGCCCCTTCAACACAGGGCCAGCGCCACACCAAGCCAAGAGCTCACACCGGGGCTCGGGATGCTCAGCCCCTTCCCCAGGCACCAGCCAGGCTTCAAGGTGCTTACAGGGAAAGACAGGCAAGAACAGAGCTCTCACTCCATCATATATCACTTTTCTTCATTTTATTCTTTTATTTGTACAGCTATATTTTACAGAACGCATTAATGCAGTTTAGACACAGCCCAAACCCTGTCTCCCGAGATTGTTTATAACACAAGCATGTAAAATAAGACCAAAAAAAAAATCCAAAACAAAAAAAATAAAACATTCTCCGACTAGAAAGTTCCACCAAAACTCCTTTTGCAACATCAGGCTGTACCTTGAAGAAACTGAGCTCAATATAGTCCATACACTGAAAACTTCCATTGAAAAGAAAGGCACCGTGCGAAACCACATTTTACATATATACAGACTGAGAACTAGAACAAAAAAAATTACACTTTATTATTATTTTAAATTCCTTCTGCAGCTTTGTTGGTTTAATACACACTTTTTTGTAAATTGTAAACCTTCACTTGCAAAAAAATACAAATACACTGATGCATTTAGACAAAATATTTTCTTACTTGTACAGATGCAATACTTTAAAATATCTCCTTAAGTGCTCTATCATAATAAAGATTCTCAGAGTGGCTTCTGCCTGCAGAGTCCAACTGAGCCTTTAATGCATTTTATATATTTTTAATATAGCTTTTTTAAAGGTCTATATATATTTATTTTATATATATATTTATATATTTATATCTATATATATTTACAACTCTGCCATAGATTCCTTCACCTTTGGTTAAAAAAGTTAAAGCCCTCTCTTTAATAGCATACTTTCTCTTTAAAAGAACACACATTTTGCATACAAAAGAAAAAAAATCTGTTCCCATAAATCAACATTACATTCCTCATCTTCAAACGGCAAAGGCTGTGAAGGTTAGACTCCAGAGTTTATCAACACTCCACTGCACAGACATTTAAAATGACTACTTTAAATTTTTTTTAATGTTTTATATACAGTAAGATCTGAATAATTTTATTTTTTTCTTTTTGTTTCACATAACTGGGAAAAATAAAACCCGTGTATTCATATTTTTTTTTTTTTAATTTCTAATGGTTTTCCACCTATCTGTACTATGGGTTTAGAGGCACTCCATCATGTGATGAATATTTTTTGTTTCTCTCTCTCTCTCTTTTTTTTGTTTTTCCTCTTTTAAAGTGTTGCAAGCATCCTTTGGACAGCTTCTCCCCGCCATGCCCCCCAAGACGACCTCCTCCTGGGAAATCTTGTTCCTTCAGCAGGCTTTGGGGAGCTCGGGAGGCACCTCGCTGCCCGAGATGCGGTACTGCACCTTGGTGTTGGTGATGGCCCCGTGCTTCTGCCGCAGGTGGAGCCGCAGCTGGCTTTTGTGGCGGAAATGCAGGTTGCACTTCTCACACTGTGGGGCGACAGGCAAACAGAGAGAGTGTGAAATGTCGTGGGCAGGGGACACGTCCTGCCCTCGGGGCACCAAATACCTGCTCGCCACCAGGGCACTGCACCCACCAGACAGGTGAAAAGTGGGAACGTGGTGGGAGTAGCAGCACCTGGGGGCACCCCATCCCAGGCTTTCAGCAGCATAAATCGGTTTATGGGATGCACAAAGGGCAAAGTCCCTCAGGAGATGACTCTGGCTCTGATAGACATAGCACCAAGCTCCTTATCTAGGTGATCAAACCAGCTACAGGGGCTATTTCTGGAGCTGCTTCTGACCTCTGCCAAGCTGGATGGCTCCAGGATATCTGGATGTCAAGCCCTGCTTGGATTCTCTTTCTAGCAGATGGTGAAAGCCAGGAAAGCCCCAGCAAAGAGCTGGGAGCCCACAGGGCCGCAGGCAAGGCAGGGCAGACTGCTTGCTGGGTGCGATTATCACCATCAGAGGAGAGCTCAGGCCAGGCTGTCTGCTCCTTTCCCCCATCCCCACACACCACAGGCAGCTGTAATTTAAGCCATTGCTATTTGAAGAAGTGTGACCTTCTTCCAGATGGAGTGGAAGAAAAGAGCAACTAAGATGTACCCAGCTTAGGCTGCATGTCAGTGTTTCCAACACAGCCACGCCTGAAAAAATCCCGCATCAGCATCAGCTAATGCCCAGGAGGGAAATGGGGCACAAGAAGCAGGGATGTGACCTTGGTGCGGGGCCTCGTGAGGCTGACAAAGGGCACCAGGATGCTGCAACCAGCCTGTGTGAATGCCCCTTCCCAGCCCCACGGGCTTGGCAGCACTGTCCCCCAGCCCAAGCTGAGATTCCCCACCACCAGAAAAAGCAGGGCCACTCACATGGTAGGGTTTCTCTCCTGTGTGGATTCGAAGGTGACTTTTGAGGGTCTGCAGGTGCCGGAAGCGCGTGCCGCAGATCTCACAGGGGTACGGCTTCTCCCCGGTGTGGATGAGCACGTGAGCACGGAGGTGGGCCACCTGCAGAGAGCAGATCTGGGTCAGGACAGCCCCAGGGAGGATGGCATCCCACTGGGAGCAAGGGTATCCCTGTGGGAATGGGATTTTTCCTAGACATCATTTTTGTCTACTGGGTTATAGCTGGGAGTCAGGGCCATGTATCTGAGCTCTGGTATCTCCAGTCCTTAAGAGCAGAACAGCTACAAGCAGCAGTCAGGCTTCCTTACCAAGCCAGACTGTCCCCCTCAGACCTTAAGGTCCGTATTTATCCCACAACACCATGGGAAGAGCTACCCGAGGTAGCAAGCTGGGCCATCGTCAGCCTCGTTCCTGCCACGAGGCATGCCCAGTCTCGGTGGTGAAGATCTGCCAGTCTTGGGCAGAAGATCTAACCACACCCCACCTCCCCAGGCACCGCGGGTCCCAGAGGCTACACGCACCTGGACAAATCTGGCCCCGCAGGTCTCACACTTGTAGGGCTTCTCCCCCGAGTGGATGCGTGTGTGGGTTTTCAGGTTGGCTGGCCGGTTGAACTGTGCCCCGCAGATGTTGCAGCGGTACGGCTTCTCCCCTACAGAGCCCAAAAGAAAGGGTGAGGGATTAGCTACAGGTGTGCTCAGCACCCAGGACCCACGGTGCTCCTCAGAGTTAAGACCCTTCGGGTGCCAGACCCCATGGAATGAAGCACTAGCCCTGACTCCTGTCCCTTTTGGAGCGGTGGACAAGCAGCATTGGGCAGGGTGTCTATAGAGTAGGGTGAGCTCAGGAGGCAGCTTTTCTCTTCTGGATTGGGAGCTGCAGCCTTCAGGGCAAGAGAGAAAGTCAGGCAGCTCTGCCAGCAAGGATTAACAGCGTCGTTCCTCCTGACCCTGTGACAGCAGCTGGCACCTACATCTCCCTACAGCTCTCAGTAAGCACCCTTGAACACTGCCCTGGTACTTGTGTTGTCTCAGTCCCCTGCATAGCCCTCCTGGAGCTCAGCTGAGACTGTGGGAATTTGGATCTATTTCAGTGCAGCAGCACAGAGTCGTCAGCCCAGACTTCCCTTCCACAGCTTCTGAACTGGCTGTTGACATGTTAAACATTAAAAGCCTGAAATAAAATAAGCCCTAGGTTTGTCAGCAAATGACTAAACCCTTAATATCCTCTTCCTTTCTCAGCTTTCATTGTGCTGATTCACAGAGTCCATCCATTCAGATTTTCCCATCAGCAGAGTTTATGCCAAGCTAGATGTGACCTCAATTTCTAGGATGTAAAAATAAATCTCAGACTTTTCCCTATATGTTCTTTGGATTATTTTTAATTTTCTTTTTTTTTTTTTTTTTTTGCTTAAGTCTACCACAAGATTACCTGGAGGCCATACATTTGCTCCCAGTTAGGAATTTTGCATGACACCTTTAAAAACAGTGGTGCCCAGTGCTTTACAGCAAAGGAAGTTGAATTCCACCCCTGCTGCAAGTGCAGGTGTCTTCCACATTCCCAGCTTTGGCGCTCTGACCAAGGGCTCCCTGGCAGTGCCAAGTAAAGCACCTTGCTCTTCCCATCAGGGACAGCTTGTGACACAGAGCAGAGGATGCTGCACCAGGCACAAACCCGGTGCATCAACACCCACATGCTCACCAACCCACAGCCTCCCCAAAGCTGTCCCCAGAGCCAACACTGTACCTGTGTGGACGGTTTTGTGGCTGGCGAGGTTCCCCTTGTAGCGAAAGGAGGCCTGGCAGCGGTCACACTTGTAGGGCTTGTCACTGTGGACTTGCAGAGAATGTCTCTTGAGAGAGGCCTCCTCGGAGAACCGGCAGTCACACTCATTGCAGAAGAAGGCTCCGTTCTCTGGGAGGGCAGAGAGAGGAGTAATCAGATGGACAGCACATGGGTCACCTTCTTGACAGGCTATGGGATGGATTTGGGATGGAGGAGAGGGGCACCCAGAGCAAGTGTTGGGAAAAGCAGCCAAGTGCAGCTGTTCATGTTCAGCTGTGCTTGCACACAGCAACAACATGCATGGTTTGAGAGCAAAGTCATCACAAGCTCCAGTTGAAAGCTCTCTCTCTCCTTTAGTGACGCACAGGCTGCTTCCAAGGAGCCAGCATGTCACCTGGACATCTTTCAGGGAGGTCCATGAAAGCACTCAAGATATCAGGTATCCTCTGAAGGATGCTCAGCTCTGGAGCAACTCCTGCACCTTTAGAGGTCTTTAACCTTTACAAGTACAGAGGTCTGCTTTGAGCTTGGGGAGGTGGTCATCCCCCAAATCACAAAGCAGGTTGCCCCCACAGGAGGATGCTCAACTCTTAAATATTGTGTTGAGTGTTACCACAGCGAGGTTCCCTCCTTGGATCTCTGCCCACACTACAGGTGGCAATGCTGCATTCCCTCTCCCTGAGCTACAGGCAGATGAGTGCACAGATACCTGTCTTTGGGCTTGTGGGGTTTTGCAACAAGATTGCAAGCCTCATTATCTGCATTTCCCCAGATGTGCACACTGGGCTCCCTGATAATAAAGATATCATGACGGACGCATGAGACATGCCAGCTTGCCCAATCCCCATTATGGGTCATTACATCTGTCAGGCTTGTTCTCCTGTGGTTCTGGTGGGGTGGGGTGCACTTGTTTCCTGTCCTTACCTGCCGGGTTTGCAGCAGGTGACTAACTCCCTGCACAAGGCTGGGGAAGGGGAGGAAGGCAGCAATTCCCATGTGCATGTGTTTCTCATATGCATGCATGCATACAGCTGGGCAGACAGTTAAGAGGGGGCTGTAAAGCACTGTGGGACCCACCAGCATCTGGGACAGGTCTGACTGTGTGTTTGATCACAGGGCACTCAGCGATGGGTCCCTACACTGCACAGCCCCCCAAGGTTGAAAAAGACGACCAAGGATGCAAGACTCACCGCAGCTGGAGTCAGAGTATTCAGACTGGGTTTCCCCCATCTCTTCTCCAAAGTTTGAGCCAGGGGTATGAAGGCACATCTCAGTATGTTGTGGGGACTGGCAGCCACAGGAGCTGCACTTTGATGAATGCATGTACAGTGGGGACTGCCCCTCGCTGCTCCGCGGGGACCCGTCCCGGGACCTGTGGAAAGAGAGCAATGCACACAGCTGTGAGAAGGCTCCTGCTGTGCTCCAGGGGCCAGACCCTTGTTTGCACCCCTCCTGACACAAGGGACACACACATTTTATGGGGACATCTTTGTGGTGAGCTGCACAGCATAGCCCTGATCAACAATAGTTCCTTAAGCCTCAAACCTTCAAATGCCCGTCACCAAGTGACCTCAAATGTCTTTAGGAACATCCAGGTCCAGAGGATAGCATACTGTTCCCTGATACTTTGGCCGTTCCAATGCTTACAGCCAACAAAAACCTGAGGGATAGGGAGTCTGGTGGAAACACAGGCTAGGCAAATCCAGGCTCCAGAAATCATCCAGAGCTGCCAAAGTTGCCCAGGGATTCACAATCCAGTGTTTCCAGTTCCTTTGCCAGTCCACACTGGCACCACTACACTGGGGACAGTAGGCACTCAGTGCCACTGACAGCCCTCCACCAAATGCAGGGGCTTCCACCTGCTCATGACTGGACTTCCCAGACCAGTGCTACAGATATTTCACACTTCTAAACCCTCACCAACAATGCAGGAAGTCTTGTTTCTCACAGCAGGGAGAGGCATGGGGGGTGGAAGTCTTCTCACCTGTTAACAATATTGTTGAGTCTGCTGGCTTGTGGGATAGTAGAGTCTTCACCATTCACGCTTATCTTGGTGGGGGATTGCACATTGAGATGCTCTGGCTCCATGGACTGCTGGCAGGTGGACATGGGCACGTAGGTGCGAGGAGACAGGGTTCCCATCTCGTTCTGGTCAGCGCTGTCTTGCTTGCTGTTCTGGTTGAGAGAGTTGAGGACGATGAACTTGTACTTCTTCCAGTTGCAGGCTTTGGGGTCTGTGGGGCTCTTGGTGAAGAGGGAGCTGGAGTTCTGACCGATACGGGCATTCTTGCTGCTGCTGGACTCAGTTGGTGAGTTGGGCTGACAGTCTGACTTCTGCGGGCTCTGAGGGCTGATGAGTCCCTTGCGGTCCAGGGGTGTGTTGGTGGGCTCAAAGTGCTGGCTGATCTCATCCTCTGAAGAGGTCCTCTCCTCCTCTTTGGCCACTTTGTCACAAGGGAAGTAGGGATTGTTCCGAACTGAAGGGATGACAGGTTTGGGCCCAGAGGCCACGCTGTAGTGCATGTCACTCCTGGCTTCTTCAGCAGCACCTTCTTTTGGAGCATAGATGGTGGCGTGGCACATGTTGGCAGAGATGTCGGTAATGGTTCTCACGTACTCAGTGGGGATTGTCCTGGAGCTGTCGCACGGCAGGATTCTCTCCTTGGGGAAGGCACCTGCCCTTGAGAGTTCAGAGAGAGGCATCCTCATCTCCCGCAACTCATCATCCACTAGGAAGCCGTTAAGAGGGAGAGGGCTGTATCCGTGGTAGGAAATGGGGGATCCAGACAAACTGTTGATCAAGCCAGGTGCAAAGGCCCTCCCATTGCAGAGGGACCCATTCTGAAGAGGCATGCTGTTCTCTGAGACATCTCTGCTGCGATAAGCCATCATCTCTGGGTGGCCCAGCATCCGTCCAGCCAAAAACTCTTCCCTTGGGGTCTTCACAGCAGACACCATCTCTGCTTCACTGCAATCGGGGAAAACAGGAGGGAGACAAAGTAACTTTCAGCCCATAAAGATACATTTGCAGATACTTTGTCAGTTCTTCCCCTGCCCACCCAAACACACAGCCCCAGGCTCTTCAAAGTTCACCAACTGCACTCACCTAGACTTGACGAACCTTCGGCAGGTGTCAACCACGTGCTCCATCTGCAGGTAGAGTGCTGTGGCCATCACAGCCATGATATTGTTCTCCCTCAAGTTCAGGCGGGAGGTGTACATGAAGTCCAACAGGATGCAAAACCCCTCAGGGTTAATGTCAGGATCCAGGTTAATGACATTCAAGTTGCACTTGAGCTGGTCAGTGAAGATGCTGTAGAAGAGGCCACTGCAGAGGGGAGACAGTAGAGAAGATAAGTGTTATGACAATTCAAAGGCAAAAAGGAGAATTTGTATGAAATCCCTGAGTACAGAGGGGTTCCTGAATGGGAAGGGAGGAGGAGAAGGCAATTACAGAATTCCCTGAGCTTCCCCCTTATTATCAAGCTTGGTTTCTCAGCTTAGTAAGCGTCTTCTGCACTGCACTTTTCCCAACTGGAACAGCCTGCTTTTAGATCTCACCTGCTCAACAACTCCCCACTGCCTCCATTTAGTAGTTCCCCAGATTTTTTTTTTTTTTTTCTTCCGTTGTTGTTCTTACCACTATCCCCTTCCCACTATGACTCATTTCTTTTAGAAGCCTCTCGGGGCATCCACACAGTCTTAAACCAGAAAAATAAAAAAAGGAGAAACGTTGGCAAAACATTTTTCAGACATTTTAATACTCAAAGATGGGCTTTTTGAAATCTTTACACCATGTCAGCAAGAGAACCTGGAAGGCATTTGCTGTAATTCAACTGGGCGATGGTGGGATATTAATTAGCATTCATTGCAGAACAATTCCAGCAATCTTAGGGGCTGGAAACGGATTTCAGACCCCATCAGGCATTAAAAAAATAAGAAAAAAATTGATCAACTAAGGTGGGTGCAGCAGGCAGCCTGGGAGTCAGGGAGGAATAGCTCTAAAAATAGCAGTGGCAGGGGACACCTCGGTCACAGAGGACTCACTCATCCCAGTGAACATCCAGCCCTCCCTCTCCTATCCTGTGCCTGTGGGGCATTTGTGCTTTGCCTTCAGGGATCTGCTGTGCTCCTGCTGAGCTCCGTGGGCTGCGTGTGGGCAGATGTGGGTACACAAGGAGAGAGGTGAGGGCAGCACACTGGAGGGAAGCAGTCTCAGCTCTAACCCCATTACGGATACAAATTTCTTGGCAGCCCCTTTCAGTTCTGCTTCTCTGCCTCTGATTCCCCGTGGCGAATCCCACGAGCCCCTTGCAGGACTGCAGCAGTGCCAAAGGCTGAAGGAGCAAGGAGGCAGCCAGGGAAGGACCCTGTTCTCACCTGCAGGCCATCAGGACTGTTTTGTGGGCTCTGAACTGCTCTCGGTTCACGATGATGACAACATCGGTCAGGATATCCCGGCTTCTGAGGCGGTTGAGGTTGAGGAGGACGTCGCTGGCGTGGCGGGTGAACTGGATGCAGCTGTCTGCCGGCGAGGCCATCTCGAGTCTGTGAGACACAACCATCACAGGAAGATGAGAATGGAGGACAGCCAGGTAAGCACCCTAAACACAGCAAAGAGACAGCTGCTGCTCTGGGACATGCTCGGATGGCCAACTGCTCCTGGTAGAGGCGGCACCAGCTCCCTGGTCCCAAGGCAAACAGTCCCGCACCACACCAAGCTCTTGCCAGGCTGCCTAGTGAGGGCCCTGGGCCGATAGCGAGACCTGGCACGTCTCATCCCACCCATCAAGCTGGTGGGTGAAGGCAATCAGACCCTCCTGAGGATTAGCCAACCATCTCCTCTTTCTCCCTGCCTCACCCATGGCAGCCCCACCCCAGTCTACTCTGCCCACTCAGGCACATCTCGACAATGCTTCCAACATAGCTTCTAGCTTTCCAATCTCCCTCAGGAGCCATCCCCCTCACCTGTGTGGTGAGGCTGTAAATCCAGCCACAGGAATCAAAACAAGCCTTAAGGTCCCAATTGAAGTTGAATGATTTCAACATCTGGAGAATCCAGCCCACAGTGGAATACCAGCCCTCACCCAGGAAACTACTTTCCTACTCCCAAGTGGTGGACACTCTGGAGAAGTTTCCCAATTAACTGGTGAGGAGTAGAACTCATCTAACCTGCTGGGCTGCTACCCACACCATGGCCCAATCGCTCCCCATAAGCAAGGTTTGTGTTAGTCGAGGAACACGAAGCCTTCCCTCAAAACAATGCCTGTTAACCCAGCTCAGAGCTGTCCTCCCAACCAGCAGCCAGGATGTCCCAAACTCATCCTGAGGTTTGGGCTGGAATGCTCATCTTTGGTGTCAAATTCTTCCATGATCAACCCCCTCCCATGATCCTGACTCGTCCTTCCCCAGTGGCACATGAACGTACAGTAGTTTCTACAGAGCAGCTGCTCTCCCGAAAACAAATTCCAGCTGGGTCTAACAAAACATTGCATTAAGGAAAGGGGGAGAGAGATTAGGAGAGAAAGCACAAAATTTAAATTTACATACCCAATGCCTCAATTCACAGTCCAAAAGTTTCTTTCAAACCTACAAATAAATCACAAGAAAACAAACACCACATTAGCCGGTAGTTATGAATTGGCTGTGGCAGGTCACAAGGCTGCTATTTTGCTCAAGTATCAGTTGGATAAAAGCAAGAGATAACAAACCTTCTACTCTCCAGTAAGGTTAACATTTGTTTCTTCCGGTACAGTACGTTCTTATCACAATCACAGGCTTTGAGAATCCAATCATAGCTTCTTCCACACCCTCTAGCCCAAACCATGGGCGTATGCCAAGGAGATTTTCATTTCCATGACTCAGGAACTTAAAGGCAGGTGGGGAAGGGAAGTCAAGCGAGAATTTTCTCACCACTTCTTTTGGAGATAACTCTTCCCCTGCCAAGACTGAATTCCTGTCCGGTGCCACATTCAAGACCCATGCCATACTCCCAGCACATTGTTAACAGGTATGACAACCACACAAACATCTGCTGCCACTCTGCTCAGAAACCCACATGCTCCAGCCACCAGTGAAAATGCCCTGGGATGGGATTGCTGAACAGATTTGGGAGGATATAGGCATCAAGTACCAAAGTGACTTGGCCAGGACTGCATAGGAAGCCAGTGGTGGACACAATGACGATGAAAAACAAATGTCCCTTCCCCTTGCTGCTGCCAAAGCCTTCCCTTAAACCACAACCTGTGTCTCCAGACACTGTCTTGACCCAGCAATGTAGCTGGGACAGAACAGCAAGGAAACCCAGGAGTTAATTGCCTTCCAGAACTCATATTAATCCTCTGAAATTTACTTTAAAACAAAACCAACTGATTTGGCACCAACGCAGGAAGAAGGTCCTCAAGCAGTTGCCTCAGCAGGTAAAGCACAATAAATAAATGAGCCAACAAACCCCAAGATCTTCATCACACTATTTTGAGGACCAACCCCCAGACTGTTAAGACTGCCAGGCAATTGCAGGAAGCCCAATAATCCCTGTGAGACAAGGGATTGTCAAGTGTTGCCTTCCCTCTCCCTTGCTGTGCAGATCTGGAGCGCAAGCTCCCCTCCCATCCCCAGAGCCACTGGGATGAAGAGATGAGATTTAAGGCAAGGTATCACACACAAAAGCCAGAGGGTATTTTACAGCTTTATTCCAGCCATCAAACACAAATTTTCAGAGCTCCTCTGAGCCTGGCCAGCTTAAAACTTTATGCACATACAAAAAGTGACTCATTTCCCAAATACTGCAGACTCTGACCTTTCTCTAAACGCTCACTGGCAGCCACTCACTACTGTCAATTGCAAGCCAAAGGACTCACAGTATTCTGCAAGGCGCCTAGCACATATCCCTGTGCCTACATGAGCAGATGTGCGTGCCTGGAGCAGCTGGCTGGCACCCCAATCTCAGCCACAGTGGCAGACATACTCTGCCAGGCTCCGGGTGTCACCTCAGTGTCACAGAGGTGAGGAGGTGACCCACTTGTAAACCAACAAAGTTACGAACAACCAGATGAACTGTGTACCCGTGAGCATCATGTGAGAAGCTGCTACTGTCACCGAATCCCCTTATTCACAGTGAGGGCACAGCACTGCTGGGGGGGCACCCAGCTTCTCTCCCAGGGCTGGACCCCAGCACAGCCCCCTCCCCACCCTTCCAAATTATCCCTCCCAGCACGGCGCTGCTGCAATGTCCGCAGCCCAAGAGCCGCGCAGGTGCATCCCAAGCAGCTCCTGGCTACAGGATGTGGGCATGCAAAGGGAAAGGGACTTTCCTTCCCCTTGCTGTGCTGAGCTGGGTTAACCCTGCCCCTTCCAGTCCCCACGCACAGCATTAGCTCTGCACCCTGGTACAGGAGGATACTCAGACCAAAGACAACAGGATTGCAACAAGGACCACAGACCAGTGATGGGGAGCAGAAAAAAACAGCACAGCCAAGCATGGCCTTTGCCATCTAAACCCCCCTGAAACCCCATGAGGCTCCTCCAGGCTCAGCTGGGGCCAGAGCATCATCCCACACCCCCTCCTCCAGTTTTCCTGTCCAGTACCTTGCAGGTGTGGGCTCTCCGGCAGTGCTTGAGGCTGTGTGCCAGGGCTGTGCCCATAGAGGACAGTCTGGAATAGGTGCAGGGCCCATTTTAGGGGTGGCCACACAGTACAGTCACTGCTGCTGCCTTCCAGGAAGGCAATGGGTCTTGCCCCAGTGGTTCAGGGAACAGCCCTTCCCTGCCGGCACCTCCCCGAGAAAACCCATTCCTGGAAAGGAACCCCGAGCTGGCTCTGCCTTCCCTGCAGCTCCGTGAGCACAGGGAGGGTGTACCTTCATGTGGGGGAACCTCTTTCAGCTCAAGCCCACGCAAAGGGAGACCCTCTTTGCTCGCTTACCCTAGGGCAGAGGGAAGAACCAGGGACTTTAAATCCATTTTTCTGCCATGCCTCTCCATTGATCTACTCTCCCAGTTAGTTTTTATCCATCCTCCTCCCACTCTGTGCACAGGTGGGAACTTCTGGCTCCCCTCTCCTTCTTTGTACAGGGGATACCATGTGGTCTTAACCCTTCTCCCACCCCCGGTTGCATAGGCAGGGAGGAGGGCATCAAACACTCCCCCTCCCTGGGCCCCAATCTCCTACCCCTCCAGAGCCTGCAGCGCCGACTCACTCACATCACCTTACAGAGGTGGCTGGGTGAAGTCTTCCTTCCCCACAGCCTCATCCCACATAGTGTTCTGAAACTGCCCGCCCAGGGGAAGCTCCATCCTGCCCTCCTCCTCCCCAGTCCCTGCACCCTACAGGGTCCCAGCCCCATGGGAACATCCCTGCTGCCTGCCAGGGCATGCTGCCAGCTGTCTCTCCACCCTGCCAAGGAATGCCTGGTTTCTCCTGAACAGGGATCAGGGGGACAACCAAGAAAATGAGGTGGGGTGTGGGTGGCTCCCCCAGCACAGCCATGGGTGCTACATGCCACGGTGGAGAAGATGCTTTTGGCTGTGGGTGTGTGAGTGGCCAGCTCAGCTTTCTGATACCATGCAATCTAGGGACGCTAAATGTCCTTTAGTTGTCACAGCAGAGTTTTATTAGTTTAGTAGCTTCTGGTTAGTGTCTAGGCCAAAACGTGTCTGGGTTAATAATAACCCATGAAGAGACTGAGAGAAGCCCACAGCGTCAGCACAGATCAAAAGCAGCATCATTAGTGCAAGCCCTGTCGTATTTTCCACCGTACCCTTCCGTGAGCGGATTGCACTCGCTCTATCGAGCGGTCTCAATCTGATCCAATTTCCTGCCAGCAAACAAATGTTTCTAGGAAATGCAATACATTATCTGGATGGGTTTATTATCAGCATTTGGAACCAGGAAAACTGCATATTTTCTCGAGCGCCGCAGGGAACTTTATAGTTCATACTTCAAAAGAGGGTTTAAAGGATTGCCCTTGAAAGCTGGCCCAGCTCAAGTCTCCACATTGTTTTGGTCTTTGCAGAAGAAAATGCAGAGGAGGGAGGGGGTAAGCACACTAAAACTGCTTCCAATGTTTTCCTACTAAAGAGGACTCCCCTGCCCTCTACGGAGCCAAGCTCTGGCTGTGAGGCAGAGGCAGCGCGTGCCCTTGGGAAGCAAGGAGTTGAGCCTTCCTCAGCATTTCAAACGACCCCAAGCAATCTGGCACATTAATTTTTCAAGGGAAGGCAGGAACCATGTGTTCTGGCTCAAATCTAGGGAGCTCCTCCAGAGAACAGAAGATGGACTCCGTGCCCTGCCAACACCGAGCCCTGCACCGAGATGCCAATCTGAGAGCAGAGTGAAGCCAGAGCCAGGTGCCCCCAGCAGCTGAGCTGGGTCCCTGCACCCCCTGGGCTCCAAGGAGGTGTCTGATCATTCCTACCCCACACTGGGACAGAAAATTACCAGCTGGCACCTGACCCTCCCTGCCTCTGAATTCCTGGGGCTGAGGGTGGCACAGCTCCTTCTGGCAGAAAGGAACTGCTCTGGCATCCCGCCTGGATGAGATGAGACACATGCACAGCTTGGGGTGCCTTGGCCAGGGCAGAGGCACCCCCTTGCCCCTATATTTAGCCAAACAGATTTAAGGGTATCTACTCCTACAGGACAGCTTCTTCAGGACCCATTTGGAACCCCCTGTCCTGCAGTGTGCTTGTCTCAAGCTCTCTCCTCCATAAACAGGGGTCCAACATTCCCCATGGGTACCTGGCACACAGCCCAAAGGCAGCAACTGACCAAGAGAAGAAGGCGCTGGAAAACCATATAGATCAAAAATTTCCTGCCCCTCTCCCAAATGCCCCTAGTTCTCTCTCTGGTTTAGATGGGAATCTAAATTAAAACTCCACTGACATTACTGAGGTTTTGGATCAGTCCTGAAAACTACACACTTGTTCCAGTTTAGGGGTGTGTGTCTTTTGGCTGCTAGCATGCAATGATCCTAACACATAAGATCTATCTTGGATTTTAGAAAGACGAAAAAAAAAAAAAAAAAAAGGAAAAAGGAGGACTACATTTGCAGTCTAAATTTGCAGCCTGAAGGAGTTTACTGGTCAGATGCTGACTTTTGGATACCGATCTAACCAAACTGCAAACTGTGAACTCCTGAGGTTTGCCAATGCCTGCTGTAAACATGGAAACCAAGTGTCACTTTTTGCCAAACAGAAGAATGGTTTAAAAATAGATCTAGAGAAGAATACAGGCACTCGGCATACAAGGCTCCCGTTTATAGACTCCCATGCCACTATAAAATGGAGCAAGAGGTTATGAGCACATAAGCAACTTTCCACCAAATTTAGATTTTACCAACTTCTCAGAAAAGTGAAAACAAAATTTCAGGCTCCAGCTGAACCAGTAAAAGCTCTTTGAGTGAAGTTCCCAGCCCAGGTATTACAGCATACAGACTAAAACAGGCATGTAACAATTCTTCAACTTTAACACCGTAAATATATGAAGGTACCTAAGTTGCACACTGAGAAATGCATCCACTGATTAGAGCTTCATTTTATTCATCTATAGACTTTGTAAAAAGGTTTTCTTTTTAATGGAGAATCCAAATAAAATGAAAGAACAGTCCTACCACACAGGACTGGCACACAAAGTTTTACCACCTGTATTTGTATGGGGTTTTGAGGATAATGTTACTGTTTACTAAGGAGGTTTAAAAAAAAAAAAAAAAAAAAGGTTCTCCAAACCCAAACATTATTCCTACAAATTCATATTGGGCTGCTGCTGTTGGAGGCTGAAAGCTTCCTCTGCCCAAGGGGAAAGAAAAAAAAAAGAAAAAATAAAACCAGCATAGCTTCACAATACATCCTAAATTAGGCAAAAATTCAAGGGCAGATTAACACCACAACTTGGAAAGATTTTCACATGTGATTTCATGAGCAGACCCAGAGAGAACTCCATATGGAAATGTCAGTGACTTTAATAGGTACTCGGTTGTTTCCAATTAGGCTCCGTAAGTAAGTTCAGTGGCATCCAGAGTTTCCTCTGCCACCTTCCTCCAAGCTGGCAAGCATTTTTTCCCCCCCTTTTTTTAAACGAGCAGTTAATAAACATGTTCCCACTCTCCCGAGGCTGCCGGCCCCGCCAGCCCCGCGCGGAGCGGCGGGCGGTGACACTAGATGGCACCAGTTCGCTTTGCTGCGGGAGCAATTTTTCCCCTTGGAAAATAAAACACCCCAACCAAACCTGGAAAACATATAATTTCGTCGATGTAATTCTGTTTCTCTTAAAACGCGTCTGAGCAACATTATTTTTATGAGCTTTTCCAGCCTTGTTTTGAAAAACTTAATGTTTCTGCTAGGTTTATTTTTGTACCATCCAACAGCCGGCTGAATCCTCCCTGCTCTGCAAACAGAGATGTCTAAAAAGTGTTACAAAGACTTCTGACGGATATTTTTTTGTTGTTGTTGTTTTGTTTTTGGGGTGGGATTTGTAAGAATCACTTCTCATTCCAACTTCTTCCTTCACAATAGTAACTAACCAGTTAACCTCCACTTCCTCTCCCAATATTGACTCAGACAGTCAGAACTGAGGGGGATTGGAAATTGGAATTAAAATGCATCTCGAGAGATCTTTGATCTGTTTTGCCAATCAAAACTGAACACCAAAAGATGAACTCTTTTCTTACTGGAACGATATAATAATTCATTATTCTGGAAAATTTCTAGATATCCTTTGAATATTTTAATGGCTTGGTGATATGTTTCATGGGGCAAAATGTTTGCAATCTATAATGCAAGTTTTTAAACTTGCAATCCTACCTTTAGGAGAAAATAACAGAATCTTTGGTTCTGCCTCTCTGTGCATATATAAAGAGAGGATTCCCCTAAAATATTTCTAGAGCAATTTTTTAAGTGTAACCTCCCTCAAGGACTGGAAGAAGGAGCCTGCAGTTGCTCCTAAAGCTCTTTTCCTTTAAATCCTTGAAACAGTATGGCAGATAATAATTTTTAAAGCATTTAAAATCTCGGGAGAGAAAACAGTAAGATTTTAATAATCAATCAAATAAGGGCCTGATCCCAAACCTGGCCCCTGCTGACACTTCCACTAGCACAAGTGGGAGTTTGGCCCAAGACAGATGTCAGACCAATGAAGCAGCTTCTCACTGAGCCTCATTCGTCCGTCCCCAGCCTCCCTTCGCATGATCCTGCGCTTACTGAAGTCAGTGGAAAAAACTAACCGGGGAAGGGTTTGTTTTTGTTGATTTTGACTCATGATTTTAAGCCCAGATTTGCCTCTTCCCTGGAAATACAACCGGGGGGTCAAAGGCAGCTTTTTAGGCACATCTGAGAGGCTGCCGCGGATTTTGCTAAACAAACGCCTTGCTTTCTGTTTCCCTCCTTCCCAAGAGGCGATTTCATAACATTTCATACTGTGACTTTGCAAACTACAGGCGGGGGTACGGCGGGGGGGGAGGGGGGCGGCCGGGAGAGGTCGCTGCCGTCCGACCACGAAAGTTTTCATAACAAAGTTGGGCTTTTTCGGTTTTGTTTTGCCTTTTATTTTTAAAGGGGGGGAGGGGGAGCGTAAAAAAAAAAAAAAATATATATATGCGCACACAAGATCACGCACCTAATAAAAACAATTAAAAAACCCCAACGAAGCAAAACAACCAGCGCTCTCTCTTGCCCGTCCGCTCTCGGCGGTTTCGGGGCCGCACAGCGCGGGGGTTGCGCGGCTCCCCGCGGCCGCTCGCTCCAGGAATAGCGTGTGGCCGGGGGCCAGCCCCGCGGCTGCCGCCGGCAGATTTACGAGCGCCTGTCCCCGCGCCAAGTCCGCCGCGGTAGTAAACACAGGGGAAAGGCTGCGCTGGGGGCAGCGGGGGGCTCCGCACGCATCGCGCCCCGGACCCCGTCCCTCGCATCCCTCGCACGGCTGCGCTTCGCTTCCCCCACCCGCCGCCTTCCTCCCGGCGGGGGACGCCCGCTCCTCCCCGCGGGTGTTGTTGTTGTTAGTATTATTATTATTTTCAGCCCTACGCGTGATATTCAGAGTCGCTTCCTACACTTTTGCCCCTTCCCGAGTTTCGCATCGCGGCTGGGTTCCCAGCCGGCAGCCGCCCCGCATGCACCGTCGAGGCGAGCGGGGTCCCCGCCGCCCCGGGCCGGTGCTCCGCGGCGCTCCGGGGCCGGCAGCCGGCGGCGGCCGAGCCTCCCCACGGGCTCCCCCCTTCCCCGGGCAGGGAAATGCCGCAAGTCTTCTCCATCACCGCCCGCTCTTAGCCCGGGTCTTGACAGATCACGGCGCAGCCCCGCCACAGGTTGCAAAACGCACCAGCCCTTTCGCGGTTGCGCCGGGGACGGAATAACAATAATAATGCTTTAATAACAGAAATAGGGAGAAATGGGGGCTGGCGCGGTAAGGCCAGTGCCCGGTGCCGCCGAGCCCCCGCGCTGCCGCCGGCCCCGCTCCGCGGCGGCTTCGTGCGGCGGCGAAACAACAGCGACACAATACGCACAGACCAAAAAAAAAAAAAAAAAAGAAAGAAAAAGAAAAAAAAAAAAAAGGAAAAAAAAAGAGAGAAAATGAAAAAAAATAAAAAGGCAAAGAAAAATAACACAGCCCGACCGAAGGATCCAGCCATTGAGAGCGGACCCCGAGTCACGCCACAAGCCCAGTGGCCGCCAGCGCTCGCCGCCGTCCTGCGCCCGCGGAGCGGCTGCAGGTGCAGAGAGGAGCCGCCGCCGTCCCCCCCGTCCCCAACCCGGCCGTCACGCGTGCGGGAAAGCCAATAATCCCAGATAACCGATAATCCCCGAGAGAGGACAACGAGGGGAGACACCCCCACCCACCCCGCTCCCCTCCCCTTATACACGCTCCCAGCGTTAAAGACATGCAGGCACCCCTATTTCCCAAATTTTTTTTCTCGCCTGACAGCGGGCAAGGGAAAAGGGGGAAGACGTGTATGTGAAATAAATAAATAAATAAGGCAGGAAAAAAAATTAAATTGAGATGATAATAATAATAGTAAATAAAAAAAAAAAAAAGGGCACCTGCAGCGGGAAAGGGGGGGAAGGAAAGAGGAGGGAGAGGAAAAAAAAATGGGTAGAAATATATAGAGGCGGCTCCGCGCCAAGCGTCGGAGCGCGGCAGGGAGGGAAAGAGGAGGGAAAAAAAATGGAGAGGAAAAAAAAAAAAAAAAAAAAAAAAAAAAAAAAAAAAAAAAAAAAAAAAAAAAAAAAAAAAAAAAAAAAAAAAAAAAAAAAAAAAAAGCGAGCGAGAGAATTAAAGGGTAAAATCGGCCGCGGCAATAGAAGCAGCAATCACCTGGTCTCCGGGCTTTCCTAGAAACTCCTTGCATCACCACTTCTAAGAACCCCAGTTCTAAGAATCAACAGAGCCCAATTCTCGGAATTTGAGCTGCGGACTCTACCATCGCTCTCGGCATGGGGAGGGCCACGGACCTCCCCCCTTCGTGCCCTACCCGGCCCCGCGCCACTCCCGGTGTGCGCGCCCCCCAAAGGAGGCCACCAACGGGGTCAGCGAGGGGGGCACGCGTATTCCGGGGGGGCCGCGGCGGCGGCGGGGGTCCCACCGTGTCGCCCCCCGTTCATCCCCCTCTCCGTTCCCCCCCTCCCGCAGTGGTCGCGCCCGGCCGGCGGGTCACGTGGCGGCGGGTGCTGTCGGTGACGTGGGGGGCGCGCGGGCGCGGAGCAGCGCGCGCGGCGCGGACCGAGCAGCGGCGGCGGCGGCGGGAGAGGAAAACGGGGGGTCCCGGGCACGGCTCCGGGCGGTGTAAACACACATCACACCCCCTGCCACCACCACCAGCCTCCGCTTCTATTTTTTTTTTTTTCCTCCCAAACCTCTCCGAAAACGAGCGAAGAGATCTTGGGGAAAAATACTCCTTTTATTTATATATATATTTTTATATATATTTATATATACTTTTTAATTATTGTTTATCTTTATATATTTTTTATTTATTTATTTTGGGGCGGGGGCTCACTTTTGCGTTTCTAAAACACCCTCCCCCCACTAAAAAATACCCTAAACCAACCAAACAACCCAGCGAGCAAAGCCAGGAGCCAGCTGCATTGTTCTGGATTTTTACTTTTTTTTCTTTAATTATTTTTCTCTCATTCAGCTTTTTTTTTTTTTTTTTTTTTTAATATTTTTTTGCAAACAGCCACATTCGGCTCAGTGCCTCCAATGGGATTTACTCTGGGGGAAAGAAGCTTTTTCCTTAAAGACGGCTCCCCATGAACTTCCCATATTCATTTTTGGTTTTATTTTTATTTTTTCTTTTTTATTTGTTTGCCAGAATTCTCCAGACCGAAAAAAAAATATTTTGATGATTTTCTCTTTAAATTTTTTTTCATCCGTGTTCTCTTTTACTTTCCAGGACAGTCAAGTGGTGGGTTAATTCTGTGTAGCTGTTTTGTTATTGTTGCAAAATAACCTGTAAGTCTATAAATATTCTGCTTGTATGGAATTGTTGGACTGTGCTGGGGATGCAAAATCGCTTCGGCTTTTCTGGAAAGGGATTTTATTTCTGCACTTTTTGCCTCTTGCTGGGTAAAGGCCTTTGCTGGGAGGTGGGGGGGGGGAATAATGCAAAGCCTTGGCATTCAGTGTCTCGGGTGGGTTTGGCAGGGGGTGCAGAGGGAGGGGACCTGTCACCCCAACCTTCCCCGCTCCGCTGTGTAAATGTAGCTCCCTGAATGTAAATCTGTGGAGATTTCTTGCGTCTGTCCCCCAGCCTCGCGGGTTTATTTCTTGGGGGCCTGCAGCAAGGCTTGGGTTCGGGGATGGTTCAGATCGCTCGTTTTGCTTTCCCGGTCGGGTTTTTGGGCTGCGAGCTGCCGGTCGGCGTGGTGGGAAGCGGGGCAGGGCATGCTCTGGGCTGTGAAGGCATTCCCGGGCCCTGGTGATTAATAGAAATTTGTTTACGAGAATAACCACCGCAGGTCACGGTGCCCTCGGTCCGCTGGTGCGGTTGCTGGGAGCTACTGATTCCGGCACTGGCGAGCTCACGGAGCGGCCACCGTGGACGCAAAGTCCCCGGGTGCTTGCCTTTATTTTGATTTCTCAGCTGAGCTCTTGAACCGAAACGTTTTAAAGCAAGGAGGGCTGGGGCGGGGGGGGGG
>VZSR01000247.1:9616681-9711539 GCA_013398615.1 Brachypodius melanocephalos
TAAATTAGGAAGAAAGCCCTTCTGCTAATATGAGTTGTCATTAAAATAGCCCGGTGGCAAGACAGGGATGGTTACTCTCGAGACTCTTGAGGTGATACAGATATGCTGGAGAGACGGCTGCCCTGTAGTTAAAACGCATTATGGAATTCCCAGGGAGTGAGTGCAGCAGGAGCTCTGTGACTTGTGCCACTCCGATCCCGGCCTCGGGCAGGGAGGGGGCTTGCAAGTGACCAAAGGAGGGACGGAGCCAAGAGTTGCAACTCTGTTCCGGGATTTGATTTGGGTTTTTTTCCTTTTTCCCCAGCAATGAAACTCAAAGGAAAGGGGTTGTTGGGGGCGACAGATCTGTTCTATTTGTCATTTCTCTGCAGTGTGTGACGCTTTCGTTTTAGCCGGAGCCCGGCGAGCCCAGCGCCCGCGGGACGCTCGGGAGCAGCAGCGAGAGGGCTGCCGCTGCCGCTTGGGGGATTTTTGGTGGAGACCCGAGGTCGAGCACAGCTTCCGTTCAAGTAGCACTCTTACGGGGGAGATTTCTCACTCTGCCTGGCCCCAGCCAAGCCGGGCTTACATCAGAGTTTCCATCCTAACCCGCCTCGTTGCGGGGACACGGAGCAGCCAGCAGCATCTCTTTCGGACTGGGAACTGAGCAGCCTGGGCGCCTCTGCTGAGTTTTTGGCCTTTCTGCTCTGGTGTCATGCCTTCTCCTACTCCCTCGCTGTCACTCAGGGCCCGGCTGCAGATACGCATGGGCTCTTGCCACTCGCCTCTACTCCCCATTGTTTCCAGCTGCCCCCAAAGCAGCAGTGGTCCCTGTGATGCCTCGCTGGGGACTTTAGGGAGCTGGGGATGGAGTCATTTCCCTGGGAGCCCTCTCCCACCATCAGCCAGAGCAATTGTTGCTGAGTGAGGCCATGCCACCCTCTTCTCTTTGCCTTCTTCCTTTGCCTGTCCCAGCTCTGGGGACCAACACGGCAGCCGCTGACGGTGGTGGCAGCCAGGGCGGCAGTGTCTCGGTGGGACAGCTTCCCCTGCCTCTGCAATCCGACAGCAAGTGTCTTCTCTTTGGGGGAGAACGGTGGCCCCGTGGTGGGGAGGGTCGCTGGTGGGAGTGTGCAAAGCCACCAGCAGTGCCTTGTTGGCTGTGGGACGTTTCTCAGTGGCCCCGGGCTCGGTGTGGCTCCTGCACACCCACGAGGTGCATGTGTGGGACGTGGAGGAGCAGCAGCAGCTCGGGCCTGCCTGTGGGATGCTGTGGCAATGCCGCTGGCACCCCTCTCTCAAAAACACCCTCTACACTGCAGAGAGCTCCTCACCCAGGCAGGGGTTTGAACCCTCAAGTGCTACCCCTCAAAGCGGTGGCAATGCTGGAACAGGGGCGATGCTGCTGGGAAATGTCCCCCTTGGAGCTGGCAGAGGTATTTCTGGTCATGCTGGAGCAGCTCCAAGGAGCAGGAGCAGAGGCAGGAGCAGTGCTGGGCACAGCCACAGGTGCCTCGCACCCTCCCAGGGACTGTCCCTCTCCAGCCGCTTCATGGCCTCCCCTGGTAAAGCTCCTGGGATGAAAAGCAACCCCTCTGCCTGTGTGCTGGCGTGCAGGGCACAGAGCAGCGTGAAATTATTCAGCCATCCCTGGAGCTGCAGTTGGGTGTTGAAGGGCCTCGGAGCTGGAGGTGCTGCTTGGCAGTGAGGGGAGTCCCCGGGCTTGGGTTGTTTCCCTCCAGGGGACACAGAGTGGGTTTTTATGGCAGATCGAGGCCAGTGCGTGTTTTTCCCAGGTAAACCACACTCCTGGAAAGAAGTGCCTTGTCTTCTACAAAACACTGCTTAAATAAACAGTACCCCACTATATATTCTTTTGACATTAACTCCTTCAGGCCATAAGGCTTCTCCATCCTCACACAAAAATAACTGCCAGGACTTTTAATGGGGAAAAAAAAGTGTCCAAGAGAGAAAAGTTTAGCCTGACAGAAGAGAGCCTGTGAACCTCTCCCCTTCCCCTCATGGCCCTCGAGGATGGCTTTCAGGAACAACTATCCATTTTGGAGCTGGGTGCTGCCGCATGAACGTTACTTAAAAGGAGTTTTGTGCACATTAATGTGAATGCAGCGAGGCCAGGCAGCACAGGGACAGCCGAGTCCCTGCCTGAATTCAACTATCTTGTTTTCTAATCTAACCTACTTTTTTTTTTCTTTTGCCCCCCCCTCCCCCCTTTTTTTTTTTTTTTTTTCTCTCAGAGACCAGTGCTTTGTAGAAACCTGTTCTCGGTGCAATCTCAGAGCTTTTTGTGGGTGTCTGATTTCTATAACACATTTTGGTTTCCAGTATGAATGTAATGTACGGGGAACATCATGACACTGCTCTAGGTGTATGTGATCTTATCTACCTGACATTTAAGGTTTTTTTAAACCGTCCAGTTCATATGATTTGCATAAAAATCACATGATTTTACTTTTTTTACCTCCTTTTTTTTTTCATGCATCATCATAACAAACTACTAAGGTTTACCAGGCTGTTTTGTGTCTGTCAGCATGGGCACGGGGCCTGTTTCTCTCGTCTTCGTTCCTCCCTGGTGGAGGTTGGGGATGGGAAAGGTGGCACTTGGAGGGGACTTGTGATCCTAGCCAGCCACTGAAATCCTCGATAAGCAAATGTGTACAGTTTAACTTCCCAGAAGACAAAGCAGCTGAGTATGCATGCCGTGCAGTTGTTGTTAATTTAAATAGTCGAGACTTCTTTTTATTGATAAGGAAACTCCTCTGGAACAGCCCCCCGGATCCCAGCAGGCTCCCCCTGCTGCAGCCGTCCTCATTACAAAACAAGGCCGCAATTAAAATAAACTCCAAGAGCTAAACAAACTGCTGCCTCTCGCTGGTCATGTGTTAGCTTTAGCCTTTAACGCAGAACAAAATGTTTTCCTGGGTGTTGGAAGAGGCATGGGCTCCGGCTGGGAGGACGAGAGGGAGCAGCAGCTGGGCGTATGGGAATGGCAGGGAGCGGGGTGCTGCGATGCTCGTCAGGGCTCCTTTCTCTTGCCTTTTTTTTTTTTTTTCTTGTTTTAAATTTAAGTGTTTGTGATCTAGTTCAGTCTTTACTGCAAGGGAAAGGGCTGGAAGTGGAAAAACTTGAATGTCGTGGTAAAACCTGGCTGTCCCAGCACGCCCTGGGCACACCTGACCGTACCTCACCCTCGTCCAGCCTGATTCCCACTGAGCCCAGCAGCCCCTGGCCCAATCTGTGTCACTCCCTTCACGCCTCGTGCAGAGGCTTGAGGTGGCTGCAGATACCACTGGGCATCTGCCAGCATCTGGCTGGGTGTTGGGAGGGGAAGCACAGGGTGCCCTGGAGGACAGGACCAGAGGGATGAGGAGATGGATGGAGGGAGGGACAGCCAGGGGCTGTGGAGGGGTGTGTGGCTGGCCGGCCTGCAGTGCCTCCATGCCACGCCACGGCTCCCTGCACGGCCTGAGAACACATTTTAACCCCTGTGCCACGTCCAGCCGTCCTGTTTAGGGTAATGAATCGCACTCAGATGAATACTCTGCACGAAGAGCTGCTCTGATGACGGAGGGGTGTGCATCCGTGCTGTGTGCACATCAACCCCCAGGATAATATTCCGGCAAAATTGCCCAAATAACTGGCATATCTGCTTGGTGCTTGCTGCTGGGAGACAGTGTAGACTTGCCTGTCAAAAATTGCATTCTTGCCACACAGGAGCAAGATATCTGACTGTCTCTTGTCTGATCTCCCAAACTGGCTGAGCGTAAACAGCAGTTCTCGGAAGGTGGGTAAGGACTGTCCCCATTCCACTCAGAACACACTGCCCCATATAAATTCCACCCCATCTTTGATTTAAAAGGGGAACTTCATCCAGAAGTTTTCAAGCTGCAGATGAAGATAATTACCACCCACCCTCCTTGGAGCTGGTCGATTTTTAACCAGTTATGGACCAAACCCTGTCTGTGCCTCAGTGGGGCTGTGCTGGGCAGGGGATGTGGTGGGGGAGCCTTCACCTGATCAGCATCCCCAGGCAATTCCTTGCTTGTCCCCAAATCTTGTCATCCTGGCACCCACCAAACTGAAGCGTGTGACCAGTGGAAGCTGAAAGTCCCTGGCCCGTGGCTGAGCAGCACTACTGACCTCTTTTCTTTCCGGCAGATCTGTCAGCGTTCAGATGTTACGATGAAAAAAACCTCAGTAACCCCTACAGATACTTCTCTGATTAGGAGCTGTGCTGAGGTAGTTCAAAGCCAATGTGTAAGTTGCTTTGTTGGGGAAAAAAAGTAATAAAAAGAATAAAAGGCAGTGCTTGCTTTGGATGGTTTATAGTATTATTTATTACTCCTACGCCTCAGAGAATCTTGCAGATATCTAATATTAAAAATCAGCAGAGAGGCTAAGAAGAAGGACAATGCCTCAAACTTTTACAGGCACAAGCACATTGTAATTAAAAGAGGGATTTGCATTGACCCTGATCATTTTGAAACAGGCTTCTAAAGTTCAGGCTAAACTAGCCTGGGTTATTTCTTTTTTTTCTCAAATAACTCCCCGGACGTCTCAGCCAGTAGAGTACTGTGTGAATTTCAATTTCTCTCTTCAAATAAAACATCAACGTAATTTTTATATTCTTTGAAATGATCTGTGCAATTTTGTTCATGGAAACTCTTTGATTTAGACTTAAAGAATTTAGTGACTGGAGAGGAGGGTATCTGGAAGTAAGGGTGAAAATGGTAATTATTTGTTTTACTGCCTTCTGGAATTCTTTTATTTCTCCGTACTATCTCTAAAAGCATGTCTGGCAATAACAAGCTGTCTCTAAAAAGAATTCAATTAAATGTATTGCCAACAGAATATTTTATAATTTTATATACCAGTAGTTAGAGTGTTAAATAATATATTAGTAGATTTATAGACTACATTTAGGTATTACTATGAATAGCTACAGTAAAAACTCAGAATATTCATGTAAAAAGGGAGGGGAGGAAGTTTGGTTTCTGGGGTTTAAGATTTTTTTCTCTTCATCCTTATTTGAGTTTCAGTTTTAGGACTTAAAAAGAATTAGATTTTCACATCTTTTTTCTGTTATTCTCGAATGACAAGAAAAAGTCAGCTATTTTTTGAGACAAAAATTCCCGTGAGATTTCTCCTTATTTTAAATAATTAAATATTAAAGGAGTAAGAAAGAAGCAGGCAGATCCTACGATATGGACATGAATCAAATGGGATATTTATTTGCATAGGTACATGGCAAATAGGAAAAAATCGATCCCGAAGCTGTATGAAACTGCCAGTTAATCCATTACAGTGTTACAAATAGATTATTACTCATAAGAATGTAACTCTTAATGTCCTAAAAATAATTTAATGCTAGGATTATTTTTATTTAATTTGGTAAATGAAAAATATATTTTTGATTCCTATAAAGCAGATAAACCATCTCCCAAGAATTGGGAACTAAACCCAACTGTTCCCCCCCACCCCTCCTATTTTTTAATTGATATTTTTCCTTTTTTTTTTTTTTTTTTTTCCCCTTCCCCTTTTTTTTTCCCCTTTCTTTTTTCTTTCCAAAATCTCATCGGCTCTTCTGAGTTTTGCAGTTAATTTCTCATTCCTTCTCCCTCAATAAAAACACTTTTCATCAGAAAACTTGATACTTTTTCCTTCCGAGCCTCCCTGCGAGTTGCCTCTCTCCCTCCAGACAAGTTTCGAGGATCAACAAGTTAACCTTCAGAAAGATTACAAAGGTACAAGTGGGCTGCTTAAGAGGTGAATCATTAAACGTAAGGTGAAGTATACGACTGCAGAAGGTTTCAATTAAAGTGACAGTCGAGGCAGCCTTTGCCTGCCCGGGAAGGTTTGCTTTTATCGTCAGAGCCGTGCTGGGAGCTGCGTCCATCCCAGGCAGGGAGGTTTGGTTCCCACTGTCTGCGTTCTGCGTTCTCAGGTCTGCTGCTGCCCCAGTCCTCACTCCTGAAACAACTCCACCGGTTTCAGCGTGATAAATTCGACTGTGACAGCATTAAAATACAGGAAAGGGGCCAGATCTCCTTTATGTCCCATTCAGGCTGGAATCAAGGAGCCCACCTCGGAATTGCCCTCACCCAACGCTCCCCACTACCACGTCCTGAGGAAGAGCAGGATCTGGCCCACAGCCTTCCCCATTACTCCCCCAAATCCTGCTTGCTCCTACTTATTTTTATATTTTTAAAGTAGCTTTGTTTTAATATCACAGTATATTTAATGAACAGCCCCAGGGTGGAGGGAGAAATGCGAGATCCTTGCCGGATGGTGGAATCCTGCCCTGCTGCTGCCTTGTCCCCACATCCCTGCATCTTCTCGGCATGGGGCACCCCATGTCCTCCTACCAAATGTCTCGTGGGTGCCCAGGGGCTGTTTGCTCCGACACAGAGGCTGTGTCCATGCACAGAGGGTGATGCACAAATAACCAGTCCATGGGCAACTGTCCCGCGTGGAGGTCCTGCTGCTTGGAAAGAGTACGTGCAATGTTGGGATGTTTTTTCCTGGCTTTTTGGAGTGCAGGCAGCACAGTGGTGAGGCAGGAGGTAGAAAAGGGTCAGGCTAGATATTGCCCTGATGTGGAGCAATGCTGTGACATTTTTTGGCACTTTGCTGATTTAAATTTTCAGTATTTCTGAGTTTTACATTTTGCTCTGACGTGTTCCCATATGGCAGCCCTGAGTGTGGATGACATCCTCTCCACAAGGACGCTCCAGCGATTGGGTTAATTCCCTCCTACTAATTCCTTACATAATCATGTGGGCTCAGATCCTCAAAAGTATTTGTGTGCCTGCCTCCCTTAGAAATCAGAGAGTTTAATTGTCTGCTAAAATTATTGTGTTTTGTTTTGAAAGCAGAGCAGGAAATAACAAACTTGGATTTTATGAGATTTGTTTGCCTCTCTGTGGTCACAGAGCACTTTTTTTACCTTCACAAATAAATTTCCTGTTAAATAAGGTAGTGCCCAGATTACAGATGGGTTTTTAGATGGTGACCAACAGGAACTTGAGTGCCAGCATAGGTTAGGGATGTTGGGTCTTGGCCTCTTGGTGCTTCTGGTCCCGGTTAGTAAAATGTGTGTGGGACAATGGCACAGTCTTGAAGAGATGCTGGCGGGTAGAATCCATTAAAGCCTGTGAGATGCTGAGATAGGAGGATAATAGAGATCACATCAGTGAGAGATGCCATCTATTACGGATAACGACTGCACAGCTGACTGCATCTCCCCCTCTGGAAATGGCTTCTTTCTTAGTTTCATTTTTGGTTGTACGACCCAAAAGAATTTTTCTCACTCCTTGGCATTTGTCCCCTTCAGATATTTCATGAAATACGGAAGAGGGAGGAATCAAAATACCGTGACATTGAAGTTCATTGCCGATTCTGCTCACGTCAGTTGAAATCAGTCACTAAAACCTCAGCCTGCAGGACCCCGTGCTCTGTATTTTTCTAGTCTAGGTAATCGCAATGGCAGTAGGGGGAGGTAAGTAGAAGGAAAAAAGAACCGATTTCATTAGGTGTTAGAACAGCTTATTAGAAAACAGGAGGGAAAAAAAGCAATAAAATTGCGAAGACGGGAATTAAAACAAGTGATGAAATCCGGTCTCTGCTGACTGCAAGGGGACGCTTCTCACGCACCCTTTCTTGGTTTGGAAGATGCCCAGGCATTGATAAACATTTTACGAGAATTCGACTCCAGCAAGCGGCGGCGAATACCAAGAGAAAATATACTCGTGTGCCAGGATCAGCCCAGCAGCTTCAGAGGCAGCATTTAACCTGCTGCCTCGCAGCCTCTGGGCCCTGTTTGGGTTTGTTGTCAGCCAGCAATCTGGATCTGCACTATACCTGGGTTATATTTAGGACAATTAAATTAATTGCTGGAACAGACAACCCTTTTTAGACCCAAGGCACTTTGCCCCCCTTCTTGATACTGTAGGGCTGATGTAGTGATTCTGGGGCTTTGGCTTGGCAGTCAGAGCGTGTGTGTGTTTTATGTAAGAAGCAGCAGTGGGGATGGATGCTGCTAGACAAATATTTGGTTAATTTTTGTAATTATTAGTAATAACAATACTCTGCTTTCTCAAGCACCTTTCATGTCTGCATGCTTTTGAAACGCTGGTAAAGCCAACTGATGCAGCTCCATTCTAGGGGCTGTAATTAGCTTTAGCTGCACTTTGTAGATGTGGAAAATGAGGTGGAGGGAGGTGAGAGGATTGGAGGTGCAGCAGAGCTGGGGGGTGGTGGCCTGAGCAGCAGCCGGCAAGAGCTGCCAGGAGTAAAGCTCAGGGCCCTGCCAGCCTCTTGGTTGACCTGTCCGGAGAGACAAGCTCATCTCACCATGCCGTGCTGATATTAGGACCAGCTTCTGAGTCAGGAGCCTGAACTTTTCCTCTGAGGAGGTTCAAATACATCCTGTCCAGGAGGATATCCCTTGGCCACCTGCCCCACCTGCCCATGTCATCTCCCCTCATTGTCAGAAGTGATGGGACAAGATGATTTCATGTGGTTCCTCTTCCCAACCCTCCT
This sequence comes from Brachypodius melanocephalos, assembly GCA_013398615.1. Classification (NCBI taxonomy): domain Eukaryota; kingdom Metazoa; phylum Chordata; class Aves; order Passeriformes; family Pycnonotidae; genus Brachypodius; species Brachypodius melanocephalos. The sequence goes on from VZSR01000247.1 coordinate 9,625,220, forward strand.
CCTGACTGGGCTCCACGTGCCCATGGGATGAGAAGGGTCCCTCAGTGACCAAGAACAGGAGGGACCTGTTGGGCTTTGGAGCCTGGTCCCCACAGGCCTGGGTTACCACATCCTCTTTGGCCAGGCTGGCTTTTTTCCTTTGCCTGCCTGTCACAAGACCTCTTCCCCCACAAGGTTAGGGTGTTTCTTCCAGTTTCCTCCCAATGCTGGTTAACAAACCATTGGTTCCCCACCATGCTTAGGTCACCTTTGTACCACCTCTGCCCTTTTGCTCCAGTCTGCTCTAGATCTCTTGTTCATCTGTGTCCAGGCTGTGTTTGTCTTATTAACAAGTGGGTAGCAAACTCAAGAATTTGGGATTATCCCTTAGGAAATGCAGCATCTCATTCCAAAATGAGGCCTCTGAGGTTTCAAGGCATGGATTGTGATTTGCATGGGCTCTTGCAGTCTGCACCTTCCTCTAGTAGGGTCATGTCATGTTAGCTGGGATTTAGGCCAAAAACAAGAATGGGTAAGTTCTAAATCTAATCTTGGGAAAAAAACCCCAAACAACAAAACAAAACCAAACAACAAGGAATTAATAATCTATCATTTCTACCCTTTTTTTTTCTCTTATGTTCCACTCTAATTCATCCCGAATGCATCTTCCCAGCAAGTTCCTTGGTTTAGGCCCTCAGTGCCAGCACAGAGATTCTGGCTGTAATGCTGAAATTAGTTGAGCCCAGCAGATAGTCAAAGCTTCAACCTGACACAAGGATTCAATCACCTAAGTATATTTCAGCTCCCAATTGACCTGGTGCTTCTCTCTGTTATTATCCATGCACAATCTCTCCTACTGTGCCAAGATTCCTGTGTTCTTCATTTCTCTTCTGTCTCTGATGCCACAAAGTCAAGTGAATGTCTTCAAGGAAATCTCGGTAATAAAACCTATTTCCTCTTCCCAGCTGCAAAGAGAAAGCAGAGTAATAGTTTCTTTATCCATCAGGGACCGGTTAATGCCTCACTCCTCATCATCACCAAATGCAGCTAATAAAGGAGTAAAGGAGATTTGGCAGTTTAATGCAGCAGCTAATTTTGTGCCTGCTGCCCTGCCAGAAAGTATTTTCACTTTTGGGTGATGCCAGAACAGCAGAGCTGATTAATTAGCCTTCTCTTGAGCAGGAAGAGCTCAGCTAAGATGCCTGAAGCCCCCAGGCATCCCAGGCATTGGCCAACCTTGTTAGTAGCCAGCATTCCCAGCATCTCGAGGGTTCATCGGTCTGTCTGTCTGGGTAAGGCAGAAAGACGACAGTGCAGAGCTTTCCCTTGGGAGAGAGCAGGTCTGTTACACAGGTCTGGTTCTGAGAGTGAGAGAACTGGCTGGAGAATTCTCATGGCATGAAGGCACTGGCACAGCAGCACTGATGTGGTGGCTCACAGCAGGTCACTGCAGAGCCCAGTGCTGCCTTGGAGGGAGGCAGTGCACAGACTCCTGAGTCCCTCTGCAGAGGTGGCTTTGGAGAGGTCAGCACTGCAGCTGTTGCACACAGGCGTGGAGTTCCGTGGAAAACAATGCTCGAGAATATTAAATATGTTTGTGAAATGAGCAGAAGTGCAAAACAAGGAAATTCTAGCCTTGATAGGGAGCCTCTCAGCAGAGATATTCAAACTCGGTCATCGACTGAGAACAATCAAACACACAGAAAACACAAGCCATGTGTGAGGACAGCCTCCCAGAGCAGCGTGTGCTCCACAAGACCGCAACAAGCAGAGCTCCTGTGCCAGCTAAGTAGTGCTCTCCAGGGGTCATTAACACCTCCCTGCCCTGCCTTCATCTTCCACGAGGTGTTTCAGAACAGCTTAAGCCGATGGACAGATAAATTAGACTTGAGGACAGGAACAGGCAGTTTCTTCAGGGCCTGGTCATTTTCCTTTCTGTGTAATTTCTCAGAGGTTTTATGGTAATGCCTGTAAGAGTTTGCAAGACCAGGAACTCAGTGAGTGTGTTCACAGACAGAGGAACTTCCTTCAAGCACACATGAGATGTGTAGTATCCAGCAAAACAAGTTCTTTATTCTCGGTTGCTGCATCTTTAGATGCTGTGACAGTAATGATAATACTGAGAATTTCAGTCTGGAGACTTGGATAGCCTCTGCTGTCTGAGAGCTGGTGAGGGGATGAGTGGCTGCAAAGAGGGGGACAGGTGGATGGTGTGGGGTGTTTCTCCTCTGGGCCTGCCACTGGGCTGCAGTGTGAACCTGGGCAGGTACACCAGTGACAGCATCTTCACAGGGGCTCGATAACTCTGCTGCTTTTGTAATGGAGGCAGAAAAACAGATGTTCCAAAGAGGCACTTCAACTAAAGGAGCAGTCCATGGTAGACTGGTTGTGCCCTGCAAGTACCTTTACAGACCACCCAGATGACTGCCTCAGGTGTGAGCACCAGCCTTGCAGGTGTTTATACACAACCCCTGTTTGGTGTTCTTCTGGCTATTCCTGCCTCCTTGGGCTTTCAGAGCATTGTTTCCACCAGCCCCATATGTCAGGCTGAATTTCCCCACTTGGGTTGCTCATTCAGGGAGACAAAGGCTTGAATAGCTTGAGCACATCCTTAGAAGGAAGCAAGGGCTTATACCCTGCTGCAGGTAGGTGAGATTTCAGCCAGTCTGTAAAGAAATCCTGTTGGAGGGAAGCACGGTGTGTCTTAGACAGGGACACAGAACAGCTGGTGATAGCTGAAACTTGCCATTTCTACATGCCAGGCTGCTAAACTGCAACACACACAGAGGAGACCTTGATCCAGCAAAGGAGATAAGGTGTTTCAACTGGTACAAAGTAGCCAGTACAGGACTAGACTGAAAACACAGAGAAAGTTGAAAATATGAGGTGGTGGTGCAGCCTGGTGTTGGGGTGCAGCCTTCAGGCACAGAGTGCTGTGATGTGTTATGGAGATAAGGGACAAGAACACAGCCAGGGAATGGAAGGAGCATCAATTTTGCATTCTTCTGGAGTGAAACACTTTTCCTTGTAAAATGTGTAATGCTGGTGTTTCCTTCTCATTGTAACCAACTGCACGATGAGGGGAAATAAGTTGCTTTTCTTGCACAGTCCAGCTTCGATATGGTTAATCCAGCTGGTACAAGACCCTTGGGGTTTCTTACAGGATGCAATGACGACACTGTTAGGAAGGGTGGCCTTGGTGCTTCCCAGGCACGGTGGTGTGTGCAGCATGAGAGCTTGGTGAGGCTGAAGGCTGCCCCTGACCTTGCAGGGCAGCCCCTGTGCCCAGGTGAGGCTGCAGAGGGTTGGATGGGCTCGGCACAGACGGAGCTGCAGGGGCCACGCACTGGCTGCGTGCTACGCAGAGATTGACAAATCAACTCACCTGGAGTTATCTTGCTTTCCCAGATGATATCTTGAAATGTCTCAATCTTATTGCTCCAGCCCAGGCTGGCAGATAAGAGGCAGCTTGTGCCTAGCTGGGGCAGGGTTAGGCAGCAAGCGAGTCCAGCTGGCAGGAAGCACATCGCCTGACTGCGAGGGGATGGAGTCTGTTTCTGCTGTGGCAGTCACGAGATCAAGAAATGCTTTTTCTTCAGAAGGACTTGTTGATTTTAAAAATAAAGCAGCCATGGCCTATGCTCCAAGGAATGTCTGGGATCAGGAAAAATGGAAAGACATTCTTCTGTTCCGAGAGCAATTTGCAGTGTAAAACCTAAACAACGTTTGTTCCTCTGGACCTCCCCAGCTCCACACTTCTGTGGTATTTATCAACACAGTGTTTTAGTGAATGACCTTCCTCCAGTTAACTAGCATGACTTAAGTAGCATGGTGATATTGCCAAATTCCTGATATCTGACAGCTTCCCTTTTCCTACCCAGAGCAGCCAAGTGGATCCAGGCAGTGCTTCATTCATGGAACCAACAGCCTGACCTGAAAGTATCTTTGGACCAAGCCAAGGCCCAAATCTGTAAAAACTTATACACTTGCTCAGATTTTAGAGCACGAGTAATCTCAGAGACTAAACATATTATTGCTATAATTTATTCATATGTGCTATCTCTATGCCCCTCTCCCCTTACCATCTCAGTGTCTTGTAAACATTAATGAATGATTCTCAGGTCCCAGCACACTGCCCACAATGTTGGGGCAGCAGGTCACTGGGAATAATTAAGGTGATGGGAGAAAATGGCAGGTTGGATTTAAAAATGTCCGGTTTATTAAAGTTTCTTTGCCTAGATTCTGGAACATAGGAAATGCAAGGTATCCTAATGTCGTTTTGGAGACATTTCAGAAAATAGGAACCATTTCCCAAGCTGCTTTGTTCCATTCCCTTCTGAAAGGCTCATGAAAAAACATTAGAGGTGTCTCCAAACCCTGCTGCCACTAAAGAGTTAATGTACATGGCTACAAACCAGATTTTCAGACCATTTCAAATGAAAAACCATTTCCTCTTTTTTAACTTACCTCTTAGAAAAGTGTTGCTCCTAACCTTGGCTGCCTTCTTTCATTGACCGCTGCCATTTTCAGTGGGACCTCAGATGGACAGGACTGGCCAGGGTCCAGCCAGGCTGGGCTGTGTCACCAGCTGCCTTCATCCCCTGGGAGGGGGCTCATCCTCTCCAGCCCTGGGTGCTGCTGCAGGGGAGTGGCCTCTGTGTCCCCCACCAGGAAAAGGAATTTCACCTTCAGGGTGCAAAGCCTGAAGGGTTGGTTTTCTGCAGCCATGCATGTGAGATGCGGACCTCATGTTGAGTGTGAGTGACATTTTTGTCTCTGGACCCATGACCTGGTTGTTGTGGGGTTGCAACAGGTTGTGTCAGTGTGGGATCATGACTTGGGGTGGGTTCCCTCACCTTCCCTAGGGACTGGCCTCATGCCTTCTGCTCTTGTGGGAAGGAGAGTGACCCACACGAACTCAGCCAAGAGCTCCACCTGCCCCTTGAGCTCTGTCTGTGTGACACCACACTGAGGGACACCTTGCCAAAATGTTAAAAGGAAAGGGCTGCCCAAATACAAAATGGAAAGCCTGGACTGGAGATGTATCCTCAGCAGTGAGAGGTTTGGTATGAGTGTCCAGCCGAGTTAGTTCACACAGTGGCAAAGGCTGGGAGATATGCTCAATTCCCAGGCTCAGAGCTGGGGATGGGTGCAATTATTTCACCTGAAACTTCCCTTGTGTGAAAAATGCAAATTTGGTGACAAATAGTTTTGAGCATTAGTGCTGGTTGAACTAAATTGTTTGTCCTGAGAAAAAAAAAATTCCAAGAAACTACATTTGCAATGTTTATTTCAGTTTAAAATTCCCCTCCATTTTACTTGTAAATAGCTCCAAATCAAAGCACAGCATTTTCTCCTCACCTTTCACATTTTCTGTAATTTAAATTAATAGTCCTAGTTGCAATCTGAACTAATTCCCTCCTTCCTGACTTTTCAGAACTGCTCATGAAAAAAAACAACTCCAAATTCATTTTTTCAGACATCTCTCCTCAGAATCATTAGACACATTAACATCCACCACATAAATGAAACCACAGGCTATCAATGTTTTGAGACAGCTGTATTTCCCACCAGAAATTTGCATAGCACCTTTCTAGCACTCTGAATTACTCTACCAATATTTTTTTTTGGGAAAAATGCAACTTACTGGTACTGAACCTCGAATTAGAAGACTAAAAGTCCCCAGGCAAAACCCCAGCTGTGCTCTTGGCCACCAGTCCCAGGTCTCTCTTCTTGCCTATGTCTAGCACTGGGCAACCTTCATTCCTTCCCCACCTTTCCTCATTCTGTCTGTCCCTAGGAAAGTGGTGTCATCCTGTTTTCCTAACCTATTTCTCCTCTTGCAAAGCCATCCTGCTGAAAGACCTGGTGCAAAGAAAGGTTTTTAAACTCTTTTTCATCTCAGCAAAGCATGACCTTTCAGAGGGTTCCAGCAGCTATCTCTGCAAAATTTCCATTTTTGCCACCACTTAAGGTTTTCATCAAACTCCCATCTAACAAAGTGTAGTTCTCAGCAACTGCAAGCAGAAGCAATTCAGCCCTCTGGGAAGTGATATTTGTCTGCATCAAGAAAATTCTTGCGATTAGACAGAAAATGGATATTTCTTCCCTTGTAATATATACTTTTAGAGAAATCTCCCAGCTCAGTTCCCCTCCCCCCTCCAAAAAAGAATAAGAGCAGAAACAGAAAATAATGAAAAAAAAAAAATTGCTTTTCCTGCAGAAAGCACCGTTTCCTGGTGAGCTCTGCCACCAGAGCTCCCACCGTGTCTCTTGGGAGGTATGGGCTGAGAAGGTGCAGGAAGGCAGCAGCTCAGTGTGCCTCCCACACCCCCAGGAAAGTGCAAGATTTGGTTTCCCACAGTCAGGTGGAGGACAGTGGTGGGGCTGATGCTTTTCTCTGCTCTCTGGTGAGCTGTGTATTCTCATCAGGGATGCTGATGGAAACGGCCAAGCTGCCTCCACACAGTGCCATGCCGGGATGTGCAGCGGGGCAGCTGAGGGTTGTGTCCCTGGGTGGAGTGGCTCAGTGTGGACTTCTCAGGCCCCATGCCTCCCCCCAGAGTCCCCATGGCTCCCATGGGGTGGAGGAGGCTGCTCTGCATGGCCCTCGGGCTGGCAGTGCTCAGCACAGTGAGCTCACCCCACCGCCTGCACCCAGGTGGAGGTTAGGCAATATTGAAGGAAAAAAACATGGGGGTGGAAAAAAGGGAAATGAGAAAGAAAAAGAAACATGAAGGAGATGATGATGAAATGTTTGCCCTGCCTGGAAAACTGTCCTATCAGGGCAGGGGTGATGCGAGCTGCATGAGCAAAACACGCTCACGCTGCCCCAGAAACAGCCTGTGGAAAGATGTGGGTCAGTTAAGATGGGTGTACTCTGGAGGCCCATGCCCAGAAATGCCAGGAGCAGTGGGAGCCCTGCTGGGCAAGAGCCAGGGCGCTGTTGTTACATGGCCATTGCAGAGATGTGCTGCCAGGGCTGGAGAAGAGGAAGAGAAGAAGGAGGAGGAGGAAGAGAGAAGGAAGGCTGGGGGAGTTTCTCTCGTGTCATTGCTGTGTGGAGCACAGCTCAACACCTGTTGCCTTGAGAAGTTTGAGTCTTTCCTTGCCAGGTTGTGCTGGAGCAACTTGACTGAGTGTGGAAGGTCCTGAGCAAGATGATCCAAGATGGGCCCAGGCTTCCTTACTCCATCCCTTCCTCTGGTCCGTGAATTTTGGGCTGGAGCTGCTCAGCAGTCGAACACTTAACCTCTGACCTGTCTCCCCAGGGTTCTCTGCAGAGTTCAGGCCTTTTTCAGTCCATGCACTCTCAAGTGTTGCCCAGGAGAGCTGGGTTCTTGCAGAGCTCGTTTAAAAACCCTCATGACAGGTTACCGTGCAGAGTAATCCTCTGCAGAGCCCTCTCTTCTGGGAGCAAAACTCTTCCTGAGCACAGATCTCCTGAGACAGGCCTGGAGTTGGTGCTGGGTTGTCAGGCTCCAGTGAGGACAATATTTTGCATGGAAGAACTTCCTCCAAGAGGAAGACTTTCTCTGTGTGCAGCAGCATTTCCCAAAGGTGTTGGAGGCTCTGCTTTACCACATCTGTGTCATGGTGATTCTCAGGTAGGAGCCTGCATCCAGCCCCATGTGCAGTGCTGTAGCAAAGCCAGCACAAATACCTAGAGAGGGTGTTCAGAAATGTGTGTGTCTCCTACAGCCACAGAGCTGGGAGCTGGCAATGGTTTGGCTGGCCCTGCCAGGCACCATTTTCTTCCTCCACAACTGGCAAAGAATTTGGCACCTGCAGCTGAGAGACTCTTAGGAATGAAGAAGCATGCAGAGCCCAGCATGGCAGATTTGTGGAACAAATCAGGATGAAAGTGTTGCATGTGAGTAACTGAGTTTGAGAGATGCAGCTAAAGAAACCCACGGTTGGGGACCACCTGTAATTGCTTTCCCTGGGCCATTTGTTTGGGCTCCACAGAGATGTGCTGGATACTTAGAAAATTCCAAGTTCTGAAACTTTCTGCTCATGTCAGGGGAAAAATGAAAATCCAACTCTAGTCATCAGGTTCTCAAATTTAATCAGTTTAAAACATGTCAGCATTAATCCCAGCCCCCATGAATACTTTATGACATCAGCTATGTGTTGACACTTTGAAGTCAGGTATTTTTAAAAGGATTGTTCAGATCTTTTATAATTAAAGGGATTAAAAAATATAGGAAGGTGTTCATTTTTCTTCTAGTTTCTTTCTCCTCCTCTTCTGAACAAGCCAATGAAGTAATAAAAAGGTGTAATAGAAAACAAACCCAGAAGTCTCCCTGCTGGGAAATGTTGTCTAGCAATGGGTTTTTTGTTTTTGTTTTTGGTTTGGCTTTTTTTATTTCAGCAGGAGGAAATGGTGACATCAAAATGATATTGTAACATAGTTGGCACTAAACAAGAATAAAGTGTTCTAGATGACAGCACATCATCTCACATGCCTTCTATGCTCTAGGTATTGAAAATAAACCACCTGTCACGTAGACCATAAATGTATTTCAGAAACTGAGTGAGATCCAGGAACACTAGATATTGCAGCTCTCCTCGATGACTGGTTGCACAGAATTTCCCTCTCCCTGTGAGGCATTTCAGAAGCATCTCAGTGGCCCCAGTGGCCCCAGTGGTCAAGAACAACATTGGACAGAGCACCAAGCCTGTGTGTAAAATGTTCCTGGCCTTGTGCTGTCACCTACACCATGGTTTTGCCTTGGAAATTACACTACAGCTGGTCCCCTGGACATCCTCATCAGAAAAGGACGAGCCTGTGGGCTTGCTGTCTCATTTGTTTGACATTGAAAGGTGTTTCACCTTTTGCTCAGGCCATCTCCACCTGCCTCTCATGTACACCTGTGTCTCAGGTTCCCACTCCTGAGCTGTATCTTAAGCTCTGTCCCTTGGTTTCCTGAGCCAGACCCTGGGCAGAACAGTTGCTGTCCTCTGCAAGTAGCAGAGCATGCAGGGCCTGTGGCCTCAGAAGAGATTTTGTGAGGTCATACCACCCCCACGGACTATGGGAAACAAGAGGGAGGAGAAGCAAGACTTGGACTCTGTCTCTTGGAAAAGATTTGGTCAAACATCTCTGACCTTCCCAGACTCTTCATGTGGTACCAGCAGCCTGGTTCCCAGGGCACAGAACAGGTGCCTCTGCCCAGCTCCCTGTACCAGCAGCTGGCAGTGGTCACACCAACATCAACAGCTTCATCCCAGCTCTCAGGTGCTGGTTCTTGCTTCCCCATGTGCACTTTACCCACTAACCCTCTGAGTCCTGTGTGTATAAACTCTCCCTGCCAGGCAGTGGATGCAGCACAGCCAAGTGTTTGACTCCCACAGGACTTCCAGTGAGACCAGCCAAAGGGGGACAGGCAATGAAGACAGGGACTGGCAGCAGCACAGGGAGTGGATTCAGTAGTGGGGGAGGCCAGCTGAGGAATTTGTGTTGTGCCATGACTGGAATCAAGGCTGGAATACCCAGGTGGTTTGGTTTGAGGTTAGCTCTCTCCATTCCTCTCACCCTGACCCTCACCTCATTCCTCCCCACGTCAGAGCTCACCCACTCCTTGCCAATCTCATGTTCATCTTCTCACCACTGGTGCCCTGTTCGTGCCTGCTGTCCCGCAGGTCTTCCTCACCTGAATCCTCTGTTTGCATGATGAGGACACACGTTAAACACACTTTCCTCCTTCCCTTCTGCCCCTAGAGGACTGGAGGTAACCAGTTGAGGAAGAACTGGGAAACTCCTTCTTCAGCCTAGCAGACCCACCTGACTTCCTGCAATGTTCCTTTTGTTGGAAGGGACAGAGAAGTCATTCTTGGCGTGTTTTGCCAGTTCTTAGGATAATGTAGAGTATGATGAAGAGAAAAGAAGCCCAATCATTTATCTGTAAACTCCAGGACCTTCATGACTGACTCAATTTGGTCTTCGTGTTCAAGTGGGGAATGATTGAGCAAGAACTTGATTTTATCAGAAGGAAGTTGTCCTTTCTCTATTCCAGCAGGGATTTCTTTGGTTATTATCTATTCATGCATTTAATTTCTTTAGAAACAGCATCTGCCCAAAAGCTCTGGGCAGTCTGCCATTCCTCTGATGTACAAAGTGTACTTGTTATTGAACCTGGGAATGCATTAGCTACTGATCAAGGCTTGGTTTTGTAAAGCCTTTTCCATACACTTAATGCTAAATGTATAGAAGACAGAGGAACAAAGTAAAGCTTGCCATTTCTCTTTGCATTGCTGGAGTTACAGTGGGTCACATTCTGACCACTTTTAAATACTAATTCACTTTTCCTAAAATACACAAGGACCTATCCCACATGGACATGTGGAATGCAGTGATCTTTCCTACTTGTGAAATTGTGTCAAATAACTTGTGTTTTTAACAGGTGTTACTTTCTATTTAATTCTCTAGAATGATCTCAAGTAGAGCAGTTCTTCTTAGTTGCAGTCATATGGTCTTGTTGTCACTCTTAAGAGGACTGGATGGGTCCATCAGGTGTCCCAGGTTTGCACCTGGGAGCTGATTTAAAATAAACACCTGCCCCTAGCTGCACAAATCACAGGTCAGTGGAGCAACTCAAGCACTTTCTGCAGCATCAGTGAAGGGACATACAACCTCCTCCTATCATTTCCCGCAAGAAAGCAAACATTCACCTTTGCACAAACATTTCTGAGAACAGAAGTATGCAGAGGAAAGAAAATTCCAGAAGACCCTAAATCTATATAAGGACAAGTTCCTTGTAAAATATGCACAGATGCCTCTGGAGAAATTTCCAGGTGCAGTAATTACCAATAAAGCCTATTTTACACCTTTGTGACCAACTGAACTTATGCAATCCCTCTGCTCCTTACATAATGCTGGCAAAAAGCCACCCCCTCCCTGTTCTGGAAGAACCAAACTGACGTGTTAGAAGAACACGATTGGAAAGGCTGGCCTGGGCCATTACTTTGCTGGAGCACTTAAAGGACATATGGAATATACTTGAGATGCCATGAAATAATAGCCTGTGTCAAACTAGTTCTGGGTCTCCTAACGTGCCTTGATTTGGCCACTGAACACACCTGTTCCCACACTGGGGTGACACGTCGCTCCTTCTTTGGGAGCACATGGGTGGACCCAGACGTGTCCTCTTCTGCCCCACCCAGCTCAAGAGGGTGGGTGATTCCAAGAGGGCACCATGGCAGGAATTAACCACGTGGGGATGTTCCCATCCTCCACCTGTAGCTCGCTTACAGTCAGTAATGAAGAGTTGAGCACACACCTGTTCCCTGGGTACTGCCAGTTTCCCCCTCTAAGCAGAAAGGAGCTCCCCACTCCTGGGTTGTGATGGGTCAGATGTGGGCTCTTCGTGCCACTGCTGCAAGGGGGCTGCTCAAAGTCACTGCTGCTGAGGATGTTCTCCCTCAGCTCATGTGGTTGTGTGAAATTTTGTAGGAAGGGATAGCAAAGCTGCTGATCATGCTTGGGTTTGATGGATGGGGAAGACTGCATTCCTGTGAGCAATGTTCCTTCTAGCCCTACTGTGGAAGCATAAAGAATATTGGCCATGGAAAAATAAAAGAGAAAGTGCAAAAGCTGCTAAGAACCTTCATTGAGTTTTTTGGGCATTAAAAATACCCTAACCATAAACCAGAAGCAAAGAGGAGCACGAGCACATACAGCCGGGGACCTTCATTCTTCCATCTGCACCCCGGCTCTTTGCCCTGTGATGGCTTGAGTCCGGCACTGGCGCTGAAAGGACCGTGTGAGGTCCAGGGAGGGTCGGGCAGCACCGGAGGGGTCCAGAGCTGTCACTGCCCAAGGGGAGCAGAGTGTGCCCTGCTGGGTGCAGGAGCCAGGGCTCAGTTTCAGCCTGTGCTGGAGCGAGCACTTTGGTGTAAACAGCGGGGTGGGGAAGGCGTCTGGGCCGGGGCAGGCTCAGACCTGTGCAGCCCTGGCAGCCCGTCTCCCTCCGTGGGGCTGCTGATTGCAGAGCAGAGGCGTTCAGAGAGAGCACCCGCGCTGGGCACTGCAGGCCAGCACCACGCACTGCTTACACTGTGATCCTCTTCAGATCCTTTCCTTGCCTCCCTGAACAGCTCTTCTGTAATATAGGTGGAGTTATGGGTACTTGTTTTTAATAGAATAAATAGTTTGTGTAAAAAAAAAAAAATTGTGTGGTTATTGCCCCCTTAAATTTGCTCATGGAGGGCTACAACAGGTGAGGAAGGAAGTAACTGCTGACCTGCAGCTGGGCAGCTTCTGGGAAGGCCCTGTCCAAGCCTGGCATTTCACACTTAATTTTCCAAAGTGTCATCTCATGAAATTTTATGAGCTCAGTGTGAGAGGAGCGAAGTGGTGCCAGGAGTGGGTGCACTGGTTTGGCCAGCAGTGCTCTTGCCCTCGCCCACCATGCCATGCTGTGCCATGCTGCGCTATGCTGGCTGATCGAGGCTCTGGGCTGGGGTTGTGATTGTTTCAGTAGCTGCAGGTCCCGTGGTGTTGGCTTTCAGTAGCATTCAGGTGGCAGCCACAGTGGCTAGGCCAGGATACCAGTGGTGTGGAGACAGAAGGCCACCGAACAGGTTTGAAGGGATGAGGAAACATTTAGGTCATTTCTATCCAGAGCTCATCTGCTATCTCTAAGTCTTGCCAACTGGGCACAACACCAGGAACAGGAGGTGAAATGAAAGAAAAAAAACAATGCCAGGCCTTTTTCTTTCTATTTTTCCCCCCACCTCCTTCTCCTCTCGCATCAGTTTCAGTGAGATTACACCAAACACAACAATCTCAGTGCACATGGCATGATGGACACGCAGGCAGTTTTAGTGGGAGGGAGTCAAACTGGCAATCCAAGTGGTTTGGTGGAAATTAAGCTTCACTGTTTAGAGTTCAGCTTGTCTGCACGAAATGAACAGTTCATCGCCATCAGCTCCCTGCACTGGGGATCCCCATCAGCACCCTGCCCAGCTGCACTAATTGGGAAGACCACAGAGATGTGGGAAAGGTCTGGCCTTTACTCTGTCTTCACAGAGTAAAGCAAAGGCTGCACACAGGCTCTGAAGGCAAAGAGATCCAATTAAACTCCTAGATTCTCCAGAACATACTGTTTTTTGAGGGCAGAGTGGGGCTATTTATTTTTACCCCTTGTCTTTTCTTCTGCTGGCTCTGGAGCAATGTGGGCTGTACACACAGTGTAGGATGTGAGCACATACTGTACATCTGAGGTGAGATGAAACACAAATATGCTTTTCATAATAGCATTTACACCTGGAAGAGAAGACCGGTTTATTACCTTGGTAAACAAAAGTTAGAATTCAAGCAAAGTACAAACTTTGCCCCGGGCTATTCTGACAGCGCACCTTGTGTTTGTGAAGTGAACTCGGTTGCTGATGTGCAGCGTGAAGCAACGGGGCCATTTCCAACCCTCCCCCACCCCCTCATCTAGCGCCCAAAGTTTAGAAGTTCGTTGTTTTTGGGGGGAGAGGGTACCTTTAGGTGCTGAGATGCACCCCAGCCACTCTGGCTGAGATGGCCACTGCTGGTGGGGAGAGCTGTGTGTGGCGTATCTCTGCTGTGCATCGGGTTTTCTGTCTTTCCGGAGAGCGTGAGGATTACAAGGTGTGTGGATTTAGCAATACGTGTTGTGCTGAAATGAGACTTGTGCGGTGGGGACATGCTAATGGGGGAGAAATACCTAGAGTGCTTCTCTGCACATGGCAGCAATGCAAAGTCCCAGCCTGGGAGGACCTGAGGACCGTGAACCTGCCTGTACCTGGCAGTGTGGGTCTCAGACCTCCAACACTCCAGTGTTACAAGACCTGGAGAAGGCTCTGGGCCACTTGGAAACAGAGTTTTGTTTGGGACACATGGGTGTAAGCTCAAAAACCTTCATGGAACCAAATTTCACTCTGCAGCAATGAGATTAGTTCCTGTATTGCACAAAAGAGCAAGCTCTGCCCTGTGCCCCAGTTTGCTCTGTTGCAGTCCACACAATCTGCCAGCTGGGCAGGGAGGAAGGGTATCCAGATAGAGCTGAGTTGGAGCAGCAGGATGTGTCTGGCACCGTGCTCCCAACCCATCAATCCTCAACCATTTTTCTCCATGCCAGAAGATGGTTACTGGGCCAGGCATCAGGCTGGCTCTGGGCTGCCCTGCTCTGTATCCTTATTAGGCAGAGCCATGTGCTAAGGACAGAAAAATGCCAGCTTTGCCTGAAAAATATAGGATGAGCTTGCTGCCTTAAAATTAACAATTGCCCTGAAATTTCTAGCTCAAGTATTTGACTAAGCAATATCCCAAAGTTTGTTTTTTTTTTTTTCAAGTTTGAGATCTTCATATAATTTCACTCTGTTTTTGCTGGTGCCTTTATGGAGTTCTGGTGAAAAAGGGTAAATGACTGCAGACAAACAGTTTCAGAGAGGTTGTTGGTTTCAGGGACCTGCAGCTCATAGACTGGACTTCTGGTGAGGCTGTTCTCTTGAAAAGTTTGTGAAGAATCCCCACTACTAGGTGTTATTTCCAAAAGTTTGAATTGCCCTCGCTGAGCCTCCATGGAGCTGGTGTGCCCAGGGCTGCAGTGAGGATGGAGGCATGCCAAGACAGCAGAGCTGTGTCTGCTTATTTGCAGATGATGGTGTCCCCCACAGTGGCATCTGCTGACCCAGCTCTGGAGGTCATTAGCAAGATGAGACATATCTCACCAGGCCATGTATTTTACTGCAGGTCACTGCCTGCTCTTTCTGATGACTTAAACGCCTTCCTCCCTCGGTACAGGAGCCGTACCACCAAGGGGAGCTGAGCTTCGAAAAGATCTTGCCCTTTCCTAGACCACAGTGTTTTTGCTGGTTGTTTTGTTTAGCTCTGTTGACCCTAGAAACCTCCTGGGTTACTTTAACAAAAAAAACATGTCTGTTGATTAGATGCAACTGAGCTAGCAAATACACTGGGTATTTATTCTCAGAGACCCATGTCTCTGACTGTAAGAACTGATTCCTTATACTCTGTGTGAGCATGCACATTGCAGCTTGCCTCTGCTGCAACCTCTTTGGGCTGCTGGGAGGGGACCTTCCTCTTTTATGCTTTCAAGGGAAGAAAACTAGGACCCTGGATGACAAAAAATTACTTCCACAATCACTTTTTTTTTCTGAGTCATTTGTTTCTCTTTGTTTGTGTGAGGTGTAACATCACCCTTCTGAAAGCAGTCACTACCACCAAAGGGCAGACCCATGAGAAGGCCTTAGAAAACAACACTGAATTCACTCAATATATGAAAAAGATTCTCAGTGGAGACCGGGAGGGATGTGTTAGGAATTGTTCTTTGCCTAAGTGAGGGATCTCTGGATGAAGTGCCTTAAGTCAAGGAAGTGGTGAAGGAGATGATGGAAAAGAAATGCTCACGCAGCTCTCTGATAACAACTTCTGTTGACCTGCACACTTTACTGGATTACAAGATAAAGTCATGAGGGTTAAATTGAATATGAATATAGCAACCACATTAATACAAGTGTGATTTCAATTTGTTGAATGATGGCTTTGGCTATGTTTATTGCAAGGTCTTAAAAATTCTTGGAAGACGAATACTTACAGAAATTAAATGCATTTCTGCATAGGATTTTTTTAAACCACATCAAACGTGCTTGATAAGTATACATTGTACAACTGTGGGACTCAGTTCTGATCAGAGATACAAGATTCCCCAGTGCCCCTGCTGCAGCAGTATGACATAACTTTGCCTGGCTGTTCCAGTCTCTGCTTGAGTGATTAAAAACAAGACGAGGCAAAGCAATGAATATAGCCTAGGGAAAAATTCTGCCTGGCTCATGAGAGATTGCAAATGGATCTGATAGATCACTTCCATCTCTAACTCCTTTAGATTCTGTCATGGTTCTCTCAGGCATTTTGCAAAATACGTGTGACTGTACACATGGATTTGCAATGGGTCCAGAGATAAATAGAGCTGTGTGTAAACCTGTTTGAGAACAGCTCTGTGAACTGTGGGTTCTGGGCAGTGTTATATGCAGAGGCCTTGCCACATCTCCAATTTTCAAGGTTTTAGGCTAGACCAGAACAAGTCTTATCAGTTATGAACATCTGTTCCACCTCTTTGCATGTGACATCTACCATGGCCATGGGATTAACAACTGATTCTCAGGCGTCTCAGTGCTTCTGTTTGACCTAAAGTTTGTGTCTACAGCATCCCTCCAGAAAACCTCCAATGGGAGACACACAGTGACTGGAAGAAAATCTTGTCTTTGTTCCCTGTGAGACATCACTGGAGTGGCACGGCTACACCTGTGCTGCAGGCAAGATGGGCCACATGTGGCTGGTTGTATTGACATTTACAGCACTTGCACCAGCACTGCACTGCAGCTCCAGCCATCTGCATGTGGCAACGAGACCAGCTCCATTCACTTGTATAAACACTCCACACCTGTGCAACACTGCTAAACGGTTGCCTTGTGCATGGAGCAAGAATGCGCTGGATCGTGTGCAAAGCAGCTTTGCCCAGTGTTCCCTAAGATGAATCTCTTCTGACATTGGTCCTCTCTGATAATGGTGTATAAATATAAATATAAATACAATAAAACTATCCGGGAAGATCAAAGATGGAATAGTGAGCTCCCTTGTTATGAGCAAAGATATGCCCAGGAACAGCTGCCTGTGCACCAGGCTTCCTCTGCATAAGGCTGGCATGAGCTTAGCTGCAGCCCAAAATTGCAGCTCAGCCATGTGAGAGGCATCTTCATCTTACAAAGGGCTGGTTGTGGGTTGTCTCCCTGCGGACAGAGCCATAACATTCTCCAATATGCCTGTCTCTCCAAGAGCAAGAGCTTGGCTAACGTTATAGCCCCAAAAAGCTCTGAAAGAACTGCAGAGATCTTCCAGACCAAAGAGGAGCTTGGGTGTGAGGATTTACAACACAAACAGTCCAGAGAGCAGAGCCTGAGATTGCTCAGTGGTCAAGGCATGCATATCTCATGAGTCTTTTGGGGACAGTGCTCAGTGGGGGACAGGGAACTGGGTTTTGCCCCTGCAAACCCTGCAACACAGAGGTGTGGGTTTGCAGAGCTGGACTATGGACGAGAACTGAACTGGGGTTTATTTCCCTGTATGCAGGTGCCAGTTTCAGGTGTGTCGGCTGTGCTGTGCTCCGTGAGTGACTGAGACTCCCTGGGCAACCTGACATGCACCAGGGAAGGGCAGCATGTGGCACTGAGAGGTGGGAGGAAAAGAGCTCAGTTCAAAGGCTTGAAATGCTTAGTTCAAAGACATTTTAACACTTCATAGCTACTTCCTCCTTGCTGTACTGTCTGCCCCTTAACTTTAATACAATAGTCACATTATATTCATGGTAAACTTATTGGACAGAATGGAACCTTCTATTTGTTACTCACTAAATCAACAACCAGCTTTGTCCTAAAGCATAAGACATTCTCAGCAAATGCTTGCTTGCCTAAGATAATGTAAAATGTTGAATAGCTATTCAGTTTGCAATTCACTGAGTATTTCCTAAATACTGATAAAACAATAACGATAAACTGTGGGCTTTATTTTATTCTCTTATTGAAGATCTTACAGTGTGTTACAGAAGGTAATTGTTAAGGTTTCACAAGATGGAGTTGGGCATGGCTTTGATAAAAACATTATTTGTTTGAAAAACACTGAAAAGTGTCAGATATTGCAGAAAGTTTTTGCTGATTTTTTTTTGCTGGATCTGCTTCCTTACCAAGGTTGTCTCTACCCAATACACTACTGTCCCCTTCCCAAAGAACCTCATGAGAATTTCGAGGGATGGCCAAGTGTCTGGCTGCCACAGTGACAATACAGCAGGCCTGACTGTGACCATTCCTGTGGGACACATGGCAGCTCAGTCCCACTCCGCATTGGTGCTTGGCTGGGCTCATCAGCCCCACAGAATGCCCCTTTTCACTTGTGAATCCATACCAGGAGGAAGATCAGATGATCTTCAGACAGACCAAAAGGTGCTGCAAGGGGAAATGGGAGAGACATGTACTCCCTGTTTGCTAAGGCTCAGCTGGAGCTCTGGGCTGGTCCAGTGAGGGGAGATAACTCAGAGAGGAGGGAACAGCCAGGTGAGTGGTGCCCTGCCAGTGACTGCCTGGGAGTGGAAACAAGCCCGTATCTGGAGATATCTAAGAAAAAGTCAGTCAGTGCCTTTTCCAAAGGGCCGAGGTATGGTCCCACCAAGCCAGCCATGGGATGCTCTGATCTGGCGACCTGAGCCTCTGCTGTCCCAGCTTTGCATGCAAGAGCACTGCTCATCCAGCGTTATTTATGGTGAGCGGCTGAGCGCCCAACCATCTGGAGCCCAGCCCCACTAATCATGTCCTCTGCCAAAACAAATTGAACCTAATTGGTTGGAAAAGAGGGAGGGGGAGAAGCAATAACAGCAAAATCAACAACAACAACAACAAATACCCCAACTCACCCCAACCCAATGCTAGAAACAAATCATTAAGTATTATCTAAAGTCAAATTGCACCAACTGTCTGACTGAGGCTGGTCCAAGTCTGGCCTTATCAGAATTCAGCACCACTGCCCCAGGATGGATGAGGAAACACAGAACACCACTAAAGAGTAAGCCAGGGACAGAGGGCCTGTGTTCCTGTTTCTTCTCCAAGGCCCTTTATGCTCTTTTGGAAAACAGAAACAGATATATCTAACTGAGAAACAGATCTCTTCATTATCTTTGATTAAACTGGCTGGAAGATGCCTCTTTCTCTCATTTCTGCTCTTTGCAGGCAGTGCAGGAGCTCCCACTTCCTGGCATTGGGATTGGCACAAAGCTCAAGGCTGCAGGTTGGCTCTGGCCTTTGCTGCAGCTGTGAGAAAGTCACCCTGCAGCCCTCCTTCTGTCCCATTCTTCTTCCGTGGAGGGGCTCAGGGCCATCACTCAGAGTCCACCTTGGCAGCAGGCACTTCCTCACCTCGGGGTGATGCCAAGGGAGGAGAGCCTGTGTGCCTGCACCTCCAGGACCTCTCTGCCTTGTGGTCTTCTCCTGCCTCAGCTGGGGGTCTCCTGCTGCTCCTGCTCTGGTGGCTTCTCACCCCAGCTTGTCACCAGAGGAGCTGATCTTGCTGCGGCGCGAGGCGCGGTGACGCGGTTCACATCTGCCGCTTGTTTGTTCTCTCACCCGCTCTCTGGGGGAGGACTGCGTGCAATGGACTGTTCTGTTTTGTTTTGTTTTCCCTCCGTGTGTGTATACATATTTTTATATATGCATATGTGGAAACATGGATACAGATACAGGCCTGGGTTTCCCGGCTTTTGCCTTCCCTCCCACTCACAGATTAATACCTCTGGGCACGCTGCTCTCTCGCCAGAAATAAGTGAGGCTGTTTGGTTGCACAGTCTCCCACCCTCAGTGTATCCTGGCCCCACATCTGTTTTTTTAAAGAATGCAGACATGGAAAAATGCATCAATGTGTCTTGCCGCTACCAGCCAAGGGACTTGTTCTGGGGTGGCACATAGAAACCCTTCTCCTTCCCAGGCAGGTTCTGGTTTCTAAAATGCAGTGGTTTCCCCTCAAGAATCTTTCCACCAGAGGACTTTCTTTTTGCCATAAAGGAGATGGTTCCATTGAGACGTAAAAGAGGCATTGCCATACAGGACCCTTCTCCTGAACATGGTGTGTTTCCTGTGTTTCCTATTCCAAGGCCATGGCTCAGATGTGGTGACAAGGTTGGGTATGGAGGGGTGCATATCAGCCACTGGAAAAACTCCCTGCTCTCACATGCACAGAGCTCTCCATGACCCATGGTTTCCTCCTCAGCAGAGGATTTTGTGCTTGTAACTGGATGGGTACAGATAGGCAAGTCCTAGCTGAAAGCCGTCACATAATCTTTTGCAGACTGATTTTCCTTAATCTTTCTTCTGTGTTTCAGAGTTGATGGAAATCCTTTGGATTCTCCTAGGAAAAACATCTCTGATGTTCCAAACAGCAGTAATTGAAAGACAGAAATGCCTTGGATGCTGTGGCTTTTATTTTACCTGCTTACAAGCCATCACTGCCTTCCAGGCAGGTGGTGCATGGATAAATACAGACCACTTCGCCGGGGAGACAATTCCACAGACATTGTTGACAAGGTGAGAGATGTTTCACCTACACTTCCAAAAGCTCTTGGCCTCTTTTGTCCTTTTCGCTGAGGCTTATCCATTGCCCATCTGGAAATGCTTTCTTCTCTGTTCTCTGTGAGCCTGCTTCACAGAGCTCAGTTCCAGTTCTTGCTTTTCTATTTCTCGCGCCATTTTCTCTGCCCCTGTTCCAGCTGTAAAGGGCTTCTCAGTCCCCTGCTCATCCAACATTTTATAATCCCCCCAAAAATTACTCAAGCTTCATCCTCAAAATATTGCCATTCCCCAGAGGCCCCTCTCCTTGCAGGCAGCTGTTGTCGAACTCCTTGTCACCTGGAAACCTCCTAATCTTTATCCCAAATATTCTCATACAGCAACTGATCCCTCATTTGTTTTCATGCCAACAGAATCTTTTAGCTTGAATAGATCTTCTCCTACACCAGCCTCTCATGTATTTACAGACAGTAAAGGTATGCCCTCTCCTCCTTAGTTTTGCTAGACTAAACAAGCCAAACTCTCTTGAATGTGAATGAGAAATGCATTCCAGGGACCTGCTGAACCTGGGACACCGACAGAAGTAGTTGCTGGGGGGCCTTTTACATCCCTGATGTGCCTTTACCATAAGTTGCTGGAAGCAGGGTACTCATCTGACTGCCAGAACAGTTTATCTTCTTCATCCCCATCCTTGGACAATTTGTCCATTTTGTCCTGCTGGACAGTTCCCTCACTCCCTATGTGCTCATCTTACTCCAGCCCCAGACTTGGTCTTGGACCTCCACCCCTTGGGAAGTTCTGCATCTGCCGAGCTCCCCGCACTGGATTTTTGGATGGCAAAACTGTTCCTGTGGGTAAAAGAATATTTGCTGTCTGGTATGGTATCATGTGGGCAGGGAGGCTGCAGAGCCACCTTCCCTCCCCTTCCCTCCCCTTGTTGCTGCTCTCTGGAGGAGGAGAGCATTGTACCCAGTGGGGCTGATCATTCCCTCACATCCATGGATTTATGCAACCAGCATCCAGAAAACACCTGTTATCTGGGCAAAGTTTATGCTGCTTTTGGTGCACTGGCTTTTTTTTTAACAGGTGAAAGGATTGCCATCCCATTTTGAATTGAAATACAGCTCACCTGGGGGACCACTGACCTCCCTGTCAAGATGAAGTTTCAGGCAGCTGCAGCGCTGGGGCACAGAGCCTGCCCAGATGATGGCTTTCAGCAGCACAGAGCAGCAGCTGTGGTCAGCTTTCTCTTTTTGCAATTTCACCTATTTCGGTATGACTTTTGGCCGGGCTGCATCCCAGACCTGCAGGGCTCCTGCCACAGCCTGTGGGCAGCAGCACACGGAGCAGCACATTCATATCGTGAAACCATACGAAGTGCTGCAATAGAACAGCTTTCTTGAGGGCTCTGCCTCTGTGTTTGTGTGTCTGAGTTTCAAAATGTGATTTAACAGCAGAACAAGTGAGCAGAGTGCAGTGGGGAGTAAGGAATGGGAAGGTAAGAGTATAAATATAATATGTTTCAAGTCTAGGACCACCTTGCTTCATTTTAAGAAGGCCTTGGGAACAGTGTATTTCAGCTGAAGCTTAATTTATATTTGCCGAAGAGTTGTACTTAATTCCACGCACCACATTGTTCCTGCAGAGCACCAAGAACACTTTATAAAAACAGCAAGCCATTGAATCAGGTTTGAAACCTTCAGCTGTATCCTTGAGACACTTTTTTGAGACACCCTTGGCCTAGACTATTTTAAAGCAGCATGAAACTCAGATAGGCAATTTCTTTTCCCTAGCTCAAAAGAGCTCTCTACAATAAAAGTTTGTGATGTACTCAAGAGAGATAGATCTCTACTAGGCAGCCAGTCCATGGCAGTGGAATCCTTCAGCCCATGACCCCTACCCTGAAATCAAGAACTGGGCACTGAGCCAAAGCCTGTCCCAAGAAAATCCCAGTTATATCTCGCCCACTGCCCAGGAGTAACAAAAACAAAGCCAATGCATGACAGGTTTTTTGTTGCTCAATTGAAAAACACCACAATAACATGAAGAGCAGGCTGCTGGGAGAGCACAGGAGAGAATTAAATACCCCTCACTGTTGCACATACAGGGCACTGACATCCCTGCTGATCATCCAGCAGCTGGGGTCAGGTTCCCTGACCATCACTTGTGGTGCATGGGCAGCTTTCCAGTTTCCAGCACCAGTTTATGGGGAAGCCTGTTCTGCTCATGAGAACTTCATAGCTGGAAGCCAGAGCCCTTTGCTGCTCCAGGATGCTGCAATGTTAGCTCAATGTGTTTCTGAGACCTGCACTGTGCACAACATGGCAGTTTCAGTTCACAGTGGCTTGGGCAATCACTTTCCATTGCCTTACCTTTATGCCTGCTTGAGTTTTGCTTTTGGTTTAGGGCTCAGACTCACCCCAAACCTTTGAGGTGAAATGAGCTTAATAGAAAGTATCATGAAAGAAGACACTACCCACATTTCCTCCAGCCTGGGCCTGTGAGAAATGTGCATGAAAAGTTTGAAATTGGAGGCTGTTTAATGTTTTAAATAATATTGTAAGCAAAAATATTAATCAAAACATTTGCTGTTTTCCAACTCACGACACAGGAATTGATTTCAATGCATCCTTGCAAGTCTTTAAAGTGTCTTGGCTCCTTCACTCCAAAGCTCCCACTGGATCCTCTGTGTGGGTAGTACGGTTGCTGTGACTTTTTCTCCCAAGCTGAAGTTGTTTCCAACTTCTCTTCTTTTAGTTTTCACTGTACCAGCAAATAATCTCTTCTTGTTAGAACCAGATATCATCCTGATAGCCTGAGGGATGAAGTCTGAATTGAACTCATAATTTAGTAGCTGTATAATTTCCATTTCTTCAGTATTTATCTTGAGTGGTCCAGCAAACCTTAGATTTTCTTGCAGGCTTCCTACCTCTGATCTACTTACTGCAGAAAATTCTGGAAATTTAGCTCTATAACTTTATATCCTTGTCCTTCACAGTTTCTCCCCATCCTCCCAGCTGTCTCTTGACCCGCTGTCTTCATGGAGTCCAGCTGGTTCTAGGGAGGATCTTGTGTGATTCAAAAATGGTACAGCCTTTAACAATACTGCTTCTTGACACATTCTGTTTTCTAGAAGCAGGTTCATGCCCTGTGATTTTTGGATATATCACAGCAATTGGCCCACAGAGTGATACAGTGGATGGGTGGCCTGCTGTGATGACTCCGTACTTTTAATTGGACTTTAGTAACTTTCAAGATAATTAAAATCCCTTCTGTGCAACCTTTCCATGTTCTGGGTCAGAGAGATTAAAACACAAGCCCACACACACCAGAGGCAGACTTCTTGTTCTAATATGTTCTGAGCACAGTGAGACAGTTGTTCTGTACTGACTCAGAAGGAAAAGCACACTCTATTGAATCAGCAACACCACTTCCTTCCTCTGCAGTCGTACCATTCACTCCGCTCTCCGTGAGACAACCAGCAAGAGCAGTCCTGAGGATGCAGAGAAAACGTAGCAAAAGAGACATTGGTAAAATACACTGGAGGGGGAAAGCAACCTTAATCCTCTGCAGCTGATGTCTGTGATTATGTGCTCTTTATTAAACAATGTAGCTGGGCTGGAATGGGTGTCGCTGAGCTTAACATCCTTCCAAGAGCTGATGAAATGCATCATGTCACACTGCCAGGACATGAATGGTCACTGAAGGGGCTGCTGTGGAGAAGGGTCTCTGACCCAACAAAAGGGAGCAGCTGCTCTTCCTAGGCTGTGCCATCTGATGTCTCTGTGACCAGACACAGCTGCCTCAGGATGTTTGTCATAGCCTGTCACAACAACACTGTGGTGAATGACTGATTTCTCTTTCCTGCTGCAAAACCCCTGGGCAGCGAGACCCATTTACCAGCTCACCTTTTCTGGCAGGATAATTAAAAGGTTTCCCTTTTCTCAAGACCCATCGTATTGTCCCGTTTGGCTCTGCTGGCTGAGAGGGGCCTGGAGCAGTAACAATCCCACGTGCCAAGGCAGAGAGGAGGGCTGGCTGCAGGGCTGAGCTCCCCACCACAGAACGCTGATGTTCACTGTTGTGCTTTGGTGGCCAAGGCTCCAACTCTGTTACCTTCCACTGCTTAAAAGTGGGAACTTCTCAAGCCTCAGCTGCGATGGGGATCTGTAGCTTCAGATGTGCTTGGCCATGGTTGGCACAGAGAACTGAAAAGGTATTTAAAAGATGTGCAGTTTTGGCACTTAGGAGCGTGGTTTATCAGTGAGCATGGCAGTGCTTGGTTTATGGTTGAGTTTGATGACAAACCCAGGCCTTTGCCAGCCTAACTGGTTCTGTGATTCTAGGCCTCCATGTCCTTGGTGCAGTCATTCAACACCGAATTCCACACAATCCACTGGAAAATGGGACAAGGAAACACCAGACACAATGACAAAACTTCACAAACCCTCGTTGGGATGTTGCACCATTCCAGGGACATTTATGGAAGAGGAAGAGTTTGTAAAGTTGAATTCAGGAATGATCTGGACAAATTTCACCCGATTGTCTTCACTCAGCCTCAAACTGAGGCACAGGCACATGTTCAGTGTCCATTATCAGCATCATTGGCCAGGAACCATGTCAAAGGAGCTGTTTACAGGGACAGAGAAAGAAACCATCAATCCAACTCCTAGGTGAACAGCAGTGATGGGGATTTTTGTGACACAGTTGGATTTGAAGCAGAGCAAGCCACCCCACTAAACAGTCATACCTAGTATGAGACCATGGGGGACAAAATGCATGCACAAACAACAGGAGGAAGGCCTCCTTTCAAGCTAGAGATATGATAACAAGATTTGATTTTTAATTTTCCTACTTTTTTAATATTTTCACTCTGTTCTGATGGTTTTTTTACTGTTTGGTTTGTTTTGTTTTTTTGTTTTTTTGTTCTTTTTTTCCATTAAACCTCACAGAACCATGTGAACCAGGGAGCTCAAAAGCTGGGTGAAATTTTTGCCCCAGGCTCTCAACATATAAGATATGTTCGTGTGTGTGCATATACATGTCTACATATGAGTCATTCTCACTCTTGCTCGTGTTATTTCCTGGAGGAGGAAGTGGGGTGGTTCAATCCAAGGTAGGGCAATGCAGCACACGGACCTTCTGACATGGGGGATGGCATGCACAGAGGATTTTGTGACTCAGCAGAGGTGGCTGGAAGGGGAAGCTGCTGCCACTTTCCCAGTGGAAGGGTGGGCAAAACAGCCCTGTGCCCCCAGTGCCTTAGCTGCTCAGAAAGTGCCAAGTTCCCTCAGTTTCTGTATGTCACTGTGGGCAGAGGCAAGACTCAGAGAGGAAACCACAAGTGGTCCAGGCTGCTGAGTCTCAGCAAACAGCAGAATGGGCTCCAGGTGCAGCCTGTTTGCTTTCCAAAGAACCCAGGGCACTGCTGTCTGTCCCTGTCCTGGGGAAACATCACCTCCTGCATGTTTGCCAGGACACGCCACCTTCCCCTGCCCTGTCTACCCTGCTCCTTCCATCTCCTTCTCGAATAGACATTGACCTTTTTGCTCCTCTGTTGTCCCTTCTTATTAAACCTATGTGATGGCTGGCAGATTTAGGGCTGGCAAAAAGGTGCAGGTCCAATAAAAACTGACCCAGATTGTCACCTGTGATTTGTACCAAACTCAAATGGGACCATTCCTGAGGCTCTCAGTTGTTTAATTCAGTGTAAGATGAATTATTTTTAATCATCTCACTCCTTCTGGATCCTGGCTGGGGACAGTACCGTCTATATTATCATATATTAAAATGGAACTGAGGTTGAAAATGCACAGGAACAGCAAAGCAAGCTGTTCCCAGTCTAATTTATGGCTCATCCCATAGCAGAGACCAGTAAAAAGCCTCCAAGAAGGTGTATCCTGCAGAGAAGGTGAGCCTGAGTCTGAAGGATCAGCATGCAAATAGGATTTGTATAAACTTTTTAGGACAAGACCTATTGGTGCAAGCACTGTGTGAATCAGAGGAGGGAATTCAGGCCAGGGTCTGGCCCAGACTGTTGATTGTCACCCACATCCCACAGCAGGGTGGGAAGCACAGTGCCGCTGGCAGAGCTGGGGGTGCTGTGTCCCAGATCCCATCAACCACTATCCACCCCTGGCATTGTCACACGGCCCCTTCATGTGCCCTGGGTGCCCCTGAGCTTTCTGCCTGTGCACGCCTTTGGTGTCCTCAACACAAATTGTGGAGGCTGCCCTGGGTCCCCAACACAAATCATGCTCAGAAATGTTCCCTCTGCACTCAGGGCAGGTGTGTAACTCCTGTGCTGCAGTTTGGGACTTCTGTGACACCTTCTGCAAGCAAACTCCCTGGGAGTTACCAGCATCACAGAGTCACCCCAGGACAGTGACACACAGCCCCTCTTGTCCCCTCACACCATGCTTGTGGCTCCTGTGGCTCACAGCTTCACAAAAGCCATTGGCAGCATTGTCTGCCTGGGCGTTGCTGAACTTATTCAGAAGTATCACAAGCACAGACATTTCCAAGCAGCTCTAAGGTATCAGGAAGAAAATAAAGTGACCAAACATCTCCACTGGACTCCAAATTATATCAAAGGCAACCCTCCCTCGTCCCTCTCCAGGAAGGTGAGATTTTCTTTGGTGGCAGGCAGTGTCTGTTTCTGCCTGAAAGGAAGAGGGAGCAGGCTGAAGCTTCCTCTGGGCAGCAGTGTAAGAACTATCACTAAGAATGAGTAGCAGAAAAGTAATTTTTGGGGATTGTAGCAGGCACCTTGGTCAGAGGACCACCCCCGCTCAGCTGCATGCATGGGAAGCACTGGTGCACTCACAGTGACAGCTGGGATAGCCCAGGGCTGCTCTGGAGTCAGGAGGGGACTCTGCAGGTGGGATATCTACAGGAGTACGACCAAAAGACTAAAGTCAGCCAGGATCAGCCCTCCTAATTCCTTTCCCAGAGCAGGGCTGTCTCTGGATCACGGCCTGGATGCACTGGGGTAACCGGCACTTGTGGGGAGGTACCGAAAATGTAGGAAAGCCATTGTGGTGCCAGCCTTGCTGCCAGCTCTAGGGGCTTGCTGCAGCAGGTGCTGTTTCACCTGAGCTGTAGAGGCTTGGCAGTTCACAGTGGGAGGTGCAGAAGCTTCACCACAAGGTCACCTGTGAAGGCACATAAGGCCAGGGCTTTCAGTCCTGGATTTTTTTTTTTCCAGTGACGTACAGAAGATTTTCATCAGTGTGAATATGGGCATTATTGTCTTTGCAGTTTTTCGTGTCATTCTGGAAAGTCCAGTGGATTTTCCCTTAGCTAGTGGAGCCTTTTCCAGGCACACAGACAGGACAATTGAAGCACCTTCAGTGGGTTATTTCCAAACAGCTTCAAAATGTGTCTTCAAAAGATTCATAGAGGAGATGGAGGATCTTGACATGATCAGAATTGTCCAGCTAATGTGGTAAACCGTGGTTGTGTGTTTTGCAGCCTTTGTGAGTGTTAAGGGGAGGTCAATGCACAGGAATGTGATAAGAACATTCTCATGTGGTAGATGTTCTGAACAGCCAGAGAGCTCAGGCTGATGCAATTGCACAAGAGCAGGTAGTTGTGGATGTACAGTGTTCCTTCTCCAAGCCTAGGGCCATGGTAAGAAATGCAGATGTCTGTGCATAAGGCATTTATTAAAATGACCTCACCCATATGCATACATTTTAATCAAGTCAGTGAATGCCTGTTGTGTTTGTTTTTAATACAGCACTTGTTTTGATGTTACAATTGTGATGATGTGGATCTAATGGCAGTGACTCTTCATCTTAGGTCTCAAATCCAGAGCTGAAAGTGAAAAGACATTTTGCATTACTTTAAAATACAAAAGGGAATGTCCCTGGGCAAATTAATCCTTCATTTTCATTCTAGACTGTAGTCAGCTGTCTGCTGCCTGGAGTCCACAGTGCACAGGCTGCCCTGGAGGTCACCTGAGGTGCCTCCTCCTGCCATTGACCGATAGGTGACAGAAAGGCAAACAGACCTTTGGAGAAAGGTTCACATATACCCTGAACTCCAGTATCACCTTCAGGGCAAAACACAGTCTTTGCCAGCCTTGCATTTTGTTTAAGGTGCTATGACTTTCATCTTTCTTGCCTTGAATATCTCCCCAAAAGTCCTCAAGAGCAAGGTATCTACCCTAAAGTCAGGTCTAGTAGGGCTTTCCGTCAGACAACCTGGTGCTGGTGTTGTCTCTTGCAGTAGCAGTTCCCACCAGCTTTCCATAGAGGAGAGGTGTAAAGAAAAATGTGTAAACTGAGAAAAGATCAGCAGAGATGCTGTCAGCCAGTCCAAGTGATGGAGCCCTGGGAAGACCAGGGAATTCTGACTTCAGCTCTTTCCCTAAGCTGCATTATTGTCGTCGAGTCTGCAGAGATCTCACAGTTTTGTAATGCATGATGTGTGCCTGTGATAGACAGGCAAGCCAGTGAGCTGAGGGCAAGCTGCCAGCCTTCCCTTCACTTTGAACGCCCTTGGCCGTCCCGAGACTCGTTCCAAAACATTTAAATTGCTTAAGTGTGCAGCGATGTGTTTTAATTAATGCAGAAGAAGGGGACAGTAAAATACAGGTCCCTTCAGTACTAATTTGGCCTTGTGGTGAAGGCACAGGTGCTAGAAAGCCAGGAGTGCCTGGATGTGCCTCTGGCTCATTGCAGCACGAGCAGTGCTGCAGTTTCCCCAGCCTCAGTGGGGCTGACCGTGCTGGGCTGCCTTTGCCAGGTGCCTGGGACACGGGGTACCACAGGTAAGGCAAGTGCAGCACACAGGTATTTATGACATCTTCTTGCTACTCTGTCTAGGAAACAAGCTCCACAAAATAAACAGCAGGTTTATTATTAAACAGCAGGGCCTGGAGACTGAAGCCTTCCCGTGACACACTTTGTGAAAACTTTCAGGAAGTGGCAGAGTTTCCTCAAAGTCCTCTCTCCAGTGCAAGGCAAGCAATAGCATTGTATGAAGAGATTGCTGCTTCCATTGCACGGGTGGGGAACACAATTGTCACCCAGCTGCCACAGGAAATGTGGCATCAAAGGGCTCCATGTAAACTGTTTCTGGAGGCTCACACTGTGATCTACCACAAGACCACCTTTTCTCAAGCCCCCACCCCCCAAACCAATCTGTGTGTAGTCCTGGAGAAGGGATGTTTCTGAGTCCATTATTTTCCCTGTGAGCACAGCAGAGAAAAGGAAAGTGGAGAACTTTCTGGGTCATGATTAATGTCACAGGGATCAGATGATATTTGAGTTTTCGATGACATTTGGATTATTAGGGATTACATGTTGTCAGATTGAAGTGTCCCAATTCCAGCATCTGCATCCTAACCATGATTCTTTAATAGAGGGCACAGATCTTGATTTGACCATGTGAATGAATTGTTCATTGCAATGCCAGGAGCACTTCCTCCTAAGAGACACAGATATTATAAACCATGCCTCAGCCTGTGAACTGGTCAGAAGATCTGGCATTGATCTGGCCAGAAAATGACCCTGCTGAATTTGGAAATAAAAGGTCAAATTCTAAGACAGGCTATAATGGATTAGGACTTTTTTATAAGCGATTCCCCTTTAGAAAATCACCCTAACTGGACCTTCTAAACTCCTCAGATACCCAGAATTTGAATGGCAGTTAGGAAGGCCTCGATTTTGTAGAAGTTTTGTTGGGGAAATTTAGCCAACACCTGCAATTAGTCAGCATGAGTCTTACCAGAATGGTCAGTTCCTTAATTTAATGAGCATTAGAACAGTGATTAATTTCAAAGTGGAACTTGGTTACAGTGCTGCAGAAAGAAGAAATGACAGAGAGGAACAAAGAGAATGAGGAAACAGTTGTTTTAGGCTGAAAACAGACCAATATATTCCTGGAAGTACACTTTCAGCCCCTATACAGGCCTGGCTCAAGCTGAGGGAGAAATCCCTTTATACATTTGGCTCAACTTCTCTTAACAAGGCTGACCTTATTTCTTTAGACCAAAGTTCTGCAAGGCTGCAGGTACTGGCTAGCAACCCATGCCAGGCTAATCTGCACTGTAGAACCATGAAAGGAGTATTTTCCATGCATTTCCTTGTTCCGTGAAAGCACTAACAGGTTAAATACTTGCATAGAAATGTAATAATAATGCTTAATGCATTCCTGCCCAGGTTCTGGCTTTTCTTCTGGCATAATTTATCCTTCTTCAAGACCAGAGATCCTTTGCCCATGCTAGCCTTCAGTCTAACTAAAGTTAGCAGGAGACAAAAGTGTTGCACGCCTCGCAAGATGAAACCCATTTTTGACCAAGTAAACACCTTCCAGAGTAACAAAAGCAATGGAGCAACTAAGCCTGTAAATAGGAGACCAAGCAGAGAAATGAGAAAACATTCATTTGCCTGGGAAAAAGTCCTGGCAAAGCTCACAGTGGTGAAACCAAATGGAAATGTTGCAAACTTTCACCTAGAATAAACAATCCGAATCAGCTGGAAGCGCTTTCCATCACACTGGTTCCCAGGAATGGGGTTGCCTCATTTTCTTGACACAAGGCTGCCAAAATCTGTAGCGACAGACTAGAATCCTGCTGATTAGCCAAGCTCTTGGCACATTTGTACGGCCAAAGATTTTTATTTATTATTTTTCTGGTAAGAATCACTAGTAGATTAAAAATGGGAGGCAGGCAACACAAATACATATTCATTTGGGTGGAGGAGACTTTGGCTTTAGGGTAGAATAAAGCGTGGTGTTACGTGGCAGCTTTCTGTCACAGGGCTTCAGATGTGAAATGCCATTATTAACCTCCCAGCACTGTCTGTGGCAGGTGAGACATGCTCCATTTCTCAGATGGTCAGAAGCTGGCCAGAGATATGAGGCACCAAATGCTCTTAGATCCCCTTTAGTCAAGCCTGACTTGCTTATTCCTGGTTCTGAGGACCCTGCTCTGTGTTTTTGCATTTGCTGTTGAAAGCTGCCTGCAGCACTTGCAATTAGTAGGTGCTCTGGTAGAGAACTTAGTGCCACACTAAAACCAGAACTCAGGAACTCTGGCTTTCTTCCTTTGTTATTTCTCGGATTATGTTTGGAGGCAGGGACACTGTCCCTTGGTATTTGCCCTTCAGAATTATTCTACTGTGAAGAAAATCCCTGTTTTTTTCTTTTCTTCACAAAGCTCTTTTATTCCATGTTTGTTCTTCAAGCACTGCCTACCCCATCTGCTTCAATGGCTGTCCAATCCCCACTGCTCACAGGTGTTGAAGCACCTCTTTCACCCATCTCATCTTTACCAGTTCTCCCACAGTGCCTACTTCTTCTTTTCACTCTTCACTGCCTGAGCCAGCATCCCCCTGTTGTTCAAGGCAGCCTTTGTACATACTTCCTTTTTCCCTGAACCTCTAGCAACACAAGAAGTATGGGCTCAGAAAAAATTAAATAGCAACGGAGAGGTTTTCCTTTTTCTCAGCTCTTTCTTCAGCATGGCTTTCTTTGGGAATTCTGTTCAGACATTCTTGCCATTTGCAACAGCATCCAGGGAACCAAGCTGCAATGTAACACATCTGGGGCTAAGTTTGAAAGAGAAGCCAGATGCAGACAGGCATACTGGAGAGGAGGGGAAGGAAACAAGGAAAGTTCAGATGTAAGTGGACATCCAGCAAAGCCTTGCAAAGCCATCTGGCAGCCCTGTCTTCCAAGAGGCTGTCTGAAAGCAGAGATTTGTCTGAATCAGAACCCTCCATCCAAACGGACGTGAACTTTGAGAAGGGTCAGGTCCAGATTGTCTCCAGCTGGGCTCCAAGCCCTGATAAGAGAGTTCCTCCCTGGGGCTCCAGAGCAGCTGAGTCCTCAGGCAGCCTCAGGACTGACCTCTCCCTTCCAGGGTCTCCAGGATTTTTTACCCAGTTACCAGGTCATGATCAACCCTCTTTGGGATTGTTTATTTCACTGTCCAGGGACATTTTTCCTTTCTTCAGGGAGCTCTGCAAAGCAGTTTTTCAGGAGAGGAGGAGATTTGGCGTGACTCAATGGTGTTTGAGAAACAGGGAAGACAAATGAGGAGATCCTAGAGGTACTTCCTTTCTAAATAGCTGAGAGATTAGTAACACTTTGCCATACCTGTAAATAGTTCACTCACAGACATGAATGCCAAGCAGCGCTCGGAAAGCTGCGCCTCGCTGCCCCTCATTTTCAAAGTGTCTTTGTGATTTTTCAGCAACCACCTACCAAGCTGAGAGAAAAGAGAAAGATCCCTGACCTTTCACTGCTCTGATTTCCTAATAATTTGGACACCTTTAATCCTTGCCTCAGTCTGAAGGGCACAGTTGTGTAACACAGGCACAGTCCAGGGAGAGCCTGGCACAAGAGAAGTGCTGGACCCCGATGTGCAAAAATAAGCAGGATGGGTGCAAAAGAAAAGCATTTCTGGGGGATCACAACAACATTAACCATATTTCTCTGGTGTTTGGAGAACCAGTCACTGTGTGGAAGGCTTTTGCTTGTCACCAAAATGTCCATGCAGAGTGGTCAGACGAGTTGGGCAGTGAACACATGTACATTAATATTTGCTGTCACTGAGGTTGCAAAATAGAACAGACAGATCATTTCAGGACTTGGCCTCCTTATCTCCATCTACCACAGCCTATAAAGTTGCATAAGAAAAGAGGACTGAATAAGAAGAATTTTGAGGTGGAAACCTGAAGAGGAGCAAAGCAGATACAGCAATACCAAATGACAAAGCTCCCCCGGAATGGGATTTTATGGTAATGGCAAAGTAATTCTGAGCTTGTCAAACCCCGACTTCAGGTCCTACCCATCTTAGGCCAAAAGAAGTTAAAATTAAGAAGGCTTCTTTTGTGGTTTGTCAGATACTCTATGATTATGGACACTCAAATTGCTTTCTACTGAAAGACTCAAGGATGTGCACCTACTGGAAAACTTCCTTGTTTAACGCATATAATTCCAGTATGCAAAAAACTTAATGACTGAGAAAAAGAGGAAGATGTTCCCATTGTGGTTTAGTGGTGACAAAAGGGTTAATCATCTCCCGACAGGACACTAAATGCCATTGAGTCCTCGCCTTCCCCCAGGCTCTGAGAGCAGCACAGAGGGGATGTACAGCAGCTCAACCTCATGCAGAAACAGGGTCCCACAAACACCCAGCATGCAGCAGAAGAGACAAAGTGGCTCCAAAGTGCTTTTGATCTGTTGTAAACCAAGACTTTGTTTAAGAGGAGTGAAGACTTTTTTTGTTTGGGAGCTATGAGCATCTGTTTAGTGACTTCTCGGGGCATGGGAGAAGCAGCTCACTGGTGTCTTGCCAGGTAAGCAGCAAACAACATTAGGTCATTGCAAACAGTTCTCCTTGGGCTCCATCTGTCAGATAAGGACCGTGTCACCGGCAGGATGTTTGTGCTGATGGACTCTCTTTCAGCTAAGAAAAGCCAAATGTGAAGCTTGTTAAGGAGAGAACCTGAGATGCCCTCCCTAGACCAGCAGCAGCAGCTGATTTGCTGCTATGGGTTAGTTAATCTCTCATTAGCTCAGGACAAAATGAGCTGTGTGAAGAAGAAATGTCTCTGTCATGACATGTCAAACCTGTGGAGCCAACTGAGTCCCAAGTGCAGAAGCTGTTAGGGGCCACGGGGGTGGTTCTGGCTCTGAATTAGCCACAGCTGATTATGTGTGAGTGACTCGTGCAGTTGGGGCGTGACCAGCAGCCTTCTTGAGGCTCAGCCTGCAGGAGACAAGGTTGTGTTCCAGCCTCACCTTCCCTGGCTTTGGTTAGTGGCCATTCAAATACGGTGCTGTCAAGGAAGAAGCACAGCACCTAATAGTGGTGTAGATTGAGATGAGATTAAAAGAAAACTCGTGGTTCAGAGGAATGACGCCATGGAAAACATCAAGGAAAATGAGCTGGAATGTGGAGTCATTAGCAAATTGCTTTATTTATGGCTATTGGACACTGCTGTTGTGCCAAATCTTGAATTTATTTGGTGCCGCGGATTTCTTAATTAAAATCGTATTATTGAATTGTTATTTGGTGCAGTTTGCAATGATCGTCCCCTTAGCTATTTTTACTTTTTGCTCTGTGTATGTGTGTATGATCCTGTGAAAACAGGCCAGTCTGTGGGGAGAGAGCACGTTTCCAGCCATGCTTTTTAAAAGGCACAGCTGATTTTCTCTGGGTTGACTCACTTCTCTCCTCCATTTTGCTTTTCTCCTTCACCTTGCAGGCTGTACTGCAGTGGCTACAAACCCTTTCTCTCCCAGTTTTTAGTGTTAAGCTGACAAGCTTTAAGTAAGGATTTTCAGGTGTCTTTACAAAGCTTGTGTTGGCTGCTAGGTGTTCCCAGGAGGCTGTAGATCCTGGAATCTTCCACCCTGGCAATGTGCCCAGCCCATCACAACTGCGACCTTACTGAGATCTCAGTGCTGGGATTTTGCAGCTGTTCAGAGGTCTCCAGACACCACAGAAAATGATTTCTGCTCTCTGAGTCAGCCAGTTCCTGCTTTAGATGACACAGATCCCAAGCCTTCCAGGTTTTCCCACTGATCCTTAGGAGAACCACCTTCAGAGTTGGTCTCCCTGAGATGGAGATGGAGCAACAAGTGGAGGTTGGTGACTGTGTCATTTGCCTTTAGTTTGCTATATGCCAAGGCAGATGGTCTTCAGGGAAGACATATGGAGGTGGCAGGATGGGGGAGAGCTGAGATCTCCAGAGATGATGATTGGATCAACAACCATTTCT
The DNA here is from genome assembly GCA_013398615.1 of Brachypodius melanocephalos. Lineage (NCBI taxonomy): Eukaryota > Metazoa > Chordata > Aves > Passeriformes > Pycnonotidae > Brachypodius > Brachypodius melanocephalos. The sequence continues at coordinate 9,660,034 of VZSR01000247.1, forward strand.
GCACAAGAGCTGTACTGTAGAGAAATCACATCAGCTCTTTTCCCTCGTGGTAATTAAATCCATTGTCTGATGCTGTGTAGATCCAAACCCTATTCAAGTAGTTTTGTGCTTTACAGCTGGATCCCAATCACAGCTGTGCAAAGCTGACAGCAGCTGCAGAAGGACAGAAGCAGCTCACCCCTGAGCCCTGCTCCCTCAAACCCTGCCCTCCTCTGATGCACATTTGTGTGCTGGAGCACCCCACAGCAACCCTAAAGCTCAGACTCTGGCTTGTCCCACCATATCAAGTCATCAAGATTAAAAAGTCCTCTGTGATGAGACACAGTCATAGTAAGAATATGGGTCCTCTGCAAAGTAAGGTAAACTTGGCTTTTCAGTGACATGCCCATCATCAGTCCCTACAGGAAGATTTTTCGGTTTAGAAGCTCACAAGTACACCGTGTACCCTACATTCTGTGCTGCTGTTTTGCATAACACTTCCCAGCCTGTTTGAACCTAGCTCTGGGCTCTCTCAGGTCTCTTTCAGGTCTTTTTTGTCCCAGGGACAAATCTCTCCTGAGAACTGCAGTATCAGCCTCATGTATTGCTCAGTTTTAAGCAAATAACCGGAGGCTGGTTACACTCAGGTTCATTAGTAGGTTTCACATCTTGCATGAAGCAAGATCAAGAAAGATTTCTTTTTCTTTTTCTTTTTCTTTTTCTTTTTCTTTTTCTTTTTCTTTTTCTTTTTCTTTTTCTTTTTCTTTTTCTTTTTCTTTTTCTTTTTCTTTTTCTTTTTCTTTTTCTTTTTCTTTTTCTTTTTCTTCTTTTTTTTTTTTCTTTGCAGTGATTTGGAGCACTTGGGGTGTAGCCTGGCTGTCAAAGCAAGCCAAAACAGGCAACACTTGGGACATTAAGGGCAGAAGGAGTGCCACTAAACCATCTCAGCAGGTGTGATACTGTCCTGCATCCATCAGTTTGCAGATTTCCAGGGCTTCATGAGATGAGAAGCTCCCTTGTGACAGCCTCTCCTGCAGGGATTCGTGACTCCAATGGAGCAGCAATCTGTGCAGAGACACTGCACTCACCTGCCTTCATGTGTGACATGTCTCAGCCCCTGATGTCCAGGGTGGAGGATGCCGAAAGGCCTATCCTTCTTATTTTGGGTCTTCCTTTCGTCTTTCTCCAAGCAAAGGATGCGTACCAGGAGCTGCTCCCCACAACAGTGGAGTCTAAATAATCCCTCTAATCAGAATCCTGGCTCCCCTCCCAACACACACACACACCCCTGGAGGGTTGGGTGCAGAGGTTTCGGGGGAAGATAAGCTGCTCCTCTGTCAGTCAGAAACACTGTGAACAGCATCCATGCTGCTTTTGTGCGGCTGTTGTGTATTTCGTGTCCCTTCCCGTGGCTCTTCCCGGGCTCTTTCTGCGGGGGGAAGGCACCTGGCAGCCGGCTCTCAGGGTGCCATCCACAGAGCAGCCCCAGCACAGGCACACACCTGCCTGCAGCCGGACCAACACCACGCGAGCCCATTGCTGCCAAGGGAGAATTCTTCAGGATCAGACTAACTAAAACTTCCTTAAGGTATGCAGGAGTTCTTCCAGACTGCAAAATGAAAATCACTGCCTGCGATCACTGCATTCAAAGTAGGGAAATGTCCCTTTAAGGAAACCCATTGGCAATGTAACTAAAGGCCCTTAGGCCAAGCTGATATTCAACATAACTCCACCGAGTCAAGAGAAATACACCAGGGATTAAGTTTGGCCCAATAGCAAAAACCACAGGCAAGTGAGACTGATTCCCAGAATCAAGTTGACCTGAAAAATGTAGTTAGGTTTTGCCCTTAAAGGAATAATTTTCTTAATAACAACAGATAAAATGAAATGCTTGTCAAAATTATTACAAGCATATGGGGATGAGATGATCAACATTGCATGAATTATTTCCTTCAGCAGCTGTATTTCTGGTTCGTTCTTTCACTGTTCTTTAATTCCTGAGCTTTTGACCTTCGCACTGCTCCTCTAGATTTACTACCTGCCCTCTTCATTTTTGGCTTATTAGACCCACAGACTGTGTGGTTTTGGTGTTAATCCTAGGTTTGCCACTGACTTTCTGTGGGAATTTCACGGCTTGACTTTTTTTTTTCCTCAGGATCCTCCAACTCCATCTCTAATAATACATCAATAAATGAACTAATTTCCAGGCAATGTTAAGGATAAAATACCTCATTTTATCTTTCTGGATTGGGCCCTTGGTCTTCAACTTAATGCCTTGCAACCATTACCAAGCAAGGATGGTGGTTAGCGTAAGGAAAAAAACTTTCTCAGAGGCAGTGTCTGCACATGGGACTTGCTTCCTGAGAGAGGAGAATGAATGACCACAGAATAAATCTCTTTCAAAACTCTGTCCAGAGCTCATTTGTTGTGTTTAACTTGTTCTCAGCAAGTCCTAAACAAACACTTGCAAACAAAGAGTGGAAAACCCAAGTACAGTTGTTCAAAAAAACCAAAGCAAAACCAAACAAGAGCAATTTGCCAGCGTGCTAAAAAGATCACTACCAACAAACATCCATGAAATAATCAGTTTATTCCACTTACAGCATTGAAAAGCCAATAAAAGATAAAGGATTGAGGGATTTGGGGGATGTTTATCAGTTTGGAAGAAGTTACCAAGAACTCCTAGGCTTTTTCACTTGCTTTCTCACCCTCTTGTACCTTCCAAGAAGCAACAGGCCTTTTAAGTCATATTTTTCTTATTCAGCTTTGTACTTCTCAGTCCCAAAATTCATGTCTGCAAAGGAGGGCTGGAGACTCCCCGCTGAGCTCCAGCACTTTAGGATCCCTGACTATCACTCCCTCACCTCTGTGTTTAACTCATGTTTGGCAAAGCAGAGCTTGATCCCAATCTGACCTCCTAGCCAGGTTGGATTTGATGGCATCAAGAAACGTGGATCCAATCCTGCCTCTGGAGTTCATCCTGAAGTGTGTCTTCACAGATACAATGCATGCTATTTTCTTTCTTGAACTTTCTGGGCTGTAGTGTTCCTGTCAGGGCTTTATCTGCAGTTAAAGAATTTTCCTACCACCGTTTTGTCCTGACGGCGCTTACACAGTGTAATGACACCACCTCTCATTTTCTGGATGAATTAAAGTCTTCATGTCTCTTAACTTTTCTTCTTAAGATGCAGACACCAGCAAAGGGAAAATTATTTTTCTGTTCAAGACCCTCTGTGGAACCAGAACTGGTCCACACTTCAGTCTGCCTCTCCCATCTTCACCCTTATCACCCTGCAATGTCACATGCAGGCTGGGCTGCATCTCCACCTTGCCCCCCATGTCCTTTCTTGACTTCCTCTGCTCTCCAAGGTAGGTGTTCTCCTTACATACAGAGAGCTGCATCCCTTTCTCCTTGGCACAGGGCTCTGGCTGCCTGAACACAGGTGCTCTGCCTGTCAGTGACCCCCATCCTTCCACATCAGCCACCTCTCCACCTGCCTGGTGTCATCTGCAGGTTTGGACAGCGGTCACTGTGCATCACCTTTCCTGTGCTGGGTATAAGCATTGAAAATTAGTGACGTCCTGCCACTCCCTGAGGATCTCCTCTGGGAATGTGACTTCTCAGGAACTGCTCATTTGGAAGAACTTTGATCTCCCTGCTCTCTAAGCCATGCAGAGCTTGTGCTATTCATATCATGCTATTAATATTTGTAAGAGAAACTGCTAAGTCAACCACCTTGCCAAAATATCCCATTCAAAGTCAGTTTTCCCAACAAAAGTTTTAACCTCTCCAAAGAACATAATAGGATTTGTCTGAAAGGCCTGGTTTTCATTTTAAAAAGACTGAATAGCAGTTGCAGCTTTTAACTCCACTCAGTTCAGTTCCCCAGCACCTTTTCCATCATGTTGTCCATAACTGGTTTCATCCTATTTTGTGGTGCAGTTTTGTTTTAAACCTGGTCATGCTCTCGTGATTTTGAAGATGCTGTGCCATGCTGGGAGATGTACATGATGGGGTGTCCAGTGCTTTTAGGAGATAAAAGTCTCAGTAGAGTCTCTGGTCTTTAATTATCTGCCCTAAGTGTGACGGGTATTGGTCTGAAACTGGTGCAAGTGCTCTAGTGTGATGCAGCTACAGTTTACATGCAGAAGTGGGGGACTCAGTGCTAGGAATAGCATGGGAATTTTTCTTTTTCCTTTTTTCAACCACTTTTACCCCTCATTAAGTGCTTTCAGACCTAGCCTCAGGCTTGATTTATTTTTGAAAGGACATTTTTAGTCACTGTGTCTTGAAGAAAAAAAGAAAAAAAGAAAAAAGTGTGCAGAGATTATTTTTAAAGAAGAAACCACACACATGCACACTCTGTCACAGTTTCTTTGCTTCTTGATATCCCACAAGGTCTTCTCCACTGTGATACAGGGGTATTGTTCCACTCCTCTCACCTGCAGCTCTGTAATAATGTCAAGGTGGCAGCCCTTCTGCTTTCTAGGCTGGAAAGATTATTGCTTTATTACAAAGAACAATAATCTCACAAAATTACCAGAGTCAGGAGCAGCCCTCTCCAGATTAACACACCTGAACCTCCAAGTTGTTGCACAGTTTGGTAAAGCAACTTTTGTGTTCAGCAGTGGGTGTAACAGAGATTGGAGAAATATGTCTTAAGCAGGTATCATCACAGTTCAAAGCCAGGCTTTTATTCCTGGCTCTGATTTGGTTCTTGCTGCTCTTAATTTTCCTTTCCAGCTGTCCAGATAATGTAAAACTTTGAACTAGCAGCCTCTCATCTTAAATCTGTAAGCATTTACTGAGCAGTGTTTTGTTAAAGGACCAGACAGAGATGGAGACCAAAGATGGTGGGATATGGAGGGTTTGTGGTTACAGCACAAGGATCTGAATCAGGAAATTGTCAGAATCAGCTTCAAGAGATCTCGTCCAAGCCACAAAGCTCAGTTCTGCATCTGCTCCTGCACCAAGCTCCAACTGCTCTGGAGTTTAGTCTGTTTTGGTCTGTGCTTGTTGTGTGGAGATCACCTTTGCTTTCCTTGGATTTACAAAAAGCAAATTATTATTAAAGGCACACTCAGTAAATGTGCTGGATTGAGAAGAGGGTTCAGTGCAGGATTAACTCACCAAAGAGCTTTCCAACAGTGAGGAGTTTGGACACCATGGACATCACCTGGCTTGCAGGTGTTATGAGAACTCTCTCAGCTCATCCAAAGCTGTGCAGTGCACACACAGCCATAGCTTTTCCCTGAGCTGAAATGCAGTGGTCACAAAGCCCATGGCATCCCTCTTCTCTGAGCTATCCTCCTGCATCAAGGCAGAACTGTGAGGAGCAATAACAAATTCCCTCCCTGCTGAACAGCACCACAAAAGATGTGCAGTATCTGATTCCCAGATGGCAATGTTAAAAACAGAAGGCAACATGTCTGGGAAAGTACCTGAGGCATACCTGAACAATAGAAATAATAGAGATGTAAGAAGAAGATAGGTTCTTTCTTTTTTCCTGATATATGCATGCCTATGATCACCTAAAAAAACAAACAAACACTTTTTTTTTTTTTTTTCTCAACAGGAAACAGTCTGCCTGAATAGACACACAGGAAGGCTAGAGTGAAGTAGCTGAAATAGGTGAATGGTTGGTAGCACAGTGTGCCAGTCTTGTCTGCCCCTGGTATTTGTGTTGGGTGTCATGTAGGCACACAAGTCCTTCAATCCCTTAAGATTTATTTGGGTACCAGTACACTGAGTGCATATCTACCCTTCCAGCAACGTGGAGGATTATTCATTCTTAAGGACCAGGATCCCCTACAGTCTGCTCAGGAACATAAGGCTTGGCATAGGTTTCTATGCATAGCTTTTATTTTAGTCCCTCCCAGGACAAGTTCTAAAAGGTTAACGTGAGGAAGATGTGGCTGCCTTGTCTCACACATTCCAGGAGCTAAACATCCTGAAGAAACCAAGGGCAGTGAATGTTTTGTGAGATACTCAGCCATCAGTGAGATGGAGATACCACCCCACAAGAGCTTCGTGCAGACACACCACTGCTGTCTCTCCCCTCCGCCCCGCCTGCACTTGCTCCTCCTTTGCCTGATGGCACATCTCCCCCACACAATGGCATGTACAATCTAATCTCTACTGAAAGCTCTGCAGGGCAGGAACTCACACATTCTGATCCAAATAGGCTGCTCATGCCTTTTTAATTTCACTGGATCAGAATAACAACGGCAAGGAAATAAAGCAACAGCCAAAGAATCAAAGCAGTACAGTGAAACAGGTCCCGTCTCTGTTTTACAAGTTACATCCACACCACCCTAATGGTAGCAGGAAATCTAGTCACAACTGGCTAATCATCTTCAATTAAACAGCCCAAAAGGCTCTTGGCCACTGTAGTGGACATCACCAGGTGATGTCCACTACGGTGATGTCCACTCTTAGTAAAGCCACACGAGCCTGGCAATCCATGTGAAGCATCCCAGGGCTCAGAGATGGCTGGAGAGCCCCTCTGCACCAGCTAAGGGTCTGGGAAGAGCGAGCCTGGGGTTGTTGCACTCCCACGCACATCTGCAGCCCGGTCTGGCACCCTGTGGATCTCCACAGCCATCAATCCTGCTGCCATCTGGATGACAGGTCTTGCACAAGATCGGTGCCATTATTAAGGCTGTGGCTGTTTACAACTTCCCGCCCAGCGCACACCCGCCATGTGTTAATCAGGATGGTTCATAGTCAGTCCTGGAGTAAACAAATGCAACTTCACCAGAAAACACGGGAGCCACACCTCTTTACTCCAGGTGTGCATTTTGGCCCACTATCTGTTTCTCCATAGTGATTAGCGACTGGTATTTAAGACAATTTCTTAACAGGAGTTGGGATCGGTGGTTTATCTCCTCATTAAGTTGGTAATATCATTAATTAAGGCTATGTCAACGGACATGATGCCACAGCAGATGGGTGTTATCAGTGGCAACAGCCTTCCAGGGTTTGGGTTTACACTGTGCCTACCGCGATGCACCGGTGGCATCCTGCCCAAGGTGGGGACCTGCCCTTTCCCCACACTGCCTTTGAGAGCCCGCCCCACAGCAAATGCATTTTGAGGCAGGCTCCAGAAATCCCCTCAAAAGTCCCCAGTCTCCCACCAATCTCCATTCACCATCTGACAAACTGTCTCAGAGCAGGGAGCAAGCAGTAAACACGGAGTTTTGGCAGAACAGGGCAGGGACACACAGGCTGTATCCACGGCCCTACTCACCCCAAGAGCAGCAGTTCCTGTGGGGTGTGTTTGGTGCCACCAAAGGCAGCTGCTCATCCAGCTGGCTGCATTTTTAACTGAGAAAATGAGCACATTATTGAGCGATGTGGTGGAAGATGTGGTGGACCCTGTGCCATGTTGTTAGCAGCAGGTCAGGATACTTAGAGCAAACAGGTTGCTGAGGCTGGGAGGAATTCAGTGATCACAATGCCCCCTCTGGATTTAAACCATACACATTACGAGATCCATGAATCTATGACTTTTGAAACCCGGGAAGTGAAAAGTGCATTTAGCCTGTCCCACACACCTGATGCACCTCAATATAGTGAAAAAGCATGAAGACCTTTAAAAAACCTTTATTTTTTCTCCCCTTTTACTCCAGGAGACATATAGTTAAGCCAAACACAGCCTTGGGCCAGCTCCTGCCCTGGTTCTGTGCAGAAGTCCCAATATATCCCAAAGACTCAGAGCACTTCAAACACATGTCAACAGCAGCATGTGCTGGCCAGAAAATATTTTATAAAGCGGTCCTTCAAATGAATGCAGTTTTAGTTGTTTTCCTCGGTTGTTTGAGGTCACTGTTCCCCCGCCCTTATTAATAAAGATATGATTAATGACTTTTGGCAAAGCTGCTGCCTGAAAGAGCCAATGCTTTAGGAAAAGCAAAACCAGTTTTCAGGTATTTTCTGTAAGGTTCATCTCAGAAACACACAAATACATTTCAAAGCATCTACAAAACACACTGACGCCTCCTTCATCCCGTCTCCACCCCCCTGCAGACACATCACCGTTCATAATCTGCAGGATTCTATTCCATCTACCTGGAAGAAAGCTCTCACTGTGCCTTCAGCTGGAAAGGTTCCCCCTCGGCACGGACAGGGCGTGGGTCCCAGCCAGAGCAGTTATCACAGGGCTTCCTGCAGTGCCCATGGTGCAGTAATGGCTTTGGGATTCCTCTCCCCAGACTGATCAGTACCCAAAACTCCTGAGTGAGGCCCCCAAGCCCCTCCTTAAATAAATCAAAGCAGTACGGGTGAAAAAAAAAAAAAAATAAGTTGTTTTCTCTGAGAGGGCTGGACTCATGGTTTGAAGCCTGTTTCTGCAAGCAGGGAGGCTTAGAGATACTGGTGGTTAAAAGCAAGATGGCAAAAAGTGGGATTTTCACAGCTGGACCCAGCGTGCTGCATCAGGGATTTGGGGAAAAGCACCAAAATTCGGGGTGTTTATGAAAAGGGCAGTACCAAGCGTAGCAACCTAAGCTGTGCTGCCTCTGTCAAGGACTCATTTCTCCTAGGCAGGCTCTGTTTCCCACAAGGATTTGATGTGGCTTACCTTTCCCAGTCAGGTGGTTTAAATCTTCACATTGGTGAGGTTTTACCTGCAACATGGGGGCTTGTGCTGCTTTTGAGGGGGCCACATAGGATTTGTGAAAAAGGATAACTCCTGCCTGGGGGTGGGGGATAAGGATAAGGACACTGATGCAAATACCATAGGCCAGAAATGATGCCTGAAGGCTCATGCATGGGGTATCAAATCTGTGCTGTGAACCAGCACCACAAGAATCAGGATCAAATCAGAGGTGTTAATGTCTTGCACCAGGAGGATGCAAGACCCCATCAGCTCCTTAGTCCTCCATGCCAACCTGTATCCTGCTGGACCTGAGCTTTGAGAACAAAGCTGGTCTGCTCCAGGCAAGCTTGGCTTGGGCCAGGGCTTGCTCTCAGCCTTCATGGCAGCTGGAAGAAGAGCTAGAGGTGGCTCTGATGAACCTCACTCTGCTTCAAGGGCTTTGTAAGGAGACAGTTGTGCAGCTTTGCATGGGATGCCATGGAATGTGTTGTACCTGCAGCACGCAGTGCTTGGCAGAACCGGTGTTTTTCCAGCTGCAGGAAGCTGTACTGGGGAGATCCAGTTTGGATGAGCCACGGACATTTTATAATTCAGTGGAAAATAAGGAGTGAGGGCTCCAAAAGGAGTTTTTCCCCAAAGTTGAAGCTAAGCCGATAAATTAGGAGGACAGTCAGTCTAAAGGCTTATACAGAAATTCCTGTTGCTGTGACTCTCCTGCAGGCACTGAGGGTGGCTTAAGGCACTGCTAAACTCCAGACAAGCAGGAGATGTGTCTGGCAGCGCTGGCCACTGGATTTCTGAACTGGCCCAGTCCAAGCAGATGGTGAGCAGGCAGCACTAACAATAAGATCCCAATCCATACACTGAAGCTTCCCCAAAATTGCTGTGGGTGGCTCTAATTATAACCTGTATCCTACCGCCTCCCCTTTCTGTGAGTAGGAAGGAGCCAAGCTTCCTTGTTACTCTAGCTGCCTGCCCGTTACCAGGTCGAGATTGCTGGTGGGATAAGGGCCTTCCATTTGTTTGTAGCACTGATGTCCTACTTGGCAACACGTGCCTCATTCCTTCAACCCTACAAAGGGAAGAGCCCCGAGCAAAGCAGGTTTGGAGCTGGCTGAGCAACACGGCTGCTCTGCATTCCTGTAAATTTCCAGGTTCAAGTACAACTTTTTTCTCTTTGTTGCCAAGCCAAGTGGACATCAAGCTCCCCTGATACCACAGCTGAACCTTTGGAAAGGGTGATGGGATCTGAGAGGACTGTCCCTCGAAGCAGGCAGCAGCCTGCAGGGAGGCAAAGTGGTTCAGCAGTGCACATGCAGGCGACCAAGAGCTGCATCATTTGTCCACCTTTGGATTTCCAAAGCAAAAGGAAAGTTTGCCCTTGAGGTTTGAGGTAAAGAGGTAAGTACAGGTATAGATCCAAGGCCCCAGGGCTAGTCTGATTTATCTGGCAGTCCAGACAGTCAATACTTTCAATCTTGGATGTGATGACTTTTCAGCTTGTGGCTCATTCTCAGATTCCCATTACTTTATTCCATGTGGGATTGGTGTTTCTTCATTGTTTTCCCCTGTGCATGATTGACATGAGCCGGAAGGAAATGTGGAAACTACAGAAACTATTCTCTGTGCTGAGGGAAGGTGCCTCATATTCTTCTGAACCTGACCCATTGTTTGGTGCTGCACCCACAAGAACGTCCTCTACCTCGCTGTGGATGGACCAGGGCATCCTCACCCACATTCAGGCAATGGTCACCAAGCAAACAGCTGACCCCATTCCCACTGGAATCTGTGGGAGTCTCACCCCTGATTTGATTGTGGGAGGAATCAGGCCCCTACTTATAGCATATAAATAGAAGGATTTGATTTGAAGCAGATGGATATCAACTTGTTCTGAATTTTTCCTGTGATTTCATTAGTGAGGTGATTTGTGTTACAAGGAAAACTTGCTCTGAAGCTGTCATTATTTACCTGAAACGCATCTGTGCTTTGAAGTAGGCTCTGGAAACACAAACAGAATGAAATTGCCCATAAAGCAGAGGTGGAGTGCCTTTTTCCGAGGTTTGAGACTGTTGGGTTCCCTCTACACTGGAATGCAAAATTAATGCCCTAAATTTAAACACTCACTAGGCTTTTTTTTTTTTTTTTTTTTTTTTTTTTTTGTTTTTGTTTTTTTTTTTTTTTTTTGTATTCGTGACTTGAGAATGAATTCAGTCGTAAAACGAAATGCAACTGACACATTTGGCATGCAAAACAACCATTGTTTTTGCCAGGGGGTTTCACGTGCACGTTTGTATGTGTTTGTCTGTAAAATAGCTCATGAGCCTCCATGGAAGACTTGCATGGTGGAAACGTTGGCTTGGGCTGCCCAGAAGAAGTTACCAACCACTTGTGGTCCTCAGTCCCCTCGTGGATCATCTATGTCCTGCTCAGAAGGTTTAACTCAGCTGCATCCAGTTTCCAAAGATTTAACATCCTGCAAGATCACTGCGATCCCAAACCATTAAATGAAATAATTTAACAACTGGATTTTTTGGCTGGTAACTGGCATGAGCTGAAACACAGCGTGTAGCTTTGTGTGTGCACCTTGTTTTGCTGCACTGCTTTCTTCCCAAATGAATGGCGTGATAAAAGCAGCAGCAGCAGCAGCTTGGTGCAGGGAGCCTAAAAAAAGGTGTTTGTTTCCATTGCAGTGCTTAGCTCATTGTTCCTGCTCCTTGTCCTGTTGACTGGCTGCTCAGGAAGGCTGTGTTCCCACCAGCCAGGAGCTCCTGCCTGCTCCCCAGTGCTTGGCCACCATGTTCCTAAATTCACACTTTTTATCTCCAGTGTCCCCTTCTCTCCCTTTGTTGAAAGAGGTGGGTTTTTCACTTCTCTCACAAGGATGTGGTGAGTACTTTAAAAACCTTTGAAAGCTGCTTGCAAGTCCTCAGATGGCATCAGTGAAACTCACACTGGTGTAACTGGCTGGAGATAGAGGGATGTTGACCTGACAGCTCTTGTGAATCTGGCTTTCCTCCTACATCTTCAGGCCATGGGAGGGTTAACTGAAATTCCCTTGTATGCTGTGCTTGAATGGAAATGCCAGTGAGCTCTGGCATGATAATATTTATATCTGAATCATTTCAGTCAGTCTTAGGATGAATGAGATCTCACCAAGACAGAGGTTTGCTTTCCACTTCACTGTTTTTCCCTGGTGTTGCTCTTTTTCCCAGAGAAAGGACACAGAGCAGCAAACCCCTGGGTGCTGCCAGCATTGCAGGCAGGGTCCTGTCTCCCTCTCCTGTCTCCTGCAGCTGGGGAACATGAGCTGGTATTGAAGAGCAAGAGATATGAGTCCCCACGCTCACCTTCTGTGCTGCTCACCTCATGAGAGCAAGCATTGAATTACACAGCCCTCTTTTTTTTTTTTTTTAAATTTTTTTTTTTTAATTTGTCCACCAGATCTGGAACTGAAACCATCAATTCATTTCACTAACAATTTCACTCTCAACACCAGTCATCATCAGCTACCTCAGCTAGCACCAGGGTTCTACCCACTACATCAGCTGTCCCAGCTCCTATGGAAAAGAAGATTCATGTATTATGATATGAGAGAGTGTTTTTTATTAAGAAAGCAATGTGAGGAGCTTCCCTAGACAGTCACTACACATCTTTGTGTCCTTCTTGGAGACACATTAATTAACCTTGCTGGGATCTGCTGAGGTGGACCGGGGAGGGGTGACAGTGGGAAACACGAGGAAGATCCTTCCGAGCAGGAGATTTCCCATCCTGAGCCACAGCACCCGAACAGTGAATTACTCCTGTAATCTCCAGCTGTGTAAGTTTGAGATCCATTTCCCAGATCACAGGTCCATGTCACTGTCATTGCCATCGCTCCTTGTCACACTGGCTGTGTTGAGGATTGAGCAAGGATGGGGATCACAGCACGATGGCAGTGGGAAGGAGTTCTGTTGTGTGTTGGTCTTGCTGTGCCATGTCAAACAGGGACAGGACTGCCCTTATCTCCAGAAACCCAAATTCTCAGTATCTGCTCTCATATCTTTTAGAGCTGAACCAAAGTCCACTGAGATCAATGGAGTTTTCAGACTGGTGACCATGAGTTTTGCATTCAGCTTCCTCAGATGAAAGTGCAAGGGACAGGCAGGAAATTATCCACTAGGAAATCTGTTTCAATCATCCCCTTTTATGACAGATGCTTTGGAAATTATTATGTGCTGTGCAAAGAAATATGGCCTTCTGAATTTATTCAGGCTAATTCTGAGTGAACCCAAAACTGTTTTATACTGTTCAGGCTGTGTAAAGAGTCTTAATGCACACAGAAATTAATTTACAACCCATTTAAATCACCTCTGCTCTGTCAGAACCTTAGAAAGCAGAAAAGCCTAATTTTCATACTTGTGTGTTGGTGAAGAGTGTGTTCTTCTTTAACTAGTTCAGTTAGGGTGATGGAGTGGGCACTAGAGTGATAGGCAGGCAGAGTAATTCCCTAGGGTGGATGTGGTGCTGGCTTTGTTCAAGTCTAATTTATCCCACTTCTCATAAAGGAATAAGTCCCACACATATAAACAGCTCTACAGAGTTACAATTCCAAGCACAGCAGGGAAGTTTCCCGCTTTCCCACGTGCTGCACAGGATTACAATAAACCCTGAGGTCCAAATACACAAGGATCTCCTTGCTCCATACTGTGGGATGAGTTCAAAAGAAAGCAGTGGGACAGATGATTGATCTTTTGACAAGAATCTCATTTGTGATGGCCTTGACAAACTCCTATTACCTTTCATGGCTTTTCATGTTATTTGCCTCACGCCTTGAGAGGTGACATCAGTGGGCTAAAGTCTACCTTAAGCTGCCTGAGAGGGTCTTTGTACAAAGAGTTTTCTCATCCCCACCACCAACTCAACACCAGGCTCAGGCAACTTCCAGCAAGGACAGTAAAACCAGATGTATCAGCCAGGACTAAGTAAGGCTGGGTGCAAAGCAAAGGGAGATCAGAGTTTATTTTGTTCTAACAGAAGGACGGCTCTGTTTCATCTTCCCATAGCCCTCACAGTTTCATCCTCTACCTGGCTGTTTTGGGACAACCCCCCAAATACATCTGAATCTCAGGAAGGGCAGTTAAAATGTGACTTTTGTTCCCCACTGCAGCATCTCCAGGCTTAGGACAGCACCGACCCCATTGCTGCCAAAAGGCCTCTGTGTTACTGGCACAGGCACTGGTCACCAAAATCAACCTCCCTGTGTGTCCGTAGGCTGAACATTCATTAATGGCTGGCTTCAGCCAGGAGACATCTGGCACACTGTTAAAGTTGGGTGCCTGCCCCAGTTCCCAGTCAAGACAGAGATATTCACCATGTGAACCACACTGCTACTCAGTCAAAACAACTCAAAATAAAAGCGCCGTCGACTAACAGTGAAAGGAATTTTTTTGGTATAGTTTACTTGGCAAATAATCCTGCACTTCAGATAGATTTCAGGAAATCACAACCTATTTTTGGATGACTTATCATGTCCACATGCGGCAAAATTCCTCTAATAAATCAGTTGTGGTGAATGATTTATTATTATTATTATTATTATTATTATTATTATTATTATTATTATTATTATTATTACCTGCTCTCTCCACCTTAAATGTTCTGAGACAAGATGAAAGTACTGAAACTTCTAATGCCTCCCTGCTGAGTCGCTATTGTAGGAGTGAAAAAGAGCAGAATGGATCAGCTTTTAGTAAAACCCGTGGTTTATGTAAAGCGTCTGATTCAAAACCTATTTTCTATGTAGCCTTTTCTTGTGGACTGAAATAGTAGGCTGCATTCAAGCTAGACTTTGAGCTCAGTGAAAAGGAAACGCTGATGAAAATCACGACTCAAACACCCTTGCATCATATAATTCTGTTTGTTTTATTGGTGAGATACAGCCTAGGCCACATTCCATGGCTGCAGAAGGAAACTCAGCGTAGGGCAGCAGGCCAGGCTCAGATTTAGGCAGCAGCTGGACAGCAGTCAAACCCAAGAGGTGGAATTTGGACCAGACCAAAGTCCATGGGCACTTCACCATCAGCTTCCACAGGCCCAGACCTCACCTTAATGACCACTCCAAGGACAGCTCTGCAGAAAGGAATGTTTTTTGTTCTTAAAACAGGCATCTCTTGTAGAGGTCAAGATCTCCCAAGTACGGCCCCTCTTCCATCTTGGCATCTAGCCCGAGTGACGGAGAGCAGACGTACAGCGGGTGCTAGGCAAAATCCACGCCCCACTTTTCTGTATGTGGATGGTGGGGTTCCCCTCTCCTCAAACACCAGGCAGAATCCATGACGTCTTTCCTGGCTGCCTCAAGGGTTTGAGTATCATTTGCGTGACTTTTGGGTCTTGATATGTCTGCAGCAATTGCAGCTTCTGAAAAACATTTCAAACATTCCTGCCTGGGAGGCTTTTGGCTAACAGGTCATCATCACTTGGGAGAAATGGAGCTACGAGGCAAACCCTACGTGCAGTGAGTGTGCACACGTGCTTGTGCCCACAGAGATCTCTGCAGGGATCGCCGTCCCCTCTCATCTCTGTGATCTCTAAGTAGCTTTCCATTTTCAGCATATGAAAAAAAAATATTTATAGCTATGGGGGAAACAGTGACATAAACTCATCCTAAAATGCCTTGCAGCAGAAAAGAGACAAAGCTCTTTGTTGTGAGCGTTGGGCAGACCCCCTGACTTGATTCCTCATGTGAGCAGTGCCACGGTACCGGAGGTGCTCAGTTCAAGGGAAGGCTGTTGCTGTGCTCCGCTGTGGAGCAGTGATGATGAGGTGTTGCCTCTTAGGAGAAAGCACCCTGGCACTGAGCAGTTCCAGCAAAAGGACAACACCTCTCTAAGGAAGCTGTAGCCAACACTTGAGAAGTTACACAATGGTCATAAAAGATGCTCAGCCCACAATGCCTGATGAAATAAGGATCAGTGTAATTGTTTCTTAGGCTGCTGAAGTATATCAAAAAGGAACAGAAAGACTTGAAGTATTGTATTACCACTGCACCCTTCAGTGGCTACAGCTAACATCTTATTTTTATTTCCATGCTGACAGCACCAGGCAAGCTGATTTATTTTCTGTGCTGTATTAAATATCAGAGGAGATATGCATCTCCTAGAATCTGAGGCATGGGATACAGCAGATGAGCTAAATGCATGTTAACCAAAGCCTCTTCTTGATTCACCTTGACATACCTGAGTGTTTGCAAAGTGAAGCTCTTCAGAGCATCTGTGAGCAGATCCACCAAGGGTCTTTGCATGTGGCAAGTGTGATTTGCTGTCATGCCTCAGATAATTCACAATTGCACTGATCATTTCCTACGCCCCTTTCTTGAATGCCTTTGTTGTACACTTAACAAATATTGCTCTCAATCAAGAAATGTCTGTGATTAGCAGATTTAGGTGGAAGATTTGTTTCATTATTATTTGCCTTCTGGCTCTGAAGCTCTGTGCAGGACATGTTTTCAAGCTTTCTCTTCAACCACAAGATTTAGAACTTACTTTTCTTCCCCCCGTTTTTTAAAGAAAGCTGAGATTCTTATGTTGGCTGAACAACCTACCTACCTACCTACCTTCAGCATCTGGGACTTAAAACACAGGACCAAATATGGCTTGAAATGGAAACAATGAATGATCAGCTTTTCTCACATGAGTAGTCCCTTTGAAAGCTAAGTGTCTGTACTCAGAAGAAAAGTTACATATCTATTATGAGAGCTCGCAGAACCAGAACATGAACAAAATACAAAACCTAATTTACCCTAGAAATACCAACCTTGTATAAAGTTCTCATTCCGTAGTTGGAGGAAATATCCTTTCTTCATACATACTTCTAATCTTTTTTTTCCTTTCCTTTGTAAAAATACCTCCTTTGATACAGAAGTCATGTAAACCTTACAGTTAAGTCTTTCATTAAATGTTTCAGTAAATATTAAGTAAGCTTAAGGCAATAGCAGAAGTTTATGACTTTTTAAAAGAGCTTGTTTCTTTCCCTCCCACATTGTGTTGGTTTGGTTTTTTTTAAAAAAAAAGTCACAAAACCTACATCTTGATCTGCTCCAGTCTGAAGGTTTCTATTTATAGTTTTTGGTTATGAATGTTTTTTCCTATGAAAAGGTCAGACCTTGCACATATACAATGGTGGAAAGCCCTGCTTATTAAAAAGCAGGCAGACGGATTTGTTAAAAAGTAATTTCATAATGCAGCAGCTGTGAAAGGAGGCTGCTTTAGCAGGAACATACTCATGCTGCTTTATGAGAAAAACAGGTAAAGGAATTCTGTTTTGTGCTGGAGGAGCTTTTCCTTTCCAAGCCCCCATCCTCATTCACATGGCATGTTCTTCACCTTTATTTACACACTTTGTCCTACACCCACATGTATACACACACACTCTCACAGTCCCTTAACCCATTTATTCCCACCTCTGCTGCCCTGGAAAAGGGAAGGCTGGAGGAGGTAATGGTGCACTAACTCAGTGTATCCTGCATGGAACGGTCACCCCTGGCCTGCCACTCAGGGCTCAGCCACGCTCAGCTTCTGTCCAAAACTGATGGTTGGTATCCTTGGTCAGCACAGGAAGATGGGATGGATTGGGATGTGGGTCCTGGCCCTGGGGCTGGGGTCTGCAGGCCAGGATCACACCTGGCTGGGGCAGTTCTTGCTAAGGGTGGCCTGTGAAGAGTCAGTGTTGACTGACAGATGTCCTTCACCAGCACCCAGAGGAGCTGCACTGCTCAGCACAGGGCATTGCTCTGCAGCATGGGACTGCTCAGGGTTTCAGGGTAACAGCAACCTGCAACTTCCTGTGTGATGACAGCCAACAGAAACCTCTCTCATTTGATATTGGGAAAAAAGGAGAGGTCTTGGCTGCTTTGTCCTGGCTCTGAGTGAGGAGCTTTGATTAGCTGAACAAAAACCACTTCATCCCAAAAGCTTTTCTTTTCCTCCTTCCTCTCTGAAGCATCCTAAGCACTCCACACACCTGCAGCACCCTGGAGGGATAAAAACAGCACATATAGCCTCACATCTCCTAAAACTCTATGTTATTAAGGAAAATCTCTCCTGTGTTTTATGAAATCATATGCAAAATGCCCAACTCCTTTAAATTAAACTTTGAAAATAGACACTTCTCACAAATTGCTGGCTACTTTATACAAAAATGACCCCCAAACTCTGACCAACCTCTTTGCTTTGAAGGAGCATCCTGTGCAGGAGGGGATGGGGTCACTGCTGAATGCATAAGGTGTCCTCCAGGCTCCAAAGGCACATCCCTATCAAGGTTTAATTTCCAGGAGACCATTGCTGTACATTCACTCTGAAGGGCTTTGTCTGCATCAGCTCCTGTTCTGCAGCATCCCTCAAGCAAGTTGTCCCCAGGATTTTATACTCAGGGATCTACCTGTGCAGGAAATAATTTGCCCTATTAGTGATTCCACCACTGCTGCTATTCATCATGTCACTCCTGTGAGGAAAAATGAGGATGGATTCACTGAAAACCCTCTCTTTCTCCAGAGCGGGCACAGCCCCAGCATCTATGGGTTTATTAATCAGCTTCTTCTTCTACCATGAAATAATGCTCTGGGTGCCTCCTCCACAGTGACTTCCCACGGGGTGCCAGCCCTGCTCCCATCTCGCTGGCTCCATGTGAAGTGACAGCAGTGGGAGAGTGGCCAGGGCTATCCCCACAGGCACAGCCTGTTCTGGGGAGGCAATAGCTCTGATTAGCACCACTGACCTCCCTCTGGATGGTGACATGGGTGGGCAGCTCCATCCACCCTTCACATCTGCTCCTGGATCTGTCTCTGCAAATGACTCCTCACTCAGGGTTCAGGTGGTCCCTGTGTGTCTGTGAGCAGAGCTCAGCATTTCTGATGGAATGCCATCTCACCTGAGGTTTCAGGAGCAGAGCCCAGCAATGCCAGTAGAGTTATTCATGGAGAGATATGGCAGCTTCCACTTACCTGCAGCCCATTATCAATATCAGCACATTCCCACCTGCAGTTTTTCACCTGGTTTTACCAACAGGGTGAAAACACAAATATTCTGTAACAGCAAAACTCAAGGGATTTAGATCTTAGGTGGTGTGTGGCTATTTTGACCCAGGTAGTTCTCACCCATTTTGAAATCTAATCCAACCTCTTATGGGATCCTGTGTCAATCATCAGCGCAGCTGGAAGAATGACACTGGAGAGGGGGCAGAAAATGCACAAGATAAGTAGATCTAGCCTGAGTCAGTGAGTCTGGAGTTTGGAAACATGGAATGCAACATTGCCCTTCATGACAGACCATGTAGGTGTAGTATTCATGTCTTTATCTGCAGTGAAATCAATAAAAATGTTTAGTAAGGCAAAAGTGGCAAAACAAGAAAAAACAGTCTTTCTAGGTGACCCATTGTGCCTTCTCTTAATTGTTTCAGATATGGGCTTCTGATAGCTGTTCAACCCTGGCTTCAGCTCCCCTCACGTGTCCTGTCCCACTCCCAACTCCCAGGCTTCTGCAGAAGCATTAATTACTACAGCCTTTGCAAAATGGAGCATCTAATTGCACCACAGGACCTGGTACGTGTGTGAGAGGATACATCAAATTACAAACCACTGTTCCTCCAAGCTGCAACGTCTGTATGTGCACAGGGGGCAAGTTACTCTGGCAAGAAAAGGCATGTTACAGATCTGTAAAGTACTCTGTGCATTAGCCAACGTGGCCATTAAAACAAATACTGCAGTTGTAGGGGCAGATGTTAAAGTGCTTGTATCCTTCATGGTAACCATGCTAATCCAAGAGGAAATCAGTTTGTGATCAATCTGTTGATGGTTAAGAGTGATTGTGGAGATTTCCCCCTGTGTAACACCACACAGGAGGCAGCTATGCAGCCCAGCTATGCTGTACCTGCCCAGCAGGGTCCCAAACATTCCCTTGCTCTGAGCATCCCTGGGACCTGAAGCCCCTCAGCGTCATCCACACTACCCTGACTTGGTATCCTCAGACCTCCCTGAGGATGAAGAAGCTGTGACCCACTGAGATGCTGAGGAAAAGCCTCCAGGTGTGTTGGAGAAAGGATTATTCTCCAGCAAGGCTGGGAGAGGCCAGGAGGTGCTGTACACCTGCCTGCCCACCTGTGAGCCTGCAAGCCAGGGGAAAGTGAAATAGCTCTGCCCACACCACTGTCACTGCAGGGGGCTGGGGAGCGAGGAGCGCTTAGTAATACCGAGAGCAGAGAAGTCTGCATTAGTCAGATATTTTTAATGATCTCTCCCCACACAGGGCAGGAAGTGAAACTGAGGTCCCAGTCCAAGCCCTCCGCCGCGCTCCCCTCGGCAGGTCCCGCCGTGCCGGTGCGTGCCGCAGGGTGAGACGTGGTGCTTTCAGTCAGCCTGCATGGGATGCCGTGACCTGGGCTCCCACACCGACACCCACCGCCTCCTCACCCCGAGCAGCCCCCGAGCCTCCCCTGCTGCCCTCAGCAGGGGTGCCCAGCCAGGGCGGGGCTGTGGGCAGACTAGATTCCTCACCTGCTGCCATATAATCTAGGATGATCTCTTACTGGCCTTGTTTCCAGCCCAAACGGGACCTGCAGGGCCTGGTGAAGCCCACATATCCCAGTCCTCGAGGGACTGTGTGGACAAGCCGGTCCTTGGCAATCGCTCCTATGAAATCTGTGGCAGCACTGATTTTATTGCTGCCGTTCTGAAGCCTGTCCCCCGGTGTTCTCCTGCTGGCTGAACAGCATGTGGTCAGCAGATTGGAGGGGCACCGCCTGACCCCCGTGCGAATGCAACCCTTTGTGAAGCAGAACGCAGGTGCTGTGTGATGCTGCACAGCAAGAACACCGAGCAGCTCAAAGCAGGCACTGAAAGGAAAGGAGAGTGGAAATCAGGAAACTGCTGCTGCCTGCCAAGGCTCCGAGGTGGAAGAGCAGTCCCAATGCTCGAGCTTTTACCAGCAGAGCTGCAGATTAGCAATCTTCTTGGGAAAAAACCTCTGGGACAAAGCACAGACTTGGTCCAGCCCTGTTCCATGATTTAGCTTCAGTTGCTGAGGGTGAGTGTCTCAAAATTGGCATAAAGAGGTGATGATTTGTTTGCCTCAGATTCCCAGGAAAATCCCTGAAAAGTGAAATCAGTTGTATGTAAATGGGCTGAGGAGGACACTACATTGCAAGCTCTTCCCCAGATGCTTCTTGATATCTGTTCCTTTGGCAGTTGAAGGAAGGGAATATCTTAAGCTCCCATCCCTGTGCTGGACCCTCAGGCAGGTGTTCCAACCTCCCAGGTGAGACCCTGTGGGGTCACTGCCCCCCTGGCTTCAGGAGGCCACAGCAAATCGTTCAGTGCTGCTGTGCCTGGGTGGCTTTGGGTGGTCAGAGCACATTTCTGCTGTGCGCAAAGAGGCCAGACAGAAGAGATGGCTGGGGAGCAAACTGGGACCTCGGGTGCGTTCCCTCTAACAAGGACAGCTCAAGGGAAGTGACCGAACAGTGGCACGGTCCTCCCCTCGTGTTAGCCTCATCTGCAGGGCTCGGGCAAAGGTCTTTTTATTACTGTTCTCTGCTCCAATTAAAACATCCTACAGATTGTGCTTGGCAGGCTCTCAACAGCATCCAGAACTAAAGCCTGTTAACAGGATACAATCAGTGAGGTTCAGGGCTTGAAGTAAGCCAGAGGGGTAGGGAGTGTTTGCCAACTGCAGAGTGCCAAGTCCTATGGTCTGCCCATTTTAATTCTGGTTGTTAATTGCTTTCTAGAAGCACCCACAGGTCCCAAGTGACAATCAGAAGGCAGTGGCCAAAAAGGCACATGCCCAAGCAACAGGAAGTCGAGCTTCAGAGAGCTGTGTGTCCCCCCTGCACCCGGGTGTTCCCATGGACCAAAGAAGGGTGGCAGGGGCAGAGTGGTGGCCTGTGCCAGTGGATTTTTGTCAAACCACCAGGATGGCCTTGAGGACACAGTGCCCTCCTCCCAGCTGAGCGTTGCCCAGTGTTATCTCAGGCCCGCCGGGCATTTCGCACACCCTGGCGGGATTGCTGGGGCTGACTGGGAATTCAGCCCTTGCAGGAGCTCTTGGAGACATGTCAGCTGTTTTTTGATGATCACCACATCCCTCGTGTCTGCAGAGAGCTCTGCAGAAGGATTTCCACCAGCAGCAAAGCAACCAAGGAGCATTTCTCTGTGGTGCAAAGGAGGAATTAGAAACAAACAAAAGACATTGGCACCTCATACAGTGAGAAACAGCATCTGAAGTGATGGAAAGAGAGTTGTGTCCAGGAGTGCCTGTGTGTGAGGCCTAATAATACCCAGAAAAGAGATGTCTTAGAATCTCTGTGGGAGGGGAGGGGGAAGGGGGTCACAACCAAATTCTCACATTGATTGGCTTATGGGGAAAGCATGTAGCACAGGGTCTGAGTGCCCCTTTGACACGTCTGGGGCAGGACCATGACTCCTTTGCTAAATGCAGTTCTGGCCAGGGGAGATGGAGGCGAGAGGTGAGACTGAGCTGTAACACATTGGCACTGTCATGGGAGAATGAGAATGAAAATGAGGCAAGCACAGGATGCTCTGCTAAGCTCTTTGCTCCTGACAGACCTTGCAGCAATGCCAGGGATGGACAGCAAAAGAGACGAGCAGATTTGAAACATGAAATGACCAGTCTGATTTCTTCACACAAGCTAGAAGAGATACAAGGTGTGAACCAGCCCCTGATGAAAATAACCAGTGATTCACATCAGTTTGGAGGCTGTAGAGTCCAGCAATTTTCTTTCTAGCTCAGCTGTAATGACAAGTGAATTTGATTTTTACAACTCATTCACTTTCAATGACCTATGGCTGTCATTAATGACTGAGCTCAGAACACAACTTCTGGATAGAAAAGGTTTATGTTGACAAGTGGGTCTTCATAATTACTTCCTCTTGTTTGTTTTAGTTTTCTCTTTGTTTCCAAACATATACATTTTCCTTATTGTTTCTGACACCTGTCAGCAAAAAGCACAGCCTTGTGTATGTCCTGCCATTCCCAACCAACGTGCAGGGAAACAGCCCTGCATGCTGTGTGGGAACTGTGACAGCAATTCCAAAGATCAAGGAGAGAAACAGATAATGTAAATAAATCATAATGCAAATAAATCACAGGCGCAATGGGAGACTCTCCCTGTGGGGACTGGTGGCCTTAACCTCATCTAGACTAACAAGAATCAAAGGTTAATGCAGGTGTCAGTTGAAAGGTAATTTTCTATTGATTTGCAAGTAAGTCCCTGACCTACTGACCTCCGTGGTGCAGGAAATAGGAGTTCCCCTGGAGCAACATATGTGCAGGCAAATGTGTTATTTACTTTGGTAGTCCCTCTAGTATTTATAGGCCCAGGCAGGACCAATAGAGATAACCTAAGGAATGTGGTAGCCCTTGTAAAGATTTCTGTCTCACACTTAAATATTTGGGCAGCAAAATAGCAACCTTGATCATAATTTGACAGAAGAAAACCACAAGGGCGCTGCCCAATTTCTACATCCTTTTACAGGCAATAAAAACCACCCATAAATAATTTTCATGCAATGCCTCGGGAGCTCCTTGCAAGGGTCAGCTCAAGACTCGCTGGACATGATTCATGTTGTGCAGAGGTGTAAATCCATGCAGAGCTGTTCCTGGGGTGCATTGTGGGAGGGACTGGATGATCTGGATTCAGGAACTCTCAGCAGAATGGTGTTGCTTGTGGGGGCCACTGTTTGGGCTGGTCTGGTAAAGCACTCCCAGAGGCTCAGCTCTAAGCACCAGTCCCTGGCCAGACAGGTTTTTGAGTTTGGACCCAGGAAGCAACAGCAAATCTGTGGCTTGGCCACAGGTTGGGGACTATGTAGTTGGAAGTTTTCCTCCTGTTTCTTCAGTAGGAAGTCGGGGATTTTTTAATGAACATCTGAAAGCCTCAACAGGCTTAGCACAGAGAGTTGGCTGCAGCACTCCCTGAGGATTTTAATTACCTCTTGCTCTCCCTCTGCTTGCACTGCCATTGATGCTCCATGATTCACAGCTGATGGGAGAGGAGATAGTGTGTGCAGGGAGCTCACCTCCCTCCCGGGAAACACAGAAGGGCGTAGGGTTTCCAGCCCAAGAGTCAGCAGCAGATTTCCCAATGCAGAGAGATTTATTAAAAATAAAAAGTGAATGTTTTTGGTGGCTGAAAGAATAAGGAGAAAAGTGGTGGAGAAATACACCACTTTTGACCACATGCAGCGGAAATGCCACAGTCACTTCCACATTCTGATCTCACCTCCCTTTTCTCTCAACAATTAAGCACGTCAGGGTCTACCACACTACTCAGAGCTATGTTTAATAGTCCTCCTGCTCCCATCCCTGGTGCTCCACTACTGCCTTGGGTACTCCTTGTGCTTCTCCAGTCTGTCTCCTTCCTGTGCAATATAAGGGGTCAGTATCCATGAGTTAGATCTGGAGTTGTACAAGGCAAATGCAAAGAAGATGTGGCTTCTCTTCCACAGGGTTTCCTACCAGCTGGGAGGAGCCAAAGCTTGCAGAGCTGTTTCTGTCATTCCCCAGCACCCCTGAGTACTGCTGAGAGCAAAGCTCAGGGGTGGGGATGCTGCAGAACCTTCATGGCCTGCCAGAAAATGTCTGGATTTGGGCTCAATGGGGAATCCAAATCTCATCCTCCCACAGAAAGACTCTCAGATGTTTCCCTTGAGCTCTGCTTCCCACACCCCATCCCAGCTCAGTTCTCATTCCTGGTTCCTCTCCTTTTCCTTTCCACTCCCAGGGCCTTGATCTCCCTGCCAAGCCAGGTCTCCTCCATCAGGCTGCTGGCTGTCTTCTGCCTCACACAGCCTTCCACTGGTGAGGCATCCAGACTGCCTCAAAATTTGGGACACAGGATCTGGCATTTGCACCCTGACCCACCCAAGGTGGGAGTCTATGGCAGCCTGGGAACCCAGCCCAGGTGTGACTCAAGCTGCTCCCTACCTGCCACAGCATCATATATCCTGTGCTCCTGGCTGGCTGCCCAGGAGACCCAATTTCACACAAGGATTTCAAGGATGGTCTTGACACATCCTAGTGGTGGTTACAGCTTCAATCCAGTCAGGCATTTCTCGACCCACTGGGAAAGCCAGATGCAGCAGACTGGTGCTCCTGAGTCCCTCTTGCAATGCACCCCTTCTCTCCCACCACCACACACAACCCACTGCTCCATGGAGCAGGTAGGGCTTTGATCTTCCTCTTGGTACAAACCAGGCCACAGCTGAGGCCTCTTCATGCTCATTTGCATGGCAATGGAGTCATCCCAAAGGTGCCAATCCATCTCTATGATGCTGGGAAGGGTTAATGTTCCCAGGGCCCCTTTGGCTCTCTAGGGAAGCAGAAGGCACAAGCATTCAATAGCTGTATGACCCAGAAAATCATTTTTGTTGGGCTTATTCTCATTGCCTCCAGCCAGGGGTGTGGGTTATGGGGCAGCCCACCTACAGCCACTGGTGCTTGCTGGTGCAAGAACCAGTTCTGAACAGCCTATGAGCCACAGGCAGCCCACAAACCATAAACTGCTCAGCCCTGGAGGTGTTATCCCATCTGGAAGCCTGAAATGCTACAGCACTACATTTGGGGAGCCAGGAGATCTGTGATAAACCTGTTGTGGAAATGCTCTGTTACCTGATACCTTCCCTGCTCGTGTTCCTCCTGGTACAGGAGGGAACGTTTCTCTCCTTGTTCTACAGCTGCTACGACCTGCTCATTTCTCTGATCTGTAGGTTGTGAGAGAAACCACTCAGTCCTTGCTCATTCCAGTGCCTCCTGAGGCAGCAGAATGGCTGAGGGATGAAGAAAAAGGAAAACAAACCCCCTTCATGGGGCTGAGTCAGCATCCACCAAGGACCACAGCCGGGCTGTATTGCTGTCTGCATCCCTGTGCAGGATTCGCCTCCCTTCTGCCAAGAAATACAGGAATGATATTAATTTGATTTTACAGTGGAAGAAACAAGTCACAGGGAGGTTTAACCACACTCTGCTTTTCCAGAGCTGCCCAGCCCTTTTGTAGGACCACAGGGAATCCAGGTGTGAGCTGTGTTGGACACAGCTGGGCTTTTCTCCCTGAGATGGGCAGCACCTGATCCATGTGCTGCTGCTGTTCTTTGGTTGAAAATGGTACTTGCCCACTGAAAGAAATCTCTGGGTAAAGCTATTTTTGTATTAGGAGCGAGGACAAGAAACCCTACAGAATAAGCAAGTTTAAAGAAAGCTGTCACCACAGGTGACCCTTCTTTGACTCTGTTGCCCACAATTGGTCAGTGCCACTGCAAAGAGTGACATAGCTAAAGGTGATGGCCAAAAGTACAAAAATACACTGCCAAGGCAGTGGCTGTTCCCACCAGCAATCTTGCAGGTCTGCTACAGATGGACCCTGCTCATCACTGCTGGGGAAGGCATTGACTGCTCTAAAAAGGTGGTCTCCACCCAAACCCACAGGGATGGTCTTCACAGCCTTCCTTCTGTAACACTGTCACCTTCTCACGGATACAGTGGGCACCTTTGCCAGCTCCTCTGCAAAGGGCAAACGAGGTTTCAAGTGCAGAACTGGCACATCTTTCAATAGGCCAGGACAGCAGCAGATGGGTAAAGTAGGAGAAAATTCACAACACAGCTCTCCCCTAGAGAAAACCTTTTTAAAAAAATTAGCTTGCAACCTTTGACCCCTTTCACATGCACAAACCCAGATTGCAAAGCAGAGGGATGCTGCTGGGTAGAGGTGGATGGCTGCTCCTCCCTGCACAAACCCTCCCAGATGCTGCTGAGGAATGGAGAGGCAGTTGGTTATTATTTTTAGCCCCGGTTCACGTGGCCTGAGGATCAGATGCACATTCCCAGATGCTCATTCCGCAAATGCCGAGATCCCTGCAGCCCTCACCACACGGATGCACAGGGCTGGCACAGCTCTTCCCAGTGCTGGGGGGAACAGCAGGGGCTGGGGTTCAGCTCCCCCAGCCCACAGACCCACGTGGACACGTGCATGGACATACCACCTGCTTCACTCAGGAAACCCCCAGTGAAAAAATCTTTCTAGGAAACTTGAATAAATGGATGTGAGGAAGTCAAACTGAATCAATCCATCAGGCTGATGAACAGCCTGTGTCCCCCGAGGACACAGCTTTGCCAGGAAGGTGAAGGACTCTGTTTCCATGGGAGAAACCAGGCAGAGGCAGGGAGAGAGGGAGGCTGGGGCTGCCCTTGAAAGGAGAAGGATGTCAGGAAGTGATGCAGGAGAGCAGGATCTGGACCAGACCATGAGGGTGAATGAAGCACCTGTAGTCCCTCTGCCAGGTGGTTCTGAGATGGGCAATTCCATCCCTCAAAGGAAAAGGTGGTCCAGGAGGATGCAGAGAAGGAAAAGAGATAACAAGCTCCTGAAGAAGTAAATCAAGTGAAAGACACTGAGTGCATTCTTAGCTTTGTCCCGATTTCTGCAAGAACTCCAACATGTCTGAGGTGTGGGGAACAAATTGGGCATGCAGAATATCCAGAGGAAATGCATGATCAGTCTGACCCTGGGCAAACATGTGTGAGCTCCCTCACCCATGCCCACACAGCTCTGAATGGGCTGCCTGGCATCTGAAATGTCAAATGAGAGACTGAAACCCTCACCCTCCATCCAGGCAACTTTTCTGGCCAGGGAAAAGTAAAGTCTGGGGTAACCCTGGTTCAGGAAAGTCCTGCTGGGAGGTGATGTGGAATGGGAGAGGAATGACACCAAGCCTGCCCAATTAGGGGAGGTAAAACAAGATCCAGCAGCTGCAATCTGAAGCCAGACAAATGCAGATTAGGTATAAAATGTGTTTCTATCAGGAGGCTTAATTAAACACTGGCACAGCTTTGGAGAGCTGTGATGGATTCTCCATTACTGGCAAGGGTCCCATTTGCATTTGGAGGTATCTCTGAGCTCTGCTCTTGTTCAAGCACAGATATTGATCTAGAATAGGTAGAATTGTCAGGGAAAAAGCCTGAGGCCTGGGCTCCCAAAGCAATCAGCAGCAGTGGAGCATTCTTGATGGTGTCAATTTTGGCACCAATGGAGACTTGGGCTGCCACTAAAACCAAGAAGAGGCAAAGCCTTACAGATAAGACTCAGGATATCAAAACACCTCTGGTCTCAGTGGTGGATATCAGATGACCTTGAAACCTCTAAGAAGGTGCAAGGGCCACAGGGACGTGGGGAAATCAGGTCCCTGCTCTGTTGTGAGGCCATTCCTGTGAAGTCACAGCTCATTTGCTTGGAGTGGCCCTGGTGAGAGCAAGGCATATCTCGGGTGCCCAAGGCCAAAGCTGGGCATGGCTTTGCCAGCTCCACAGCCTCCAAACCATGCCAGCATCCTCTTCCCTCACTCAGGGAACGCAGCTGTTGGGCTGGGAGAGGCTCGGGGTGGGGTTGTGGGCTCAGGAGGACTTTTCCAGCTTCAGGGCTTGCCCCGGGCTTGAGTGCCTGAAGAAAACTGCTGACCTTGCTTATGGAAAATTGTGTTTTCTTGCAAGGCTCCTGTCCCATAGAGGAGTTTCTGACTGGTAGATAGCTGTGGAGTGAGTCACTTCTCTTTGTGCCCCAGTTTCCAAGCTGGCTGAGAGGCTGAGTCTGTTCACCTTGATTCAGCCATAGTGCTGCTGAGAGAGGAGGAGAGGCTGAAACAAACCTGGAGCCTTAAGCCCGCTTCTTTCCAGGGGCAAAGCCTCACAGCTCCTGATGTCACACTTCTCAGCAGCACTGTCACCTTGAGAGGGCTGTTGTGGTACCGGAGAGGCCTCGAGCCCAGGGACACTCAGCAGCTGTGACTGCAGCATGGCACTGTGGGCTGTGCCTCTCCCTGGAGCTCTGCTTCTTCCCAAGGTGTCCAGGCACCCCAGAGTCCAGTGCTGGCTGGGGCAGTCTCCTTAGGGGAGCACTGTGTCTACTCCAGCAGCTCTGCATAGCCAGCCCTGAAGGGAAAAGGGAAGAAGAGGTAAAAAAGGACTTTTGATTAGCTGAGCTTCAAGTTCACAGCAATCCAAAGCATCTCTGGGGAGGGGGCAAACCTTTCCCAGGGGCAGTGAGATCTCCACATGTATAAGTGATGCCTGTAATAATCTTCATCAGGGCATGGCTCTCTTCCCATAACAAAAATTGGACATACTCAGGCTAGTAATCAAGGGAAATGTTTGCTGCTTTTTTTAATAACCTGAAGAGACCTGTGCCTTCTGTTCTTTAGCTGTATACTGCCAGCCCCATATGCAGCAGATTTGCTAATGATCCTTCAATTTTCCACAATACTCTATTGAAACATAGAATAATTTCTTTTTCCATTTCTGTTCTGCTGAAGATCAGTAATTTGTGAATTTCTGCAGCAGTTCTGCAGCCTTCTGCAGGTCAGGAGCACTCTCCTCTGTTGAAAAGTACAAAATGGGGATCATTTCTGCCTACCCAATCTCCTGTGCAGCAAACTAGAACTACAAATATTGTGAAATAATCTCAGGAAGAAATCTGGTTGCTGTTCCAGCCTTTAGAAAGCATTTTCCTGTGTCCACTGCTGCCCTTTAAACTCCAAGCAGCCGAGGCAGGACCTGCTTTCCCAGCTGACCATTGAATTGATTTCCTCTTTGTTTGTTGTTGTGTTTGGGATCCTTCTCTCTGTAAAACCTGGGGACCCAGGGACAAACACACAAGCACGCACACACAGATCTCCTGCCCATGGCAGATCCCATCTCTGTTCCAGGGAGAACGGTGGACAGCAAGTGTTAGGTTGGCCTGGGGCTGGGGCAGCTGGACTCCATCCTTGACCTGCAGCTGCATCTCTGCCAAGTGCTGTGCCTCAGTTTCTCTTGAACGGGGGGGGCATGATTCAGAGCTCCTTCTCAAGGTGCTTTCAGATCTAGAGACAAGAAGAGCTGTGTTGTTGTGTCAGTGGTATCAGAGCCTCCTGATTCCGTCATTATTTTGCATCACTTTGATGCCCTTGAAATCAAAATATCACACTGTGATTTCATTAGTTTTCAGAGAGGATATCAGCAATCTTTGTCAAGTGTGTGCATGAGTCAGGTGAGGGGCTGAGGGTGGTGGAAGTTACCTGAGATGAGTATTAATGACTAACAGCTCTGAGCTCCAGCTCTAGAAATGAGAACATCTAAATCTAGATTGAGGCGCTTAATTAAACCTTTATTAAACTTCCTTCAACACATGGACATAATTCTCTCTTGCTTTTTGAAACCAAGAATCAAAATAAAATTGTCCTTTCACACTTAGGATCATGTTACTTCTACTTTACTGTAACATGAGTTGGTATTCAAGGAGCAAGAGCTGCCAGTGTTTTTGCAGCACCAAGGAGGTTGGCTGGCCATTTTTGGATAGCTGTTTCAAGGCCACCAGGCAGCTTTGCATCAGGATTAGAACTACTCTCAGCTCTGGTCAAGAATGTCCAGACCCACAGGATGTAAGTTCCTGCTGCCAGCCAAAGTGGACCCCAGCCCAGCCACGTCCCATGTTCATCAACATTTTGTCCCAGTGACTTTTGTAACCCATATATAAAACCTCATTTGGCACAGCCCAGGCAGGTGGCCCTCGGTGTTCCTGTTGCCATGGCCCTGGCTAACACACAGAAATAATAATATTAAAAATCCCTAGCATCATTAAGCAGCCATAATAATTAATCCCTAGTACTTAGCCCTACCTTTTATGCTTTCAAGAAACACAATGACATTCCCTGACTGTGTTCATTCACCCTTCTTCTCCTTGGAGAAAACTCTGTATCACATGCTCTGTTATAGAGGGAATGAAGAGTAACACGTCCGTGGGCATCCATGCATTTCAGTGCACCAGATGGGAATATGGTATTATGTTTTAAACAGTTTGCTGTCCTTGAGTGGCAGTCTCAGTGTTTCCTGATTCACAGGGAGCTGGAAAGTTGCCAGAACAGCAGCAAGCCTGCAACTAGGTCCTGCAAATTTAGGCAGGTTAGCCCAAAGGACTCTGAAGATCTACCCATGCTTGGAGTGATTTCTCTGATTTTTTTTTTAATTGTGCAAGGAGTTAAAGACATGTTATTCTGGATGAGGGGTGGGACAGTGCCCCAGCTGTGATGTCTAGTCTGTGCTTGGAGCTTCAGAGGAGTGAACCACCTCAGCAAAGGTGGTTGAATGCTACTGGTCACACTGCTGGACAAAAGCAGAGCTGAGATGGGCCCACAGGACATGATCCTGCTCCCTGGTGCTGTGCTCACAGCATTCTGAAACACATCAGGACACAGCACAGCAAAGCTTCAGAGTGTGCTCAGCTCTAAGAAGAGGAGCAACCTACAGCAAAACAATGCTGACTTTGGAGCCTTATCTTTGCTTAAAGGTCAAAGCATGCTTAATGCCTCAGCAGCTTAAGACTTTAGCACTCTCATGAAAGCAAGTTGAGAGCAGTTATCCTTTCCAGAAATGCAAACCCTGAGGAACTGGGTCCTCCTTTCCCTTCTTCCCAGTCCCTTTGCTGATGTAAACAGCATGTGCTCTGAGTCTGTGCTGGGGTAAATGGAGCAGGAGCCAAATTCTTTTCTTTGCAGCAGAGGAATGGTTGGACAAGTGGGATCAGCCAAATGGGAATAGCACCTGCTTCCCAACAGAGCCCCTACACCACCCTTGGCTCAGAGATATCGGCTGCATCTCACGTGTTCTGGTGCCCTGGGGAAGGCACAAAGCACTGCTCATCTCCCAGGAGACCAAAGTCTCCAGAGACCTGTAGGTCAGAATCTGGGGAGCCAGGCAGGATGTGGACGTGGCCACGAAACAGCCAACGCTTGCCCGCCAGCCGCAGCACATCCTCTGGCTGCCCCTTGGTGTCCACCATAGACACCCCCTGTCCCCCACCAGGGGATATTTTGAGGGCCTGTTTTGATCTCCTTTGCATGTCAGTTATGCTATTTCTGAGCAATTTTATTTTTATTGTTTTCCGGTGGTGAGCTTGTTGTCTTACATTCTCGCCTTGATCTTTTCCACTTCCTCTCGCTTTCATGCCTCTTTCTTGCCCCACCGGGCTGAAGGGTTGGGTGTTTTTGTCACAGCTGGTGGGTGAGCCGTGTCCATCCCACATGTGCAACCCCCAGTGGAGACTCCTCAGGGTGGTGGGAGTGCAGAGTCAGCCCCGGGGGTGTCTGTGTGGGTGAGCCACCCTCCTGCCTATCTCGGTGCCTTACCTGTTTCCAGCCACTGTCATGTGCAGAAAGAAATGTTGACTCATTAGTTATCACAATGTAGGTTATGGTTAGGCAGATGAGTAAAACACCTTCCAAGTGGTGCAGCACTGCAGAAAGGAAGGCTTTGCCCTTTAATCACCCAATTCCAGAAATGGTAAAATGAGCAGGGCGCTGCTGGAAGGGGCCATTGGGTGGCCACATCAGCTCCTCACAGAGGAAACTTGGCTCCTACCTGGAAAATTCAGCTTCTGTTTAGTTTTGGCTACTCAAAACAGACATTCTTCATCCAAAAATGGGGAGAGGGGGAGCTGAGGGGAACAACATTGTTCGGCAGATGAGGCGAGAGAAAGAGAAAGGTGTTGTTTGAACTTTTTTTCGGCAAAACCTCTTTTTCTGTACCACATATTTTTTGTAGTTGTTCAAAGTATGATTTTCCTCTACAAATCCTCAACAAGACTTTTTTTAAAAAACCCCTAATTTTAACTAAAAAATACCCTGAATCTAAGCAGGTATCAATGCCAGATCTGTTGTAATCTTAGCCTACATTCAACACTTGTGGAAGAAATGCACAACCATGAATCACCACGGTTCTGCTTTAGCAGGGTTTTATTGAAGCAATTCATGTGGTGAGATGCAGGTCAGAATCTGACACACTGACAGGGTCAGCATTCACATTTCCACGGAGAAGGGGCAAAACCCCAAGTGGTGTGATTCCAGGACGCTAGCAAAGACCAGCAAGCAAGCTGTGACCCAGGTAAGTACTGCACACTTGTGGCAGAGCCAGCTTGGATCAGCGCTAATGAAAGCCCGTGGATTCAGTGCAGCAGGGAGAATTGCAATAACAATGAATCATTTGTCGTTAGCACTGTACCATCAGGTGGTTAGTGAGGGTTTTCTCTCCAGATGGACTCTTGTCTTCCCGTGGAGCAGCTGGGATCAGCCGTTCGGGGAGGCAGATGAGTGGCATGCATGCCTTGAGAGTCTGAGCCGGGCTGTTCAGCCTCAGGCTCCTCTGAATAGCCAGCAGCTCCCTGCAGAAGGACAGCACCAACTCACCCTTGCTCGCTCTTCCTCACATTTCTGCCCTCTCCTTCCTCTTGCTTCCTTTCAGTCTTGAACTTACTGGATCTGATCTCACACTTGTCTAACTCTCTGTACAACCACCAAAATGAATGGGGTCAGGCAAAACTCTCCATGGCATGTGCTGGGCTGCTTCCAAGCCCATGGTTCTAGCCCAAACACAGGGCAGATGATCAGTTAATAGTCAGGTGGCAAGTCCCTGGTCACTACAGTTAGGGTCAGCAGTCCAAAAGGTCAGTTGGAAATCATCTGATAATCTTTCCCAAGGCTTTGTTTCTCTTTATAGCTGCAGGGGAAAGCAAGGACACCTGTAACAGGGAAAAGACATGATAAAAGCACTGAAACAACCCATGGTCGCTCAGATGCACTGATAGTGCATTACGGCAGTCAGAGAAGTGCTAAAGTTAGACAGCAGGAGGAAAGGGGGAGTCTGGATTTACTCAGGTGCAGTTTGGACAGTCTGATCAGCTGATCTCTCCTCTCCTCTCCAACCCTAGACAGGTCTTTAAGGAGTATCAGCTTTCTGTGGATCTATCCTATACCTGTTTCCTGCGGTAGAGTTCCCTACTATCTGTGCTGTTTACCCTCACTCCCCTTCCTCAAACTGAGGTAGCTCTGCAGAGTTCATCAGGCTTGAAGCCATATGCCAGGAAGAGCCCATAACAAGTTTTTGTTTTTAAAAATAATATGATACCTGTTGCAAAGCAAATCTTGCTCATCTTTCCCGGTGAACCTGCTCCCCAGGGCTGGGCTTGACCGTCAGTTTGCAAGTGTGATAAAACAGACAGGAAATTCAGGGTCTGGCTCCAGTGCACAGGCACTGCCCTTCAGAGATACCCACATCTGCTCCAGCACTGGTGACACACAGCCTGCCAGGACGGTCCCACTCACCTCCTGCGTGGCCTGAGTTAATTGTGTTGCAGGGGAAACCAGGTCTGTCACCTCCAGCAGGGATGGAGCTGTCATGGATGCCCTGCTGTGGGTGCCTGGGAGAGCAGGGCAGCTCTAGATAAAGTACAGTTGGTGCAGATATGCCCATCAGTGGCAAGGCAAGGTAGTCCCCTTCCTGTCCTCTCACCTGGAACTGTCACCTTTTCTTCACATCTCTCTCCAGGTTCTCACACCCAGCCTGTGTCTAGAGCTTAGCGATTCGTGCTTGGCACAGCCTTGTGCTTGCCCTGATCCTCATTGTCTCAGACAGAAACCCCTCCCATCCCTGGCTCCTTGCTGTGTTGTGTCTGCTCCTCAGGGAGCATGGGCACAGGAAGAAAATCCCAGACCAGGCTCATACTGCCCTGCCCAAGCCCCTGCACTACCCTGCCCTGTCTTTCTGCTGTTGTGATTTCCAGTGAACACTGCTGCTCTGAAGCCCCTTCCACCCACAGTCTCAATTCATCCTTCAACCACCTCATTCTGCTTGGTTTGGGTGCTAACATCCCCCCTGAGCTGGGCAGCTTTACTCGTCTCACCCTAAATTCACTTCCTAGCCCTGCTCATCCCTGTGCTCGCTGTTCTTCCAGCAGCTGCCCTGTACTGTCCAGTGCTGCCTTTTCACTTGAGCAGAGCCAGCCACGAGCCCCCAGCAGAACACTCCTCCAGGGGCAGCAGCACATGCAGGGGAGCAGTGGGGATGCAGGGACAAATTCCAGAGGGGATGAACAGAGGAACTCCTCCCGCTCCCTCCGCTCAGCACAGCTTGATCAGCCTCTTGCTTTTTCCAAGTGCTATATTCCCACATGGAGTGAGAGAGGTTTCAGGAAATTTCTGCTGCTCTCAAAATCACTTCTGATTTTTCTAGTAAAAGCGTCTGCCAGCCTCCTGCCGCCAAGTTGGTTTTTTTTAATACATATACGATTCAAGCTGCGTTGGCTCTATTCCTGAAGTCTGGCAGGTGCTCAGTGACATATGTTCTGTGATAAATGTTTATTACATAAGTTCATTCAAGCTAACATGGATTTTGAGATATAGTCAGCTCTCATTATGCAGCTTGCCTTCAAAGCTCGGTGTCCAGATTATGTCTTTTCTTGTAGGGATGTCTCCCAGGGTTTGTTTGCTCCTTCCCTGATTTAGCCAACTCTTGATTGGTTCATCAAGGTAGTTAACGAAGCACTCAGACCAACTCAGGGGAGGGGAGGAAAAGGAGCAATTATAACTTCAGCTTGTTCCAGCTCATTATTTTAATCACTGTGTATCATATTTGGTGAAAACATCTCTCTACAAACATTAAAACTTTGAAGCTGTCATCGCTCAGAAACAAAGGGTCTGGTTTCACTGATTCCCAAGCACTGGTCCTGCCTTAGAGGTGGATTGCATCACTGTGTCTCCTTGGAGGAATTCCTCCTGATTCCTGCTGGTTCAGGGCTATGGACACAACTCACAGTGTTCAAGATTTCCAAGTATGTTCATCTTCATCCTGGCTGTTCTAAAAACTTCTTATTATTGTTTAATCTTGTTGTAATAAATTCCAGTCACTTTGTGGGCTGTTCTTTGGAAGGATGAAATGATAATTGCTGTACCATAAAATCCTAAGCATCCTGCACAAGTCCAGGGCAGCACTGGTGTCAAATTTCTCCTCTTAATGTGCATGAGATGGCAAAAATCAGGATAAACTCTTTGCTTTGGATGAGGAGACTGGAAATGGCAGGAGCCAGAGCTCCTTGGGGCTGCCTCCCATGTCACCACATCTGAACCTCTCTTCTGGGCTTCACAGAGACTCAAATTAATTTTGCTCCCCAGGTTTTGGCAAGGTTCACAGGAGAGGTGCACACGTGTGTCCAGGAGCAGCATGATGTGCCATTCTGGGGGAAAGCCTTGGCCTTGGCTGTGTGGCACACAGATCTCCGTGTGGGAGATCAGGCTGATCCTGCATGTTATCACTCTTGATGTGCAAATGCTTGTGCAAAGGGGATGATTCACATACATTTTGCAAATGCCTTGTGACTCTGGACTCGCTGGTGAGTCCAGCCTTGGCGAGGCAGGGCTGGGTTTTGGAGAGTACAGCAGCAGTGAAGGTGACATTTCCTCAGAGGATCTCCTTGGTCCCATCATTTGGGAGATCCAAATATCAGGACTGCCTATAGGCAGGCAAAATCCTGGCACAGGAGGAGCCCTCTCCAGTGAGGCTGTCAGGGCTCAGCAAAGAGGAAAGCAGAGTGTGCATTTTATACTTGATCAGTTATGGCCAGCAGTAACAATAAACATTTTCTAATCAACACGTGTGTCTTATCTGGCAAATTCTGAAGCAAACACAGGGCAGATGGGCTGTTATTAAATGCCTGTACCTCTCTTGGTCTGCAATCCATGTATTTTCCTCCTATCCTACATTTGCTGTTCAAGATCTCTTAGTCAGAAACAACCCTCATGGTTGAAGGGGCAGGGTGTTTTAATACAGCTGCATATGATAATATGTCAAGCCTTCACTGAATGCACCAGTTTTAGCAAGACATGCGCACGTTATTCAGAGAATCTGAGGTTAAACTTGCTGAGCTGTAAATCTCAGTGGCTGGCATGCACTGCAATTCCAGGGTGTTCTGAAGCATGCCTAGAAAAAGGAGACATGGGGAGGACATCATCCTTAGGGTCCTTGGGATCAAAAATGCAGACTGGCGAAGATCAGCTGCCCCTGCTCAAGCTTTGCCTTGGGCTGATTGTGATCAACCTCATGTTTTGGAGGTTTGGAAGGGATAAAATCTGGTGGACAGAAGAGAGAGGACACAAAAAGGAAGAAAGGAGCATTAAGGGGAAAGCGATTTTGCTGAAGACCCCAGACTGGTTTTTGGTTTCTCCTGTACCTTTGGGAGGATTTGGGTGTCCTTCCTGCTAAATAATGCATAGTAGGGAGCACACAAGAAACATCTCTTGCATGAATGGGAGGAACTCAACTAGAACAGCAACTAACGTGCTTTTTTAATTGGTGTAAGTCAATACTCCTACCGTCCATGTCTCTTGGAGTGAACAAAGCTGAAGTGGATGGCCATCTCAAACGGATATGGGCAAAGCAAGGGATCAAGTGTTGTACACTGAATCATCCCTTTTAGAGAATTGCCTCAGAAAAGGCTGCGGAAAACAGAAAAATTTATCTGAGTTAAATCCCAGCTGTGAGAAACTGGCAGTTCTTGAGGGGCAACTAGGTGCAGTCAGTCCCAGATGCTGTGTGGGGTCAGGGTTTCTCTGCTGGGACAGGGTTTTGCTGGGAGCAGGGATGGGAGAAGGAGTCAGGTGTGAGGTGGGACAGGAGCCTCTTTGGAAATCAGGTGGTTTTGCATAATCTGGAATTGAATTCAAGAGCACTGAAAATAATAAACCACCACCTCTGAAAGGGATGGGTAATTAATCTGTCTCTCTTGTCAACTTCTCCTGCCAGATTCTCTCTCTGTTGTAACTGGTGTCCAGCCCCTAAAGAGGTCAGGAAGCACCTGCTTTGGTATTTGCATGCACTACAAGGTTTTTGAGGCAGGACCATCCTTTGGTGGCTTGTGCTGACAGCCTTCAGAGCCAGAGGTCCTGGCTGGGGCACACCTGCAAGGCAAACCTTAACAACCAGGTGCCCATCTCAGCCACTGAAGGTGAAGCAGCTTGTCTCTGGCTGGGCAGATGACTCAGACCCAGAGCAAATTAGAGTTTGCTTGGGTGGAAGTGTGATGTGAGTGTCTAGCCACCACTCGGGGGGAGGATCAGTCACATCGTCACAGCTCCATTAGGAATGATGCAGGCACTCTTCACCTGCAGAAAATTTGGCCCAGACCTTTTAAGTCAGATCCTTGTGGTAATTTCATTTCCCTCTGCATTAAAGGCATTAACATTTTAAGTGTCTTAGATGCTGATGTGACACAGACCAGTGGAGACGGTGGTTTTTCATGTGCTGACTTTCAACCCCTCTGAGCAATGTCCCAAACACCCAACCACTTTTGGAGCATCTTTGCCCCGAAAAGAGCTGCTACTGTGCTGAAATTAGAGCCCAGATCACTCTTCAGAGAATCAATTTGCCTGACAACCCTGATCCTGGGGGGATATGACATTAGCATGGTGGCTATCATCAGTCAGTCTGCTGCTGAGGGCTCCCTCATGTGCAGGCATTTGAGTGCTCCCCACTCTGGAATGGGCCACTGAAAGCATTTTAAAACTCTCAGATTTTGGGAAATTGAGTCTAAATTTTTCAGAAGGCACGGTGAGGAATGAGACTGAGAAAGGTATCACTGGATATGGATGTGTCTTCAGGGCTTGCAAGACTGCTCACTACAGAGTGCTTCAGGGCTTTGTGATCCTGGGTTAAGTGTACAAATCCCATGGACTGTAAATGAAAAATATGAAGCTGATTCGATGTTTAGTTTTCCAGAGGGTTCAGGATTCAGCCTTTGTAATTAAATGGACATCTATACTCTCTTTCAGCCGTGAAGCAACTCCTTCTGTTGTCTCTCCTATAAAAAGGCCTGGCAAACACTAGCTTTTGCTGCACGGCCTTGGGATTAAGCTTTCCAAAGGTAACTCTTCATCATGGGGCTTTGATTTCTGGGATGCTTGAGCACAGCTTGCTGGAACAGCCTCTCCTTTGGAGGTCTCCAACTACTGCATCCTTCAAAGAACCCTACAGAGAGATGCCTCAGACACAGAATCTCTTAAAGGTCTGGTCACTCCTGAAAGCCCTGGTATGCCTGTAGTGTGACTTTGCTCTCCCCCAGACCTTTGGTCTTGCTTGTTCAGCCCATCCTCCAGCCCACTGTCAGTTCAGCTCTTTGGTGAATTCTTCTCTCACACACCTTTGCTCTGCAGATTTCCCCATTCAAGATGTGGATGCAGGAATCAGCTAAGACACTGGTTGTGGTGGATTAGGCATTAAGTCATTTGCATTTCCTCACCACTGCCAATTACTATTATTGCAGCAAAAGACAGAGAACATACACTGACTGTGGCTGCTGCTCCGGGTGGGAAATCCAGAAGGGAGCACTCCTTCCGTCATAACAGGCACTGTGCACGCTGACTGCAAGTCCCTGCATGCTGTCAGCTTGTTTTGTGTGCCTCTCCTTCATCACAGCCGTGTGCAGGCAGCACTAACCACCCCAGTTTCCTCAAAAACAGTTTGGGGTTTGACCAAAGGAAAAGCACCCTCCTTGGGAAAGAGCTGATATGCAGGGAAGTGATTTGGTCAGAGCTGCTTTTTCAAGCACGTGGAGACTTCTCAGGGTCAGCCACGGATAACAAGCCTTCAGATGACAAATGGCAGTCCTTGGCTGTACAGTAAGGGGTGGATGTTCCCAGCATGCTCCCTCTGAATTATTGCAATGGCAGCACTCACTTCCCTTCTCTGGGAAAGAAACAAGAGCAAAGCAAGCAAGAACTAGCAGCAGATGGTCCCTCCTGTGCCCAGATCGTTCCAGCCAAAACAAATCTACATCCCCAGCTGAAGGGAACGGTACAGGAATAGAACAGGAGTGTGACTCAGATCCAGTGACTCAGACAGCAAGGCGAGGGGAGAGAGGGAGGGGGAGAGGCTGAACCTGGCGCAAGAGCCTCTTACGGATGACAGTGATTATTGCTATTATTCCTGCGAGTGCTTGCGGGCACTGACAACTCTCACTCCTGTTCTCTTTTTTAGGGTTGTTTTTCTCTCTCTCTCTTTTTTTTTTTTCTTTTTTTTTTTTTTCCTGTGTCTCTTTCTTTCTCACTCTTCCCTTTTGTGGGAAAGCTGTGAGCACCCTCCTCTGCATATTTATCTGTTTGTGAGCTGGTAAATAGCTGGCCAAACACTTGTGTGCCAGATATCAAACAGGCTCAGCTGTTTGCATGCCAGTGGAAAATGCCACATACCCATCTTCCCTCTGTCGGGGCAGCAGCCTGAGAGATTCCAGGCACGGTCCCCAGCTCTCCTCCCCCCTCTCATCCCCAGTCCACCAGGCTGTGGCCCTTTTACCATGTGCCATCCCACAGCAGTGGTTGTGTGGAATGAGGATGATGTTTGCCCAACCTTAGCAAGTCAGATTTTGAATAATGAGCTCAAGTGCTGAACTGTTGGTATTATTCTGTCAGAGCTGCCATGCAGGTCAGATCAGCTACTGTCACTTACTCATGGCTAAGATGTTTTTGTGGGACTTGGTTTTACCATGGAGGGAAGGATTCACGTCTTGATACCCCTTAGATTATATGAAAGGCTTTGCAAAGCTCCTGAAAAGCACTATCACTAGAAAAACTAGGCCATTGGGTGAGATCATGCATTAAGCACTAGGGGCTGGCTGAACAATCTGTCCCAGAAACCAGCCTTGGATTAGTGCTGTGCTGTGCTCTGGCCCTTGGCACAAGCACAGGTGGGACGAAGGGCCCAGATCCTGCCTGACCGCATTGGAGGAAAATCACCCTGTGGAGCAGAACATCCTGCCTTGCCAGGTGCCCAGGTCCTGGGCACCAGGGAGCTGAACAGGGAGCAGATTGTCCTATGGAAACCCAGACTCTGCTGTGCACCAGCAGCAATTCTGTTTCTCCATCTCCATCCCAGGTCATCCCCTGGGTGCCTTCCCCACTCACCCAGCCAGAACTCAGAGGCTTCTGATTTGTGTCAGACCCCAAACTGCTCCACACTAACCCCACCAAATGAGAAATATGCTCTGTGACGACTGGCATTGTATGTTGATGAGCCCTGAGCAAAGTCCATAGTGAAGATGTAGAGCTAGCACACACAGCTCGAGTGGTGCAATTGTGCCCACTGGGAGGTTTGGAGGAACCAGAATGGGAAAAAAGAGTGTCACTGGCTGCCAGCTAAACCAGATGTCCTAAACTGAGCAGGCTGTGACAACAGTGGGCATCCCATACACATTTTGGATTTCATGGGTGACAAGAACCAGCACGTGTCTCTTTTAGGTCATAGAAATTCTTGAACACACCATCCTCTCTCCTGAAGTGTGTCCCATGACCAGTGTGGTGCCTCTGGACCCAGAAGAGCTGGCTGGGGACTTACAGCTTACTCATCACGAATGCAGACACCAGCACCCCAGTCCTAAACTGAGGGGTCCTCAGGGACAGAGCCAAGGCACAGAAAGGAGCCCGTGCCAGCCCACGCACTGCTCACCAGCCAGAGAGGGCTAAAGAAAACCCTGTGGTCACTGGCCCAGCCAACACATCTGGGCTGAGGGAACACAACCAAAGGGAGGACCCCTGCCTGCTGGGTTTGGGAGGTTTTCTCCTTGGGGTAACAGAGAAGGAAAGCAGAGACTGTCAGACCCTGTGTCATTGCTCAGGTGCATCAGGGAGGTGGGATTTAGAAACAAGAGAAAGGTTGCATTTATATTAAAAATATATATAGATATTGTTACACAAACTGCATAGCTATTTTAAACTTTGGTACCCACTCTGGGTTTCATTTAACCAAACAGGATACAGGAGGTAAAACATTTTTCGGGTTACATGGTGTAGAGACCCAGTGGGTCGTCACACATGAATGGCTTCCCCCTTCTTTGCATGTGTTGGTGACACATTATAGACCATGGCAGTGCTATAATTTCACACTTATAATGTGCTGTTTAAAAAAAATAAAAAGTGATTCAGCAGTAATGCAGTTTGCATGCACGTGTGAGTAACTCAAGGGGAACTTTAACGTAAAGCCCCTTCTCCCCCATTCCTGCCCCAGCCCTGCTAAGGGCATGAAAATGCAGCATGTTTCCTTCACTTTTTCTCTTGACCACCTTATATAGTGCTGTACAGGACGAACTGCCAAAATGATGAAGGGTGAGGGAGAAATCAAAACCGTTAGGGTCAGACCATCAATCTGCAGTGTCCATGCTGTGAGAGAAGTGAACCTTTGTTTCCCAGCCCAGGCCGGTGCCTCGGAGGCACAACCTGTACAAGCAGATACACCAGTGCATGATCTGATGCTGTATCTGCCACACTGTTGTTATACCCAGAGGCTGTTTCTGGGGGAATATTTGGACAATCTAGATGGAATTTTTTTGGTTCTTGTGGGGAAAATAGTGTCTGAAGTCAAGACATTTGGGTGGGAATCAGGAGTTATTTTACAATCAGGTTCTGGCACAGACTTCCTATGTGAGTTCACTAAGCAACAGGGATGCTAGCTAGGTGACCTATGGTGCTGTTCAGGTGGACAAGGCATCTCTGTGTGATATCAGGGAT
Organism: Brachypodius melanocephalos; assembly: GCA_013398615.1. NCBI lineage: Eukaryota > Metazoa > Chordata > Aves > Passeriformes > Pycnonotidae > Brachypodius > Brachypodius melanocephalos. Next base: position 9,702,004 of record VZSR01000247.1, read on the forward strand.
TGGTATCAGGGCTGAGACAGTTTAGGAGGAGGGAAATCATTAGATTGTATTCTGACCCACAGAGTGAGTAACAATTGCTCTTACCCATCTATCCCTAACTTGTGCTCACCTAAAGCATCTCTTACAGAAAGGTGTCTAGTCATGATCTGAAGATATCAAGAGAAGGAGAAGCTGCCCCCCCCACCTTGGTCATTTGTTCCAGTGGTTGATCACCTCTTTGCTAAACACGTGCACCTTGCAGCTAATTTGAATTTGTCTGGTTTCAGCTTCTCGACAGTGGTGGTTGGTGTTTATGCTGTTCTCTACTACATTGAAAAGCCCTGTTGCACTCTTTGTTTTCATCCAATGGAATTACTTATATGCTGATCTTAACTCACCCTTCAATATTCCCCTCCTTCCCCCTTTGGGTGCATGAAAAAGATCGAACAATTTCAGTATCTTGCTCTAAGGCATTTTCTCTACTCCTTAATTCATTTCTGTGGCTCTTTCCTGCCCTCACTTTAACCACCTTTTGAATATTAAAATGTGAGCCCCAGGCCTGGTTGTGTTATCTTATCCACTTTAGTCTCAGTGCTTTATGTGGAGGAAAATTAACCTCCCTGATCCTACTTACTACTTTCCCTGTGTGCTTAATCCCAGGCAGCCCTTGCCCCCATTTGCCAGGAGAGGTGTCTGCACTGAACCACTCATCCATAGCGACCTCCAGCCCTCCTTCAGGAGCTCTGCTATGCTTGCAGCCAGTCCTGCTGATAATGAACCACCTCCCCTCTTCCTCCCTCCTGGACTGCAGGAATGTGCTGCAAGTGAGCCCTGCTTACCCAGCAGACACCAAGCCAAGGCATGGCTGCCTCTTCAACCACCTGGCCACCAAAGGTGGGTATCAATGCCCTCTGTCAGTGGCCCTTTTACACTGTCTTCCAGATTGATGATAAAAAACGATGGGGTAGAGCAAGGCTGAGTCTCAAACCTGCTTGGAACTTGTTGTTTGGTGATGAGTCCTCACTGACAACAACATTTTGAGATCTGTCAGTTATCCAGCTCTCAATCTGTCTCATATATCCTCTGGTTCATACTATTCCATGCTATTTTTTAAGCAGGATGTCATGGTTTTAGCTCAATCCCCTTGTAGAAAATCTAAGTATAGCATATCTGCGTAGTTACTTTTATCAGGCAACTTTGTAATCTCCTCAAAGAACTAAATCAGGTTTGTTAAGTGCTATTTTCTCTACAACAACATTGAATCACATTCACATAAGAGGAGAATGCTGAGAGACTGCTAAGTTTATTATTCTTAAACTTATTATTCTTATTCTTACTTCATATATATTCTTCTGCTGTCCTCACCTAGTTGGGAAGACTGATCTGACAGTGTTGTTCTCTTGGATGTAGGACCTACCAGCAGGATCACAAAGCCCCCTGGCCTAGGTCAGCCTTGGGGGCGGCAGTGGCTTGGTGGGTGCTGTGCACAGCAGTGGGCTTGCATTGGAGAGCACAGCCCAGAGCAGCGAATTCTTGTGAGCTACAGGCAAGACTGTGGCTGCTGTTGCAGGAGTACATCTCTGCTGGGTTGTACCCTTGGGTTTGGGGATGTACCACCAAACCGTGCTTGCCTGAAACACCAGCTCCAGGACAGAGCAGTGGGAAGGGGCTCTGCTCCTCCCTGCTCCTTCCACCCTCCTGCAGGTGGTCTGTCAGTACCCGATCAGGGGCATACCGTGTCTTCATTGTGATAGAGATCTGGAGAAGGAAAAAAAGAAGGGATGTTCTCAGGTGTTGGATGCTGTCCTTCCTGCAGAACTGCCTGAAAATTGCTGTGTCCAGGTCTCTTGGGTCAGCCCAGCTTTAATGCACTAAAAAGCAAACAGAAACCTTTGGGCTTGAGCTGTCGCTGATGGAGTGAATGTCCCACAGGTTTCTAACCCTGCCCTAAGCTGACCTGCTTGGTGAATTTTCCCTGGTGAGACTTGTAAAAGTGTGTCTCTCATTCCCCTACAAGGGTGCGCTGCAAGGAGGCAGGGGAAGATTTTGCAGCACCTGCAAGGACCTAGTCCCCTTCTGTGTGGGATGTGTTAGCAGCTGAAGAGCTGAGCTCCTGCTTTTCTTTATGTGCTCTCCTGACTCAGCCGATCTCTGTTACAAGCACAGCTGCACTCAAGAGAAGAATATTTTATAAAGAGGGTTCAAACTGGCTCTTCTGCTGTGGTAAGTTTTCAGCTACCACCTCTGCAGCACATCCTTCCTTCCTGATGGCCACATCAAGAGGTTTTGCAAAGACACCGTGGAAAGGAGACCCAGATATGCAGTGTTTGATGGCCTTGTCTCCTGCAGAAATGCTGTGTTCTCATCACTTTCTGTCTTTGTGTGATTATTAACAATAAAACAAGTCTGAGGGATGGGCAGATGTAATCAATTACAAGAGAAAAACCCCAGCCTATGCCTTCTGAACACCCCGGGATGTCACCAGCCTTGGGCTTGTGGGGGACAGGGAGGCCAGGTTTTGTTTAACTTCAGTCTTTCCAAAGGAGATGGGAGCTCTCACGATTTGTGTCACAGTAACCAAGATCTAAAAAAAATATGCCATGTTTCCACTGCAATTTTCTCTCTCAGATGTGCCAGCTGCTCTTTTTTCACACTTTTGCTGCACATTTACGAGAGTGAGAAGGAATGCACACACACACACGCACATACACACAGCTGCAGCCGTGAGACCAGCCTGGCCTGAGCCCACACGGTGCTGCTAAGCCCAGAGATGTATTTAGTTAGAACAGAAGAAAGAGGGGAAAAAAAATTGAAAGAAAAAAAGGGTTGGTGTAACTATGTCTGGATTCCCAAACACCTGCATCAGGGTTTCCTGATATTTCTGCAGACATTTGCATCAGAGATACAGCTGCCACAGCGCTCACACAAGACCTTCACCTTCATTTGATCGTGGCTCTATTCTCCTTTCATTTTCTCTTACTTGAAACAGAGCTGAAATCTCATGTGCACCCTGAGCTGCAATGGTTGGAGTCCACACTTGTGAGAAGTATCCAAACCTATCACACCAGTTTAACATCATTTAGTCAAAGGGCTGCAGGAGGCTGTATGTGCTCTGTCAGCTTAGTTTAACTTGAATACATGAAGAACAAGCTTAAACCACTATCAGTAATGGATTTTAAATAAGACTGAGAATTTTTGTGTAAAGAAAGCCTAATTTGATGGTGTTGTGGCTTTAGGAAAGGCAAACCTTCCTTGCTGTTTTAAGGGAAGAGACAAATTTTAATTTGCGGTATTTTTATTCCCTCTGCGCCATTGCTTTCTAGATGAATACATCAGTTTATCAGATGCTGAGAACTCAAACAAGATAACCAGGGACAAATTCCCACCTGCTGACTACATTTAAACAGGCTTTTCTCTGAGGTGTTTAGAGTCTTCTCCTTCTACTGACTTTCCTGGGGCATGACAACGCTCCCCACTGTGGTCCCTTACTGAAAACTGCCCAGGTATATCACAGCTGCCTCAGACAAGCAGCACCAGGAGTGAGAAATGTGTCAGGCAGCTCATTCATTCATCTTTCTCAGCTAAGAAAAAAGAGAATGGGGACTACCACTTGGTGTTTCTACATGGTTTCACTCTCTAGTTCTCATGAGGTAGCAAAAAGCTGAAGAATCTTCAGAGGAAGTCAAGCAAACAATTTCAAGGAGATTTCTTTAAAAAACAACAACAAACAAATGAACAAACAAACAAAAAAAGGAAGAAAAAACCCAGAGCAAAACAGAACAGCAATAGATGAAATGTTTATCTTTTTCTTGGAGATTCTGTAAAACCCCTTGCTTAACTAAACCTAGATTTGGAACCTACACCAACCTGAGAGCTTTCTTTAATTAAAACCTCACCCACAATTCAACTTAGAAAAAAAATACAATCACAACAAACAGAAGCTTCAGAAAAAAAATATGAGATGACATCTGTTCTTTAGGGAAGACTTCTTTGTCCTGAATTCTAGAGAGCTAGTTATTTAAGGAGGGAATTAAATGAACAACTAAGATTAAACAGAAGCAGCAACACACCCTGATGCAAGCTCGAGAGTGTTGAAACTGCTCTGCTCTTCTCCCCAAAGACATTTCAGATCCCATTTCTTGAGCACTGTTTATGTCGAAAGTGCTCACATTCTGATTTCCTCTACAGCCAGTTCACTGCTCTCTGCAGTCTCTAAAAGCATCATCAAGCGTTTCCTCATTAGATAATATCACCACACACCCTAATGATTAGGCTCAATGAGTCACCTTCCTTTTTGGAGCCCTGTATTCAATCCAAAATTGTGTATCCTCCCTCTCTCTCTCGAAGAGAGCTCCCTCCACACAGAGATGTCTCAGGAGACCAGCCCAGCTGTAGCAACAAGTTCATTAGCCAACCTATTGTGGTGGATTCTGAAAGCCCTCAGTGAGATGCCAGAGACAATCAGAGCAGTGCCGGGGTTAGGGGTGCTGTGTGCTGGGAGCAGCGTAGACACCTCAGAAAGGGGAGCCCTTGCCTCAAAGGACTCTGACACCTGAAAAGCAAGAAGCCAGCTAAGTGGTTAGTGAAAGGCTTTGGGGATCAAGAGGATGATAAACAATCAGTGTAACTGTGTGCACTTGGGATGGGTAGAGAGAAGGGACTAAATATACCACGTCTGTGGGGAAGGACAAGAAAGAAGAAGAAAATGCTGAATGGAGACACGAAGGATGTTGTAGGCAACGAAGTAGAGGCTAGTAGAAGAGGAAAAGGGATGGGTCCCTCCTGTTTGATTACAAAGGCCTTTTCCTGTCATCTTGCTTGCAGAACAGGTTTTATTATTTATCTCATTTTTTTTTATTTCAGGCAGCATTAGCAGCAATTATAAAAATAATACCATCTCTATTGCCATATGTGCTATTTACATTCCTGTGAAGCCTACAATCAGGGGCCAGGAAGAGGGCCCTTCTCCAGGGTCTGTGGCTAGAAGAGAGGACAGGCTGGGTAGAGAAGTGGCCACCTGCTCAAGCAGCCAGCTTGGCTGGGACAGCAGCCAGGAGGGGAAAGCCTGCTACTCTCACTAAAGTTTTCACCAAAGGGCTTTCCTGCCCCTCCCTGTCAGCAGTACTGAGCGGTGGACTCTTCAGGACTTTTGCTGGTTTCATTTATTTTTATTTTATAAACATTGCATAAAACAGATACTTCCCCTGGGACATGGCTGTTTGCTCCCTTGCTCACAAGTATTTATAGGGCTCCCCTCTCTGCAGCTTCTGAATGCCTTGGGTTTTTAATTGGATCTACACTCGGATGTTCCCCTCCTGTGCAGGGTAGTTGTGTGCAGGCACATCCAGTTGAAACTGAGGCAATCCAGTCCAACATATAAATCTAGAAGTGGCCGCCCCAGGTGCCATTTAACACCTCCAACGTCCCGAAACTAGATGGAGAAATAGCTGAATTCCCAGAGGGACACTTTCTAGAAGATGTTTTCTGAACACATGTAAGACCTGCACCAAACAAGTTGCTGCCCTTTCAGGGAGGATGTTTGCATGTTCCCTCTCACTCACCCAACCCACTGATAGGATGTGCCACCATGCAGGAACACATCCCCACTGCCAAGCCACAGGGCATGACTCCCTGGTGTTCCTAGTGAAATGGTGACTCACTTCAGCCTCCTGGTTAAGGAACTCATGAGCATCCCCTCTGGTATCAAACGAGGTGTATCCTCTGTGCAGAATCACAGAATGATATAACCATTCAGATTGGAAAAACCTCCAGGATCATTAAGTCCAACAATCAACCTAACACGGCCAAGCCCACCACTCAACCATGTCCCTAAGCACCCCATCTACACACCTCTAAAATACCTCCAGGGCCTATTCTGAAATAGGGACCTCCTCCCCATTGTACGCCTGGTCTCTGGAAGTCCTCCACCACCACAGGGGGTTTTGTGGCAGAGGATGGAGATATGGGTCCACCAGCCCCACAGGACAAGTACCTGTTCACAAACCAACCCTCCTCTCCAGCAGCCTGGGTGCTGCTGCACAAAAGGCTTGGAAATGTGCCTGCTTTGTGGGTTTTGAGTGGTGGTCAGAGGGCTCTATACCCTCTGTACCTGCTGCACAAGCCATGCAAACTGAGCTTTGAGTGGAGGGTTGCTATAACCATTGGCTGCCAGCTCTCACTGAGGACAGCAGCTTGCTTGTACCCCTCCTCTCTTTTTCCATCCCTGGGGAATCAAGTCTCTCTTAAAATGCCTTCCTGATGCTGCTGAGGACTTGTGGTGCACCTGGCTCTGTGGACCACATATTCCTCCCCAAAGAAGGAAAGCTCTCTTTCACTCCCCTCCTTTTTCAAGCATTGCTTAGGTTTCATTGTTCTCATCATCAAAGAGGACTTCTCAAACACTGTCCCAGCAAGTCCTGCCCAACAGAGGAGGTTTTGTACCCTGCAAACCAGGGAGAGGCACAGATGCTCTGTTTTCTGTCTGTTCTGCCTTGATAATTTTTTGTTGCCAGTCATCTGCCTCCTCCTAGGTCTTTTCTCCAGAGGAGGTACTCTTGTCTCCCTGTCATTGTTTCATAGACACACGCTTAGAGATTTCCCAATGGTAGTATGTGGCAACAATGAATCCCCAGTGCACGGAAATGCACATGAAATTGTATTAGTCACAGGCAATTAGGCAACAGGCAGCCACCATGCAATCAGGGGAAGCCTAGATGCAGATTATTGAGGTGCAGAGGTTTTTGATGAACTGTATTATCACCCAAAAATGCTAATATATGAGAAATAAAAGCATTTTCCCTGAAAGGGTTGTACCGGGCAAGTTTTTTCAATTTGAATTGTATTTTAAAGGTTGGAAATTGCCCTTTTATCATTTCCAAAATGAAAAATTCATTTCATTCAAAATTACTTTTGATTTCACAATTTAAGCTAATGAGTTTTTATTTTAATGTGGCTGAATACAAAACACTTCAAAGTTATCAAAATGAACCAGTGTTGATTGCCCCCACGGAGCATTTTTTCCACACTTTCATTGTAAAAATGCTTATCATCACCTATATTTGCATGTAAGAAAAAACATTTAAACTCTGAAAACATTTGCAGGACAGAGCAATCACGAGTTGCTCAGCTCTAACGCAACAGCAATTTCACCACCTCCTTGTTACATGACTGTGATATGCACCCTTGTCTTCTTGACATCTTCCAGAGGATTCTTACTTTCCGTAGGAGAGGTTCCTGGCTATGCAGTGTTTACAAGCTGCAAATCCACACCAGACCTTCCAGGACACTTGCTAGACCACGCAGAGATGGAGGAAATGGATGTGGTTTGATTTGCCCGAGCTGGGTGTGGTCTCAGTGGGACTCAAATGGAATTGACAGAGCAAAGGGAGACCTTTGCGTGCTTTCCAGTCTCCAAGTGAGATTTCCAGCATTGTTTCCAGGCTGCAATCGGAGAATTGCCCATCATTATAATTCCATTATAATAACTGGAGGCTTGCTCAGTAGCTCAGCATGTTTCCCAGAGGTGGAATGTTAGCACACACTGTAGCTGCTGCTGGCCAAGGTGTTCCCTGGGACACAGGACCTCCTCCATGGGGGGCTGGGAATGCAGTCACACCTCCTTGGAGGGAGCACCCCAAAATTCCTGTGTGGCATCTTGCTGACCTCCATGGAGCCCTCTCTTCAGAAAACAGAGCCGAAAAACTCACTCAAAAAACTTGGTATCCCCCTGACCAGTGTCTCCTCTGCATTTCCTTGGATTTTCCCTCCATCTGCACCCCCTGCCCTTTGGACTTTGGACCACACCAATGTCATCCAACATGTTCAGCTGCCACAGCAAGGCCACGCTTGCAGGAGGGCCTGGGAGATCCCTGGGCACTGCTGAGGTGTCCAGGACCATTAAATCATGTGGTCCCTGGGAGCTGTTGGAATGGGGAGCAGCAACATTAATTAGAGAGCAGCAAAGGAGGATTGCTGGGATCAACCTCTTAGGTGCTGCTTGCTTGTTTGAGCTTCAGCCAATGGAGAGTACGTGGCTTTAGCAGCTCCAGGGTTTTGCTGATGTGGTGTGTTGGAAGCTCTATAAAGTAAACCTTAATAGCATAATGTTTGTGCTTTTGAGTTACCACAGGATGAGGGGCTGCTGGGGGGTGCCTGACCTTTGTGTAAGTGGCTTGTGCAAGGCACCAACACAGACAGCAAATTGCTCAGCTTGGGAACAGATACCAGGGAATCTGCATCTCAGTCCTTTCCCTTTCTGAACAATTAGTTTTTCTCCTTTGCAGTACAGAACAATTTATAACATACCAAGAGACACTGTGTCTTATGCTGACCAGAATTCTTTTCAAAATATCTTGCATAACACGGATGAAATCAAAACTACAGTGTGCTACAAATAAAGATAATCCTAAATGCAGTACAAAACTGAAAGACTGGGATTTCCCTAAGTCTCACATGTCCAGGCTTTACAGGAGTGAGGTGACAGCTAGAAAAGAAGGCTGTGATGCCTCAACAGCCATTGAGAACATGACAATAACCAAATTTTTAAAATTATCTTGCATTTGGTATTTTACAGTACAGGGCATAAGACAGGAAGTGCAGAGTAAAAACCCACTAAGCACAAGCTTTTCTCAGCAAGAATAAAGAAATTTAAAATAAAATCAATAGCATTAAACCCCAAAATATTTATGCTTCAATATTATATTTATGTTCTCTTTTGAAATACTCTTGTTTCAAACTCAGGAGGCAGGGCTGCTCACATGCCCAGCTGGCAGCATCTGTCCTTGCTGAAGCAAGAGTTGTATCAGTCATCTGATTCCCATTTTACATAACCCAGAGCTCTGCCTGGCCATGCTGCAGCTGGAGAGGGGGAAAAGAACCTGAGCTTTGCTGAAACACATTGTCACAGCGCTGCATTAGTGTTGGTTCACCACGGTGTTTCCAAAAGTTAATTTCAGTAAAGATATACAGGATTCAATCGTATCAAGAATTCTCTCCTCCTGCTGTGAAAATTAACAGGAGTTTGATTGCTCTGAAGTCACTTGTTGTTGGACTCATCCTTCCATGGGGGCCATTCCTTTCAGGAGGTCTGTGTGCCCCAGGTAACCTGCAGGGTAAGGTGCATACATGTATATTATAAACACACATGTACGTGTGCTTATGTCTGTGCTTATACACCACACACAGAGATACTTGTTACGTGTACACATTTTGGAGACCCCAGCCATTCTACCCTGGCTCAGGGAACAAAGGTCTCCAAAGAGGACCCAGCTGTCACTTGCACAAAGAATGTCTCCCCAGGTCAGTCTGGCCAGCTCTCATGCTCCAAGATCCTTGGTCCTCCAAGGCTGAAGGGCAGAGTCAGGGCCCAGCCCTGAGACAGCTGAAAAGCACAGGAAAGGTTTGGGTTTTTTTGCTGCTCCCCAGGATATGATACCCCTCCTCAGAGTCTCTCACACCACTGCCATGCCCACAGCTTGTACCCAAAGTTTCCCCAAGCATTTTGGTTAACAAAGATGGCCTGACCAAGAGGAAATGAAGCTCTTCCTTTTTTTTTTTTT
>VZSR01000247.1:9711569-9745305 GCA_013398615.1 Brachypodius melanocephalos
TTTTCCCTTTCTTTTATGCAATCATGCCTGTGTCTCTCTTGTCCTGTCACCACAGAGGAGATGTGGTTGCTGGATCCTGTGGTTGCCTCCCACTGCCCTCTGAAGCAGCCGTAGAGGACAGTGCTTAGACAGCATAGAGGAACTGCAGGAATTCCAGCCCAGCCACAGTGTGGTCTCACAGACTTCTGATGCAGGTTCCTCCGTGGTCCTTAAGAGCTCTTCATGTAGGTGTAGGTTTGTGAACCTGCCCTGTTACCATATTTGTAAGAGTCCTTGTTTGTCTTCGTGTATCAGGAGTGCCTAGCACTTTCTAGTGATCTGAATTTTGCTTGTTAAAAAACCCACAGCTTGCTATTGTGTAGGCTCTGCGTTGGAGCATACCACTTCAGTCTAGGGTTGGTTATCATTTAAATAGGAAAGCATTCATCAGGAGTAAGGAGAGACATCTTTTCCTTACTCCCATTAGCTTCAAGAGCTCAAGGAAATCTTTCTCACAAAAGAAGAGCAAGATTTGGGGCTTTCTCCAAATGCTGCCTTTGAAGTGCCATCTCTTTTTCTATGTCACATATATATCCACAGCAGCACCTGTACTTGCTGCTGTATCCTCAGTGAACTAATTTGTCCTGATATGTGAAATTCAAGCCACCATGGCTCACTTTCTGCCTCACCTCTCAGATATGTGTCCATACCACAAGAACTGAGCACTTCCCAGGGCTGTCAGCCCTGCACAGGCAGATGCTGCTCAACTTATGGAGCTCTTCAATTCCTCTCCTTTTCCAAGTGGAGGAGACTTTACTCAGGAAAGGTTTGCCCAAGGAGGGGTTTACATCTTTATCTTTTTCACACTCTGTGAGCTTTTGCTTCTCTCTAAATACAACAAGGAAGCTCTGCAAATTGCTATTCTATGGATAAACCCAATCTCCTGAAAAACTTGCTTCTCCATTGACCTTTTTGATCCATTGAGCTTTTATGTGACTTGGATGCTTTCTTTAGCTAAATATTTATATAGTAAACATTCAGTATATGGATGATTGTTAGGATTGCAAGCTCTGTGGGACAGAGGCTTGTTACCTGTTTTGCACCTTGCACAGGCATAGCCAACACAAGGCACAGCTACAGCAACAACATTCCTATGGCTTTGGAAAGCACAGACTGTGACTGGCTTTGTCAGGCACAATGGAGCTGTTTTCACCAATTGCTCTGAGAAGGAAGTTTCCAAATTCACCTTTTCTGCAACGTCTGAGGAGAATGGAGGGGGTGTTGAATTCTATCACGACAATATTAGAAAGAAGATGAGTCAAATATGCCACAAGGGTGTCCATCAAAGAGCAGAGATAAAAGTACTGAATTCCAGCAGCAAATTGTGCCTGGCAGACACGATGAAATAATGCTGCTTGAAGGGAGTGAGGGGAAGTGTCACGGCACCCCAGGTTTCAGAAGTGCCTCTGTGAGCTCCAGAAGAGTGAAGTTGTCTCCACTGCAGCACTGCAGACTTTCTGTCTGACGCTGAGTGAGTCACTGACGTGTGGCTCACTGCAGGAGTGCAAGTGCCTGACTGCCATGGAAATCAGTGCAGGTCAGGTGCTGAAAAAAATTAAGGATCTGAGTGTCTTCTCTCCTATGACGTACAGACAATACTTCCTCTATTCCTTTGTATGCAAGGTCTTTGAGGAATTGAGTCATTTGTGCTCAAGACTGAGCTTTGGGGACACTCTTCACTGCTACTTTGGTACAGTAATAACTGGGGAAGTCCAAAACTTGGTCTGCTGTTTGTGGATAAGGAACAGCTCGTGGACATTGCAGCCCCAGCACAATCTCTTCTTACTTGGGAAGAGTGGGAAAAGCCCACATGGGTCCAGGTGATGCGTAGAGAAACATGACCTGGCACACTCAATGGCCCTGCCTCTGCTTCAGCACCAAGGCAAGGGAGCTCTGCTGTGCTCCTCTTCATGCAAATAGGACTGCCACACTCCTGGTGGGGCAATGCTTGGGTTTCCCTGTTGCAGAATGACAGGCACAACCACAGTGCCTGGGAAATCCTCCCCTGACGGATCCTCCGTGTCTGCAGGGCACACACTGTGTGGTCCAGGGCTTGCCAACCAGGCCTGGAGGAGGCTGCCTATGCTGTGAAATGAATTTTTTAACCAAGAAACAAAGTTTCCTTTCCTGTAACCCCAGACTTATGAGTCAGCACTTCACACATCAATTATTTACAACAAAAAGCAAGAAAAGCAATTTTAAAATTTTGTAGGATGGAGGGAAAGTGGAGATATAGCCCACACCACTCCTAAATTAAATGTATTCCCTTTCACTGGTTTGCAGGTCCCCAAGAACTTTTCTTTATCTTTGTACAGTCTTCTGCATGGAGCAACTCCAGGCCTCCATTTACATTTAGCCTGAAGGTCAATGCAAAGCAAACATGTTTTACAGTAAGGGAAACTAGGCACAGAGAGCTGAAATAATTTGGCTATGCCTTTAATTCCCCATACCAGCTATGCCAGGATCCAAAAGCAGCATGTGTGCACTCTCTCCTAGGAGACACAGGAATTCACGTGAGGACACCTATCCTGTTTGTGCAAGGTAGCTGAAGGCTTTCATTTATGCACCCTTTGGTAATGAGTGCACACCTCTGGACTGTAAATGAAAATTGCTTTGAGTCACAAGGAAAATCCATGAAACCCACAACCTGCATGCCTAATTGTGCTGCTGAACATGGAGCCACAGAAGTTAACAGGGCCTTCCTTAAGTGGCAAAGGGATCATTTGCTGCCTAATGTCTTTTCCAGCTTCCAAGAGCTGTTTGGCTGTCGTGATGATGTTGTGAGGTGGTGACAAAGGATGCAGGAAGTTCTTATGAGAAGGACGCTGTGATGAGGAAGCAAACAAGATGAGCTGTTAATGAAAGACAAAAAAGCACTGAAATCCCTCAGAATATGTGGGGATTTTTCTGGTGAGTAATACCAAATTTTAGGAACAGAAAAATGAGTCACTCCTACTCCACATAAACTCCTCTCATCCTGCCATGATTTAAGAACAAGCGTAGTCCCAGGGAGTCTCTAAGCATGGGATGGAGTAAATGACATCTCCTGTAGGAAAAACAAGAGTTCAGCTCTTGCCCCAGACCCATGTGTCCTGAGACACTTGCTAATGGGAACAATCAGACCCTAAACTGGGAAAATGTGAAACACCTTTGGGATCTGTCCAATGAGAAGAGCAGCTCCCCTGTTCTCTCACCACCCAGCTGGCAGCAATCTGCACCAAAAACTACATAAGGGATTATGTTACACACATCTTTCCCTCTCTTCCTGCAGCCCTCAGTTGCATGGGCAGTGTTGGATGCTGTGGATGTGGAAACTGCCTGCACCATCTTGTTTGGAGTGATGCAGCTGGTTGAAGTAAGTTGGGTGGGTGAAGGTCTTCGTTATGATGAGCTGGTCATGGGCCCTTGCACAGGCACCTCACGGGAGGGCTGTGAGCAGTATCTGTAAACAGGTTTCATGCAAACATCGTTATCCTTGGCAGCTGCAGTGAAAAAACTGTGGCTTAAACGAGCGTCTGGTTCCTCAGTCTTTCCTGTGCTATGATCTCATGTTACAATGTGAGCAAACTTCCTATCTGTAAAGAAGGGAAGTAGAGAAGCCTCTGGGGAGCTGAGGTGGATTTTCCCTTCTTCCCATCAGGTGCTACTTTTAGCACAGGGCTATGGTATAACCAGGAGCCTGGGTCAGGGTTAATCAGGGGCTCCTTGCAGCCCTGCTGGTGAGATGCTGACCCACCGTGCCTCTTGAGCTGCTGTTGTGCAAGCAGCATGTGCTGTGGCCTCAGGGGTCCTGCCTGCTTTGGGACCCTGCCCTGCCTCACTGGGGCTGGGTTCCCTTGAAGAGAAAGGCATGGGAAGAGGCCAGCATGTCCAAACCAAGCCTCCAGGAGGCAGGGGGCTGGTGCTGGCATGGAGGGGCTGCATCAGGCAAACTATTCTGGCAAGCTGCTTTATTTTTTTCTAGTCCAAGATCTGGGGCTTTTACTGTGCTTAGGGGCACCCTGGTCATTCAGGGAAGAGAGGAGGGTCTCTGCATTCCCGTGTATTCCCATGGAGACCCATGGCTTCCCAGCTGGGCATAGCTGGGAGTGGGTGAGTTTCAAGTTATGCTGGATCCAATGCCAGCCATCTACAGCAAGAACAACAGGAACTTGTCTGGATACCTTTGGGATCCAGGTGTTTATTTTGATAGTGTGGCTGCGCTTGGATTTGTGCTTGTGATTTTTCTTTTTTTAGAAGCAGTGTGGATCAGTCCTGGCTTGTGCAATTGTTGTACCACGTTCTGGCTTTGTGTTGCACAGGGCTCAGCAGTGGTGTCAGGAGATGTGCCCCCTAAGTACTCTTATTATTTATCCTCATTGCACAAGCTGCACCAAATAAGTACCAGGCATTTCCAGAAATTGCTATTGATTGGGCAACTGCGTTTACAAAGCTAATCAATAAGTTCCCCCCACCACATATTTATTTGTGATACAACTGCTCTCTTTGTGTGCCTCATGTGCTTTCCAGAGCTTGTAATTTGTCCAGTGTAAATAGCTGATTTCATTCTTTTTCCTGGGGAAAAAATAGCCCTGCTATTATAATGCCATGCCTCTTCTGGTGAGGGAGGTGTATGTGTCTTCCTGCCTTTAGGGTGGATAATCCCACCCCTCACAGGAAAAAGATGAAGGGATGGGAAAGAGCCTTGTTGTTTCCTGAACACCAGAGTTACCGAAGTCTCCTGTGGATTTTTGTCCTTTGGCCTTTTCATCCTACTTCTGTTTCTACCGTAATAAGTCCAGCTCTCTCCATGCTGCTCTTCCTGTGGCTCCGTGACACGGAAGATAACGTAATGCTGTAGCTGGGACAGAGCTGTGCAGGCTCTGGTTGGCCAGGCAGGACACATGTGCTGTGCCCCAAGGGCTGTCACCACATGCCCTTCCACACTGGAAACTCCTCTGGACCTCGACCTCCTGTCCCCTACATGCTCTGCCAAATCCTGTAGGCACTTCTCGTTGCTGAAATTTCTACCACTCTTTCAAATGTGACCCAATTGAGTCAAAATTCTTCAAAAGTTCCTTGAGAATGGGACGGATGGTGGTGTCAGTCCAAAAAGAATCTGTTGTGTTGATGGATGAATTGCCACAATATTTAGAGTTCTATTTTGGTTTCAAGTTAAGAAGAATTTGGACATTTTCCTCTTCTGGCCTCAAATTACTTTATTTATGCTGCCACTCCAGGCCTGCTTCCCTAAGATGAGAATGAGAAAGCACATAAAGCCCTTCTAAAGGATTTCTCCACAAACTGGAAACACCAGAATTTTGCAAGACCTTTTTTCTGAAGTGTGGGACTACGAAAAAAGAGGCATTGGCTTTTCTTGCTCTGCTATGTCTGACTATGCCCCCGAACTTGGATATGTGAATGTCCCCAAATATCTTCTCTGTTAAGGAGAAACAAATCTACATTTCATTTTCAAAACCCAATGTATCCCATATTTCTCTCTGAAATTTCCCATTTTGATCTTTACAGTCACCACATTTAGCCCTATTTTACACAATTCACTTTACTTTCACACACAGATCAGCTACTGGATCCAGGATGGGATTTAAATCAACAAGCTTACATATTTTTCCAAGATTTTGAGAGATTTTCTTAGGAACTACTGCCCTGGCCACAATACTAAGCAAGGCCAAAACCAAAGTAGTGTAGAATGTGATGTGTAAGAATATAAATTGTTTTCAAAATAGTAACAGTGGTATCTTTATTGTGTTCTTTCAGAAATTGTAGAACCAGTTGATCAGCCAACCTAAACAGGGCAACCCAAATAATCCTTCTTACAAAAGCATCTTGAAAATCAATGGCAAGGCAGTAGTGTGCTCTGTAAAAGGGACTCCGAGAGTTTTCAAATGTTTTCAGAGGTGCTGTTTGGCCAAGTGGGTGACTGTCCAGCTAGATCACAAATAGCCTAAAACAAACCACAGTAAATGCTGCTTCTTCTCCAGATGATCCTTCCAGGACAGGGAAGGAGCTGAGTGTATTGGGAAGGACAGAGCTTTGAGGATGCTCTGGGTACAGGGCTGGGTGAGCTGAAGGCTGTGGTGACTGCAGAGGGAATCTTGAAACACTGAACAAGGGGAAACGTGGGGGGCACTAGAGTACATGTGCTGGTGGAGGGAAAAGACATGGGGTGAAACTTCTTAGATCGTGAAAAGAAGAATCTTGAGGCCTGAAAAGGCTTGGAAGATAAACAAAGGTATATGATGAAATGCTTTGTTTCTCCTTCTGAAAGAACTCCTGTTGCCCGTTTCCTTGAGGTTTTTAAACAGCAAAAAGGGCTTTCTTTGGCACTGGGTGCAGTATAATATCATGTTCTGAAAAAGTCAAACTGACCTGTGTATAATTAATGTTTCTTTTTAATATACATGAAGGCTTGCAGCCAGTGGAGCTAAGCTCTTAAAATGTGAACCTTTGTCTTCTGACTTTGGTTGAGACTACATTAATTCAAGGCTCTAGACACAACTAAAATTAACTCCTATTCCTTCCTTCTGCTCCTCTGTACACTCAGTTGCTTGTCCACACCCTCAGCTTCTTGGATCGTTGACTCAGATGTTTAAATGGAAAAATACTTAGCACAAGTTTATTGCAATGAGCAGAAGGAAAGAGGGTCTCTGCAAATATCTTGGTTCTTTGTAAGCAGCTGGGTTCCCCTTTGTTTGCTTGACTTCCCAAGTTATTTTCAAGCCTCTAAGGTCATTGCTAGTTAATAGTTGGCTAGAAATCAATAGACAGAGAGATGGTTAAAGATAAGTTTTAATAATGGGTGCAATCAAATTCTAGCAACTTTTATCTCTCTGCTGCTGCCAGTGGTGGGTGGTTTTTTGTGCATTGACTCCATTTATCTTCCAGCTGTACAAACTCCAGGCAGGATTTTTATCTTTGTAAAATAAAAAGTAGAAGCCCACCCTCATGCTTAGTGCCCTGCTGCTGCAGAGCTGAGCCCAAATGTGCTCCAATGTTTTCCATCAGTTTCAACACATTTTCATCCTATTGTCCTGAGGAAACAAAGTCCCTCTACAGGGAGCAAGAGCATGATCATCTTTTGACTGCTCTCTAGATAGAGAGGGCATCTCAAAGATTCAAGGAGCTTTGCTGGTCAGTTCAGTTGTTAAGTGGCTTCTGCACCTTTAATTGAGCATTTTGTTGAAGTTGGGTTTTAAAATCTTCACCTTGGAAGAGAAAGTGCTGTGATTTGATTTATGCCATTAAATACAGGCTTTGCTTAATTTGGAGTGTGCGCAGGGCACTGCAAAAGCCTAATAGTTATCTCTTGCCAGCTGGACATTGCCACACGCAGAGCAGATCACTCACAAATACCTCTGGCGTTGAGTGATCACTGCAACAAGCGTGTTTGAAATGTGCTGGAGACGGTGGCTGCTCTGGGCTTGGGATCAGGTGCTGCATGATGCTGCTTGTCAAGAGCTTCCTTGGCTGCCCACAGCTCGCCTGCTGATCCCGTGCCTGGCACAAGGCTCTCTTCCTGAGGGCTCCGCAGAATTTTATTGGGCTGTGATGCAATGGCTTCCCTTCTGTCCTGGTGCAGCAGATTCACCCACAGAGGTATGGCTGCCACTTCTCTGCGTGCTCAAGCAAGTGAAAGTCTTACACCCTCCGCCTAAAGCCCCGCCAGATGTTTTCACAAATATGACAGGCCACTTGGATGGGGTGCCTGCCAGGAATTTGAGGGACTTGTGCTCAGCTCCCTGTTCTGCCCTGGACTTCATCTTCTGTCCCAGGCAAATTGCATCAGTGCTGTGATTCAGTAGGAGTACAATGGGAATAGCAAGGGTGCCCCAACTCGTGGGATCATTGTGAGGGTAAACACCTCTAAGGCTGCAGGATACTCTGATCAGCACAGCCACATCAGCAACTGTATATAAAGTGATTTGATCTCTTGTGTCTGTGAAATGCTTCAGGGAGCAGTTTGACTTGAGGAAAGGTTTTGGGAGTACTAAACCTGCCCCAAGGTGTGGGAAGGGACTAGGTAACCATCTCAGTGCTCAGGACCTTCTCCTGCGAAAACATTGGCAAATCCTGAGGGTGTTGCCAAACTGGCATGTCAGCTGAAAATTTGCAGAAGCACCAGAGGCACCTGAGGTTCCCCTGTTGTAAAATCTATGTCCAGGCCATGAATCAGAGAAATAAATTTGGTTTGTGAAATTCAGGGCTGTGGATTCATTCTGTTGAGTGACAAAGAGCTGCAGGGCGTAATTAACTAGCCAAAACTACCTGCTCAGGAATTGCCAAGAGCCTGCGAATGTTTTCAGTTTCTCTGGCATACTGAGACACTTCAGTGTGTGCAAGAGTTGCTGGGAACTTGCAAAAGTTACCAGTGGCTGCACTGCCCTCTCAAAGCTTGCAATCTCCTTACACACATCACTTCTCGAGAAGAGGTTTTCCTACTTCCTGTCACCTGCAGCCCTCCCTCCTTTCTGTAAGCATTGGTCTGGCTGGAGAAAGACCTCCTTGGCTAATGGCATTACTTGTCATCCACTATGGGCAAAAGCTGGTTTGGCAATTTCAATCAGCCCAAGGGGCACCTGCTTGAGTAAATGAAAAACATCAGGGCATTACTTTTAATGATTTGCTGGTGGATAAGGTCTGGACTGCTCATTACAAGCCCTCCTGGAGATTCGTGTTCTGAATGATTCTAATAGTAACCTCTGAGTAACTACACAATGTATTACATAAAGGCAAAGTGGCACAACAAAGAATGGTAGAAGGTCTTGGAGGGGGCACATCTTGAACACCCAGACAGCACATGGAGTCCATTTTCATTATGAGACATAAATGAAGACTGTTCACATGCAGAGCATTTCACATTTATATGTAAATAGAGTATGCAGTTTCAAAATTAACAGGTGAGAGCTAAGTTGCCAGTTTGTAGTTACTAGTTTGAAGAAAGAGGGCACCTCAATGGATTGAAGGTAATCCTGTTTTTATGGGTATCCTAGGATGCAACCTCTCTGCAGTGGCATTGTCTAGCACACCAACTCATCATATTGTCTAGGAAATATTTCCTAGGTGGCCTATCTCCTGTGTATAATTTCCAGTCCACTTTAGGAGGTAAAATCTCTGCATTAATGCTCTGGATAATACATTAGAAGAGACAAATGTCTTGCCCCAGTTTTAGCAGGCTTTCTTTGCCGTGGATGTTGGCCATAAAGCAGTAAAACTTAAATACAGCTGAGAACCTATTCCTGCTTTCAGTGGTCAAATCATATCATACCATACCTCTCAATCAACCTGCTAAATATAGTTTAATTCCTCCTGATCTGTCTTCTGAGGCTGGAGGCTGTTTGTCCATCCGTGAGGATCAGCAGGTGAGAACGGAGTTTCCTGGTGCTTCTAAAGGACAGCCTGTGAACCTGTGCACGCTCTGTGCCCCTGCCTCTGGTGCTGTGTGAGTGCAGTGTGGCCAGTCACACCTGGCACAGAGCCACACCTGAAACCCAAACCTTTGCTGGGCTGATAAGCCAAGCCGTGTAACGAGAAAGGAACGCTCTGCCTTGCTTTTGAACACACTCAAGGACGCACACAATGTCAGCTTGTCCAAAGGCAGGAGGGATTTGTTTGAAAAGAGATGCAGGGAAAAAAAGAAAGTAAAACCCATATTTTTTTAATACTGAGCAAACAAAGTGAGGGTTGGGATGTTTGTGGATTAGGACCTAAAATCTGTAAGCATTAAGCTTTCATTTGTTTTCAATAAGGCCAAGGTCACAAACAACCTGAAGTTGTGGCTGTGTTGCTTTGCATGAAGAGTTGGTTAGAGTTTGTGAATGAGCAGTAAACTTGGCTCAAAACTACTTTTCAAAGGCCAAACCTATTTGCTCCTTAGCATCAAATATGGTTTGAGTTTTGTTCAAGGCAAGAATAGGGATGTTGGCATCAAATGTTTTCCCATGGCTTGCAGGCAGCATTTTGACTTCTGTTTCAAAAGGGTATTTTTGATTTGCAGAACTTTGGTTTGAAAGTGTGGAAAGAGGGAGGGCAAACTCCAAACACAGAATGTTGCTTGTCAAATTAAATGTTTTGGACAGACCCTGAAGTAGGTTTCCCAATAACCTTTGTTTGTCTGAAATTGTGTGTTTTCCACTTGGTTGTCAAGGGCGAAGAAAGGAAAGTCTTCCTTGTAGTCCCACCTTAAATCAGAGTATCAGGTAGGAGATCACATAAAGGTTCTGGGCTCATTACTTTGGGTGCAGCACAGGCAAGTAGCAAAAACAACCTTCCCCTCCCTGATGAACGCCTGAACAGGAATTAGACAGGATGCAACAAGTGGACAAAACGCAAATGGGAGTGTTGGAGGAGGATGAAATGAGGAGGAAGCTGTGCCTCGCCAGATGGGTGTGAGGGGCAGGCTTGTGGCAGAGAGGTGTTTTAGGGAACTACGTTTAAGGAAAGATGCTACTCTGCCTGCTGATGCGAATTTTGAAGCCCGCATGGTAAAAAATAATCTCTGCTGTTTTTGGCATTAGTGACTGGTAGTTTCATCAACAAGACCTGAATGTGAATGCTGTCATGGGAGTTTCTGTTTTCCTCACTGTCTCAGATCGTGCTGTAAGTCATGCTCAGAGCCTGTTGATGCTGTCTGGGCCCAGTGCCAAGGCCCATGCAGGAACCATCTGGGGGCAGGGGGCTTTCTCTCGTGGGCAGTCAACCCAAAGGCTTTTCACCTTCAGAAAATGTCAGTTAACAGATCGAAGATGCTCGAAAATGCCGACTGCTCCTGGTTCCTGTTGTCTGCAAACTGGAGTGTGGGTGCTCAGGTCATGACTCGAATAAACATCAGAGTAGGATTCTCAGCAGCAGCCAAGT
Organism: Brachypodius melanocephalos; assembly: GCA_013398615.1. Lineage (NCBI taxonomy): Eukaryota > Metazoa > Chordata > Aves > Passeriformes > Pycnonotidae > Brachypodius > Brachypodius melanocephalos. Next base: position 9,722,463 of record VZSR01000247.1, read on the forward strand.
GCCTGAGCACTGTGCAACCCAGTGGCTCTCAGACACTCACAAAGATATTCTTGTTGATCCTTCAGCAAGTGCTGAACTGGGGACTTAGATCAGACTCTTGCCTGGAGCCTGTGATTCTCAAAGCAGCTCCAGGAAGACATGTGCAAACTTTTAACTTGGTTCAGCTCCCTTTGACACCTCTGGAAATGTGTAGTCAAGGCAGAGAACAGGGATGAAATGAGAGGCACCGCAAGGTAGCACTGCAGCTACCAAATAATGGTTCAACATTTTTTCCTTCCACAGCTGATCAATAGGATCAGTTAAAACTGTGGTCATGAACAAGCAGTTGATTGATATCTGTGCTCTCAAGACTTCATGATTCTGTTGCCATTCAGGTAAGGACCCTCTTAGTGGGTTTCTCCAAAAGAAATGAGAATAGCTACTAAACTAAAGGAGAATGTTATTTGCTAGCCACAGAGTCCTGGGCTGATAGGAGGAAGTTTCTAGCAGAGTTTGAAATTTTTTCCCAGTAGGAGCAACCAATGTAAGAATGTCCTGCACAAGGATGTGGCTTGAAAGAAATTTAAAAATTGTCGCAATTATAAGAAGAAAATGTTTGCAATAGCAAAAGCCTAAACGTAGTTTTCTGTGAGTCTTTCCAACTTCTTCTTCCACTTGTGATCATCCTGTGATATCAGCTCTTTTTCAAAGCAAACTGGACTAAAACCGACCTCCTTGGTATCATTTTCAGTCTATTCCCATCCCTAACCAAGCTATTAACTTGCAGTATTGGTTATTAAAGGCACCTGTGACCCTCTGCAAATCTCCAGAGCCATCTGACTTCCTGCTTCTCCTTCCTGATCTGGTTTGAGGTCAAGATCTGAATATGCTTTAGCACTCCAGTCCAATTAAAAAATTCAATTTGTGTTTAAAATTTGTTTGGGGGGTCTTTAATTCCCTGCCGTGGATTCCTCCCCTCCTTGCAAAGTCATAGGGAAAAGCACGTTCAGTGTTATTAAATGACTCGCCAAAGTAGCCCAGTGGCTTAGAGGGCTTATGTGAGGCTTAGTGTACTCAATGGAGCACGGTGGGATTCCCAGCACTGTCTGCCAGGTCAGGAGTTGAACTGGAGCTATCTGAGTGATATTATCCAGGATGCCTGGGGACAGAGGAAATTAAAAGTCACTAACGCTTATTGCCCTGAACCAAGACTCAATTGCAGAAGCACCTGCAGGGTTGGCCTGCACACCTACTGATTTTTTTTCCTTTTTTTTTCTTTTTTTTTTTCCCTTGGTTGACTCTTAAATGTGTTTTTATTTCCAAGCCAGTGGATGGCATAAGGCTGGCTCTGGATGGCTGAAATAGTCAGAGATGAGGCAGAATGGGATTCACTGATGTGCAAAAGACCTTGGACACTGTTGGGAGTGAGGGGGAAGAGTGATGGGAAATGAGCAGCTCTTTCCCTTTTGACTTGTGATCTCTAAGCCTACAAAAAATAAATGTGGGTGATGGGCTTTGCAGCCTGACTGGGAAGGGTAGTGGAAGCAGGGGAGAAACAGGCTAAGGCTGTCCCAGAATTTTCATTACAAGGTATTTTTCAAGGAAAATCTGGGATTTCAACTGACCATAATTTTCTTTTTACTGGGAGAAATATCTGCTCTTGAATTCCTTCCCCCACTTCTTTCTTTAGCTGGAAGTTAAACTAGTAGAAATAGTTTTGGATCAAATGAAGCATCCCTCTTTCATTTTTTGCACTTTTTAGAAGATAATAAAAAAGTTTTATTTAAAAGAGATTGGCGTAGAAATGTGAAATATCAAGGTGAGCTGAAAGTTCTGGAAAAAAATTCTTCAGTTTGACTCAAAATAAAACCTTCAGATTATTTTGAACTGCCGGTGAACCGAAAAATCAGTCATTTGCACTAATGATAAGTAACTGGCAGGTTGTTTTGCCTGTCAAATTCTGTGTCTTGTGGAGTGAGCACATTGTTGTCTTCTGACATGATCTACTGAGCTGTTTAAAAAAAAAAATCAGATACAGCTCCTCTCTGTCGGCAGTAAGGCTGGCTGACAGGTGCAAGGCACTTACATTCTCATGTCTGGGCTGTGGGGATGAGGGACCCCAACCCCAGTTGTGGTCTCAGAAACCACCATGGCCTAATAAACACACCAAAACTTTCCTCTGAGTAGTGATGTTCAGAGACTGTCACAGCAATAACCGCTGATTATCTGGATGGCAGCGGCATCTGCATGCAGCCACCCGTGCCAGGGCAGGACACAACACCACAGTGTTTCCCAACAGGGAAGCCAGAGGATAAGGTGCTGGGGGAGGAGGGAATAACAGTGCTGTCTTAGCCCTCTGCTAAGGGCTGGTGTCACCCATGACCACAAACAAGGGCAAATGACAAAAATCAGCTGGACCGACCAGTGAGGTAAAGAAAAATGAAAAAAAAAAAAAACCCAAACTGGATATCTCCTAGTTCCTCTTTCTAGTGGGAGATGGATCTGTGTATCGGGAAGAAAGCTACCTTCTCCCACAAATATATGTTACACACCCCATATATCTTGACAATTGTACCTTGGTGCTTGTGCTTGTTTCCCCTTGGGTGCTTTTCTGATAACACTGCCAGGGGAGCAGAGTGCCTCACAGACTAGATGGACAGGAAAGAACAGGGGAAATGTAATAACTGTAATTTCATGGTACCTCTGCCAGGTGACCCGAGACTCGCTGAGGGAGGTGGTGTCTGAGCTGGAAGGAAGCTCTGGGAAACTGTGTGAAGGTCTGGGTTCCACCTGAGGTGCATCTGGTGGTTGTGGTTAAGGCAGAAATCTGGTAGTTTGGCAGCTAAACCAAATCAGAGTTTAGGGTTGTGTGTGAAAGAGCTGCCGGTGTGGGCCAGCCCTCTCATCTTCGCATGGTTCCTCCTGTCTGCTGTGCTGGTCCCCAGGGGTTTGTGGCTCTACAGAAGCAGCGGCAGCTCAGCAGGAGCCTGCCCAGTGCAGCTCCAGGCTGGCTGCTGGTGAGGCTCTTGGCAGCTTTGCCAGGATGTGGGGACAAGCCTGAGGCTCCCCTCTGCGCAATGGGAGCTGTGGGACTGAATGGTTCTGGCAGAATAGTCTATTTAAGTGCTCTAGGGCTTAGGTTATGCTGGGTGATTCGGTGTTTTAGTTCTGTCAGACCCTGCATGGTTGCTGCCCTAAGGAAAGGGCATCAGTCTAGTGAGTAGAGCATGCACAGGAGCCAGGTCTAGATCTACCATCAGCTGGCTGTCATCTCGGGGATTCTTGTGTGTGGGTAAAGAGCAAAACTCAGTAACTATAAACCTTATTTCTCAGAAAAGTAAGAGATGATACAAGTAAGTATCACTCTAGAAGCTAAACAAGCTGCTGGAAAACCTGAATACAGCAACACATGGGGCTGTGCCCCCATCCCCCACTTGAAGAAAAGAATTCCTTTCATTTTCCTTCCTTTACTTAGCTTTATTCTCTAAAACATGAGGTGCCAGGTCCATCAGATCCCTGTGAAGAGGCACGGTCACAGTCAGTGTGTACTCATTGTTCATTTGTTCAGAAGACATCGTGCACACAGTCTTGTTTGTTTTCTGTTTTATTTCCTAACTTAAAAAAATCCAAAGCACCATCTTGGGTCCTTGATGCCTGTTTTCCCAGATCAGTCAGGTACCAAATCATGGTGCAAATAACACTACCAGTAAATGGCTGCTTTCCCTGTGCACCCTCCTGTGTGCCCCCATGCTTTGTTCCAAGGGAAGAGGCATGAAGGCTGCAGGAGTGATGGTGCTTTCTGCAAGCCCCATCTGAGGGCTCAGGAGTTGGGCTCAACAGGCAGCACCGGCTGCCAGGTCCTGCCTTTACTTGCTGGTTGCATTTCCTTATCTGGTGATGGCTCCTGGTGCCAAGTGCTGACTGCCCTCACGTACACGGGCATCTTTCTGCTCCTCTGCCATGAACGTGACCCGTGTCACGTGCTCCTGTTTGGTCCTGACCCTTCTTGTGGTGAGAAAGGACAACAAGAACTAGCTCTTCAGATTGGTATTCACACCCTGGGTGCTATGTCATGCATGATAATTCCCATGCCCTCCTCAATCTTACTCCTTTTGCCTTCCTCCTGTTACACTTGGCCCTATTGAATTTTCAAGCCGAAGGAATAATTTCTGGTTTTTAAGTTGCGTAGGTCACCACAGAACAAAAACTGCATGTCTTTTTGCCTCTATTCTGTTAGTCAGCTAACAGAATCTCATCTCCAAATAACCCTCTAGCCCTCAAGGATCTAACTACCTCTGCTTCAAGGATCTCTTCTGCTTCCTGCCACTGCCAGGCACAGGCTGCCCACAGTCCCTTTCTGACTCAGCTCTGCTGAGGGTGAAGCAGTAGCTGCCTTCCTTGGCCACTTCTGCCAAAGGTGGAACTTTCCAGATGGATTAGAGCTACAGCTTAAGGGTTGCAGTACAAAGTGTCTGTTGTGCTTTGGTAGTCTCTTGGAAAAAGAAGCCAGAGCAAATCAGTTTCATTTATAGAAGGGCCATTTCTCTACTGTATTTCTAAAAATCAATACAGAATAAATCCCGTGTGTTAGTGGAGGGGTGTGCATTACACTGCAGCTATCACTATCCCAACCTGAGGCCAAAAACCGCCGAAGGGTTTGGTGAGTTTCCTTAGTTGCATTGGACAGGATAAAAACACCAGGAGAACGCTTGCTCCAGGACAGAAATCAGCTGCCCCCTTACCAGTGTCACCTCTGGGTACTCTGTGCACCCATGAGCAGACAGTTTGCACCATCTTAAGAAGCAGCAGGTATTGACCACGGAGGTCTTGGGTGGCAATTTCCAGCAGAGAAAGGAATTAAACTATCCATAGCAGCCAAATAATTCCTGACACCCAGGACAATGTGCTGGGTCAGTAAAACTTGTAGCATCTGGTCAGTGTCCCGTCTCTTAAAATAATAGGCTCTGCCCTGGAAAACAGATTATAGGATGTAATTCTGCACCACCAGGAAAAGGACAAGGCAGGATTACTGGATCTTTTTCACTCATCGTAACCTGTGACCTACTTCTCCAGAAAGAAGGTGAGTAGGTCAGGCTGGAAGAGGTGACAGCTCTTTCCACAAACCTTACCCAGCTCGGAAGAAATTGCCCACACAGCAACAGGAAGGAGTTAAACCTTAAAACAGGAATGCAAAAAATCTCCACTGGACAAAAAAACCCCCAACAAAACAAAAAAAACCCCAAACCAAACCAAAAAAACCTCTTTAATTTTTAGCTTTTCTTTATGGAAGTGGCAGGACTTTGTTTACACTGAATGTAAAGCCAAACCAAGATCAACATGTCCTTGATTTTGCTTTGCATGTAAAGTACTGCATATTTACCCCTTGCCACCTAATTTGTGAATTTGCCAGGAATCAAAACATCCATTTTAACTAGCCTGGATGACAGCAAAATATGAGTACAGCTAGATCATTATCTAAGGCATGGTTATGATGTACTGAGGGTGATGTTTGAAACTCTGATGAACTATAAAATCCATCCAGACATAGGAGAATAAAACAAAAATTAAAAAATAACACCACCACCACTCCCTCTCCCCCTCAAAAAAACCCCTCCAAAAGCTAAACCAAAACAAAAAAAAACCAAACCAAACAAAAAACCAACAACAAAACAGACCCACAGAAAAATCTTATTTAGTCCAAAAGCTGATTGTTGGTAGAAATTAAACTGGAACATTTCGGGTTAAAAATATTTTCTCTGTGGAAAAGCAGTAGAGGCCTGGGAACTATCCAAGGTTGGATGTTGCAACCTGCTTTGAGACAGGCCCACGGGTGAATCCCAGCCTTTGCTGAAACTCTCTGGCCTGTCCCCAGGGGAGAAGGAAGCTGCAATTCACCCTTGGGCCAAAAAATCTGGTAGGAAATGGAGTCCATCTGGAGACCAGGGGAAGGGAAACCCCCAAATCTCCAATGTTTGTGCAAGTCAAGGGTTTTTGAGGGGCAGAGGAGGAGTGAGAAGTCAGCATGGGCTGGAAGTGATGCATGAACTGCTGCACAGAGGCTTCAGGATTATTTATTTTTGTGGGTGCAGTTGGTCTGATTTCCCCTGAGTTGTCTGTCTTGATGAAGGCACCATGACCATGTAGAGAAGAGTCTGTCTTGTGTAAATTGTTCTTTATATTTGGTTGGTTTTCCCCTAGAAACAATTTGGTAGGGAATAGCAGGCTTTGAACTTAAACTAAGTCTTTATGAGAAAATGCTGCTAAAAATGTTTTTTATACAACTTTTGAGTTTAATGATCTGGAAGGATTTCTGACTTTCAGTACTTGCACCTTAATGTTTTTCAGAGCATAATGTTCAACAGGGAATAAAAAAGGGGAGTCTTCATCAAATCTGAGACTGTCAACATTTTATTCCGTTATTCCCAGGTATCAGACAGTGCAGGTATTGGTCCATTGGAATCCTGGAGTAGGAATAATTTAGCTGCTTGGTGATCTGTCCAAGTGTTGGGAGGTCTCATGACATTTGATGCCTTAGTTTCCTCATTTGTAGAACAGAAATTGTTATGGTTTTCTTCTGCTTTCCAAACACCTTTGAAAGCTGGACAGCGATGCTCGTATGATGTTCTAGTAAGCAATTCATGAAAAAGATGTATACATGAAATAAGCTAAACATGAAGAAAAGGAGATTTTTACTTTCTAACTCTTTTTGTAACCTGTCTTACAAAGGAAGGGGAAATCCTTCTGCAGCTCAGGTTGCAAACTGAGCTCAGCTGCATTATTAGACATCAGAAAATCCAGCCTGGCAGGAGCAAGAGGAAGCCAGCCTTCCTACGCATCACTGTCAGGGAGCTATTGCCTTCACTCCAGTGTGGTGGTAATGAATTGTCTCTGGAACTGTTGAGCTTTTTATTTCTGCATCTTGGCTCTCAGGAAAGGAAAGTGCACAGGATTTTCAGGGTTGCTAAGAAAGCAGCAAGTGACATCAATCTGAATCTTATGTTGTTGTAGATGCACAATGGAGGTTAATAAGGTTAGCTGGAAGTGTTAATTGTTCTACACTGCTTGCTGTCTATGCTTGCTCTGGAAAATTCATGCATAGCAGCAGCTGAAAACTCAGCAAAAAGTGCTTTAACAGAGGAAATGGGCAACATTTGGCCCAGTAAAATCATAATGCAGGTGGCTGAGAAATCACTCACTCAATTATATGCATGAGGGGGACTCCATTTAAGAGCAACATTTGGAGCTTTATGGGCAACATAAAAGGAGAGAGAATGAGGTTTTTATATCGCTGCGCTCGGCTGTAGAAGAAGCAGGAGGTTGTTTCTCACCCTTTTGCATATGCTTGGACTGTGCAGGGAAAATGAAAATGTCTGCTCAGAGATTTGGATGACACCTGGAGACGATGGGCTGGAGCTATCCCAGAGACCCCCTGTACACACCCTGCTACAGCCCCTCTTACAGAGAGATTTTGTGTGCTCATGACTGGGCAATGACAAAACAAAAGCCACATTCTAAAAATAAAACCTTTGGCTCCTTTACTAACAGCGAACTCTCAAAGCAAAAGAAGTTTTCAAAAAAGATGATCATAATTAATTGCTGCTTTTCTAGTCCCTTGGCAGTTGTTACAGCAAGCAAAGTAAGATTATCTCCCAGCACGCACAGCTCCTGCCATTTTTATCATCCTTCCGTCTCCTGTAGGGACCCTGCCCCTGGAATATCACGGTTAAATCTCTTTATTAAAGTTTCTTTTCTAATGCTTATGTTGGCTGAGAGAAAAAACACAGGTAAGAGTGCACACCTCTCGTGTCAAAGTACTTGTATTTTCTTTTGCTTTAAATTCTTCTAGTGCCTTAATCCCTGATTTTTGTGAGGCTGGGGCTGACAGTGCTGTAACTCTGGCACTGCAGTGGCTGTGTCCATCCTTTCCTCCAGGCAGGCCAGTACCTGCACTCTCCCCATCACTCCTTCCTACTGTGGATTAGAGGAACCAAAACATTTTATTTTCTGCTGCTGTCAATCGGTCTTTTAATCTCTTTAGAGAAGATCCATCCACTAGCTCAGTGCTGTCTCAGAATTTCTAACAGAGAAGTGCCTAATTTATTTTTCTATTAAACAAAATACAAAACTACCACAAATACCTTAATCTTTTTTTCCTGCTGTAAAGCTTGACATCTGGGCCTGTAACAGCTCATCAGTGGATTTGTGAGATGAAGCAAATGACATTTCTATATAGAGCATTGGTTGCTGTAGAAGTCAGATGGTGAAATGGAACTGCAAAGAATTTGGTATTGAGCGATGATCTTCATCCAGGGATCCCGGGATACAGGAGCCCCCGCTTTGCTGACACAGATGATGGGTGGCTTACTCCAGCCTGCACAGCAAAATTGGCTTCAGAGCTGAGCATCTCTGGAGAGCTGCACAGCCAGCACGAGCACTCTGGAGCAGGACTCACATCTCTGTGAGTATAAAGCTCTTTGTTGTGACAAGCCTTTGACCCTGGTGTGGACAGAAGTGCAGTTGTAAGTAGCTGTACATGAAACGCTCATTGCACCCCTGGCATGCATGCAATCCACCTGGGTGTTTGACTGCTCCAGTGCCTGGGCAGAAGAGAATTTTCTTCCCTACACACATGCTGTTTAGGCTGTATCCTGTATAAACATTGTTTCTGTGTGTTAAAACACAGCATGAGATCATGGCAGCACTGCCCTGCCCTGCCCTCGGCAGCCCCACTCCAGAAAAAAGGGCTGGGAAGCAGTTCCCAGCAAAACTGCTGGGAGTACAAAGCCAGACAGAAACCCAATGACCTGAAGCAGTTTTAAGATGAACCTGGTAAAGTCCTAGGATATGTTTACTTCCAGCAGCAGGAGACTGGACTCAGAACCCTGAGTCTCCCCTCTGTCCCCAGTTTGTCCCCCTGAGGGCTGGGACCCGGTCTCTGCCCTGGCCACACCTATTGGTTTTTCCGGGGCTGAGTCCAGGCTGAGCTTTCCCCTTCCCGCTGGTGCTGAACGCCCGGGCCCAGCTCTGCTTGCCCAGGATAGCTCCTTGGCTGGGGCCAGGGGATGCCCCCGACGGTGGGGAGGGAGGGCTGCCCCTGACTGCGATGCCTTGCACTGCAGAGAGGCCGGAGTCCCTCTGCAGGGGACCGGGGTTCATCTCCCTGAAAGCAAACTCAGAGTAGAGGCACGTGGCTGTGAGGATTTTGTGTTCCTCAGGATCGCTTTGCTCCTCCCCAAGTGCCCAGCAGAGCTGTGATGATCCTGCTGTTTCCTCTCCCATGGGATTTGCTCTGGCAATGCCAAGCTCTTCATGGCTTGCCCAAAAGAGTCAGTGGAGTTCAGGGATGCTCCTTACACAGGTATTTTCCAGTGTGTTTCTGTGTGGATGGCAGGAAGGGTTGGAAGGAATGGGGCACTCAGTTAAGCACCCCTCTACCCAGTACCAGCAACCTCCATGTGTTGAAACATGTGAGGATATCCTGATTATCACCAATTAGAGCATCTCTGTGTTTCTGGTGTTCCTGAACAAATCCTCCATCTCTTTCTCCTACTTTTAATCTCTGGAGGGGCTGGGCACTGCCAGGCAAATTCTGCCCATGATGATGTGCATAAACCTTGTGCAAAGGTAATTGATGTGCTTCAGTGAAGGCTGGAAATCTAGTTCTGTGCTCCAGCTTGTACATTCAATGGCAAAGATATTCAGACCCAGCTGCACCGTCTCAAACCACATCTGATCAAATCTGAATCAGCAGCGAGAACTTGCTGATTCCCAGAAATTCCATGCCTTGTAAAGAGAGAGCAGTGATGGTTTTCTGTCAGCCAGCCACTCAGTCAGCACTGTGCTCCAGCCCCTGGCAGGACATGAGGGTGTTAAACTGGTGTCCCAAGAGGAGCCCAGGATATTCATGGCCATCAGGAGCTCTGTGGCACTCTGCTAGAGAAGGAGCATCTGACTCCTGCTGCCTTCCATCCTGGGGAGTTATACTGGCTTTTTGCACTGTTAGCTGAGCCTTCTATTGTAAAGAATTCAAAAGCTAGAAGAGTCCTGTTGTTACTGAGACTTCAGTTTTGCTATGATAGAGGAAAATGTTCTGACAACATTCATCTTATGGTATTTTTTTAATGAAACCTTCCAACTTTGATTGTGGTGATTATTCATATATATATGAAAATACAGGCACGTATATATGTGACCTACTGGTAATTGAACATAAGCATAAAATACAGCTGGTTAGAATTTTATTTTCTGGAAGATATTTCAGTGTGATCCCTTTCTGCCTGGAACCCATGGTAACACTTCAAATTCTCCTGTGGAACAGAATACATTTCTTTACCTAGCATGCAGTTCACCTGCCTGTTAAAGGCCTGGATGGGGCCAAAGAAGGTTTATGGCTTTAAAAATTACTTTGGAAGCTGTTAGGAACTATGTGGGTATTAATGGAAGCCACCTCAACAGCTGGGAAGGTGTTTCCTTATTGTTGGACCCTACTGTGTCGTGTTGGACCGAAGGGGCTTTCCTGTCTATACTTGGTGCAAACACAAAGTGCAGACTGCTCCAGCCCAAGCACAGGCACCTGGAAGCAGGAAAACTCAGCTCTGTTCCTGCTCTTGTGAGCTTTCGAGTGCCTGTTGCTGTTTCATTAGAGAATCTGTAGGTGAAGGCATGTCCAGAGTTTGGTGCTAGAGGTTCTTTGCAGTTCTAAAAGCAAATCAGTGGTGAACTCAGGACAAACTGGGTTTGATTTGTGGAAACATTCACAAGGACACTGCACTGAAGTGGCTCTGAAATAAGTAAGACCTCAAGAAGCATAGGAAGATGCATTGGGTCTGTCTAGAGAGGTACAGAGTGATCTGTCAGTGGAAATTTATCTTTATAGAGCTGCTGTGGGGTGGCCCCTGCAACCCAGCACTCAGGCACAGAGTGCCTGATGATGCCTCATCACTTCCCTTAGAAGAAGGGAGATAAGGAAATAAAAGAATCCCAGAAATGGCTTTATCAACTAGCAATTCTTTGTCAGGTTTTCATCAATATAGTGTAGAGTGGGGCCAGAAGTCTGGAGCTTTGCTTGATAAAGAGATTTATAAACATACTGAAAGAAAAAAAATTGTAGCAAACACATTACCTTTTTTCTCTGTTGTACAATAGCACCAAGTGGAGAGTATTAGTCACTTCTGGAAGTGGGAAAGGAATTTTACAACATAGAATCACATCTTGCTTCTCTCTTCCTTTTTCCAAGATTTTGTCCATCTGTTCCCTTTTTGAAAAACAAACAAACTATTAATACATTGCTTTGATGGAGCCTTCTGTTCAAGGCTCTTAAAGGGCTGTACAGATATTCATGATATTACTTGTCAGGAAAGGCTCCAAGAGATAAATATGAAATTCCTTGCTTCCCACAGGGCAGATGCCAGAGAGGTTGTGTGAGTGCATGTGTGCAGTGCTGACATCACAACTGGCGCCCTGACTTTAGACTCTGGAGAGCTTGCTCAGTCCCTGGCTTTATCTCAGCATTCCTTTTTCTCAGCATGTACTCAGGACTGTACACTAGCTGCCTATTCCATCTGTGTCTCAGTTCCCCTATTTGTAAAACACAGGCATTTCTTTTCTTTTGCTCTTCCTTGCCATCTGCACGCTGTGACCTGACTTCAGCTGATGCACAGGCACACGGTGATCCATTCCCTGTGGACCTGCCCTTGGCTGGGGGGTTATTCCTGCAGCGTGCCATAACCAGAGATTTCAGCAACAAAATACTTGGTGCTGGACTGGCTGGGTCGGCCAGCAATATCAGGGTAGTCCTGGCAACAGCACTCACTCACAGCTCCCCTAATGCTTGCCAGGATTCCTAGGCAGGTTTTCTGCCTGTACCAAAATCTTTGCTGCTGATGTTGGTCTGAAAGGCAGCTCAGAGGGGCCTGCCAGAGCTGCTGTTGCTCCTTTATCTGCATCACCACCTCTCTAAATCCAATGTGGTACAAAGACATGGGGCAGCGCAGCCTGTGGAGGCAGGACCCCTGATTCCAAACCTACCTAAATTTTCTCTAATGAAGGCACTGGTGGCACCTGTAAAGCACCAGAGAAAATGTACATGTGTCAGGGACTGCAGATGGAGAATCTCCCCTGGAAAGGACTTTCTGAAAAATCTTCTTGTTGCCAGAAACATCAGAGATAGGCACTGCCAGCTTGGGACTGTAGCCCAGTCATGATGTTGTCTTAGTCGGTTTTTTTGGTCCTTTTTGTTGGTGGAAGAGAGAAAAGGATAAATTGCATAAGGTGCCCCAGATGGAAAGGTTTTGTTATCAGGGAAAAGGCAGAGGCATCCAAGAAAGGAAGGAACCAAATCTATCCAGCACCGAAATGTATTCAGGAACATCCCAATTGCAGCTTATCGGAAGTCAGAACCTCGGAGCCCCGAAACAATGGCATCTTAAATCCTTTAATGAGAGAGCAGCCAATGTGAAGTTTTGGGTTTTATAATGAAAGATACTCTCTCTTCTCACTCTGTTTTGAAATAGAGCTCGTGATGGTTTTCAAAATACACTCTCCAAGTCTAAGTTGGCTTGCGAGCCATTTATACCAAACACAGACTCACAAATTTGACCAGACCCAAATGAAAATGGTTTTCAGCAATATTGCCCAGTTCCTGGGTTCCTCTTTATTGCAAAATTGTTACAGCTGGGCATAAATGGCAGGTTCTCCTCAGGAGCCTGGGTTTAGGAGTGTGGTGGGACTATAGGATGTGAGCAACGTAGCAGACAGTCCTTGGGTCAAGGAGAATAAATGATCAGGCTATTTACTGTGTACCAACATAGAAGGAAGACTGCTTGGATGATCTGAGTGGCCATGGAGAACAGCTGGATCATTTACAGGAGGGCAGATATCAAAGTGTCTCCAACCAGGAGCAGTGCAAACAATGGTGGAAGTACTCAGTGTGTGTCTAAAGCAGATGTTCACAGGCAAAACCTGGATAAGAAGACACCTGTCTGAAAGGATCAAATGTTTCTTTCTTTGCCCCAGTAAGAGTCAGTCTTGGGGGAAAGTGGCTTTTTATCACAAGATAACTGGGGGGAGGAAAGGCTTCTTTGCTCCAGCAGAAATCCCAGCCTGCAGGACTGGGGTGCCTGCATCCACATTTAGAGTGTGGGGGATCTACCCTGGACTTGTTTTTTTGGCTCATGAATATGCCACGTGTAGGCAGAGAGGACTGAAAGAGGGAATATGGATCTGGTGCCCTTCCAGAGTAAACAGAGAGGCACTGCTGGAGAGCAGTGTGGGGGGACTCTAGGCAGCGTGTCCATCTCTGGAGTGGTGGGAGGAAATGAAGTTTCAGAGGGCAGCTCTGTTCCTTCTCTGATCTCTCACCACCTGCCACCACGAAAGCCACTGAACCTGTAAGCAGAGAAATTCTCTCTTCTGTGAGATCTCATGACTACTTGGTGGCAAGTGACAAGATATCTCTTGTTTAATGGCAAAACAAGATATTTCAGGACTGGTGGAGAATAGTGAGAGTTCAGCACAGTGTGTACTGAAGAAATTAAACTAGACACTGTTGTGCAATTTCTTGTCATGACTTGGCATGACCTCCATTATACCCATGAGATCACCTCCAGTGAGTATCAATAGTCTCTTCCACTATGTCTTAATGTATTTTTAATACCTTGTAATTACCAGAAAAATCATATTGTTTCTGGAAGCATTCACTGCAACATTTAGTTATGCATTTATCCTATTGTCTGTGAATTCAGGATCCTTAGTTACCCTGAGCCCAACACCTGCAAATGGAAAAAGGAGGTTAGCAATATATACCCATGACAGTTTTAAAATAACATTGGAAGTCTTCGTTATCTCTCCTTAGTAAGTACAAAGTCTGATACAAATGATGAAAGGCAATTCCTAGAACCTTGATTGGGGTATTTTGAGTTGTTGCAACTTACTGATGACCTGGTCAGTTAAACCTTCCACATAGCTTTAGCTCTAGCTTTTTAAGTTGTTTATCAAATACCACACCTTTTCACAGCACACAGATATTCAGTAGCATGTCAATGGTATGCTGCCCATCAGAAGAAAGCTCTTGTGGGGTTTTCTTACTGGACCTTTGCTTAGCTACTAGCTTAGGATGCATTGTTACTCATCTTGAATCAAAATTAACTGGGATTTATGAGACTGTGTAAGGCCCCAAAACGTTCCAAGCAGTAAATATGGATTGGTGAGCAGAGCACACATAAAATGAGTGATGATAAGGACTGTGCCATAAATATAACTAATCTTACAGCTATTACCTCTACTTCAGTTGACTATGACAATAACACTTAACGCTTTTGAGCAGGGGACCTCAGGTCACTCTGTAAGGAATTCTTGTTCACATTATACTGGCAGCGAAAATTCATATCCGGAAGATATAGTGAACATCTGAGACTTGAACAAACCATTACATATTGTAGAAGCATAGAATAATTTTCATTGGAGGAGACCTTTGAAGTCACCTAGTCCAACCCTCCTGCCAAGGGCAAGGGCACTTTTCATTATACCGGGTTGCTCAAAACTCCATCCAACCTTGTTTTGACCACTTCCTGGGCAACTTGTTCCAGTGTTATATCACTCTCACTATAAAAAAAGCTTCCTTCCATCTAGTCTAAACCTGCCCTCAGTCAGTTTAAAGTCACCATCTCTTGCCCTATTGCTACATGCCCTTGTAGAAAGACCCTCTGCAGCTCTTTTGTAGACCCCCTTATGATATGGAGGAGTACAAACCTCATTTCCTTTACTCCCAGTGTGATGTCCTACTCACTGGACCATGGTACATGACTGGGTGGGATGATAGACACAGCTGTAAGCACAAACAGCTTCAAAGCAGAATAGAAACATCCCAGGCACCCCAGCCAGCACCAGAACTCCCTAGCTGGATGGCATGTGAAAGCATTGAGGAGAGAAAAGAGGCCTCTTTTGATGGCTTTCCTGGTAAGGGAATAATCTGGAAGGCATTTTTTTTTTATTTTTTCTGAGCGAAAGTCTCACAAACTTTGGTGTTCTGGAACAGGACATAGAAGCACAATGTCAGCAGTGGAGCCTTGGTCTGGGATCCACTTCTGCTTTGGCTTCCCATGTCTTGCTTTGATCTTTCTCTCTGGGAAAGTTCTGCTTCCTGATCTCTCTATGCCACTGCAGTGTAACCTGCACCTTGTGACCAGCTCAGCTCATCAGATGCTGAAGGGATGAAAAATTCCCTGCACTGAGCCCTGGAGAGGTTGGCAATAATGGGTTGATAGCCTGATTCAGCGGCGACAGCACTCCACCCTCCGTCTGTAAATGTCTCCCATCTCCTGCTGCCAGTCATTACAGAAATAGAGACTTAGCTTTTCTCAGGAGGCTCTAAATGTCCTGGTTGCTGCTTGGTAAGGGGCATATTTCTCCAATTAATTATTAAGTGGAGCTCTGGCTGGAGGAAGGGGCTGCAGAGACGTCAGAGTGAAAAGGGGAGAGTGTTTTAACCTTTCTGGAGCTCTCCCGCAATCGGTAGCAGGTTTGCCTTGTGGGTGCTGGCCAGTTCTTGTTCTACAGCACATCAGCAAGCCTGGCCAGCAGAGAATGGCCTCACGGGGACTCTGTCAACTTCCATGGCTCATGGGCCATCTTTTCTCCCTCCTTGGCAGCAGAAAAATGCTGCAAGGAAACTGCTACCTACAACTCCTGTCTTCATCCTGCCCTTATTTTCCTGAGCTGGATGGAAGGCAGCAGGGGAAGCAGACTTGAAAGAGCAGTTGTAGGGACAGGGAGAAGATTCATTACCTGAGAAGGAGCAATGGGGAGGGTAGCATGGTCTACTGGACACTGTGTTAGACTGGAAGTCCAGAGACCTGGTTTTTTTATCAACCTGGATTACAAGAACAAAGGAGACTGCAGACTGAGGAAATGCACAGTTTTGGGTCCTAGACACTTTGTCTAGTCTGGACTGCAGGACTTTGTTCCTGAGCACAGCCATCCCACTGACCTGGCTGTCCTGTCCAGTGGGATTACTTGAAATATGTCTCTCTGGATGAATCACTCATGTCACTGAAGCACACTCATACACCTTCCTCTTGTCCTTAGCCAGCAATCTGCAGACAGATCAAAATCAGGGTCTTGAGGACAAATACTCCCAGCACTACTCTGGTGTGCTTGAGTGAGGAACAGGAGAGTGTCCTAAATCAGTCTCTGCCTCACTGCTCCTCCTGTCTAATCTGTGTGACTCATATTTTTCCTTTAGCTTGTTCTTTTTTTGTGTGGTTATCATGTCCAGAGTTGCTTGTGATCCCACACATTCTGGTTTTGGACCTGTGGTCCCCTTTGGCAGAGAAGGCTGCCCTGGGACCCTCAGGTTGCAGTGCATCTCTACATCCACTTTCTGTGCTGTGTCATAGAATTTGGGGACAAGCTCTCTGCATTTGTGTCCCCTTGTCGCTCCCATCTGTGCAGTGTGGTTGGTGACAGCTCCTTCTCCCAAGAGCACCAGCAAAGACACAGTTTTCTGGGGGCTTTGGAAGATGAAAATCAGCCCTGGATAGGAAAATGTCCAGGCTGACTTTTAGCATTAAGCTGTCAGCAGGATGTGCTGGGTGTTTAAATATTGATGCAAACACAGAAGAAATAGTTGTCTTCTTCCAGAAGAGGTGAGGGTTTTATGGTGTAAAACATCCCAGAGCTCTTTGCCAGCACTGTGTAAGTCACAGCTGTCCCTGCCTGGTACAGCACATGAGAACTGTGGGGATGGAAAATCCTCATCTCCTGCCTGCACAGACCCAGAGAGGTGAAACCCAAGCAAGACAATACTTGGAGTGGCATAGAGGTGGATTCATGGGTGAAAAGGCTTTCCTGCATCTGAAGAGAAATCCCCAGTCTAGAGTTAAAAATACAATGGAAATGCTGGGAACTGGAAAGTGAACCTCTCCTTTGGGTCTGGATGTGATTGTCTCTCCTGGGAGAGGGGACAGAAAGCTCAGGTCCTGAGTCAGGACCTTGCTGTCCTGGAGATGGAGTTTTGTAACTCAAGCCTCCCCACCAAAATCAAATATTTGCAAATGGAGGGAAACATTATTTCTGAGGATGTTTGCAGTGGGTTTCCTGCTGAGGTTTCTTCTAGCAGTTCGTAAATCTGAGCCAGAATCACATGTATGAACATTCTGGTATTTTTGTACATCCAAATATTGTGTCTTCCCCACCTGTGCCCAGGAGAGGTGCAGAAGAAGCCTTGACTTGCCCCTCAGCATGTTTTTGTAGTTATATCCTGGCACGACTGAGCTTCTTGTTCCTACTGTTTCTCTTAAGACATTTGGGAGGAGAGGGGAACATAGAGGACTGAGGGGGCTTGAACAAGGTGTGAAGGATGGTATGAGCAGAGCCAGGAGGATTAAAACCTTTAACCATTTTCTGGGCATTTTGGACAAAAAGTCAACTTCTTTGAGAGGATGGAATCAGCTGCAAGTGCCAACTCCCAGCCAAACCTCCACAGCTCTTAGGGCCGGTGCTTTGTTCTGTCGTATGTGAGAATGAGCAATAACAGGCTGGCTTCACCTGGGGTCACCATCAGGTCCTGCTCAGAAATCTCTCCTGAGGCCATCCTCCACTCACCCAGCTCGGGGGCTTTTCCTAGGCTCAGCTCCTGGCTGGCTGCTGGAGCACCCCTGTGCTGCTTTCTGACTCCAGCTGCTGTAGCACATCTGCACAGTCAGGGCTCACCACTGGCTCACCTGTAGTTTCATAATGCCAATTTTTCTAATTATAGACCTGTGGCTATCAGCCAATCAACTCCATCTTTGAGACTCGTTATTGGACTTTGGATGTCAGCTGAATTTTTCCTAACTGTCCATAATAACAGTAATAGCTTGACTTCCACCATGAGACAATTAACCTTCTTAAAGTTTAGTGCCTCAGGCTGTACCTCAGAAAGATTCCCTCTACAAAGCAGACAATTACCTTTACTTAATAACCTTTCTCTTTCTAATCTGATATTAGTGCCAAAGTAAATGTAAAGGGCAGTGCTCTATGTCCCCTCTTAAGTACTTTAAATGCCTGTCCATGAAAGCTAATGAGCTGCCATTTTGCTTAATCTAGGTTTGCTGTGGATCTAACAGTACTCTGCAGCATCTTCCCTTTTAAAAAAACTTAATAAAAGAATATAGAATGGTTTTAGTTTGTACTGAAACTTCACATGAAAAAAGGAAAACTGATGAGGCAGGAAGAAAAATAATGATGTCCAAATAACAAAACAAGACAAAGAATATTCAACACTGGTCAACTGCTGGCTTAAGGCTGGTTTCAGTGGGAAGAGCTGTCAGTATCTGTAAAGCAGGAACTTGTTGCTGGAGCTTTACAGGGTTAGTGGCAGCCCCTCCCAGCGACTCAGTGCAGACATGGGGTGGAGAGACAAGGTTGGGGAGTTTTTCTGTGCATCTCTGTCCCACCAGGAGCCCTGACCTCTTTGCTTATGGCTGCAGCAGACCTACAGCAGGAGCACAACTGCTCTGTAGATGTAATTTCTTCATGGATTGCTGCTCACAGTAATTAATATGTATAATATTAGTAACTGTTGAGACACAAAATGCTCTCTCAGCAAAGAAGTTATTGCTCTGCTGACCCTGTGTTTTGCACTCTCAGTGCGGGTTCTCTACTAATATTGAAAATTGCTCAAAGATTTCTGAGATAAAGACAAAGCTGTAGGCATTTCTCTATCATGTGAGCAAACACCACTTTTTTTCCCAAGGATGCCAGCTAAAACAGCAACAAAGACCAGGTTTAAAATCCAGGAAAAACAGGGCTATAGCTGCTCTTAGCAAAGATGCCTAATTCCTCAGTAGCTCTTAAACCTATGTCTTGGGATGCAGAGTATTTCCCCACAGAGCAGATCATCACCTTCATCTGCTTTATCATTGTGCTAAGTCCATTCCCTGCTGCTGAGCCAACATTTACTCACTTCTCGTAAGAGTGCTCTGGTTTCATCATCTCAATATAATGAGGTTTGTATTATTTTTTTATTATAATAAAAGCAGCCTCAGGTCTTAATCAAGATATTGGGCTAATTGCTATGGAAACCTAATTAGGCAGACCATGCCTCAAACTCTGTAAATATTTATACATGCACTTAACTGTCTGTGTGCAAACCAACCCACCCTGGCCATGGGAATGGGGCTTAGCACATGCTGAGGTGTTGATAGGGGTGGGAGCCTGCCTTAAGACAAAGTTTAGCTGAGCTGCAACACGCAGAGAGGAGCGTGGAGCAGAAATCAGATTGGGCTCTGTGAGTGCAGACGGGGCTGGGATCAGATAGGAGCTGGGTTATGGGGCTGGGTTCACAGCTGTACAGAACTGCTGCATTTTTTAAAGTATCCTATAGAATAATAATTAAAAATATGTGAGTTTCTGTACCGTAGAGAAATACGGGGGTGTATGAAGTCTCCCTAGCCAGAATAAACTGACAGGTGTCCTGTACTCTTTTCCAGCATAGCATTTTAAACATTATTTGAAAAGTGTTCTTGAACTCAATCTTGGAAACTGTTTGCATGCATGAATCAGTCCGTATTTACATGTTTATTGCAGCCCAGAGAAAATTCAGTGTTAGCTTTGGTACAAACATTTTAGACCACTAAGGTATTAACTTCAGAAGCTGAATATATGGAACTAATCAAACCTCTTTCATAAACAGATTAATGAGGAGACAAAAATGCACAAGTACAAGCTGCTAGGCCTTGAACAGTCGCATCTTCTGCATGTCTCTGTTTATTCATTTACGTTAACAAGTATTTTAATTGGTTTCATTACATGTCAGGTTTGGGAATGTTGAAGTGGGGTGAATTTGCTGAACAGGAAGAGCTGCTGTCGGATAGAAATATAATAATGTAGATGGAAATCTCTTCATGAAACCCCACACTGATCTTTTATTTATTGTTTTTCTCTCTGTCCTCCATGTTTGCTGCACCCTATTGTCTGAGCCCTACTCTCTCATTAAGAACCCTCTGATTTTGTGTGCAATATTTGGTCTCCAAGGTGTGAACAGAGGTAGAGCACAAGGGCATTTAATTTAGCATAACCAGTATGACAGCATCCAACCAAGAGCAGTAGATGCTCTACCACAAAAGCTGAGGATTCCCTTCCCAAGGCTTTCTGCTCAAACATGTTGTCTGTTTAATATTGTTTATTTCTAACAAATCACCTTGTACACAGAAAGCAATGAAACATTCCAAGAAAAAGAATGGGAAAAAAACCCCCCAAAAGCAAAATTAAAAGAAACTACCACGACCTGTTTATAAACCTTGTGCTTGGAGCAGAGGGGGACAGGAGATGGGGCTGCTCAGAACAAACGTTTCCTGTGCTGGCTGAGTCATTGCAAGCTTCAGCAGCTCAGTCCTGCTGGGGACATCTCACAGACCTCATTCCCCATTCAAGACTGTAAATTTCCTTCCTGAGTTTGTTAGCAGCAAACAATGTGTGTAAAAAAACCCCCTCAAACACCCAAGTCTACTATAATTGCTGATATTATGCGAAAGAACTAATGCATAAGCAATCTGCTGCCCTTGGAGGAGCGTGCAACGTGACACCAGCTACCACAGTGAGCAGGGCAGCAGCTCTTCTAAACCTGGAGATAAAGAAGGGATCTCCGTGGGGCTGGCTGAAAACTTTCCATTCAACACTTCTCTTTTAAACTGGCTCTTGAGTAACCTTTTTTTTTTTTTTTTTTTTTTTTTTTCCCTGCCAAAATTATGTCATTTCTGTGCAAAACATCACCTTCTTACTAAACCAACCAAACAAGAATCTCCTCTCTCTTCCTAATCTGAATAATTTTGACCCTGGGAAAATGTCATGGGATATGCCTCGGCAAATTTTTAGTGCACACACATCAAGTCCTCATCAGACTCCAAGGACAGGTTTCCAACCTGTTGTCCTGACTTCAGGAAAGGCTCCCAGGTAAAGGGGATTAATGGACAGGAGTGCCATGTGCTGCATGGGAAACCAGGTCTGAGCAGGACAGCAGGCTCTGGGGGAGAATGGGGCCCTAGAGCTCCAGCTTCACAGACAGCAAGTCTTAATTTCCATTTCCTATCTTTCAGTTTTTCACTGAGTTGCCAATTTTTTTCTTATAGGAAAATTACATTCCAATCACCGCTGAAGTTCAGCCTTAACTTGAGAAAGTTCCAACTTTTCTTTCTAGCTGAAATGTCTCTTTCAAATTTTGCCTAAAGCTTCAAGAAAAAAGAATAAAAGCCATGGGATTCAGAGAAACCTGGTATTTCTCATGTTTAAAGGGGAGTTAGTCATATTAAAGTGAGCTTCTCTTTATACGTCAGAAAAGGGAGTAGCAGAAGTGACAACAAAACACACAGCTATTTTTTGATTTCCAGTTCACTCTGAGGAGTTGTTTTCAACCTCTCCCCTTCTCCCTTTAGGAAGAAGTGTTACATTAGCAATGAAAACAGCACATTAGCTGACAGGTACTGCAAATAATCTGATCATGAGACAGCATTAAAAAAACCTATTCAGCATGTCGTGGGTATCGGGGTTATTCTCTTCAGCAATTACATCTCAAGGAAGCTCTCCTTAGATATTTAATGGGCTGGAGCTAAAGAATTTTTAAAGCACATCTCAGATCTGCTGGTATTGAAAAGGATCAAGTATTTCATAGTCACTGCTAAGTTTTACAATTGATTATGGCACATCCTAAGTTAAGCTCCTTCAGAAGGAAGCTGATGGTGCCTAACACGAAATTCTGCCAAAGAGAGTCTGTGTAGGCATAAAAGGAGAAGAGGCAGAACGCAATGCTGGGCATCATGAATAAAAAGCCTTATTCAGCCAGGGCCCAAAAGTGACTTTTTTAATGCTTATTTTTAACTAACTGTGAACTTCTGCAATAAGCACGGAGTGCTACTTGGCTCCTTAAATAGCTGCAATGATGAGCTGGCGCTTGCTTCTGTTACTATGTGAATTTATGGAGCTGTTGTCACACGCTTTGTTGGAGGAAATATATGGTGGTTCTGTCATAGGGACTGGACACCTATAATTCTCACTTTCCCTGCCTGCTCATAAATCCCTGCTGCTCAGCCACACCATTATTGTACTTGGGTTGCTGCTGTAATCCCCTCTCTGGAGCAGGGCCCTCGCAGTGCCTTGCAGGGGAAGCGCTGAGTCACCAGTATCGCTCCAGTGGAGATGAAATGCTGCACAGGGTCGGTGACTGCCTGCCTGGCAAAGGAGATTCAGGCACGTAGCTCTGCCCCAGGGGCACACTGGCAGATAGATCCCAGGCTGAAAGGCACTGGGTACCTTGGAAATGCCACTTTGTGTGGGTTTTACCATCTTGGATAAGGTTTCATGGGTTTTGGTGCCTGACAGGCACCAAAACAAAGACACAAGATTTGATTCTTGAGTTTTTTTCTTTAAGACCCTGCCTAAAAACAGGTTTTGCTGCTTCTTGTTGTTTGGAGAAGCACTTGTCTTAGTGGAGCACAAGTGCGAGGAGGAGGAGCTGATGGAGCTGGGGTTGTTTAGTCTGAAGGAAAGGAAGTTTGGGGGGACCTTATTGCTCCCTAAAACTACTGGATGTTGTAGATGGGTGGAGATCAATCTTTTCTCCCAGGTAACAAATGATAGGTCAAGAGGAAATGGCTTCAAGTTACACTAGGGGAGATTTAGACTGGATAGCAAGAAAAGTTTCTTCACTGAAAGCGTTGTCAAATATTGAAAGAGGCTGCCCAGGGAAGTAGTGGAATCACTGTCCTGCAAAGTGATGAGAAAATACATAGACGTGGTGCTTAGGGACAGGGTTAAGTGGCAGATCTGGCAGTGTCAGGTTAATGGTTGAACTCAATGACCTTAGAGGTGCTTTACAACCTTAACTATTCTA
>VZSR01000247.1:9745565-9768085 GCA_013398615.1 Brachypodius melanocephalos
TTTTTGCCCAGGCCAGCACAGAGGATTTGGTTGTATTTCATTTGTGTGCATGAAGCTCTGCCTTGCCCCGCAGGTCCTGAGCTGTCGGCTCTGGGGCAGTGTGAGACCCTTTATCGCTCAGACGCTTCCAGTCTCGCTGGGCCGGGATGGGTTTGATCTCGGGGCTGCTCTCGGACCCTGTGCTTTGCTGCAGCGCTCCTTTGTGTCTATCGCCGGAGCCGCTCTGTGTCGCTGCCTCTGGCTCTGCTTTTTGAGTCACTGCTCTCTCTGCTCCTGCGGCCTCTGAACCCTTTCATCTTGCCCCGCTACGCACTGCAGCCGCCTTCTTTCATCTCCTGCTCTCTGCCTGTGGGAATGCCCTTTCGGGAGCTGCTCTCTGCCTCGTCCCTGTCGCTGTTGGAGCAGCCCCTGTGCAGGGGACACGTCGCTGCCGCATCCCTGGCGGTGGCACCTTGCCGAGCCCCACACCGGCACTCGCCACTCTCCAGCCTAACCCCGGGGAGATTACTGCTCTTCCCGTGCCTCTGTTTCTCTTTCTGGCTTTCATCTGTCTCTTTTGCTCATGCCAGAGGCTGCTGTGTGTGACAAGGCTGACGGTGCCACGCCAGCCTGGTCTCAGCTGGGAATGCTGCCCTAACACAGATAATGACACAGCGCTGGGAGCCCTGTCCCTGCTGTAAGCCCTGCTCAGTCCCTCGTCTGCACAAACCCCATCTGTCTCTCATGTCCACTGCTTAGAAACAAGTGAGCCCTCCCAGGATCAAGGCTTGGGTTGTGTAACCCTTCCTGCACCTTTGTGGGAACAGTAAAGTCTAAAATGTGGCTGCGTTTTACTCCAAGCATCAGGATGTCTTGGTCCCGTGTTAGAGGCAAGGGGTAGGCTGTATCTACACCCACCTGTGGCTTGGATTGCAGTCCAAAAGCCACCAGGAGCAGCGCCTGGGGGTTGGGACAGCCTTGGGGTGCTGCTAGGTGGGCTCCTATTGCCCCAGGTTCTCTCCAGGTTCCCAGGGAGATACTGAGCTTATCCCAAAAGCTTGCAGTGGGCCAGACTTGAGGAGAGCCATGCCCCACAGGAAGGGAAAATCCTGAGGATAGAGAACCACTGCAATAGTTGTCTCATGAAGCTTGTAGCCCTCAGGAATGATGCTATATTCTCTTGAGTGGCTCCTGCAGGGACTTTATCGATGTCCCATTCACCACTACAAGGACAAAACCCCAGCAGCAGCTGTGCATTGAGTGTCCCCTCACCCTCTGGGTGGCTCAGGGATGTTCCCATCTGTGCTGTAAGCAAGCATGGGGAGAGTGGATGGAGACCGGGAGTGTGTGTCCTCTTCCTCCAGCACCGTGTGTCAGCCCATTGCTCTGGTAAGTGGTCTATTGATTAAGATCCACTGCCAGTTATTTCCCGGAGAAGCAAGCAGTGATTGAAGAAAGGTTTGTGCCTCTGAGACACACTTTTCCCCCTGGAGCTGTGCACTCATCTCCTGTTCCACCACCAGAACAAGAGGGAAGGGCACGAGCCAGCCCAAGGCCATTGTTGCCTTATAAAAGGCAATGTTGGAGATGGTCAATGATGGGCACCCACTGGAGGAGCTTAAACCCTGCTCATCCCATTTTGACAATAAAATCACATGTTTTGATAATAAAAGCTTCCACATGGAGAGCTTAATGAAAAGCACAGAGAAGTGTTGGTTCTAGGCAGGAATTTGCTTTACTATTCTGCTCCTCAGGAGCTTTCATAAGTAGGTTTCTTTGCTACCACAACAGAAAGAACACCCCTTTCATAATGAATTGCCTTCAACTACCATGAGCCAAGCTTAGGGGTTTTTTTTGTTTTTGTTTTTTTAAATGTGGGAGCATAGAAAATTAAATCTCTGTTGGATTTTTTTTTAGCAATTATTTTAAGCACTATGAATAAACAGGGAGTGTCTTACAAACACCTGTTATTTTTCCCATCGTGAGTTTGGCTGCTGTTGAACAGTCAGAAATGCTGCTCTTTATAGGATAAAGTGTGTTTATCTGGCAGAGAAGAATAGGGTTTGTTTTCACCACCAATAGCACTGGCTGCTGTATAAAGTGCACCACCAACTTTTATAGAATAGGAGGAATTTGTTCCCTGGCTTCCTCCTGGTTGCTGATGGATGGGTAAGACTCAGTTGCTCCCATCCCAAAAGAGGCACTTCAGACCTGGGCAGAAGGAACTGAGGCCATGTCAGTGCCAGCTTCTCAAAGCTTCTGGGTTTGCCGAGAACATGGAGATGAGCTGCAGCATAAGGATTGATTCAGATCTAGCTCTCAGCCTTCTTCTGAAGAAATCAGAGGGTGCCAAGTCTGGACTTCTGAACTTCAGTAGCAGTAAAGTCCATTTCAAAGTCCCTGCTCCTAAAACATACTGCTGAAGGAGGATCTGGAAACAGTTCTGGGAGAGTCTTATGATCAGCTGCTTCCTCTTTACCCCTTTTCCCCATCTCCCTGTCTGGATGCTGCAGGCTGACAGTACCATGGGGGCAAAGTTGCTGCTCATACAGTAGCATTCAGAGCACGAGCAGAGCAGCACAGGGACCTGAGGCAGAGGGATTACAGCAGCAGTTGGTTGGCTGAGCTGACCTGATTGAGCTGACACTTCCTTCTTTTCCAGCCTTAACCTTTGCTGAAGGTTGTCACCTCCTCTCGCCTGTCCTCCCTCCGGGTGGGGGGAAGCTGCAGAGCAGCTGAGCAGCAGCCTTGTGAGCAGGACATGGCCTGAAGGAAGGGAAAGAAGAGGTTAGAGGTGGCTGGGACTCCGTAGATAAGACAAAGCACAAGGGCTGACAGCAATGGATTTGCAGCATGCACTTGGTATTGCAGGTCAGGCTTGAGGTGACCCGACCAGTGACCATTCCATAGAGACAGACGAGGTCCTTTGTCCTTCTCCCCTCAGGTAGCAACCAACCACCAGCTTTGTTTTTCAAGTACGTGTCTAAAGACAGCAAGGCTCTCTAACAAGCTAAGACAAGCATCACGTTAGCCCCTAGCAGGGATGATTTTAGCAGGGACACTCGCAAAGCTCTATTGTAGCCAGCCAGCAAGTGCTTTGCCTCCTGGGTTTTGCTAGTTTATAGTACGGGATTAGGATTTTTACTACATTTTCTCGCTTCTCAAGGGTTTCCAATAAATCAGGGCTATTTCTGAGGCCCAGTTAAAGACCAGAAAGAGCGCAGAAAAGAGGTGAGGGGGCACTGGGGTTAACTTGCTCCTGTTAGTGCTTGTGCTTTTGAGCAGTTCAGATATCCATCTGGCCAGTTTTCCTCCTTCTCTTACTGATCTGTTACTGCTTCTGCACTGGATCTGTGCTCTGCCAGGCTGAGGTGTCCTGGGCATGACATGGTGAAGGGACAGAGGGGAAGATGATGCCATGTGTGAGGCAGAACAGAGGTTTACACACCAGACGTGCTGGTGTGTAGCAAAGCAAAGCTGTCTGAAGCTCTGAAGAGCTGAGAAGGAAACAAAGAAATCTCACCAGTTTTACTCCTGCTGTTGCTCTGTAAAAGTCTCTAGCTGAGAGCACGTAGGCAGCCAGCCTGTGCTACTAACTCTGAACGTCTGCATGGTAAATGGGGACAGTCAGGAGCCTTCACCAACTCTTGGCCAGTGGTAGAAAGGATGTTTTCAGTGGTTAAGGCACAAGACAGGTAGCAGAGACCAGGCTTCCATCCTGGGCGTTGTTACCAGTAAACTGTGTGTGAACAAATCCCTCAGGCCAAAATTTTCATTGCCCTGCCCTTCTGAAAATCAGGCCACGAGTTGCGTAAATATGGGTGTAGGTACCTAGCAGTAGGCAGCCAGTTTGGAACATTCTGGCTTTAATCCCTGCGCCTGAGTTACCTCATTTATAAAATGGGAATAATTCTTTGCTACCTCGAGGGATGCTCTGAAGCACAACTCTATTGATGCTGGTGAAGCATGTTCCAGCTTGCTGGATAGCTATTATTCTATACTTGACAGAAATTGGATATGGCTGAGCTGAACCAGTGCTCTTGGTTTAGTTTTCTGTGTTGCCAGTGGACAGCCTTTGAGTCACAGATCCTGCCCCCCTGCAAGGAGACAGAGCAGACCAGGGACACTTTTGGCATTGCCTCAGCTCCATGTTGCAGCTTTAAAAAAGCAAAGTACTCCAATAGTTCTGCCTCTGCCTGTCACTGCTCCAGGGTACTCAGACTGGACATAGGACAGGCATCTCTCCCTCTGGGGAGGGAGATGAGTTGCCAGGACACTGAGGTGTGTGGCTTTGTGAGCTCCTTCTGCTAGGAACAAATTGTGTTTATATCTCCTCAAGTTTATGTGGTTTGTTTTCATGTAGCATGAGCTCAGCATTTCTGCTGCAGAGACAGACGTCTGTACAAGATAATTAAAAGAGCAAATTGATTCAGAATAGCTCTGGATTTTGACACTCTTCTTCTGTGATAAAAGGATCTCTTCCTCTGCTTCATATGAGGGGTTGATACCAGGGAGATTTCCCATCAATTTTCCAATATGGAAAAATATTTAATTCACCCCATGACTTCCACATCATTTTCATAAACAGCAGCAAGACAATCTTTCCAACAGAACTGTGCTTCTTCTTCTTTCTTCCCAGCAACTTATCCCAGACACTCCTAGGAGAAACATGGATGATACGTCACTTTATGCTAAGAAACATATATTTATATTTCAAAAGCTCTTATGCTGTAGGATTCTTATTTGCACAATGCTGGCAAAATCTTACATGTAGAGTCACTTACAGATTTAAATCATAAAATGCAGGGAATAAGATTTTTTAAAATTGAAAAATGGCTGTTTGGTTTTCATTTCTGTCCTGTTGGAAACTGAAGCACAGAGGAAATCTTGGAAGAAGTGTGTTATCCTAGGATCGTCTCTCTGGACTCACCCTCGGGGTGAGGTGATTTAAGTTTGGGTGCCTATCTTTAATGACAGCTGCTGTATCTTCTGAGTTTCAACCCTCAACACAATGACAAATGAACCTCCATGCCCACCTTTGCACCCAACTGGTTTCATATCAGGCAGTTTCACTGCCCACACATAGGTAAGATAAAAGAGGAGCCTTCGACTCTTTTGCAATCCTCTTGCCTCCTCAGAAACCTTCCGCAATCTGCATTGTCTTCAACAAAGGGTGAGCTAAAGGATGAGTGGGATACTTCATTATAACCTCTGGCTGTGCAATGAGTCACACCTGTGATTTTGAAATACAAAATAATAAATTAAGAGGGCAGTAGTGAGATTGAGCTGACAACCTGATAATAAAAATACTGGGCAACTTGTCAACTTCAGCTGAGTAACCAAAGAACGACACTTTCTGCCAAGCACAGGCAAATGAAAGGCTCTCTTTGCTGCACTGTTTTCATGGTGTGGCCAACAGCAATGTCTAGTGGTTCAATAAAATGTAAACACTGACTATGTTTTCTGGAGCCAGTTTCTCTTTTTGTCCTCACAGAGAAGTAAGGTTGGCATCCAGGAGTCTGAAGTAATGATTGAGAGCTGGGACTCTGCCTTGTATTTATGCCAACAGAAAAATCTCTATGACTCTGTTTACCTAAATGTAGATGACTTTATAGATAGGATTTAGAAAAGTATAATTACTGTTAGCCTGATTCTCAGAGGGAAGGCATTCATAAATATTCTCTATTTATTAATCATGATATACAGTCATTTTTCTACAGCTATCAAACTAACTGTCAAACTCTCCTCTTCACTGACTTCACCTACTCAGTGGTACAAGGGTGGGGGTTATGGGGCAGCTACCTGGGCCAGCTCACTGTCCACAACATTTCAAAGCCACACTGCCAACAATTTGGGACACAGTTTCAAGAACCAGCTTTGCAGGAAAGGGAACAGCAAAATGCCATCCTCCCACCATCGTCTGGGTTCAGCAGCAGTTTAACACCCCTTACAAAGTGATGCCTTTTTCATTAAACAAAAAAAACCCCCACCTAAAACCCCCAAACCTCCAGAATTTGGGTAGGAATCAAGATTTTTCCCTATGGAATAAACGAAAAAAAGGAAAAGATTTGTCACCAACATGTCTTCTCCTTTGAGTGACTACAGGAATAGGTATTTGCTACCAGGAAAACCTCTGTTGTTCTGGGCAAAGAGCTCTCTCTCTTTGTCTGTGAGGGGGAGGAATGCTCTCAGTGTTTCCTTGGAGAAAGGTGGGGCTGCAGCTGTGTAACTGAGATGTTCACGTGGAGGTTTGGCATGACCCAAAATTGTCACCACGGCAAAAACATCCCCAAACAAAACAGAAGACTTCTCAATGGAGTAAAATCCTTACTGAAGACTTGTACAGAAAGCCAATCTCAGTAACAAGGTAGTACAGCTGCTACCAGAACCAAAAGATTTCTAGACTTGAGAGTAAAATGTAAACTTTCGACAACCCCCCACCCTCTCAAAAAAAAAAAAAAAAGAAAAAAAAACGGAATTGTATTTCTTAGTGAGCAGTGTTAAGGAATGGACATTCTGGTATGAGGCAGAGCCACTGCGTTGCTTGTAAGTGAACAAAGTACTGGGTACTTTTTAACGCTCTAAGCAGGATATCTTGACTTTTGAGCATTGCTCAAATAAAACAAAGCGGTGGAGATTTTGCCCATCATTACAATTGCACATTTAGTTTCATGATCGGCATCTGGACCGAGCCTATGTATACTCTAATGTCAGAAAAAAACAACATTTCCAGCCAATGGGACAGTAATGATTGAACTGCCAACGATGTCCCCATTTCTACCAGCTGTGAGCCTGAGGATGGCTCATGGAGTGGAGAGCTGATTTCTTTGCACCTCTGACCCAATCAGCACTGTGCAATTGGTGATTTTCTGTCCTCAGTTTCAGAGCTTGTAGAATGATTTGGCTTGCCAGGGACTGGACACTGAAATGACAGGGACAGATCTAGACTGAGGCTAGTTGGCAAGTGGAGCATACCATTTCTAGCAGGAAGTATGTATTTTTAAATATTGCAGTGAGATAATCAATGTGTTACAGTAGGTCAGCACTGTCTTGAAGGATTTGGGGCCATGGGCAGCCTGTGCCCCAGTGCCATTCACAACCCCGTGTTCACAGTACCTCCTGCAGTAGGACATGCCTGTGTCTATATCTTATTTAAAAAACCCAACTTCAGGTCAGCATGCCAAATTGTTCTCGAAGCAAGTGAATCTGGCAGCAAAGAAAGAGCTCAGGCCATCTTATTGGCCATAAAGTGGTGATGGAAAGGTGAGCAAGACAGATGGTGATTGCTATATCAGACACTTGGCACTGCTAATCTCCAACTCTTCTGTCATTTTACCAAGTGAAAACCTCAAGAGAAATCCCTACTTTCCCAAGCATGTTCATGAATTTAATCCAGTGGGACCTGGAAAAGCCAATCATCCACATGCCCACAGCGAGCAACCCTTCAGGAGGTGTCATGGCTACACTTGCAACCTGTTGCCTCTAATTCCTCCAACTGAATGGCCACATATTTATTTACATTCTGAGACTTGAATTCATACTCTTACCTGGGCAGTGAGACCTGTCTCTTGCTCCACCACTGCTGCTTGCCAGGGAATGCATAGATAAATCAAGGTGCTCCCTCCTGCCACCAAGGACAATGTGCTCGTATTAGTCAATAGCTGCTGGCGAGCCCTGGAGGCTGGACATACCTCTTGTTTCAGCAACCTGGAGTGAACATGGAAAGCACCTGGCTACAAGGGCTGTAAACAAATAGAAACTTGACTGGGAGTTGCCACATAGCACAGGAGTTTAGATGAGATACAAAGCCAGGCACCTCCTATTACTAAGGAAAATTCAAGCTGCCATTTGTCCCGGCACGGTTCTGTTTTCCAGTGCCAGCACACCCTGGCCAGACACAGTTTGGCATGGTGGATTCGCTGGGCCTGATGCAATGTTCCCAACCTGGGATCAGATTAGTCCTAACCCAGGATCTTATGCAAATCCAAGGCTGAAGGAAGCTTGAGAATGAAATGAGAGAAAATCCCCGTGATCAAGGTTGCTGATAAAAGCAGCCGCCTTCAGCCGGTGAGCAGCACCGCCCACAGCCCGGCACCTGGCGTGCCACGCTGGGCAGGGACTGAGGTGGCTCATGACAGTCCAGCACCCAGTGCACCCATCAGGCAGGAGGAGAACAGGATGCTGTCCCATCCCATGCACACAACAGCTCTGTCTGAGCGAGCAGAAGGCCATGCCAAAAACGCGGGCAGAGGCAGACCTGTACACCACTGTCTGTGGGGAGTCCTTGGGCAGCCGTGCTGATCTCTCACCTGTAATGGCTGTGTGGAGGGCTGAGTGTAGGCACCATGCACTCTCCGTTTTTCTGGGCTTGCTAGATATCCTCTGTTCAGTGCATTATATATCTACTTTCTAGTGTGGACAAGATTTGGGAGTTAAGAGGGTGTCCAGGGTGCCTATGTTTCCTAGCTGCTTACAGACAGTACTCACAAAGAGTTTGTGGTGGTGCCCCTTTAGTTAGAAGGGATCTACTCTAGTTATTCCAAATATTAGGGAACTAGGTCCCACAATTGCTTTCACACGGTAAGTAACATTCAAATGGCAGCAACTTCTCCCTCCTGCTCTCTATGCACAGGGTGCACACTGCAGTGAAAGCGGAGCAACAGCAGCAACAACTTCCAGCAGCCACTGTGATCCCTGATAATTACTCTTCTCAGCCTTCCCTGGTGCTTGATGGCTGCTCAGCAGAGCCAGCCGCGTGTCCTACTGCGCAAGGCTCTTGGTATCTGCTATCAACGTGACTAAGACCGACCTGCAGGTTCCGTCACTTACCATTCCCAAGAAACTTTCTCCCGGAGGCAGTCAAGGCACAGGGCACCCACAGCAGGTATTTTGCCCAATTAAGCAAGTGAGCAGCGCTATGTGGCTGGTTGACATTTAGAGTAGAGCAGAGGAAGACAGACTGGAGCGAGATGTTGCAACCTTGTTTGTGTTGGCAGTGGATGGGGTTGCGAAAAAGCCCTAAGAGAAAGTAACAAACAAAGGGTGTGTCTTGAAATGAGGCTGAGTTCAGAAACCTTTGCACAACGCGCAAGCAACACGTGCAAGAGCCAGGTGATTCAGAGCTGCCTTTCCTACGCTCTTGTGACCTAAATCCCCCAACAAAAGGGACTAGTATGTGCAAATACAACAAGAGCCTCCTGGCCTCTGGACCTGGTTTTCCAGGAAGAAAACCTGGCCCTGTTGTACAGAATGACACAGGTGCAGCACGGGATGTTTTTTAGGGTTGTGTTTAGAGACTCAGGGGCTGTTTAAGATCAGACTTGGGGGTAATGGCCCAATATTTTAGTTTTCATGTGGCTGAGTTTCTTCTATCATAAAGCTCCTCTTTACATTTCTTCTTGTAAGTCAACCATTATATGAATATTTCAGATTCTTTCCATCTGATTGTTTTGTTCTGTTAGTTTGTGTTTTGTTTTTTTTTTTTTTTTTCCAGAATAGTAAACAGCTTTTGTTTGCTTGGGAGAGAGGAGGGTTAGCATTCTGTGTGTGTGATGCTTTCACAGAATCATAGAATAGTTTGGGTTGGAAGGAACCTTAAAGATCATCTAGTTCCAGACCCCTCTTCATGTGCAAGGGTACCGCCCACTAGGCCAGGCTGGATGGGGTCCCATCCAATCTAGCCTTGGGCACTTCCAGGGATGCTTTAAGAAATATTCTCTCAATCCAGGCCTCTAGAAGAGTACAGCAGGCAGAATCAGCCTGTACACGTTAGATACAGGGGAAAATATACTTTGCAGCTTTTTTGGAGCTCCAGGAGTGAAGTGCAAGTGTTCCTTGCTCCTTCGTTTGAGCACACAGTATGAATTATTTTTTCCATCTGCTGTGGGAGTACTCCCATAGAACACTGCTGTGTTACTGTACAGTAAATTTTTCTGAGCTCATATTATTTCCTGGGAGAGGTGCTCATAAGATGACCATGAGTTTTTTAATCCCTTTGGGGACCTGTTTAGAGGTCCCTCTATACTTTCACCATTATGGGCAGCTTTTCACCCCATCTCGCATGGCCAAGAGGAGATCACACAGTGGTGCTGACTCAGTGCTCTGGAGAGGGGTTGTGCCATGAGGCACTGATGAGGTGAGATAAGGCAGTGATGTCACAAGGGCGGAATCTGCATATCCTGTTGGAATAAACAGATAAATGCCAAGTCAAGCTCCTGCATCTCTTGCATTCTTAGACTTTTTCAGTCTTGCTTGTGATTCAGCCTCTGAGGCACCTGGTATTTGTCTGTATTTTTCCCACGACTGAACCATGTTCTCATTTGCATATTATCCCTTGCCTGAATTTCCCCAATCAGTGTCGAGACACTGATATTGCTGTTTGTGAGGAATACAGGTGGAAAAGCCTACTTTTGTGCCTGAGGATCCCAGAAGCTTCTCCGAGAGGCAGAAAGTTTGCTCTCTTCTTTGAACAACACACAGACGATCAAAAATCAGACCACAGCATGGGCAGAGATAGGAACACAATGTGTAGGAAACACAACATTCAGGTAGGGTGGCCAAAACTCTGCTTGTCTGTGTCTTAGTCTCCATAAATAAGCCAGATATCTTGCAGGGAGAACAGCACAAATAAGGTCTCCAGAAAGCACTCAAATCCAGTGAAAGAAGAAACTTTATGAATCAGCATGGTGTGTATTGAGGTCAGTGAGGAGGAAGGCAGAAGGACATTAATGTGAGAATAGTAATTTTTTAAAATACTGCAGCCCTGAGAAAGAAGAGAAGGAATTGTTGATTTCAGAGATCGTGGGCAACAACTGTCAGACAGGGGACTTCCCTTCTTCTCTACTGGAGTATGACCTCCATTCATACTTAGCTGCTCTGGTTTATATCTATACGTTGTAGCTCTAAAACCCTCAGAGCCGAGTTCGTCTGCAATATTTTTTACGTAAAGCATTTATTTTAACAGCTTCCCTACATGGACTGTGTGCAGTTCTTTGGGGACAAGGCCATTTTTCAAAGTTAGTGCTGCAGAGACAATAAAAAAGAGCTAAAAGAGATTAGAGTTTTGACTCTTACTATATATCAAGGAAATCTTACTGGAAACCTCAGACAGATGCACAGTAAAAAGGCTAAGCATGCTGCTTCTGTGATATATTTGCCTGAAATTGCTAGAAGACTCATATAACTTTTCCCTGTTTGCACTTGAGAAACAGATTGCTTCTCTTCTTGATCCAAAGTTTGAGCAGTTCATGCTTGAAAAACTGCAAACCAAGGGGCATTGGCTGATAATCATGTAATTGTGCTGCTTTTTTGTCCTTTTTTTCTTAGCGTATGTTGACAGCACATAAATCATCGTAGCTTTCCAGATAGTTATATTGGTAGAGCTTTGCTCCCAGGATTTAAAGGCAAAGTCTTGCAATATGAGGACTGAACATCAGCTGAGCCATGGCCACTATCACTGTCAGCTTAGCTGACAATAAAAGGAGGTTAATCCAAACTGCATCAACTGCAGGCCCGTGTAAAGCAAAGTCACACTGGCTTTGTTTATTACAGGCTAAGAGGGAGCACATGGAGAGTTACCACAGCTCAGCTAATATATGGTAAGTTGCTAAGCTTGTAAGCCTTGAGTCCCTATTTTCTGATTCACATCTGACACAGGAAATGGAAGACAATAATTAATGAGTGGAAGAGGAGATATGACTTTACAATAGAGAGAGATGGTGAGATAACCTCATTACATATTTCACTGGATCTTTTACCAAACAGATGATAGACTCATTATAAAGGGTGCACAGAACAAAGAGAACATTGACATTTAAAGAGATTCTGCTCCGGAAAGCAGCCACAGAATTGGCATGATGGGTTTCCGTGACTTTTATGTTTGGCTTTCGGGTGAAGGAACAGCTTTGTGTCTATTAGACCTGCAAAGTGTTGCAATGTGGGAGTTACACTGATTTTTAGTCTGATGAGATTTTGGTCTTGAAGTATGCTTCTGTTCCTTCCTCCACCTCTTTTATTCTTTCTTTTTTTTCTTTCTTTTTTTTTTTTTTAACTTCATTTTCCGTGAAGACCAGCTAGCAGCAGCTCTTGCTCCACTGTTTCCTTTGTTTGTTTTTTCTTACTTGTTCACAGGGCAAGGCTACTTTTCCCACTATATTGTTGTAGCTTCCAAGCTACCTTCACACGAGCTGATACCATCCTGGTTTAACCAGTGTGAACTTTTGCATTTGGTGATCCACATCAGCTATAGAACGTCTTATCCTTGTTCGTTTGCAAAACTCTTCTAACCAACCAGAGGTGAAAAACCAGCTCTATTGATACTAAAATGAGAGGGTCTGTAGGACCTTGTGCCTTGATTTAGTTAAAACTTCTTAAAGCTTCACTCTTTTAAAATAATGCCATGGAATATGCACTCGACATGGTGGAAATATCATGCCAGGGCTGTACAAGCTATTGAGTTATATCCTCAGTGATATACTATAAAAGCCTTTGTTTTCAATGAACCTGGAAAGTAAGAATTAAAATGCTTGTAAGATTGAAGTCTGTGAGTGCACTGGTGGAATTCCAGCAGTGGTAATACTAGAATAATGCATGGGGTGAGAGAAAACCACATCTGTCTCTGCAAAGCACCCTCTGCAGATGCCTCAGCTCCCCGAGTGACTTTGGAAACAGTGGGTGCTGCCTGGTTGTGTTTGGGATCACTCAGAACATGATGTGTTTAAAGCTAGCTTAGGTCTCATAAAAACTTGCAGATAGCACCCAAACAAAAGGCTGTGCTGAGGCCATGTCGCACTTTCTGAAATGTTTCTCAGAATTTGGGTTCACAGGAAATTGCAACTTTCCGGTCTGATTCAGGAAAACGTGAAATGTCAGACTTTTCTGTGGAACAGAGATTTCAGCACTCATTCAGCTCAGCCAGCAGGTGAGGAGAAGCTTAACAGTAGCACATGGAGTTAGTGCCCACCACAGTAATCCCTTGAGCAAAGAGCACATGAGGCTGGAAAACTCTGAAAGGGAAGTCAGAATGACCCTAAACAGAAAACCTTTCCTAAAGGAAACCACATCTGTTCAAGCTGGCATGGAGGACTGTTCTCAGGAGGAGCGAGATGCAAAGTTCAAGGGAACTGCCTGCACAGACTCACGGTGACGGTGCTGGGTTATATAATGTGCCTTGGTGTGAGGAAGCTCTTTGTTCTATTTACAAACCCCTGTATTACTGACAAGGAAACTTTGATGGCTGCCTTCCAAAGACAACAATGAAGAAAGAAAGAAAGGTGGGTTTTTCTTTGTCTCGCAGCTCCCATAAATCCCCTCCTATTCTGAAATGTGATTTTTAAAATTATTTTTCTTTCCCCCATGTGTAATCCCATTGCAGGTTTTACAAGTACAATTACAAAGCAATTAAATGTAGGAGCAGTGAGGAAGACTGCACCAAGGAACGCTGACCCTGTTTGTTTGAAAACTCCTCAGGTGCTGGTTACAGCTTTGAAACATCGAAGTTATTGTGTCTGAAGAGTATTGTTTCATCCACAAAGAGGTCAAATACCAGAGAACATTCTTGGACATTATGTGAGATTTAAGTGAGACTTATTCCTCAAAGACTACCTTATAAACCAGTTTATCTGATACAAAAGTTCCCAAACCCTGAGACAACTCAGGGTGAGATTGGAACACCAAGGGAGAGAATAGAGTAGAGGTCACAAAATCATGAATAATGCAGAGTAAAGGAATAGAGAATGAATAATCACTATTTGCTATAGCACAAGAACACTGATTTTCATTAAAAAACAATCACAATCGTTTTTCTCTGCAGAAACAGGCTCTAATTAAATAGACTCCTCTAAGCCAATCTCTGGGACTCTGCCTCTACCATTCACTTTTCTGTAGTCCTCAGGAAATATTTAGACTGAATGGTGTAGCGCTGTAATATCCTCTGGGAATAACCCTTGGTACCTGTCACTAAATCCACTCTATATATTTTCTGGTGAATGGTTTGGCTGTAGACTAGATGCTGTTCTTGCTATTCAACGAAAACTTTATTTTGTGAGATTTTCATCATTGGCTAAGAACAAGTTCCCTTTAATTTCCTGGGTACTTTGGGTAAAAGGCATTTATTTGGTAAAAGCACATTATGAAGAACTACAAGGTAAGGATAGTCCTTCCAAGTCTTGTTCAAACTCCATTTGAGACATCAGGAGTCCTTTATCTCAGCTCTCTATCTAGGAAAATATTTACCCATTATAATGACCTAATCACAGGAAGGGGCCAGGGCCCAATTTTCTCGTTTGCCTGCCTGTCTCATCGTGGGGTGAGGCTCTGTGCAGGGCGTGTCCCAGTCCCAGATCCCTGTGCAGAGCCTGCACTTGGGGCTCAACACCAACAGTGTTAACCAACACAATGCTCTGGGTGCTGGGGACAGAGTCTGGGTGCTCTCAAATGCTGCCTGGTGATATTCAGCTTCTCCATCAGGGCCTTCCTGCCATTTAGGCAGCATGGCCACCTCATCCAGGAATCTGTGGGGCAACAACAACGTGGCTAAAGCAAGACTTGTAGGTTGGTGCTTCTACCTGATCGTAAGGAATGAGTGAAAGATCTTAACTAAAAGACGCTGGAACCATTCTGCTTTGGACAAAAGCAGAGCAGGAAAGAGCCCAGATGAAGTCATGGACAGTCAAAGAGTTGAGCTGCTGTGTTTCCACAGATGAAGATGCAAGCTGATCTCTCTGTAATAAGATAGGGTGGGAAAGGTTATATAATTAGGTTGCTTGTTGCCTTAAACACTCCTTCTCTGTAATGCTAAACAAAACAAATGCTTCGAGGATATAGGTCATTATCCCTGATCAGCTGCCC
The DNA here is from genome assembly GCA_013398615.1 of Brachypodius melanocephalos. Taxonomy (NCBI): domain Eukaryota; kingdom Metazoa; phylum Chordata; class Aves; order Passeriformes; family Pycnonotidae; genus Brachypodius; species Brachypodius melanocephalos. The sequence goes on from VZSR01000247.1 coordinate 9,760,392, forward strand.
AAAGGGAGGAAAGAGAGGGTGGTAAACACCTCACACATGGGTGTAAACAGCTTTTAATTTAGTAGTGAAGAAAAGTGGTTTTTTTCAGTCTATGCTTGGGAGGGGTGAGATGTTGAATAGGTGGGATGGACCTCCAGAAATTCTGCAAATGCTGGAGCCTTGTGGCTGAAATGTAGACAGGATAATGCAAATACCAACTGATTTTTTCCCCTCTTTTCCCTGAAGTAGGTGTGAGACTAAGAAACAAAGGTGACACCAAAATATCAGCTTTCCTGAAGCTTTGGAGCCATTTGACTATCTCTAAAAGCTCTGTGCAGATCAGGTACTTGTAAGCATATTGCTTCAGGCTCCAACCTCACAAACCAGCCCTTGCTAGGAATGTTATCACATTTCTGGAGCTGTGGTGGCTGTGGTGTGACTGTGGCATCAAACAGATACTTGATGTGTTCTGAGAGAGAGGACAGAATACACATAGGTGGCTCTGACATCTTGAGGATTTTCCAAGGCACCAGTGAGATCCTAGGGCTTCTCCAGTGCAGCCACAAACTCAGTGTTCTCAGGTTATTACTTCAAAGGGAAGATGGTGCTTCCAGCACACATTTACTCTCAAATTAGAGACGATTTGGAAGAGATCTATGAGCAATCTGGATTAGCTCTCTGCAGACATTCCTCTCCAGCCACAAGCAGCTCATGAGCAGTTTGAGCCCAGCTCTAGTGCCAGGGATCTGTCACCTCACTGGCAGTAGGGCTGGGCTGCCTCCTCGGTGATCCAAATTTTTGATGGTGTGAGGAAATGCACATTCAGGGATGGCTGAGCCCAGGGATACTGAGGTGCCCTGCATCGCCTGTGTCCAAAAGTGGGATGGAGCAAATGGAACAGCCTGTGGGCAGAGATGCTCTTGGTCAAGGTCAAACGTGGGTTGAAATGGGTCTATAAAAGTTCTTGAGTCAGTCCATACTTACGTGCTGTAAGATATACAGAGTTCTGAGGGTAACTAATGGAGGTAGGGAGTCCATCACTTTCACAGCCCAGTGTGATCTCCTAGAGCCAAGGAAGGGCTGTTGGCTCCTTTTATTGATGGTGCACTGAGGCACAAAGCTCCAGAGTGCTGGGGAGAAACATGTTGGACAAATGTTTCTCATTAAGAAATGTTTATTTGTCAGACATGATTCCTTTCATGTAGTGCGTGTGGGAGTGTATCCATTTTAGCAAGATACTCTAGGAAATATTTTCTTGGAGTCAGCATGGAATTTCTGGCTGAAATGGTCCTTCGTTGTGGCATGGTCATTCCTGGGCTGGCTGGGAGTCTGTAGGTCAGGTCTTGGACCTGAGGCTGGCAAGATGGGGGATTAAAACAGGCAAAACTGATTCTCAGTCACTTCTGGCACTGTGATTTGTTTTTCACTGCATGCTTTTCGTCCTTTATTACATGGGAGAAAGTCCTCCAAAATGTTGAGAAGTCCTGTTTTTGTCACAGTAGAGATGGGAAAGATTCCAGACTCTCCAAGATATTGGCAAATGGTGGAAGCTTTTCCAGCTCAGTTCAAGCTGCAACTTTCCCCAAGTCCCACATCTGTTCTGTTGAACTACTTAACCCTGTTTTTTTTTTTAAATAGAAAATAACGTAAATAAAACAATTTGCTTTTGAAAACTATTACTGCCTAATCACCTGGTGGAGAAAAGGAAAAGCTGGTAAACAGAAACTGGAGACCCAGCAGCCATGTCCTCTCCTTTCGACTTCATTGTCCTCTGTTTACAAGGTGGCATTGGTCACAGCTCTCAATTCTCAAGGCAGTTGTTTTCCAAAGAAAATACTTTACATAATTTTCTTTGTCTATATCTTTAGTATAAACCAAATTAACATCTTGCTTCTTCAAGGCTTTAAATCATTTAGGACCTCTGTAGGATACACATAGGTGTTTTGAAGCACTCCATGGATTGCACTCCTGAGCCAGCAAATCCAGAGCTTTGCTGTTGCATAGGACATTGTCTGATGGCACTGTGGGATTTGGGCTACCTCTGAGAACACCCACCTGAAGTTACTGGTCTTTGCCATTTCCTGCTGCACAGCTTTTGATTTCCCAAACTCTTCTCATCAATTCTGATCTTTGCTCAAGTCTGTCCAAAGGCTCAGAAAGGGAAATAGATATGTTCAGGGGTCAAGCACAGAAATCAAGTTTTGTTCAGATGAAAACTATCAAGAGAGAATGTGTTACCTCTGAGCAGGGAGACTAGGGGGTAACTGGCTTATCTTGCAATCTTGCCAAGAAACTCCTCCTGGATCTGTTGTTCAATGCAGCTCAGACTGATTTTCATCCAGAACAGCTCTTCATATTTTAATTTTGGTTTCCTTTTTTCTTTTTTGTTTTTTCATTGTGAATTATTTATCCTGTGTTTCACCAAGGGAGTCTAATTTTCTCATCTTCTCCCTTCCTAATATTTAAGATCTCTCTAGGTGTCTCCACAATACACCCATGTTCCCTGATTGAAGGAGTTACAGACAAAATCCACAGTTAGCATTTTTTACTTTGCAGAGATATTTTTGTGGCTGTATACATTTCTCTGTGCTGTAACTCTATTTACTTTAGCAGAAGAGCTCTTAAGATTGATAAATGAAGAGACATATTTAAAATATGTATCTTACAAATGTGTTAATGCCTATATAGGCTGTAGTTCCCTGTGGAAATAAGAAGAGGCATTCTTTTAATTAAAAATGGAGTGCATCCAGTTTTTCTTCCTACTTAAGTTATTTCCAGCACATTCACTAAAATGCCACCAGATTCAATAATATTTGTCTCTTTCTTGGCTTTTTACATATATAACTTTCTACCATGACAACAAGTCCAAGATTTTTTGGAGCCAAAGCAGGAATGATGATGTGTTTTTGTTGTTGTTATTCTTCTAACCAGCTGTCTTTGCTCATCTTGCTGTCACTAGGAGAAGACATCTGCTAAGTACATTCAATATTTTCACTTTGATTCTCAACAGGGAGGTCAGAGCCCATGCAAAAATGTGCCCCAAAATATTTCATTACCACAAACATTTCTTTTAAGACTGGGGTACTTTGTTTATTCAGTTTAGGCTCCATAAAATATTTAACTGATTCTCTTTCTGTAAAGCAGAGCACTCATGATTTCTCTGCTCAAATCTGGACATGAGACATTTGCCATTAGTGAGATACTGTTCAAGATACCGGATGGTATAAAATACAAAGTCTAGTGGCTTCTGCTTTAATTAGACATCATTCTGATGAGATACTAGAAGTTTGCTTTTTTTCCCCCCACTGAACTGAGACCCAGAGAGTGGGGATTGTTAATGAAATTACCAACTTCTTTACCAATTCTTTGTGTTATTTTCATCAGAATTCATTGGAAGAGAAGAGTAGTGCTAATAATGGTTTGGTTGTGCCAAAATGCTTTGGGCAGTTCTTTCTTCTAGGCACCAGCAAGTCTCCTTCCTCCTTAACCAAAGACACAGTCTAGCAAAACACTTCAATCCTTAAATCCACCCTGTTCAATGGAACACTTAAATCTAAGCTGAAATCTCTCTGGGCTCAAATTGCATTTAAGCATGTCCTCAAAATAAATAAGCTACACAAGCACGTTGCTCAACTGTGCTTCTCAGCACTGGAATATAGCAGTTTTACAAAACTTTACCATTCTTGAGGCCTAGACTGTAGATGGAGCAGAGTAGGGAGTAGAGCCTAAAATATTTGCAGGAAGTCTATACTTCCCTGAGCAACTCAAACTCACCACGGCCACCAGTGAAATGATATGGAATCAGACAGGACTGATGGCCAGGTGACACAGCATCTTGCGAACCACTTGCAACTCCAAGATATGCACAGAGATGGAGGGTTTGATGATAGTCACTATCTCTGATAAGCTCACAGAAAATTGGGGAGTTTGTTGGCAACTGTATTTCTCATCAGTGAAGATTCCCTTGGGGTTTTGGCCCAGTCTCAATTGCTGTCAGATATCTGTGACTCACTCAAGCCTGCTCAGTGCCATGTCTTGCATTCCTGTCTGGGTGCAAACATACCTGCATAGTGGGAAATGACGAAGCTGGGCCCCACTGCTGTTTCTTGATTCTTTCTACCAGGCAGCACACACGTGTATCTCTCAATCAGAAGCAAGCACCCTGTTTGGAAATTAATTCAGACTTGCAGGATGAGTCTTTTCTCTCCTGTCTGCTTAGTATCCATGCTGGTGTTTCTTCATTCCTTTCCCAGTGCCACAGGAATGCTATTGCTGTGAGCTCAGGTTTTGCATGTGCTTCCAAGAACACCCTTTGGAGGCTGAAGGGTCAAATGTGACACTGCATGTCTTGGTGGAAACTGGTGTGTCCTGCTGGCGAGGCGGATGAAAAGTGCTGTGGTTTGGGGCAGAGGAGCCTCCAGTTGATCTAACACTAATTGCATCTGATCTTTGTCTTTGTAAATTAGGTGGCAGCTCTCCCAAAAACACATGCTTAGTGTGTTTTCCAGCCTCTCTGGCTCTTACCCACTGGAGAATTAGTTCACCAGGTGGGTGATTTTCCTGTTGTTCTGGAATTGTTGCTAGTGAAGGAATATATCAGTTCCCCACAACTTCATCTGATTAAGAGCTGACTTGCAGCAAAAGTGACTTGGGTTAGAGATAAAGCAAACATATCCAACTGTGAAGCTCTGGAATGGATCCTCTAGATATTCTGATGAGCAGGGTAGGTGAACCCCTGCCAGGTACAGATTGGGCAGTGCTGCTCCTGGTTTATGGCCTGAGAGATGGAATTCCTGTGGCTTCCTAAGGGCTCTTCCGATCCTGAGTTTTTTGTTTTGTGATTTTTTCCATATGAAATCTCACTGAGAAGGAGAGACCAAAACTCTGAAAAGCAAGGTTTAACTTGCTGACTTTTGGAAACTTTGCACAGAATGAGGTCTGATAGGAGGTCATGGTGTGTTATTCCCTGTTCTAAACCTTGTGCTGTGGGTTTCTAAGGGCTCCTCCAGACACGGGAAGATGAACTGACTGGTCTAAAGTCACACAGTACAGGGAAAGTAGGAGCAGAAGCCAAGTTTCCAATCTCCTAGTCATGCACCTTAAACACTAAAAAACTTAATTTCCTTGAACTAGTACTGGCCCAGGCTGACTCCTGTATTCCTGCCTCCTGACTGGCCTATGCAATGTCAGGCATTTCAGTCTTGCTGTTTAATTCATTTTGCTGCTATGGTGCAGGGTGCAGTAGATATTACCTAAGGAATGATTGTATGTCTGCCAGTATTTTTGATTTTTTCCAGGCAAAGAGCAGATTTTCACAGCCAGGCTCAACACCTTGAATTTTCTACTTTCATTTCCAAAGTGTATGATATTGGTCATGATAGGAAACTGAAAAAAAAAAACACCCCAGAAAATTCATGCTGTGTTTGACAAAGCAGTGACCATTCTGGGCAGCATGTTACAAGGGTAATGGGCTGCAAATCAAACTTCTGCTGCTGTGCTGCAGAGGATTAGTCACAGTTCATCTACCAGCAAAATGGAGGTAGTAGTAGTAGTTACTATCTCAAACTCTGGAGGCTCAAAGCTTAAAACTTTTGGGATCATTTAAAGGAGGCTACTATGGATGGGCATAGTATTCTATCTTCTGTTAACAGCACTGGAAAATTTCATAAGCTTGATGGATAAAGAAGCAATAATTGTTGGATATGGGACCAGGAAAATATTTGACCACTGGTTTTGTCTGAAATACTAAATGGAGAACAGTTGTGTCTCATCTCAGGCCAAAGGGGTTTTTTTAGTGTTCATATACTTCCCCTAGATACCAGTTGACACAACACAAGGGCTGTTGCAGCTCTGCAAGAAAACTTGAAGAATAAAAACCAGAACAGGCAACAGCTCCTGTGTATATCTGCCATCAAGAGCTCCACCACGCTGAGGCTGATAGACGTCTGTGCCAGGAAACCCCTGGGGATGACCCCCTGCTCCTGGTTGAAGAAAATCCCATTGTGAGCTGTCCTCGGGGCACAATGCAGGAGCATGACCTTGCAGCCCAGCACTCAGCTGGAAGGAGACAGGTGAACTGTAGGTTCTGCATGAGGGAACTGAACCTGGGTTTACAGGGCCTCGGGCAAAGGCTTTGGCTGTTCAGCCTGAGCTGGTGCTCCAGTCTCTTCCATGTGGAAATCAGCCATGCCCGTGTCTTTCACAAGAGGCCACATTTCCAAAGCACTGCTGGCTCTCTAGGTAACACCTACGGCACCGGGCCCTGGTGACTCATGCACCATTCAGCTTTGGTTTGGGATCTCAGCAGGGTTTGAACACCAGGTAGGTGGCTAGGACAAGACACGGCTATTTCTAGTCATAGTCCTAATGCTTAGAAAACACCTGCAGCCGTGACTGCTCACAAAGATTTAGGTGCTTATAAGGAGACAATCTGGCCCTGGCAGGCCTGTCTGTTCCTGGGGGGAGTTTAGCACCCCCGGTACACAGGGCCAGCTTGGGACATCAAATTAGTCCTAGATGGGGGGTTTGCACTGAGGACTAAATTTGAGAAATGCCATGCTTACCCTTCTGAGGGCTCTGCCAGGATGGGGTGAAATCTCTTGGGGTCTCTGATTGGGAAGCCAGGGAAGGTGGAGAGAGGCTGAATCACAATTCCCTGGTACAGCTTGAGTCTTTTAGGCACTTACTGTCCTTTTTTAGTGTCCAAACGAGCAATCTTGCCCTCCTGGGGCTGTCAAGCACTGACTGTGGACATTAAAGCTGGTAATGGGATAAGATGTAAACATCTTCTGAAAGCACACACCAGAGCCCTTTATTTTAAAAATGAAATACATTTGAAGTGCTTACAAACTCACCCAGAAATCTCTTTCCAAATGAGTAAGGCTTGGCAAAGCTGCCCTCCGCAGCCTGAACACAATGTAACCCTCCCGTCTTCCCGTTCTCTTCAGGGCAGATGCAGATACCGAACAGCTACTTAAAGGGTAACATTCAATTACAAAAACAATCACACTCAACATCCCAATTTATTTTAATTGCAGTCTTTAGAAATAGCCACAAAACAATCAAACAGAAAGCAATCAGAAAATAGTTTCCCTTCCCCCTCTCCTCAGTATTCGCGACAAGTCTTGTTTTGAATCTGTGAACAGGCAGCTCCTTTGGAACTCCCTGCACCTTTTACCTCCCCTCACCTTGTTCTGTGCCCCAGCTGGGGAACAACAGATTAAAAGTTGGTTGGAGAAGCACCAAAGGAATTAAAAGGTGCCCGGACAAAACTTCCCTGTGAGAAGTTGGATCCTGCAAGGCACACGGTGCATTTCTCAGCCTAAGGCTCCCCTGGCTCCGGGATGCAGAGCAGGAAGGTGATGCTCACAGGGTCGGGGCCGCCTCCAGCCCCGTTCTACCCCCACCCAGGTACCGAGGGCCGCTGCCCCCCGCCCCCCCGCAGCCGCGGCGCAGCGCAGCCCCCTCCCGCCGTGCGGCCGTCCCGGCCCCGGCCCCGGCCCCAGCCCTTACATGGACAAATCTGCCTGCAGGGAAAGGCAGGAATTTGGGCCCTTGACGTCAGCCGCGGGCAGAGCGCGGCAGCCCGGCAGAGCGAGAGGCAGCGGCCGCCGCTTTCGCTTTTTGTTTCGGGGCCGTCCCGCCGAACTCGGGGCCGCCGGGCGCCCCTCCCTGCGCCCCAGGGGAGGTAAGGGCCGGGAGGGGGGGCGCGGACG
>VZSR01000247.1:9768185-9875371 GCA_013398615.1 Brachypodius melanocephalos
AAGTTGAGTAAAGGTCCGGTAGCTTTTTATGTGTCGGGGGAGGCCCTGCCTTCCCCACCAGGTAAGGTCGGAAAAGTTTCCCACATCCTGACGTCACCCACGGCTTTTTTTTTTTTTTTTCCTCAAAGCATAAGGTTTTTTGTTTTTTTTTTTTTTCTTTTCTTCCCCCTTTCTTGTTCTCGTCCTTTGAACAGGCAAACCTTACCCTTGCCATTGCTCAGGAGCACTCCCCGCGCCCTGGGGCTGTGCTGGGAAGCCGGCAGTGCTCCCGAGGAGGCGTTGATGAAGCAACTCCTGCCTAATTGCTCTACCGCCTGTGTCTCGAGGTGCACCGGCCCTGCCGGTGAAACAAACGAGAGTTGGATTCTCCTGCTCTGTTTTGATTATCTTTTGTTTGTTTCTTTTTTCCTACACCTGTAGGAATTGGGGTTTTAGCCTAGTTGTGTTGTTCTTGGGTTAGTTTCATGTCTGTTTCTTCCTGTTTTACTAGGCAATCGGTACACAAAAGTTTAAGGAGGTTGCCATCAAACCTGCTGATGTGTCTCCCTGCACATCTTCAGCACCTTGGTCCCTGTGCACAAAGGGACCCATGCAAAAAAGGAAGGTCTCACATAGAAGCAACAAGTGTTTTTGGACACATTTCAAGATTTCTTTGCTTCCATGAACTTACTTACCTGTGGAGTTTGTGCTCGTACGTTCCAGGAATGATTTCTGGGGGAAGATCTGAGAGAGTGGGGAGTGCCTGGAAGCTGGGTGATACAGCAAGTGCTGGCTCACCAAGTAATTGGAGAAATGGGATATTAGGAAAGTATGGGAACATGAAGAGCTGGAGAAGAGGGCACAGTATTTCATCTCTATGTTAATAATGTGGCTATGTTCTTGCTGAAGAATGTTGACAGCACAGTTTAGGGATGTGGGGGACTTTCTAAGTATCCCCACCCTTGCTGAAGCAGAACTGGCCCGCACAAGGCTAAATAATACTCTGGGATTTCCCTTGGGAAATACATGCATCCGTGGATAAAGATTTATTGTTGAAAACTTATCTGTGCCTGTTGGCTCAGTCTGTCTCCCCCTGACTCCCCCCACGACAGCCTATTGCTGCTAAATTTATTAGCTCTGTTATTCCCCTATTTCAATTGTTTAGCCTTTGTTGGAGGGTTTTTCCCTGCAGGACGGGCCATCAGCAGCTCATGGTGTGGGTGGTGGCCACAAAGCCACCTGTCAGCAAGCCCCTACCCTCCCTGTCAAATCCTGCCTTTAACTTTGTTATGATGCAGGTGCTGCTGATGGGCCCTTCAGGCCTGTTACTTTTGTTTCTTAGATGGTTTTCCTTTAATTGTTTATTCAGGTTTTCTTTTTCCACCTGGCCCAGCTTGTGTAGGCTGGGTAAAACTGCCAAATCAGGGACACCTGGGTCCAGCGTAGCAGCAGTAAATTGCCATCAGTTGTGGTCCTGTGGAGAGATGCTGTGTAGTGGGTAGGAGACCTGCTTCCCCAAAGTCACTCTCATGCTGTGTTGTGTGGCTGTGGGTACCCTGGCTCTGTGTGTGCCATGGAGCCAGCAGTCCTGGTCAGTGGCATGTAGCACTTTTATGCTGCCTGGGTAAGCTCCTGGGTGCAAATGAAGGATATGTCCAGGAAAATGAAGGTAAAACTGTCTCATTAAAGCTTCTGTAGGTGCAGCCTCAAACTGCTCTGACTTGCTGATGTTCAGTCTCCATGGTGCCTGGGCCAATGAGAATTACTGCTTTTCTTGCTATACAGCTGTGTGTCTTGCCAGCCTTGATTGCCTGGTGTGGTTGGTACTGGTGGGGCGGAGATGCTAGTATCAAGCTGGGAGAGAAACTCCAATTCCTGTCACACAGAGGTGAGATTTTTACCTTTGGAAACTTGTTTGGAGATCAGCCTGGATGTCAGGGCAGGATGCTGGTGAGCATGCCCATCTCAGTGTGGGTTCCAGCTCTTTCTCTTATTCATGTTTTGTGGAGAGTCACCCAGCTTTAGGGGATAAAAATACTGAATGATGTTGTCTGTGATGTGCTGTTGTGAAACCAGGAAAAACTGGCAAAAGCCTGGCTTTAGACTGTCAGGTCAGAAGTGATTTTTGGATTTTAGGAATTGTGGTTAGTTTCCCTGACTTATTTACTGGAAATTTGCAGAGCACATTGTATTTCCAAGTTGCATTCCTCTGAGAAACACCTTCAGCTGTGCTGTGTTAGTGAGGTAATGGCCAGAATGAGGAACTGGTGCAGTGTAATTCAAGGTTTAAAGCAGTGTGATGGCAGATTCAGGTGTGTATCCCTTGCTAAAGCATTTGTTTCTCTAGGATGTTCAGGGATGAAGCTCCAGAGCTGGACTAGTGAGTTTTGCAAGGTACCTAGTAGTCTTGGCTTCTCAGTGGAGCTGGAGTCCTTTTACATATATTATCATCAGTATATATTTGTAATTATAACTCCTAGTAAGAATTATGGTGTGGGGGTTCGTGCTCGGAGTGGGGACACCATTCTGTTTTGACGCCTGGCTGTTGCCTTGTTTGTTAAAATCACTGCTTGTGTCCACCTGCCTTACTATAAAACTTAAGTGATACCCTTGTGATGAGTCAAACTTTGTGTATGCAGTTTTGAAGAGGTTAGTAAGAATGGTTGGGAGCTGGAAAACCTGAGGAAGTTTTACCAGCAGTATGGGATCACTCCTATTAAAAGGACACGTTTTAGAGAGGTGTCAGAGAAACAGTGAGTGCTGTGGAAAACAGATGTCTGTTCTTTTGTATAGTGAAAATGAAGGTGAATATGGTGGATTCAAAACGAGGAAAGTGCTTTTCAGTGTTCGTAGTGGTGGCATTTATCATGCAGAATGTTGCTGAGAACAAGAGTTTAGCCAAGTCTGAAAAGAAGATGGGATGGTTGTATGAGTGTCAGGTACATTCAGAATTGTACCAGCCCCTGGTGGTGCCCCTTGTGTCATAAATATCTAATAGGAAAGAAGAAAGAGTTTCATGTAGGTTTCCATGAAGCATCTCTGGCTGACATTAGGTAGACACAGATAGAGAAAAGCAGTAGCTTGAGTGGATGACAAATTGTTGTGAGAACACAGTTTCCGTGTGTCTGTGGAAACAAATACCCTCAGGGTGCCCGCAGTGGTTTCTCTATTGCTCTGCCTGTTGTGGTTGTATGAACAATACATCCTCAGTGGCATTTTGTTGCTCCTCAAGCTTCTGAAAGCCTGATCCACACAGCTCTGCCTTTTTCCTACTGAGCTCTTCTCTCCCTGACATGGCTTTGAGAAACACTTGCACACTCTGCTCTGGCTGTCCCCAAGTGCAGGATTTCACCTTTAACTCATTGTCCAGGCTCTGGTGTGCTCTCTGGTAGCTCTGTTAAGGTGGAGCTGAGTCCCTGTGACTGCATGGAGAGGTTTTAAAGATGGCATCAGGGTGATGAAGAAATATACACTGGTCAAGAGTAGGTCCCTTCCAAATCAGGATATTCTATGATATTTTGGGTATGTGTGTGCTGTTTAGGTACTTTGTTTTAGATGGGGAGAAGCCTTCAGGGAAGTCAGATGAATATAAAGTCCATGTGACCCAGCAGAAGTCTGTGATTCATCATTTGTGCTTGCTGTGTGCACATGTGAGTGCGACAGTGATGGTCGTGTCTGCAAGATAAGGTCCTCCACGGCCAGTCTTTTCGCCCCAGCAGCTTCCTCATCTCCCTTTGCTCTTACTCTCACAGCAGCATAATTCTGTGAAAAGCTAGAGAGATTACTGCAATTGCAGCCAGAACAGAGGAGGAAGGGGCAAAGGAGATGGAAACCATAAGTTATGAAAGGATGTGGGTTATCTGATGCACAAATTCCCAAGGAACAATGCTTTTAAAGAGTGTGGGTTATACATAGGAAAATACTTGAAATAACTTTAAAAACAAGGGTTCCAGAGGAGAGATTGGAGGGAACATCTTGTGTTTGGTGTCCATGTGTGCATTGGGGTGCTGGAGGAGAGCATCAGTAAAGTTTGAATAAGTCAGTGTTTTCCTCTTTCTGATTTAGGAAGCTCTTTGTTTTGCAAAATAGAAACAAACAGAGAAAAGAAAACAACAAATCAAACCGAAAACCACAGACCAGAAAAACCCCCACAAAACATTAAAGCTTTTGAGAGCGTATGCCTGCCTGAGAAGCAGAGTTTAGCAGGGTTGGTTCTTTTCATTCATCCTGCTCATGGGCATGGCAGGCCATGCAGGGCTGGTGATGTTTTCCAGTCCAAACATGAAAAAAACTGAAACCTGTTACCCACACTTAATCATTGCAATTAAGGTTATTGGTAGAGACAACTCAGTGGAGATTCTGTTTTGATCTCCAAGAGCTGGTTTTGATCAGGTTCTGAGCAACTGCAAGAGCTGGCATGGAAATGATAATTTTTAAGTCACTGTCAGCAAGTCTCTGTCATTCTAGACTGTCAGTATCTGTTGTTGGGATCTGTGGGTGACAGTGACACACACGTGTGAGTCAGAAGAACTTCCAAACTATCACAATATGCTCAGGGAAGGAAAACAAACATCGTTGGAGTTGTGGGCTGCTGATAACCTTTTCTTAGACAAAGTTAAAAGCTTTTGAGTGTTGCAGACTGTTAGGATGTTTTCTGTTGCCCTTGATGGCATAAGGGAACCTTGAAATACTGTGATTCCTCAGCAAACCCTTAAATTATTTAGGTTGGTTTGGGGGCAGGGAGGGATGCATGAGTGTCTCTGGCTTATGCCAGCTTTGTTGCTGAGTAATAGCCCATCCCTCTTTGGGATTTGCAGATCTGGCTGGGAGGGATCCTGTTTTGTGTCTAAGAGAGTTTATGCATATGTGTACCCTCTAAGTAGGTGCCATTCAGCTCTTGGCTGCCTTCCTCCCCCTGCTCCTGCTGCTCAGTGATGCTTCAAGGCAGGAAGATTTCCACCAAATCTTGGATGATTGTGCTGCCAGTGGAAATAGTTAGTTGAGATTTAATATGGTCATTATCTTTAGGTAATAAAATATCAGCTAACTTGCCATAACTATCTTGTTTAATGTCTATTAAAAGCCTCACATACTTCACTCACTGGGTGAAATTTAATAGAAGTTCATCTAAGCATTTACTGCTTATTTAATTTAAAAATAAGTTGATCTCCATGACTGGAGTAACAGGCACTAAGGATTTAATTAACATTTAGCAAACTGCCCTGTTAGCTCTGAATTGCACAGTCAGGTCTTGTTTATGCATCAATTTGTAACTACCATCTCTCTTTTTATTTTTTATTTGTTTTGGCCAGTTGATCTCATTGTGGGGAGCTGCAGTCATCTTCTGTTCTCCCTCTGCTCCTGATCTCTTCTCACATGGAGAGCCTGCCTCAGGGCTGTGGGGCTGAAGGCTGCAATACTGCTGAGGAGCCAGGACCCAGCTGCTCAATAGTGAGGCCAGCCCAGACAGCTGGGCAAAGGCAGGTGGGATAGAGGAGACTGAATGCACAGGTTGTCCCACAGGCCTTGAAAAAGGATCTGTGGAGCCCCATGGACTGGGTAGGGTTGCACTGTGTAGTGGGGTAGAAATGGTCCAGCTTCAAACCTTACCTTAAATTTGGCTCTGTTGTGTTTAAGTATCTCCTGTAGAGCTTTTTCCAATGGTGTGGCTGCTGCATGGAATTCATGTTGGTGAGGTTTGCCTTTTGGATGGAGAATGTAGGGGTGTTGTGACAGGTGAGTGGGTGGTCCTGCAGTGGCTGTGGTGGTTGTACCCCAGCTGGGGTGTTTTCTGTGTCAGTAATGTGCATGTGCATTTTCAACGTGCTGTGTGCACATACCCTGAAGAGCTCTCTGTTTCAGCAGTTTATTACCTCACCTTAACAGATTTGAATTACTCCACTTAGTGAGACAGGAATGAAAGCAAGGAGTCTCCCAGACAATGCAGGCAGCAGAGGCTGGTTTGGGAGTGTGATTGAATTAGCAGCTGATAAGTGGTTGTAGCTCCAGCTGCTGCATCATCACTGCTTCACTAGCCTGAGTGTCAGCGAAGTTCCTGTTCAAGCTCTTTGCTGAAGGACATCGGCTGGCTTGGATTTAACACACCTCATTGTTTGAGATGAAGACGATTTGCTTATTGTGGGTTTGGGCAAATCCTGAGAGATACCTCAAGGTATTAGTGTGGCCAAGACGAGCCCATAATCTGGATATCTCCAGAAAAAAATGGATGGTGATTGTGGCAGCCACGTGGTAAACCTGTAGTTAATTGTATCCTGTGAACTTTGTTAAAGAGTAGTGTTAAAGTTGCAAAGTCCAAGTGCTCCAAAGCTATGAAATGCCAGAATGAAGGTCGTTGAAACCTTAATTTTAGCCTCCCCTGCGAGCAGGTATTATGATATAGCCACTTAATTGCCAGAGCACATACTCTTTGTGTCCAGAGTGGAAGGTGATACTTAATGAGCATCTTTTCAGTTGCTTTTCTCTTTGTGCAGTGCATGACCCCAAGCCTTATTTACCACGTACTGTTCAAACTCGAGACAGAATGAAGAGTTATTAATTTTCTTTTGTGCTTGTCTGGAATGCTCTTTGCTCTTTCATTGGAGCACTTTGGAAGTTGGAGGAACTATTTTTGTAGTGCCTTCCCAATGTGGAGGAGAATTATTCTTGCCACTTTACTGATGGGACAACTGAGGCTTGGAGAGGCATGAAACTAGCTGTCTCACATCACCTCTGACACTGAAATTGTGGAATAAAAAGAAGTTAGACCAGGGTTGTTCTTTTAAGTATGCAGTCATAACTGATAATAAAGCAAAGAAATGGTTGGAAGGAATAGTTTGTAATTACAGACTGAAGTTAACATCCTTTCTGTTCAACTTTGGAGATTACTCTGAACTGTTCCTTGCTTAATGCTTATCTTCTCCCATATTTCCTGCTGCACCTGCCTCTTATGCATTATCATCATTATCTTTGAGTGGGGGGCAAAGCCTATACTTACCTTGCCTAGCTTAGTGTGGAAGCTGGTCTTTGCCTCTGGCATTTGGAGGTTAGAGCTTAATGCTGTTGGAACTGAAATGTTATGGTGAGGAGGTCCAGAAATGAGCCACAAAGATGGTTAAGGTCCAGGTGGTATTCATGTATAAAAACACATTTCAAGGAGTAGACGTAATGAGCACTTCACATCATCTGCTCAATGCTATCTCAGTGACTTGTTTCCCATGTACAGTGTGACTGACGTTTTTTTCAGGCTAGTTGAAGCTTCTTTTAAAGCTTATTCATCCCTTCTGATCCTGCAGACTATTTCTTTGGAGAATGAGAATTATGCCTTCCTTAGCACCGTTTCACTTTGGTGCTTTTTCAGAGAATCCTTTTCTTCTTTGAGTTCCTTGGGATGCAGAGCCGAGCTTGGAAAACACGGCATTGCATCTTTGCCATTTAAGGAGGTCTTGGTGAACCTTCTGCGTAGTAAGTTTGAAATTCAAGTGTGTGAGTAATCCAGCTGAACTCTGCAATTACTTGTATGCCTGAAGATAAGCGAGTGTTTTAGGAACCACTGCTGAGTACTGTCCTGTACCCAAATCCTAACCTGTTCCCAAGGCAGATGGATAGGGAACAGATGAAGTACAGAAGGGTTAGAGTTACTGAGGAGATGTCAGGCTTCTTTGCTACTGTAGCATGCAAGAGTGACTCATGCAGAGCCTCACTGCAGTGAAGAGTCAGCCTTATACAGGGCAGGAGACCTGTTGTGAGTGGTGCAGACATTTGCAGACTTTTTACAATGGCATTAAATAAAGGTCTGTGGGGCAGAAGTGTGTTTTGGAAGTTAGGAATGATGCCTTGGACCACTGCATTGCTGCAGGAATTAGTGCAGGGTTCTTGGCATGTAGGACCTCTTTGAGTGTCTCCTTTTGCATCCGAAGTTTGGGAATGTGGCCAGAGCAGCAGGTGAACTTAAAACAATATAAATGAGCATATCTTTCCAAGGCACTCCACTCACCCAGGTCCTCAAAGTGTCTGGGTGAAACGATGGCAGCTCACAGAGTGCCTGTGTGCCTCCTTGCATGGCTTGGCACGGTGTGTTTTGCTCTGTTGCGTGGGAGAACTGTGAACTTGGGGTGTGTGGAGGCTGGGGAAGTTAGTTGAGAAATTTTTAAAGACTATGTCGTAGCTTGGGAGAAGGAGCTACAAGAGCAGAGCTCGTTGCCTTACTACACACAAGGATCCCTGCAGGGTGTGTTCATTTATAAGTCATTCTGGATGAAGTTAGTTACTCCATGCTCTCATTGCACACACGGCCTACAGGCAGTGTGTTGTGGGCACTGTTCCTACAGCTGAGTATCGAATGTCTCTGAGGAGGCCGGGTGGGTGGCTTAATATCACCTCACCTTTGCACTGCTAGAGTGTATTGCTTTTCTGTGCTCTGCCCTGAGATAGGGTAGAGGGGATTGCTTCAGTGTGTTACAATGATCATCTGTGCTGCTTGTCCCCATCGTGTCTGGGGTCAGGCCACTCTCTGGGCTCTCGTACTCATATCCACATCACCCATGGCCCAAGCCTCCAATCTGTATTCATTTGCACACCTGAGGTGGTGTGTTAGGTCTTGGGTTGTGCTGTCAAGTGCCAGAAGTCCAAGTGAAAGTGATCTGCTCCAGCTTTGCTGGCTTCAGGGCAGCTGTCTGCCTGTGTTGGCTGTTCCCCATCCTGTGGAGTGCAGTGAGGCATGAGCAACCTGATGGGTTTTTGCAAGAACTCTTGATAAATTTCTTGTGTCTCGGGTGATTTGATTCATGCCTGATGAAGGGTGTGCCCACTTTCATGGGTGGAGCTGGATGTGCAAAGGTAGCTGTGTTATCAGCAAGTTACTGGCTCATCTCATTTAGTTTCAACTCCCTTGGTGTATATTTTGTGTGTTTTAGTTGTGCAGATTCTACCTGATGTAGAATGAAAGTGATTCCAGATGCTTTTGATCTCCAGAAAGACTAGACCTATCCATCTAATGAAAGACATGAGTAATTCTGGGTATGGTATTGGTATACTTCTGGGTTCCTTTTGTCCTTTGTTTTTGCTTCCATATTCCATAGCAAACATTTTCTTGTGTTGTCCATGTCTCTAAATTTGACCAGTAGCATCTTGGGCTGTACCTGGTGCTTGTTTTGCTACCTGAAGAAGAGTTGTGAGTTTGGCAAACAGTGTGCATCAAATTCCTGTGAACCCAAGCACAGAGTACAGGCTGCACCCATGAAGTGACGTCTGGGTCTGAGGAGGTCCTGTGCTGGGAGAGGAAAATAAAGAACAGTGAGAGAAGAGCTGAATGATTGACTTGCGAACATAGTGACTGATTATGAGCAAAGATCAAAAGGATGTAAAAAGTGTTTGTTAGCAGAATGTGACTGAGATAAAGACCTGATAAGTATTGAAATGTGTGGAGTAAAGGGAAGCAGTAGCTGCTGACAGAGTGAAGCTGTACATGTAGGACTTGCAATTCTGGGTCATGGGAACGTATGGCTGCTGTGGCTCTGCCACTGCGAGCCATTGCCTCTTACGTCTTTAACAAATATGCATGGTTCAATCTGGAACCTACTTGGGCTCTTCCATCCTTCCTGGGGAGTCTACCTCCCCCACGACTGTTTACTGCTGCAGTTTCTGCGCTGTGTGTGCTCTCTGTCTCATTCCTCAGCCTTTACTCACAGGAGGCCTCTGTGTGAGGGAGGGACACCCAAGAGAAACATGAAACTTGTGAAGTCCCTTGCCACGCGGAATTTGGGTGGCTGATCAGCTGCAGCTGGGTGTTTGGGAGCCTGCTGGAGGTCTGTGGGCTGTGAGTGTGATCTGCAGCACTCCAGAGCGTGGGATGGAGCCTGGGGGAAGGTGGTTTTCCCGTGCAAAGGGCAACCCCCATCTGGGGGCTCCTGGTAAAGCTGTGCTGGCCCAGCCTGTCGGCAAAAGTCAGTTGTGCATTTGGATGGGGTGAAGTGGAGGAGGGGAGCAGTATGACTCACTGAAGTTATCAGCGATCAGAAGTAGGCTGTAAGCTATAGGGGACACCTCATGCCTCCATCCTAAAACAGTGAAATGTGTCGGGAGATACAGCCGTATGTGCAAATACAGTGTGTGGGTTTGGGTTTTGGTCCAGCATTCACATCCATAAATAGGGCAGCCCCTTCCTTACGCTAGCGTTTGTGTGCACTTTTCAAACATGAACCAGCTAATCCCAACAGATGTTTGGCAACCTCCAGGGCCCATAAGGAAGTTAAATATCATTGCACTTTGCTAGAGAGATGCCCAGGATTCCAGTAACACCTGCTAGAAGATCCTGTTGGTGGCTGTGTGGGCTCAGCTCAGCAGGGCACCTGCTGCCATTGCCTCAGGCTACTCTGCCACAGTGTGTGAGGGCTGGGCTGGGCTTCCATTGACATCAAAGACACAACTTCCTTTAGTTTGTGAGGGAGAATGGGATTTAGCAGTATGTTTATACACTCCCACTTTATTAAAGCCTAGTTGAAAGGAGGGAGCTGTGGATTTTGTTTGCTGCCTGCCTCTGTCCATGTGCTGATGTGCCCACCTCTCTGGGGGTCGTGTGTGAAGTCACGATGCTCCTGGTTGGCCTGTGTCCTTTGCTTGCCTCCTTCTCTTTCCTCAAATGTCAACATTTAGTTGTAAGATTTAACACCTCTGAGGACAAGAAGGTGGCGATTTATTCTGGAGTTGTGTCTGGACTCTCCAGTTTGTGATTCAAGACGTCTTCAAGAAGGACTGATAATCTTATTAATTTCTCTTGACCTTTATTTTGTGCTCTGCCTGTGTGGCTGTCCTGATTTTTCAGGCAGAGTTGTAATTATAAGGCTGCTAAGTGAAATGCTTGGGGTAGCATTAGGATAGTTCTGGATTACTAATAAATCAAGAACTTTCCTTAGGTGTTTCCTCACTCAGTTCTTCATCAGTCCCCATGAAATATGAATGATGGCTCTAAATACCTGCGTGTGGTTAAAACTTCCTGGAGTCTCCTTAGGGCACAGACCCCACCAGTTTTTGCCATTCAGCACCTCAAGGACAAGTCTTGGGTGTCTTGTCTGATGACAGGGGCTGTGCGCACCTTGTCCTGTCCCTCATTGCTCTGAACCTGCTGTAGTTGCTTCGCTGCACTCTAGCCCATGCTGCCGGCAGCTGCTGCCCAGCCTTTTTGTCTGCATTAGTTTAATTGAGTGAGGAGCTTGCAGGAGAAGCTATTCATTCCCCTGGTAACTGTGCTTGACAATCAAGTTATTCTGGGGATGAAGGACTGGTACAGATTTGTTTTCCTTTGTTGGGGATCCATAACCCCTAATAGTTTCTCGCTCATAGGAACCGAGTGGACTTGGTTTTCTGCTAATTAAAAGCCAAAAGAGTATGTAGTCTTTTCCGAAATAATTACCATCTTTGGTGAACAGAACAAAACTGTACTGACTTTCTATTTGTTTCCAAACTCCTTGCTTGTGCCGCATTACTTTGCACTGGCCCTGATGCATGGGAGGGCCCCATCAGGGCCAGCAGCTCCGACCTGGTGCACAGGGAATTTGTGCTTGGAATTTGTGCTTTGTCTGCTGTTTGACCAAGGGATAAATACAGGAGAAGCACAGGGTTGTTAGAAATATTATGAAGTGAATAATTACATTTGGGATGTGTTTTCTTGGTGGGAAGCCATTAAAAGTGATAGAAAGGAGTGTGTGTACCCTGTGTGCCAGAGTGTGTTTTTGGCTTTTTATGGACAACAAAACCAGCAAGAAGAAGAAAAAGGTTTTGAATGTGTGTGCGTGCACACTACCAGAAACCCCAGTTCCTAGATAGTTTAGTTTCTATCAGTAATTGGTTTCAGATATACATTAACTTTGATTCACATGTTGAGTTGGGCGTGCTATTACAGTAGAAGATGCTCCCTTTCCTTTCTGTTTGCTCAGTCTCTGCTTCTGTCAAATTTTTGCCCTGACAGGACTGTATCTGCAGCAGGAGGGGGTCAGTGGGTCTTCTCCTTTTTTGGCTGGTTCTGAGTGTCTGTGCAAGTGTTTTTGCTCCTTCAGTGCAAACTGAAGGGTTGACTGATGGCACTGCTGGGTTGAGGGCTGAAATATGTCCGGTCCAAAGTGGCTGGGCTCCCTAGAAGCAGGGCCTGGGCTCTGCAACTGCTGTTTGCTCTGTGTGTGGAAAGCAGAAGCACCTCTCCAGCCTTCTCTTTATTCTCTTTATCCTCACTGTTACCTCATGGTGGGATTTGGGCCTCTTAGCACCAGCTGGGGTAGGAGGAATGACTGGGCAGCAATCACTGGCTGAACATCCATCCTCCCAAAGGAATGGTACAGGGATGGGCAGGGATCTCTCAGGACTAGATTCAGAGGCTGGGGCAGGATCAGCTCCATTGGTAATGCTCTGGAAATGGATGTGTTTGACCTGCTGCAGAGGCTGTTGCTGGCAACTGTGCCCATTCATCTGCAATGCCCTCTTTTGCTTTCCCACCCTGGGTACAAAAGTGAGTTGTGTTCACTTTGCACAGGGAGGGCATTCCCAAAACTGCTGTGCTCTGCTGTGGCATGTGCAGGGAGCAGCAAAGGGACTGTATTTTCTTAATCTCCCTCTTTGATGAGGCAGTATCTGGCTGTGCCCTTAGCAACGGGTTTTTTAATGCAGATCAAGTCTCCTATTTTAATTGACTAAGAAAAAAGAACTTGAAGAGGGTATGAACCCATGACCTTGAGATAAATAGTTTCTTATTGAGTTCCTGAGCCCCTAAGCCACCCCCTCTTGTGAGAGTAGCGTGGTTTAATCAAAGGTCAGAGGCTTTGTTGCCTCTGAGTGCCTCAGAAAAAGAGGGTGACATGAGCGAGTTCTCCCTGGTCCTCTGTGACCGCAGTCAATTTTGGCCTGTCAAGTTCCCTTTGAGCTCGCTGTGCTTGTCCTCTGTTCCTGGGTGATGGCTCTCTTGACCTTCTGTGGTCTCTGTGAATTCTGATAAAGACCCGGTGGTCAGGCCAGCAGTGTTTCTGGGGGTTGTAACTGTTTATATGGTGGCTATGGGCAAATGGCTTTTGCAAGGCTGCTGTGAGTCCTTGTGTGCAACATGCAGATTCACAGCCCTGATAGGACATAGCCTTCACTTGCCAGCTCTTCCCACACTGCTCCAACGCGTGTCTCCTGTTTCTAGGCTGAAGGCCAAGTGTGGTATCTCACACACTGGTGTGTGGTCAGTCTTGGCATGTGCTGACTTGTGCTGGGCCACTGATGCCTAAGATGTTGCAGTTGCTCATAAAGGCCCCCCGCTCATTTTATTCTGTGTTTCCTTCTTGGGTCGTGACCAGGCATATGTCTGTACCTCTTGTGAGAGCAGCAGTATTAGTCTGTCTTTCTGTCTCCTCTGCCTTCTGTTTTCCTGACTACAGTCACTGATGCTCTTTGAGCCTGCCTGATGGCTGTCATGGAGCTGGTCTTGCTTGCACATTGGATGCTGTCTTCCTTGGTGCTGTGCCAGTTCAGTCTTTGCAAATACTGTCTGGCAAATCCTGGAGAGATCTCTGCCTCCAAAAGCTTCCATGGTTCCTTTCTGTTTTTCCCCCATCACCAAGTTAAAAAATAAAAACACTTGGCTCGGTAACAAATGCTGGCGACAAAATTCCTGCTGACAAGCTTAGTATGGTAGGGTAGGAGTAGGTGAGGACTGGTGTGATGGTGGTGTTAGGCTGTTAGGTGCTCCTGTGAATCACACAGCGAGACAGAAGAAGGCTGAAGAGACCTTTCCTGGTCTGGAGTGGTTTGTACCTTTGGTGTTATGTTGCAATCACATGCCATAATGAATGTATGAAATGAGTAGAGCTGTACTCTTCCAGAATACAGTGCTCAGGTGTAGCAGCTTGGAGACTATCACGTGGCAAACTCTTGGAAGAACACAGAAAATTAGTAGCCAAGAAAACTTCGTGCTGCGAAACCATCAGGTACTTGGGAAGAAGCATGATCTTTTCCTGTGAGCACCAGTGAGCTCCAGGGTGCTCAGAGATGTGTAATTGCTAACTTTGCCACTTTGCAAACTCTAAGCCTCTTTTCACTGAGAAACAGGAATGCAGACAAAGTGAACCAAATCATGGAGGTTCAGGGGTGCAATTTTATAGTCATTGTTGGTGCTGTAGGCAAATAATAAAAGAAATGCATTGAGAGTCCAGTATATTTACTTTTCCAGGTCAAGGTAAAATGCTGTGCAAGTCTAAATCCTTTTTATCATCTATTTTTAAGGAGAGTAAAGATGTGACAATACTTGCCCTTACTGTGCTGAAAAGTTAAGCAATAAATCAGTCTCTTTTTACAGGCAATTAATTAAACTCCTTTGGTGGGAGAATATTCCACAGAATTCTTATGGAAGTCTGTGTGTGCTGGTTCTCTTGCACATGGTGGTGAAGGGGTATCCAAGCTCTTCCACCCTCCCTTAACTTGTGCCCAAGTCCCAGCTGGCAAGATGGGAACATACATAGGGTGCCATGCAACCATGTGCTGTCCCCACCTCTGCCACCTTTTGCGGGAGAGCAGATCCTTCCCTGACCTGCAGGGGAATTGTGTGGAGCTGGGTATCATCCTGCAGGCAGATCACCAGGTTGCTGTGCTGGATGGATGGATGGGTGTTTTGCCAGCTGTGGTGTGGGATAGCATATGCATGGTCCTGCTGAGCTGAGGCATTGGGGTTGCCTTTCCTTCCCATTGCCATGCTTTTGTGAGTGCAGGAGACACTTTCGTTCTCCTTTATTTCTAGTATTAGTGTCAGGCTGGTGTTTGCACACCTCAGGGCTGGTGGTGGTGATGTTCAGGTGTCCTTTGGGGAAGGAGAGGGGCAGCAGCTTTTTCTGCAGTGAAGGTCCAGGGCTCTGTGTGGTGGTCACAGCAGGTTGTCACCCATAGCAAAGGGCAGCACCTTTGCCATTGTCCCTCCCCGTCTCTACACTGGAGAGGGGACTCTGTGGAAGCAGCCCAGTTTCTCCATCACATGGAGGAAAAGCATAAAGCAGAGCCTCTAGTGCTGCCCCTACTATTTGCTTCTTTTTTTATTAAATTGTCATAAGGGCCAAATTTAGTCAGGAGTCTGGCTTCCAGCTGAAGTCAGGGTAATTTAGGAATTAAACCAGCCTTTAAATGTATCTTCTGCATGTCTCAGATGCAGAAGTATGCTCAGATCTATGATGGAAGTAATGGTACTCTCTTGTTCAGAAGGCAGATGCATACACAGGCATCTCTGGCTCTTGTACTTTTCAGATGTAATAAGAGCAGGTATTCGGCCTTGTCAGAATTGCTCCAGAAATTTGTATCTATATTTGGAATAAATGGGTCCTTTCTCAAAATGGAGCTTTTTGAGGGAAATGTCAGCTTGCAACTCATTTCTTGTAAGAAAAAAAAAACACCTTGGGTTTTTTCCTATTATTCTATTTGTGACGGTAAAAACATTTGTTAAAAGCAGAAATGTTTTTATGAGGTGCAGTCAGTGGTGAGGTTGCACCACACGCTGCTGGGTGATTGCCACATGTCCACATTTACCTGGGCCTCTCTGCCCCATCCAAGCTTTTTCCTTTTTTTCTTGAAGGAATATTATATGCTTCTTTGGCCTCTCCCAGCAGCTGTTTGGAAAGGGGAGCAGCAACACTGAGAAAGTTTTGGGTTTTGTTGTGTTTTTTTTTTTTTTTTTTAAATACGTGCTCATCCCACCTGGAGGTATTTGTTGGAAGTCTGAGATGGGGCAGGCCAATCCTGAACTTAAATACCTTTGCTATTAAGGTATAAAGGTGAAAGAAGATGGTTAATGCTTGGATAGGCAAACATTTCTAAACCAGAGAGATTTACTGGTCCTGGTTGATTGTGGTTTTTTTTAAACATGGATTATACATGGATTATAATGTTTTCAAAAATACCAAGCCGGACCATGTGGGCACAGGAGTGTGGAATCCAGTTGTCTGCCAGCTGTTTGTTGCTGTTTTCAAATGATCTGGCCAAAAATGTAAGCCTTGAACAGGAAGACTGTCTGGTCATGTAGGCTCTAAGTTTTAAAAGTTTATTTCACAAATGGTTTGAAGGACCACAATAAGAGGGCCTGCCATGCTGCCAAGGGTTTCATTGTGGTGGCACCTGAGCAAGCCTGGGAGAAGGTGTTCTCTGCCTTAAAATTGTGGCCGTTTAAAACCAAAATGGTTAAAGGAACATTATGCTTTATTATAAAATGTTACAATAAAACCCTTAGACTTGGCACAGCAAACATATGCCACCTCTGTCCTAGGAGATTTCAACTTCAAACTGGGCTGCAAAAGTCTCTGGGCTGTGCTCCAGCCTTGGGGTGCAGCACTGCTCTGCTCCCCTGTGCTCCTGGGCACGGTCTGTGCTGCGGTCAGCATGATCTTTCCTCCAAGATGAGGGCTGGAGCAGGAGCTCGGAAGTGATAAGCCCCATTATAGCTAATTTTGACACATGGGGTTTTGGTGGGATTGGAAGCAGCTCTGTCCTGAGTGCTGTCCAGGAGGGGTGTGTGCTTCCTTGCAGACTGAAACCATTCACAGAGTCACTGCTTTTCACCAGCACAGGATCTGACACCCCAAAAGGCAGCAGCCGGGCTGTTTGTGTTGGTGACTCCCAGAGCAGGTGCTGTGCTGGCAGCAGAGCGGGGGAAGCACGTCCCCAGCTTTTGTTGTCTCATGTGATCCTTCTATTAGATAACATCAGCAGTGTACTGTTGAACTGAACAGTTTAATTTTAATCCATGAAACCTGTGAAGCACAGATGCAAACACAGAAAACAGTTAGGGGCAGATCCTGCATGTGTCACTGTCTCAGCATAGAAGGATGAGTACCTCTCTATGTATGGCTGTGTTCAGGTGTAAAGCTACCAATGCATATAAATTGAGGACTCCAGATTGAGGTTTGCATGAAAGGGGCCTGATTTTTCCAATATATGAGAATATGGAGACCTCAGACAGCTCCCTCAGTGCTGGCAGTGGCCTGAGTGCCTGAGGGTCAGGGCTCTGGCAGTGGAGGAGATAATGTGAGATTTCTGAGTTTGGGAACTTTGGCCAGCAAATAACACATATTGGCACAGAGCGGGAAAGACATAAAAAGACATATGTCAGAACAGGGCAGGCTTTTAAGTGGTTTTCATTTAAAATGAAAAGGTCAGATTGAATGAGGTTGGCATCTGGGGAACTGTTCGTGCACCTGCCAGTCAAAGCAGGGGGGACCCATGTCAGTTCTTGCTGATGGGTGACTGGCTGAGAGCTTGTCTCTGTTTAAAAATTGGTGACTGGAACAGTTAAAATGACAATTTTCCTTGTGGCTGTCAGGTTGAGCCATCTGCTTCATGAAGGAATGGAACAAAGGATCCCAGCACGAGGCTGCTTTATCCCATTTCAACTGGTGTTTACACTTGGGCTTCAACAAGTACAGCTATGCCGATTAATAAAATAATAATAGTAATAAACAGACTCTAAATATTGGTAACACTTTCAAGTGTAAAGGAGATTAAAAGCGAATGCAGCTTTTGAGTAGTCAGAAAAACAGATGCCGTTCCAACCAGGCTGTTATGGGAGAAGTGTAATTTGCTGAAGTCATTTTCACAGGTAAGATTTTTCATTTAAAGCGACTGTGGTGTCTGATTACTTCCATTTCTACGTGGCCGCTGTGGAGTTATGTTAGGGATGCCTGTTTGTCTGAAAATGCTGACTGCTGCTCTTTGAAACTTGGAATTCTTGCAAGGGTTTTTCCACTGTCTGTTCCTGAAAAATCTGAACAATCTAAGAAAACTCAAGCCATAACACAAGACTGATGCTTAAATTCAGATGTTGTAAACTACTGGTTTTAGATCTAAATCTGCAAGCAGAAGAAGTTACTTTGTGTACTGTGTGGTAAATTAATTTTTTTTTCTTGAGAAATATTGATTGTTACTGTCAGTAATACAGCATCAATATTGTCAGCCAGTGAGTGAATGAACTGCTTCTGATAATTTTGTCTTTAATGGAGTAGTTTGATAGTCTGGCTCTGGTGGTTATTGCTGTGCCAGTCAGGCTGTCCCTGTCCTGCTCACCTGCTGCCAGGAGGGTGTTCCTGGAGTGCCTGCCGGGGCATCAGTGGGGTGCTGGGCCTCACTTGCTGCTGAGAGGGTGATTCACAGCAAGTTTTCAGGTGGATGCCTCAAGGAGGATATGTAGTATCCTGCTCACCTTGCTGCAAGAACCCCAGTCACAGGTGACAGGGATAGCTGATGTGGGAAGCAAAGCCAGGAAGATGGAGTTCAACTATCACTGATCTTGTAAACATTTTGTGAGTTAAACCTGGTGAGAGGCAATCCTGAGCCAAGATTTTTTAAACACAGGTTGGGTCCCAAGAAGTATTGTCTTACCTGGAGCTCCTGGAGGTGCTGTTGTGAGTGGAATTGAAATAGTGTTGGAATTGGAGGGGAGTGTTATCTTCTGCCTTTGCATGTAAGACTGAAGGGCATTTTGCCAGGAGCTTGTGGGAAGGACCTAAATTGTATGTAACTCTACATCATTTTAAAATGAAAAGTAAACATGCACAACCATAATATTTGCTTGTACTTGTCTGCTTGTTGATGGATGGAGAGAAATTTCTCTTTGGCTGAGTTCATCAGCAATAAACCTCTGCAGTTACTCATCTTCATCCCTGCAGTGAGTGGGAGAGGCCATTGCGATTTCCAGTTGTTTTTGTCCTCATAACACCTGAGGGGAGCTCTGATGGTCCTGGGGGCTTTCAGACCTGCCTATCCCTGTGGGAAGTCAGGGCTGGGTGCCAGCACGGGGACCCTGGGATTGGGTCAGAATGAAGCTCAGTGTGCTGTGGTAGTGTTGACATGATGGACATGTGCCACTGCTTGGGAGAGGTAAAAGCCCTGTTGCTCTCCTGGCTGTCGTAGGCTCAGCCATTGTGTGAGGGGCAATGGGTGTTGGAAGGGCAGGAAGCCATCTCACTGTGTGACAGGGAAGAGGGACTTGGACCATGAGCCACCAGCACATTCTGCTGCTTGTTTGTTGTGGATTTGTGGGCTCACAGGCGCCATCATGAACAGCACAGGTACAACAAACAAGTCCAAACGGAGCTTTTCCAGAGTGACAGCAGCAATTAGCAGAAGCTTTCTCTGCTGAGCTGTGATGACAAGCCTGTGCTTGTCATGGGCAGAGCTAGGGCTTTAGAGCGATCAGGATGTGGCTGGGACAGGATGCTGGCCAGGAGCTGATGGGGGCAGGATGGAGTGTGTGCTTCAGATGCTGCCAGTCTCCATAGGATGCACCCTGACATGTGTCCTGGCATGTCCCATGCCACGTGCGAAATGGTGGCCACGTGGCCTGGTCATCCCCTCTGCTCTAACATCATCATCTGCAGAAGGGGAAAACATGACATTGAGCAGATCACATCAAGAAAAGGTGATGTCTGCTTCTCAGCTTTGGGAAAGGGTGAGATAGTCCCCACTGGGAATTGTACAGAGCTCCAGAGAGAAAAGGCTGTGCTGAGGAGGAGGGCTGGTGGTATAGCTCTGCTCATAGTGATGGTAACCCCATGAGCTTCAAAATGCCTTAAATGCCTCCTTCCAGCTCCCTTGCTATGCCCAAGGCCAGAGATGAGTGATGGTTCACCCTGTGCTCTTACTTTATGCCTCATTTGGCATGTCCTTATCCCTCTTCCTTCTCAATGGCATTAAGAGCAGTAAAGGAGTGGTGACTTGAGGAGGTGTGAGTTGTTGTCCTGATGTTTCTGGTCACTGCTGGTCACTGGCCCAGTTCAGGGTGGTGGGTCTTGCTTTTGGAAGTACTGAATGGAGTCCAGGAGTACAGACACTTCTGCTTAAGGAAGCTGGGGAGGAAACTGCTGCATTTCCCAGAAACTGTGTGGGTTAAGCAGCTGGCTTTGAAGACAAGCTGAGGGGAATCCCATCCAGTGTGCATCACTCAAGTCTCTCTCTTTTCAGGGCTGGGAAAGAAACCTGAAGTCGTGAGTCTGGTGGAGCCCTGTGTGTTTCCAAACGCCCTGCTCTGAGTTCATCCCACCAGTAAGGCTGTGCAGTGTGAGAACTGGTATGTAAACACAATTCACAGGCACAAGGGACAAGAAGGATGTCAGGCTTCTCTGACACTGGCACCTTGTTCACGGCTTTTGAAGTTTTGAAGGGATCACTGGAAAATACAAGACAAACTGATGGTTCCCTGGTGGAGCTTACACCCAGAGGCTTTGGTGGGGAAGGGCTCAGCAGTGAGTGGCTGTGAGTGTCCAGAAGTCATCCCAGGCTATGGTGCTGAGGCTTTGGACACGCTCTGTGCAGTGATATGTGGTGTCATAGCACGCACGGAGGGGCGATGTGAGGGTAATGACAAATGCACACACCAGAAATGCATACACACACAGAGACACAGGCTGTACAAGTGTAGGCACATGGAAACAAAGATGGCAATGCATATATAGTATATACTATACAGTGGCATATGAGAGCTTGGGGGTGTATATACCAAATGTCTGTATATACTATATATGGCGATTAAAGAATGCATATGCATTCATGTTCTCTTTTTTTCTTTCTGTCTCTTCTGTCTTTCTGTGGAGCTGTTGCAAAACTACCAGATTCAGCCTCCTGGGAAGCCTTTCTGGCCAAGGTTTTACAAGCCAGCACCTGCTTTGCCTGCCTGACTTCTTTCTATATTTATTCCTCTGCACCCGTTTTTTTGCCTTTGCCTGTGGAACTGTCACAAACATTTGTGCTGGCTTTTGACTGCACAGGACTTAAGCTTGCAAGTCCTAAATCTGCCTTTGTGCATGGTGGAAGAGCAGGCATTTGTGTGAATGGTTGTGCATGTGTATGTCTGAGCATCCCTGGTCCTTGCTATCTGCACTATGTGGCCCGTGTCCCTGTGATTCCGCAGCAATCCCTCTGTTTTCTGCCCTTTCAAGATGTTTTTATGAATCAAATATTCTCAGTCATCCTGCTTATGTAATTTGTAATTTTTCATTTAAATTAGCCACCCTTGATCCAGCGGCTGTTTTATAATGATCTGTACTGCTGTGCAAGTGGCTTGAGTTGGATGTTATTCCCAAGGCCCTCAAGGTTTCACTTCTCAAGCTTAGTACTGTGGCAAGGAGGAGGATTTGTTTTGCCATGTAGCAGGGAGCTCCTGGTTAGGCTATGGTTGGACATAGATGTGTCCATCCCTCTAGTTTCTCTCCTCTGTGTTGTTTGGGATGGAAGGTGTTCTGAAGCAGAGGCACTGAACACAGATGCTTAGGTGCTTCTGTTTAAAGTGAGCACAGTGGCAAGGGAGAGGGTATAAAGCCATTTCAGCTGGGAAAAGAAGGGAAGATCCTAGTGCTGTCCTGTGGGAAGTCAAGCTGGAGGAATAGCCCTATTGTAGGTCTCTCATCAACAAGTGCAGCCCAGAAGAGACATGCTCTCATTCCTGGTTCGATGGGTATAACTTGCATATGCTGAAAAGCAGCGCTGGGCAGCCTGCCAGGAGCTGGGAAATGGCTTGTCCTCATCTGCTTAGGCCTCTGCGCTCCCACCCCTTCTTAACAGCTCTCTTTGCTGCTGAAATGGGAGTCCCTCTAAGGTCACAAAAGCATTAGTCCCAGGTTTCAACCCCAAGAGCCATAAAATGTACCCTGCCTGACCCCTGTTCAACAGCAAAGGCAGTGTGAGCAACTCTCACTCCCCTGGGTTTGGTGTCCCTGTCCCTGCCATGTGTGCCACTGCAGCCTGCATTCCTCTCCCATTCTGTAAGCCCTCTGCCTCTCAAGCTGACACAGCTAATATTTCTCTGCTGGCAGGGCAGGCAAGGTGGTGGCAGTTAACTCTTAGAGAGAACCTTGATCTGTTCATCTCTGGTGGGACACCAGAGCTGCAAGGGCTGGAGTGTGCCTGTGATGGGGTTTTTGCTCTTCCAGGTGTTCCCCTTCCATGCCTTTGTTCCTTTCCTTGACTTGGACAATTCTCTACTTCATTCCACTGTTTGTCCTTGTAAAAAGCAATACCTTGGGAATTGTTTTCTGCAAAGGGCTTGAAAACTTGAGTCAGAGTTGGTAAACCTGCACAGACCTGACACTTTACGTTGGTTTTGAGAGTATCTCTTGTTTCTGACCATGGAGAAATCTTGAGGTGACCCTGCTGCTGGCTGGGGCACACAGCTCCTGTGGGAGGTTTTAGTGGGCTTTTGGAAAAATAATTAATCAGCTACCAATGGAGAGTTAGTCCCAGCCTGCAATGTGTTGAGGTTGTCCTGGTGTACTACTTAATGCCACTTGGACTGTTGGCTCTTTAAAGCTGCCTTTATGACCACCAGTGTAATGAGCGTGTGTTGGTGCTGCCTGGCAAGGCTGATTTTTTTGCAGTGGATGGATCACAGAGTTAAATGTGGGTGTATTCTAAAAGGCAGAGAAATTTGTTACCTTTTAAAGCAATGGTTTAAATGTTTTCTGTCACCTGTGGGTGCTAAACTCTTGCTGCCACGGGCCCCAACCACTGTTCAGTTCCCGGAGGTAACTGCAGAGCCTCTGCCACTGCAGGATTTCAGCTCCTCCTGAAGCTTGTG
This sequence comes from Brachypodius melanocephalos, assembly GCA_013398615.1. Classification (NCBI taxonomy): domain Eukaryota; kingdom Metazoa; phylum Chordata; class Aves; order Passeriformes; family Pycnonotidae; genus Brachypodius; species Brachypodius melanocephalos. Next base: position 9,790,729 of record VZSR01000247.1, read on the forward strand.
CTTCAGTACCAGTGAAAGCCAGATGTACTGTAATGTCGCTTTTTTACAGTTTGTTTTGGCCATACATGGGCAGAGTCAGCTCTGGAATTCCTTCCCTATAAATTCAATAGCATCTTGTGGGTGGTGCTGGGGAATCACTGGTCTGGTTGGATTGCCTTGCCTCGGCAGCCTGTTTGCCTTGAAAATGTCCTGCTATGCACATTCCTGAGAGGCTGCCTGCCCCTGGAGCGATGGCTGCAGCTACCAGGAGGTTGCTGTCCCATGCTGGCAGACAGAGTCAGCTCCTGCTGCCTGCAGGTCAGCCTTTGCTGCTGAGGACTGATGCTTGTGGCAGTGCTGGCATGGGGATGTTTCTCTGGTGTGCATGCAGGCTCTGCAGGGATAGTTATGCCCTCTAAGAAAACTGGCTCTTAAATTTGATTTGTGGGTTTGAGCATTGACACTCAAGTCCATTTCTCTGGGGTAGGGAGGCTGGGTGCTCCCCAATTCCCACTTGACAAGTGATATAGTGCTGTGTGTCCCAGCGGGGATTGTTGGGTGCTGCCATCCTGGGGCTCCTTGTACCTGCAGGGATCTCTTGACTTGTCCTTCAGTTTGTGCCTTTCTGCAGAGCTGTCTTTTGTTTTTGTGGTGATTTTTTTTTTTTCCATAATCCGAGTTCAAATACATGCTCTTTATAAAGCACTACCTTGATGAGCTGGGTCAGGGGAGATTTCCCTGTGCCAGGTGAGCAGCAGTGTGGGATGTGATGTGACTGATGTTTAGGCCTGTCTTTTCTGGGCCAGGCTGGTTTTGCTGTAACCACAGCCTGAATCTGCCTGTTTGCCTACAGAGAACACTCTGAAAAGTAGTTCCAGGAGGTTTGCTGCTGGTGAGTTGAAGGATGAGAGAGAGGTTTGTTGCAGGGGTTGGGTGGCAACAACTCCTGGAGTTGCTCCCATTGAATCTTCTTGTGCATCCCTGGTAGGGGACAGAGATGCAGTGTCACCCATCATGCCAGAAGCTTCCAAAGCACAATTGAAGATGATTGTGTGGTCCCATATCCAGGCTGTGTGTAGGTCAGCAAAGGTGATGTGCTCAGCTCATGCTTCAGAGGGGCAAGTCATCCCTGTGCCAAAGCCAGGGAGAGAAGGGTGATTTTTTTTTTCTGACATCCTTTGGAGTTTTGATCTCCATATTTGGAAATGTTTACCCATTGCTCTGATCTATTGCAAGGGAGGGGAGGTGACTCAGGGTCTGGTGGAAGCAGGATTTGAATTCCTGTAGTAAGGTTTTTTTTTTTATCCCCCCCCTTTCTTGTTTTGGAAGCTTGTTGTGGTCAGTTTTCAGTTCTCTCTTGCTCCTGGACCTTGTTCCAAATTTGATGTGCTCGAGAGGGAAGCATGTTAGCAAAGGAGCTTGCCTGAATGCTGGTAAGTGCATCATTGCTGTTATAGCAAGCAACTTGGGATTTTTTTTTTTTGTTGTTGTTTTGTTTAGTCAGATGGATTGCATTGAAATGTGTGCATTGCTGGTAGAGGCAGGCATGTGGATCAACAGCAAGGGACCCAATGAAACCTTCTGTAGCAGGGAAAGTTGGCTTAGTGGATTGGTCTCAAAGGCAAAATGTTTCTTCAGGAGTAGGCATAAAGATAATTTAAGTCAGTTCCCATTCAGTCATGCTTTTTCTTTTAGTTTCACTGGTTAGTGCAGCAAGGCAGCAGAGCACTGTAGAGTTAAAGGAGGATATATTCATGTGGTCAGCAAGGAAAACATAGCTTAAGTATGACTTCTGTCTCTTAAGCAAAAGGCTGCATAACACACGGGTATATTTCTCTCTATAAATGTTAATCTTTAACTCTGTTCTCTTAGTTGAAGTTTAGCTACTATAAATGGATAAAGTTTGAGTGCCTGTTTTTTTCCTGTTGTTCTGTATTTTTCCTTAGTGTTAAGTTTCTAATCTGCCTGATATTGTAGCTGGCTTTTTCTTTTTTTTTTTTTTTTTCTTTCCCTCCCCCCACTCTCCTCCTGCTCTTTCCTTTCTATTTCCTGAAAGGAAGCTGCAGTTCATCCAGACAGTCAGGGGTGCGGGGGGGAACCTGGAAGATGCTCCGCTTCCTGTTTTATTCATGGCAGCTAAAGCCATGCTAGGGAATCTGGAGCAGAGATCCACCATCCTGCATTCCTCTTGTCATTTGGAGCATGTAACATGGACAGAGAGCTTTTAACACTGCTCTGGGGGTCATGGAGCAGCCAGTCCTGCGCCTCAAATGGAAAGCACCGCACTTCATCCTTCTGCTTTGGAAGGCACATTGGTGGAAACTCTTTTATAGTTCCCAGTGCTGATTAGTAATCCTTGTATCTCCTCAGTTAACTGGTATTTTTAGGCTTCTTCAGACCTGTTGCTTCATAGTCTCTATCTTAAATTTAAGACCTTTGTTAGAAAGTTAAACCTCTTGTTGATTTTTATTTGCCCTTTTAAATAGGACTTAATACTCATTGGTTTTTCCAGAGATGTGGATTTGCAGCAGATCCTTGAGGTACAAAACTGTCTGGATTGTCCTGAACAGGGAAAGACAATTTGCGTGAGGATGTATGTGTGATTAAAAAAACTCTGCCACAAAAAGTGATGAAGGACTGCTGGAACCTTTTCTGTGGCTGGGACATGCTGTGGCTTTGTAGAGTTCAGCTGCATTTTAATCTTTGTTGTTTCAAAAGGCTGATTGGATTACTGCAGCTTTTGGGGTCAGGGCCTGGCTGGGCTGAGCTTGGTGCAAAGCAAAGAACTGCTGTCCTAAAGAGTGCCCAGCCTGAACAGGAAGGGGAGGTGATGGGTTAGGAAGCAGGGCCCTGGGGACACATATGGAGCTGTCACAGGACCTGAAGCTTCTGCCCAGCGACTCCTCCAGCAGACACTCATCCTCTGCTGTGCATGGTGATGCCAAGCTGTGGAATTCTGGCAGTGGGACCATGGTTGCTCTGAGTGTTGCTCCTTGTGTGCTGTGCTTTGCCTCTGCCTGTGCAGACATGGCCCCATGCTATGGTCATGCTTCTGGTGGCACGTGAATGTGGCACATCCAGGCTCCACCGGCTGCCTGTAGCTGAGCTTGGTATTTTGGGAACAGCACAGTGGGACTGGGAATGATGATGTTCTGTTCCCCTCACAGTTTCCTCCCCTTCCTGCTCACCAGGACGTGCTGTTTGTTGGAAGACAAGGATGAGCAGTGCTGGGTGCTGTAAGCCAGTGCTCTGGGCAGGGCTAGTCTGGCACATCTGGGAAAGCGCTTTGTGACTCTCACTGTTCACGTGCTGATTGTTCTTTTCATCTCACCCCTGCGAGGATGTGACTGGAGAGCTGGACAGACTGTGAAGGATGAGCTGCCTGTGCCTCCCTTTCTTGCTGGGTGCTGGGCAGAGCTGGGGGAGCTCTGGAGGATGAGGTGATGCCCACGGCTGGGACTGCAGGCTGCCAGGGCTCTCCATCTGGTGTTTCTCCAGGACTTGAGCAGATTCAGTGACCACTGATGCTATCCAGGATCCACAAAGGATTTTCTCCTGCTCCAGGAACAGAGCCATTAAGGGCTGACCTGTAAATTAATACAGCTGTCTAAAGATTTTTTTTTCCTCCTCTAGTCTGTCACCTAGTAAACACTCCAGCCTGAGAAGCCTTTCATGGCACTGGCCCTCAAGGGTGTTCAGAGGGCTCCATGCCTGCCTTTCTTAAGCTTCCCTCAATCTCTTTTAATGATATGTTAAACACAAAGGACTTGCTTTAGCTCCCATGTAGGGAAGTTTGGTTCACAGCCTATCCTTCATCCTAGCTGTTGCCCTGATCAATCCAGGCCTGGCACTACATAGTTGGCAAAGGGGTTACACCAGCACTGTGATTTGAGTGCTCTGAGGGAGCTCAGTATGCACTAAGGGCTGGGTGTATGTGCCCCGTGGCAGGTAAGAGAAGCTGCCCCAGATAGGACAGGACTGGCACATGTGGGCATGGAAGGGGTGACGGTTACAAACCTCTGCACATCTTATACTTTGCATTTCTTTAGGCAAAGGTTTCAGAGCCCTTAAGTTCCAAATAATATCTGAAGGCTGAGGAAAGTGGTGTTACAGTGGTGTGCAGGCATAGAAATTAGGGCACTGCGTGGTAGATTTGGGAAAAGTGCAAATCTCTGTATTCCATGTGATTGACTGTGCTCAGCTCCTGCAGACAGGTGGGTGCTTTGTGGCCTCGGGCAGAATGATGCTGTTAAACCCATCTCTCTAATAAAGTGATAATTTTCCAAGCACAAAATACTTCTGCATCAGTTGCTTCAAGGTAAACCAAGAGGCATTGAGTATTTCATAAAGTTGATCTGAGTTGCTCTTTTGTGACATGATCTCAACATGTATTGTTACATTAAAAATTTCCAGATGGCACCTCACCTAATTGTATGGCTGCTCTTTCCTGGGATCTGAGTGAAGTGCAGGCTTTTAACAAATGTCTGTTGTTATTAGCTTTATCATACACCTTCTCCTCTACCAGCTGGTCACACAGCAGGTGATCTCACTCAGAGCCTAATTCTTCAGTCAGCTTTGGGCGAGACTTTGCTCCTGTGAGTTAGGTATTTGCATTTGGGATGAGATCTCCAAGTGAGAACAACTTGTTTGTCTCCACTGAGTGTGTTGGTTGAAGGACTAACTGCCCAGTAGGAGGAAATGGGTTGCTCTTGTTGCTTTACTGATGTCCTAGAATAGTTAACTGTGCTTACTGCTTGTCCTGGTGAGGGAAGACAATGTTTTAAAGAAATATCAGGTTTCAGAAGCCTGGCTGCCTGTGGTGGAGAGGAAAAGAATCCTTGTGCTGTACTGTCTCACACCCCTACTGCAAAAATATCAGAGGGACAAGTTCTGGTGAAGCTTGCCTGTTTTTTGGCAGCCACTTCCCTCCTACATCCTTGTTCTTCAGGTAAATCCCTCTTCAGTTCCATTTGCTGTTCCCCTTTCTTCCCTGAAAAGTCATTATCGTCCCTTGAAATTAAGAAAAGGACAGAAGGAGGGAATAAATGGATGTTAAGAAGTAGAAAACAATCAATTAAATAGTACATAGTGTGTAATTTTGCTTGGAAACTTACCATGAAATTGAGGAGCACTTTAACAACTGGTAATTTAAATTGCATTTGAACACCTCTAATGAGTTGTTTGCATAGGAATTTTGGTCATTTCATAGCAGGTTGTTGTCTTTAGTACCCCTTCATTCAGTTAGGAAAAAAAGAAGTTTAAAAATTTCTTGATGAGGAAGATGCTGAAGTGAACTGGTCCAGCTATTGCTAGTTGCTAGTAAAAGGTGGTACCATAGAAATTTTGCAAGGCCCTGTTAGATTCAGAGCCATTTACATCCTTAGCATCAGCACTTCTAGTGTTAAAAACGTGGGAATTTGATGCTTTTTGTCTAAAAAAGCTTCATATTGCTAAAAGCTAGGAAAATAACATTATCACTGTTGCACTCACCAGCATGATAGAGTCGAGGAGGCTCAAGAAGCTCCTCCAGACTTCTGGAGTTGGGGTTTGCAGTTGTGGGGCTGACCCAGCAGTGAATTCTTGGCTCAGTCCTTGTTGCTTCAAACAAACCAAAAGAGTGCTTTGGGATCTGATCCTTGCTTGCTCCACCTTAAGAGGAGCAACAGAGAGGTGCTGATTGGCTGTGCCTGTGGGGTATTTGTATTTAAGTTATTAATCCTGTTTTTCCAATGTTTAATGCTCTCCTCCACCACTATTTTACTTCTAAAATGCCAACAATTTTCAGCAAAAGGCAATATCAGCCTAATCATGTTGTTCCTTCGCTGCTGGTTGTGCTGGGAACAGACTCTATAGGAAGGCAAATGCAAGTTACTTGTCGCCTGTTGCTGAATGAACATCCCATTTTCAGAGCAGGGTTTTTGCAAATCCGTGGGTATGCTTAGCATATGGAAGGGGGTTCCAGTATCAAAACAAATCTGGCCTCCTGTTTCTGAACGTGTAGGTTGTTTCTTAGAAGATGGAACCTTTAAAATCTGTCCCTGCAAACATGGCTGTTAAATCCTGCTATTTCTAGAGGTGTGAGGCAGCTGTCTGCACTGAGATAAGCTATAAAAAGGCAATATTTTCCAAACCCGGTTTTTTTAGCTATACCTGCCAGATAGCTTGGCCAGCGGGAGTTCACCAGGAGTGTCACCACTGCTGCCCTTTTATACACAGGGTGCTGAGTGATGTGGAAACTTCTGGGCAAGTTTCCAGGGTCAGCATTAAGCACCAACTCTTCCATCTCTATTGGGTGAAATGCTGCTATGCAGGAAGGTGCATTCCGTGTGAAGGAAGGGGTGCTTGTTGGCTTGGTGTTCTTACGCGGTCTCCTGTTATTTCCTAGGTGATTGACTTTTGTTCTTCATTTTCATTGTCTTTCTTGTTGCTGATTTGGTGACCATGTCTAAGCAAAGGGGGAATTGAATGCCCCTGCTGTTATTTGCTTGGAGGCATTCCTGTTTGCTGTGTAGTCTTGGGGGTAGCTGGCGAGTTCAGACGAAACCAGTAACAAAAATTGTAATTTTTCCTGCGGATCTGGATGAGGTTTCTCACAGCACGCTGGTGTTATCACATAGGCTTCCTGACACGTGTGCTTCCTGCAGTGCTTTGTTAGTTATCAGCTAATTTGCCGCCGAGATGTGCAAGTGTCAGAAAGCTGCAACCGATAACTTGGTAGAGGCTGTTAGGGCTGCAGGGATGCAGAAGGATGTGGCTTTTGAGCATGTTGCCAGTGAAGTATTTTTGAGAGCTGGGAGGGCTCTGGGGATGGGTGTGTTGAAGTGACTGGAGCAATGTCCTCATGTAGGTGAGGAGCTGGTGTGTGTGGGGAGATGGGGTGACATCCATGTGGTGGAGGAGTGCCAGAAGCCAGAGAGCAGAAACCCCAGATAGCTTAAGTTCTCATGATGCTAAAGGCTGGTTCTGTATCTCAGCTCAGTGAACTAGCAAGTCAGTGTCTAGCAAGTACTTTTGCCCTCTTATTCTAGTTGAATGAGTGTTTTATCACCTTGATTCCTGAGAAGTGCTCCACCTGTTACGCAAATTCCCCATCCGGCATGGTTTTGGTTGCCAGCCAACCAATGAGCCCAGTTCCATGCATGGGCTGTGATAGGGGTTGAGGGTTTTGTTTTCCCTGTTTTGATGTTTTTATTCACTGGAGGCCAGACTGCCTCTTAGTGACCTCTGGACATCCTGTGTGTTGTGGGTAATCTTTTCTTTGTAATTTCTATTTCCTTACCCCGGTTCTGCATCTCAACAGTCTAGTCGCCTCCTTTTCAGCTTCCTTGTGAAGGCAGACACACACTCAGCTGGTGGGACTGGATGTAGATTTTATAATTGCTCCCTGACTAAACAGCCATGTGTGTCTGCTTGTCCAGAAACCTACTGAAGGCTGAATAAAAGTGAGATGTGGGGTTTGAAATAATCCCAGTGAGTTATTTCTGGCTGTGGTCTCTCCCCGTGGTGCTGCCACAAGCTCCTCTGCATCTCGGGGTTTGAGCTGAGGTTGAACTGGGCTGGTAAAGGCCCTTTGTTTCCCCACCTCCCTGTCTCAACTTTTTTTTTTTTTTTTTGAAAAATGCAGATAAATTCAAGTGATAACCTTGTAACGGAGATAAGGAAGAAAAAGTCTTACAGCTAGATTACTTTGCAGTGGAGGGAAGGCAAACACCAAGGGAACCCACACTGAGCTACCCTGAAATGCTGAGGTGGCTTAATTATCACTTACTTGCCCAGTAAACGTATCCTGTGCTTTACAAGTGGGGAAGATGACAATCCTTGTCCTAAAGATTCTGCAAAGACAAGCAGACAAATGTGCACTTGAGGTCTGTGGAAGGGTTAGCACAGGTAGTTGCTGGAGATCAAACTCCAGATAAAGCAGATTCCTGGAAGAGAAAGGCTTTTGCTGTGGGAGTTGTGGGTGATGAGAAGGATTTTTCAAGTGCTGGAGGAGTGGATAGAGAGAGGAAGGTAAATGGGTATGGAGGGAGGTGAGAAGACCTGAAAGGAAAGAATGTTGAAGGGGAGGGTAGAAAGTGAGAAAAGGAGTAGGAGGAAAAAAAGAGCAGCAAGTCTGCTGTGGGAGGGGATGGTGTACATGAGAGTCAAGATGACCTTAATGTCTCTTCGTTGTGTGTTAAAAGCTATGCCATAACTCAGCTACTGCAATTAGTCATCTTCCAGGGTATGAAGTACCAGTTTCTTCTCTGAATGGAGTGTACTGGTGTTGGCTGGAGTGGTGGGGTGCTGGGTGGTCGCATCCTGTCTGTGTCCCACTGCCAAACGTTAACAGGCAAGTGCCTAAGCAGTTTGTCATCTTTTGCTTTATACCCTCAAAGTTAGTTAGTCCCCTAGAGACTCAGACACCAAATCAGAGATTGGTGTGTGTGTGTGCATATGTAGAAATGTACCTCCAACTCACTTATCTTTTTCTGAGGCTTGTGTCTGATCCCCATTTATTTGTTTGTGTCTCCTTTTACTGTTGATCCTGTTCAGATCTTCCTTCCAATTCCTCGTTTCCTCCACAAAGTAGTCTGCCGTCCTTTTAGCTCTTTTCTAACTGCCCATTAGTTAGACCCAGCTCTTTTGTAGCAAGTGTAAGGCATGGGAACATGTAGAGCATCTCTGGAGCTCAGTCCATCCACTGTCACGGCCTGCTGTTCCAGCAGGCAAGAAACCTGAGTTCAGAACATCTGAAATTGCCCATTATCTCTGCTCATTTCTTGCAGTCCATAATTTGGGGGTGGGGAAGTGAGGGGAAGAGGAGGCGAGTTGCTCTAAACATGACTCATCCCACGATCGATGGATACAAAATGTTCCATTACATTTTCATTGCCAAAAATGACTCCCCTCTCCTACCCCCCGCTTCTGTGAGGTGCTGCAGAGGCTGATCTGCTGGGATTAGTGGTGGTGGCATGGCCAACCCAGCCAAAGGGTGTCTGCGTTTTGGTTCAGACTTTACTTTCTGGGTGGGCTGAGATTGAGTGTGTTGGAGGTGACCTGATTTCAGAGGGGAAAGAGATTCCTGGCTGCTCTCAGGAGATTTCGTGTTGCTTGAGGCATGGAGCAGACCAGTTTGACAAGAGGAGTCACTCCCAGCTTTCCCCTTGGGGAGGGAGGCCAACAGATGTGTGAGGTGTAAAGTAATATTAAGGGACATAATAGAAAGTATTGTGGGCTATCTGCCAGCAGCCCCTCTGGGCTCAAGAGGCATTTCACTGGTGTGTCCTTGCTGAAGTTTCCTGCTATGTGCAGTGATGGGGTGGAGATGGAGCTGCTGGGTGTTCTCTTGCTTCCAGGTGTATTTAGGGCAGTGATTTTATGGTCTGTTTACTGACCAGGAAGGGTCAAAGCTCGCCCAAAGCTGCACAGATGTTGCCAGGTGTATATAAACATTTATGTATAGGTAGGTATATGGTAAGGCAAAGAATTGATCCAAGTTTTGTGATTCTCTTTGTCCTGTCCTTCTTCCTGGTATGTTCATGAGCAGCTTTATGGGCAGCCCTACTGTAGCAGTTGGTCATGATTGTATTTGTGCACAGAAGGCTCTCTGCCACTCTTGCCTGGCATGGGATGGGAAGTATCACTGGGCTGACCTCAGCGGCCTCTTCAAAAGTCTACAGAGTATTTGCAGTTATTTCACATCTTCCACCCTCCACAATCAAGGCCTTGATCTGTGAGTAAACTTGCAACAGCGCTTTAATAAACAAACCCCACTGCTAACAGGTAGGGTTTTGTTGGGGGAGTTTCAGCCTGTAAGGGAGCAGGCTGAGTTTGTGAGCCTGTGCTCCTGATAGTGTTATCTGTTGGTACAAATGGCACCAACGGCATCTTCTGCTTCATCCTGTGCTGGTAAAAGGTCCTGCCAGGAGCTGGGCTGTGTGGGGTTCTGCATTGTGGTGTGCTGTGATGGCAGGGGCAGGACCCAGGACGTTCAGCAGTCCCTGGTGAGATGTGTAGGTTGCTGCTGCTCTGTTGAGGAGCTGCTGTCACTGCAGCAGAACGTTACAAGATCCAGGGCGCACACAAATGTGTTTACAGAGCAAATAGAGGCGGGAGAGAAAAAAGGAAGAGCCTCAAAGTGGCTTTGGGTGTTTTTTAAGTGGTAAAGCTGAGAAATTCCTGAGCATATGCAATTAATGTCTGTTTAAACAGAAACTTCTTTAATAGCTGAAATATCAGCTCCTACGGAAGAACTTTCCTGGTGGGTCTTTTTCATCTGCAGCTGCCTGCCCTGCCGGGGTGTGCAGGGGGATGTCTCCAAAGGTGCTGGGCTTCGTGTTTTCGGTTGGGCTCGTTAGGTGTTTGCAAAGGGCGATGCCGCCCTTCTTTCTTGGCTTGCTTCCACTTCTCTGACTATGTGGAGGTAAAAGTGGCAAATTCTTATGAAAACTCACCCATTTGGGTCACAAGGATCCCATGCCTGATGCAATTTGTTTTTGTGAGATGTTATTTACTTGAATCCTGGAGGAATACAATGCAGAATAAGCTAAAGGATTTCTCTCCTGCTGGAGCTGTGTGTGCTTTGTCTGCAAGCAGCCTGCTCTCTGAGTAGCAATTCTGGTGAAAGCTTGTGAAGTTCTCAGAGTAAAACCACTGGGGAACGGGGTACGTCATGGAGGCAGGAGAGGGTGGTAGCAAAGTCTTTGTAGGCTTGACCTGCCTATTAAAACTTCACAGGGTCTTACTGGCTGTATGGATGTCAAAGCAGCAGCCTGCTGTGGACATGATGCTGTTTGTGTGTATTTCACTTGATTAAAAAAAAAAGAAAAAGTCATGAAGATGTTTACAGCAGTCTTGCTGAGGCCCACTGTCACCCTTCTCATTAGCTACAGCAGTGACCTTTTCTTGTGCTGAAACTTGCAAAGGTATGCTTTTTCCCTTTTTCTTTTTATCTTTTCCTTTTAAAAACGCCATTGAAGTGCCTGTCTGGTGGTTCAGCAGCAGTTGCCTCAGCCTGTGCTGTTGTCCACATGCTGGTTGGTGACTCCTTTTTTACTCTGACAGGTTGCTAGCTGTGAGGAGTGGTCGGCAGGACCTGCTTCAGTGGGCTACACCACACCTAAGCTCAGTGATGTACAGGGCCAGATCCACAGCAGGTGTGAATGGCAAACTGTCACCTCACAGCCTGTTTTGTCAAGGCTATTATTCTCTGAGTATAAAGAAACCATGTTGAACTCCTTGCAGTTTATAAGGCTCTGAAAGCTTGACATGGACATGATGTTCCTCTCTGAGCAGTAGCTGCTGGACCTCTTGGTGCAGTTCATTTCTTGCTTCTGAGTGCTGGAAATAATGTAGTGCAAATGCTGAAATGTTTGAACAAGCCATGCTCCCCTTGTAATATCTCTTTTTTCCGTAGAAAAACAGGTGGAGATGTTTATCTCTCCCACTTTGCTTCCTCCTCCCAACCTTGGCACTGTTGTCCCACTGCTGTGGATCACTTGTGCCATGCACCATTTGTCCCTGGAGAATACATCAGTCACTGCTTTGCCTCAAATCATTGTCCTTGCAGTCTTGAATAATACCTGTATTAAGCAGGTGGAGCCGATACAATCACTTCCAACGCAGCTGACGGTAGCTGGGTCAGTTTTTCTCACTGTTTCCTGCCAAAGGAGAAAATAAAGTGCACATGAAAGCAAAATATACAAGTTTTCCCCTTTGTCTCCCCTCACCGACACCCAAGTCATGGTTTCCACAACAGTGAAGAAGTCTCAGCCAATCTGTTTCACAGAAGAGGCTGAATTTCTTAGAGTCAACGTTTCCATGTCTGACAAAGTTTAAAAACTTAAAAAAAAAAAAAAAAAAAAAAAGGCAGAAAGGGCAGAGAGGCTGCATGTGGTCTGGCAGGCAGCCAGGCAAGGAGTGCTCTTTGGGGTTATTATTAGGCAGATAACTGTATCAAGATCTTAAACATCAGCCTGGGTGTGACGCTGCCATACTCTTTGTGAAGTGCTGATGCACATTTCATACTCGTGAGAGAATGTATTGCAGGACCTGAAGCCACTTTTAAAAACCATTTTTGTTTGTTCTTTTTCCCCTGCAGTAGCTAGGGTGCCAGCAGAGTTCCTGGGAAGTGATTACAGTTGCTCCATGTGGAGCTACTGCTAGTTTGGAACTTGCAAATTCTTTTCCTGCTAGCACCTCTGGATTCCTGCCTCTGATAGGAGCCATGCCTGGAGTTTGTATTTGTCAGAGTGTCCCTGAGTGAACTGGACTGCCTTGAAGATTTTCTAACCTCTTTTCAGGACCTGTCACAGCGCAGAGGAAGTTTTGGGGCCCATGGGTTCTGGTTTGGAAGGTGTGTGTACAGAGGGCTGCTCAGAGCTGTGGGGGACCCTGTCACCTGCACTACCCTGTAGAAGAGGAGACATGTGGGAAGTGGAGGGACAGGCTTTTGAGGATGAGTATTGAGATGCAGCACTTAACACATTTGAGGAACAGAAGTCGATGGAGAGCTGCACAGGGTGTGATGACATGGCTGGAGCTGCTGGCTGGGAAGTTTCTTCTCAAGTACTGGAGACCAGCAGAAGAATGTCTGTTTGTAATGCTGCTAGATACCATGTAACTGTCTGCGTTCCCATCTATAGATGGTATGTGCAAGGCTATATATAAACGCTGTGATGGCTGGTATTTTGGCTGATACACTCACAGTTTTGTGCCACATTGAGAGATTTAAAAATATCTCCCTGTTCCAGGAACATCTATACCATGGCAGATGTCATCTGGCATGGGGAGTGGCTTCTGTAAAGGGAGCTCAGCATTATTACTATGAGCCTTAGTAGTCTATTAGAGTATTTATTGCTTCACTGCCACCACAAGACATGTGAGGTGTGTTATTTCTGCCTGTCAGAGCTTTTTCACACATGCAGGCAGGCAGCATCTGTCACTGCTCACTGCGAGTCACTAGCTTTCATTTCACTTTACCTTCTTTCAAACAAGAAGCTGTTTTCTTGCTGAACAGGGATATAACCAGCTCAGAGACTCAGAAGTTAGCTCCTCATCTGCAATTCCACATCTCCTTTGCAGTTTGAGCATTATTTTCTCTCACAAAAAGGAGCCAAAATAAAATAGAGGGAGAAAACTCAACCAAGGGTGTCTGCTGCTTGGGACAGGCATGACGAGCTCAGAAGGTGAATATTCACTGTCACCAGTTTGCCCCAGGGAGGAGAGAGGGGGACTCAGTCTTACAACACGTTAATTATTTACCCACAGATTTTCTCAGGAACTTGTAACCCACACCCAGCATCTCAGGAGCACGTCTGCAGGGTGCAGGCATGAGGAACTCAGGGAGGGAAGAGAAGGAGATGGCTTTAAGTCAGCAGAAAAGTGTAAAGAGCTTGAAGCCAAGGGTTATCAACCACACGGAATGATCCAGTCAAGCAACTGAGAGGAGAAGGATAAAAACACCAAGGAAGGCTGAATACTGTTAAGTTCCCAAAATCCAAAAAGCACAGATAACTGGCACAACTGACCATGAGAATTACATTAAAATACAGATTGCACAGCATCCACAAGGATTAAAAAAAGAAAAATAATAATAAACAACTTAATAAAGTACATGTTCCCATCAATCTCAGAATGCCATGGAGCAGCAGAGACCATCTGAACTCCAGGCAGCATCTGGAGGTCACCATCCGTTTATTCTCAGGGAGTATTCCATTTATCTCCCACCACCAAGTAACAACACCAGGTGCACAGTAACTTTTAGTCAATATTTTGGTGTTTTGGAGGGGAGGGAGCTTTGTATTGTCCTATTTTTCTTACACTGAAAAGGTACTAGAAAGCTTGAAAGTTCAGATCCTGAAAGGCCTGTGGGCTTTATGGGAGGCAGGGGTTCTTTCTAAATTTTTCCCCCCATGCAAAAATATTTCCCATTTTCCACCCAACCACTAGTTTTGAACTGTGCACAGCACCAACCTCTGCTCTGATGGTGATGGTTAGAAGTGCTTTGACAGACTTCCATCCACCCTTGAAGCGTCCAAGGCCAGGTTGGATGGGGATCTGAGCAGCCTGGCCTATTGGGAGGCATCCCTGTCCATGGCAGAGAACTTGGAACTAGATGATCTTTAACATCCCTTTCCACCCAAACCTTTCAAAGAGTCAAGGTTTAGCAATGCCCTCCAAATTAATCTTCTGCTCACATCAGATTTCTTTTTTTTTTTTCCCATCAAATTTATCATTACTCCTCTTATATTTTACTAAGCAGTGGACTGAATCAGGCCATCTCATTTTTGGGAGAAGGAACCATTTCCACCACCTTGTTTGCACCACAGAACCACTGACTCTGTCACATCCAGCCCCAGCGCACTGCTCCCTTCCACTCCTCCCTGGGCCAGTCCAGCTCCTAAGCATTGTTTTTGTGTAGGTCCCACAATCCCACCCACGTGCAATGTAGTAAGTGCTCACTTTGAGTTGTTGGTTGGTTGTTTTTTCTCTTTAACCAAGTAACATTTTTCAAATCAGATGACTTTTTCCACTTTAAATGTTAGCAAAGGGGGTGGTGGGGAGTGGATGTGGTGAGGAAATCAATCAGTTCATCTTTCTCCTCTAGTTTGATGCAACACTGCCCTTACTCTTACACAGCAGCAGCATTTTTCAAATATGTTTTTCACCAAAAATGTTAAAATGCTGCAGAGAAATTACCTACTAAGATGCCTAGCCTATACATTCTCTATTTTCTACCACCTGTCAATTACCATTGTTGAATGCATTAGAAATACCTGTTCTCTTTTGTATGTTGCCAAGCTTAGTCACGTGAGATAGCATGTTTCTACTACTATTAAATGCCCCAAGGGACAGAGCAGCTCAGGCATCGGGAACACACACCAGACAGATCCTCTAAAGCCACTCCAGGATAATACACAGAAATCAGGAGTGCAAGGTTTAGGAATAAAAATTTTAAAGTTCTTGTGTTGTTAACAAAAGTCAGCCACCAACCCAATGAACATAGGAGCACTTGGAGCACTACTCCTGTAGCATCAGAAAATATTTGAAACATGACAAAGGCAATTTTTTCCCCTCCCAAGCATGCGAATGACAATAGTTACAATTTTTAGCACAGTTTATCTTCCTGCTCAAGCACAAACCACACAGTGGTTGATATTGTCACAGAAGAGCACCTCATGTTTGCCAAAGTGAGCAGTGGGGAAAATGAACTTCCCTGCATTATAGAAGAGAGGAAAATGCACAGCTCCTGGCTTCAATGAATGGAGCACAGAGCAGCTTTAACCGTGGAGACCAGGACAACAAGCAACTGCTTGGACACCTCCAGCACATGGATGCAACACTTGGTTTTCCTCCCTCTTCAGGAGCTTCCCCACAGTCACAGAAGTTTCTAAAGAGATGCTGCTTTCTCTCCTACAGCACACATCAGTATTTTAAGCACTCACCACCAAGTTCAGTTTTACCCTTCCTCTTCAGACCTGCTCTGCCCCTTTCCTAAAAGGAGAAAAAAAAAAGAGGGGGGAGCACACTAGAGGTGACACGCTGCTTGTGTGAGACCAGCAACAAGCCCTGCTGCAGCACCTAGGTGTGGAAGAGGAAGCTTTGCCACTGATCCAGCATTCTCCCTGATCTGCATGCCAACAGGAGCGGGCAATTAGCCCAATTACAGATCTCACACCATTTGGCTCCGCTTTCTCCTGGGAAACATGAGATGGGGTGGATGCAAACACCTTAGCAAAGAAGCAATGGCAGTTGGCGACACTGAAGGAGAGGCAGGAGGGGTTACACAGAGCCATGGCAAAGCAAACCCCAACCTTGGCATTCCCCCCTGTCCCAGCAGTTTGCAGGGACAGGCCCTTAACACAAGCCCAGGTTCTGCAGAAAAGCATCAGCCACCCCTCCTGCACTGCCTGCTCCCCTGACCACAAGCTTCACGAGGGTTTCTCACTGCCCTAGAGGCCCATGACTGCTGGCAATGTCACGCTGCCCACCCAGAAAGGCAATACTGAAATACACTCCTATTTTCCATGAGCTAAGCAAAACAGCTTAAATATTACCCAGCACTGCCAGCCCTTGTGATGGGTAAATGCTTTTGCGATCAGGGGGACATCTTTACTTAAATGGCATCTGTATGGCAGGTGCCATCAGCTTCGTCACCCAATCCATTTGTGTCAAACCCTTATGCAACTGGTGCAAATAAGCTCCATCACTCACCCAGCCTGCTCACACAAAAGGACTGTGTGCCAAGCACACTGACCCCTCTATTAAAATCACCATGATCCAGCTTTTTATAGAAAACAGCTGATCTCCTAAGGACTCTCTGCCACCATAACATGAATTGCAAAACTTTCAGGGCCAGGCACATGGCTTGGGATCTGCTCGACCAGGTAGGCAGCGACTTCAGAACGCAAAAGGCTCTCAGAAAATACACCCAATGCAAATCACTTTATTTCTGGAAGAACAGAATTTTTTTTTCCCTCCATGTTTTAGCTTACTCCACCTTCCGAAATAGCCTGAACTTAGTCAAGAAAGGCATGTTCATTTTGGAATGAAGCTGCATGCACACAACACGCTCACAGAAGAGCTGTGGCAGAACAACTTGTTCCTCAATAGCTATTCTGAACCACGTCTCAGTAACAGATCCAGAGTACATCTCTGTAAACGAGACATGTTGATCTGACAACCTGGTTGAAGTGGTGGGTAGAAACTTAAAACTTTTACAAAAGCATGAGCTCTCACTGACAACTCCCTTGAAGTAAAGGCACATTGATCCAAAAAAAAAACCAAAACCAAAACCGCACCCAGACATCATTCACTTCTTTTCTAGAGACCTGTTTTGCATCTTCAAGTGGTCAAAATTCATCAGTGCAGCCCGTGTTGGTAAGACCAACTTAAAAACCGATACAATAAAAAATACTGTGTTTAAAGTTTACCTTCTGTTTGGGAAAAGAAATTCCTTTTATCTAAAACATTCCTACACAGCCACAAGGCCCAGAACCTTACATTTATTTCAAATGGAAGACAAGATATTAAAGGAAATTACGGATTTAACGAAACCGGGGCGGTAAAGGACTTGATTTATAGCAGAGCTTACAACAAGACCACAATCAATAGAAATCACTGAACATACTGAACATTAATGCTAAGACACTGAATATCTCAAAACTCCATTTTGCTTGTTATTATTATTTGTGATTGCAACGTCCCAGATGAAAAACTGGTTCGGAAGAATGACCTTTATCCTCACTGCTTTTACACAGCCTGAACACTGCCTTTCTGAATGAGAATTTTTTTTAAATAGTGTGCTAGTATTTTTCTTTTCTAATTTTGTTTCCCCCATTCAAAAGTTCATTCAGCACTACTACAAGTACTAGTTAATTCAATGCCTTTCCACATGCTCTGTTTCACTATCAGGCTCTCAGTATCCAGGACTCCAGCATAGTGAGAAAATCTTTGGGAAGCGTCATTTAAACAAAATAAACTGCAGAATTTTTTCCCCTAAAAGGTTTCACAGGCTTAGGGTTTTATACAACAGCTTGTTTTTACAAACTGTATATTCAGGAACCGGTTTAAATCGGTGTCTTGTTTCAGCCACCCTGCCTAAAACACGCATTACTTCCTTTACAGCAACGTGAATTTGTTCACCGTGGCCAACTCATTCCACGGTGCATATGCATATATATATATATATATATATACACACAGGCATGTGCTGTCTCATCTAAGCTGGCCATCACCAACACAAGGCTCATTCAGCCAGGAGGAGGGTTCCTAAAGCGTTATCTGCACCCGGAGTGGTTTAGTGTTACCGGGCTGAAAGGAAACAGAGAGACATCCTGTTTATAGGATGTAGAGGCCGATGGATAAACAAGTGCACCTCAGTTAAAGGCAGAGTGGGGCACGGGGAGGGGAACAAAAGGGCAGAAAGAGAGGCTTAGCGGGTGTGAGGACGCCGAAATACCAGCCGGGCTGGATGCCTGGCAGCACAACCCGCGGCTGCCCCGTGTGCCGGGGGCTGCAGAATGTACAGAATGTGCCGCCCCGCCGGGGCTGCCGGTGCTGCCGACCCTGCGCGCCCCAGCCCTGCTCGTCTTTCACCCCGCTGCTGGGCCGCTTCCTGGCACTCACTGAGGCGACACCGGAGATGTTTTTCCACACTCTCCTCTCTGCTCTCCCAACGCACGCCCACACCGCCGAGGCTTTCTGTGCATTTTGTGCTTCATCTGCCAGCTGGGCACGCTCGGGGTTTTTGCGATGCCACGGTGGGAAGGGTGGTGAGCAGCATCGGTCGTGCCTCTCTGCTTGCCACCTGGGGAGGGCGAGAGCCTTCCCTTCGCAGCTACTGCTGGCCACGGGCAGAGGTGGACCCTGGGACACAGGGACAGATGGACAGGGTCTGAACTAACCCAAGGTCGCTGCTGTAAGCCCCATCCCCAGCTACAGCAGGGAGGAGATAGTCCCAAGACATGTTCCTCCCATTCTCTTGAGTCAGGAAAACACTGGAAGTTCATCACCAGGTTGGAAGGAGGTACCAGACTTATTCTCTTTTGACTTATCGCTTGTGTTCATTTGCCTGGCATGAGGGAGTGGGTCAGGGACAGAACTATAGGATGGATGCAAGAAACAGGAGATCTATACCAACAACTCTCTGCTTCTGACATTGTTATGTCCATTATTGAATTGATAGAAAAATGTGAAGTTCTACCTTGGCCCAGACCCAAGAGCGCCTTGTGCCTCTAGCAGGTGTAAACCCACGATACTCCTCTCCTGGGCTGCCCTTGACCAGGAAGCAGAGACCCTCTGGCTGTTCAGCACCTGCCAAGGCACCAGTGTTGTAACCATGGTGACTCACTAGGCCAGTTCTATGGAGCTCCAGGCTACCTCCAACCTCTGCAGCAAACCTTCTCCAAATAACACCTCGACTCCACAAAGAGCCGGCAGACAGGGACATAAGTCCATTGTTGACAGCACCCTAAAAACAAGAGGCAAACTGGGCAGGGAACATGGAAGACCTTATGGGCTCAGACAAATAAGGAGCCCAACAGGGCTAAAACTGGTGCAAGGATAAAGCCACTCTGAGCAAACAGTTGCATTTGATTGGGGTCTGGTTTGACCTTCAGAGCAAACTTGCATTAGGAAGCAGCAGCTCCCACACCTCCATGGTGGGATGTGCCTTGTGTGCTCACCTTTCCTACTTGCTTCCTCGTGACCTGAGCAGGGTGAATGCTGAAAAGAGAAACAGCACTCCAAAAAGTTTTCCATAACCAGCCTGGGCTGGAACAGAGCGTTAACTCTGGGTGAACATCTCTCCCTCTGACACCTGAAGGTCATTCTGGCTGCTGTAAAGCATGAGTTTCATGAGTTGGACCTGAGGATGGGAAGGAAGGAACAAGAAGTGGGGTTTAAAAGCTTGGTGGGAGTAATGGCCTGTGAAGAAGTGCCTCAGGAAGTTTTGAGGTGGGTGTCACTGAACAGTTCAGTGCAAGCTCTTAGCATGAAGTGGTGACAAAAACCTCCTCCTGGGTGTTGTACAGCAGTTGCTCAGCCAGTAAGTTGGGCACTTACTCTGGCAATGATGGCTGTAAAACGTGCTGCTGGTGAGACTGAGAGGAAGAAAATGGGAAATACCCAATGTGTCTGTAAAGAAAAAGAACCCAAAGAGTCCTTTGATCTTAAGCTGTTGTGGGTTTCTCTTTATTTGGCTTGTACATGCTCTGTGGAGGATTTCTGGAGGAGCTCCAGAATTCAGCCTTGATGACAGCCACCTTAAGACTTCCAGGCAACATCCCCAGTGGGGCTGAGTGTTTGTCGGGAGAGGTCTGGCCATGGGGCAGGCACTGCTGTTTCTCTGACTGCTTGGACCAGTTCCTAAAGTGAAGTACCAAAAACAAGGCCAGCCAGATTAAGTGTTTCCCCTACCCGGTGGTATTTGTTGTGATGTAAAGCTGGAATGGTTCCTAGAAAGCATTAAAACACAAATAATATTAACCAGGACTGAGAGAGAACAGCCAGTCACTCGGAAATGAGAAATATGTTACGGTGCGAGTGGGTCAGTAGGAATGAGACTGTCTGGCTTTTGCTACTAAATCTGCTACTCAATCCCTCGAGAGCCTCAGTGAACCCTGGTCTAGCAGGAAAGGGCATTAGCAGGGTGCTTGTCTGTACCAGCTGAGACTGGGAGGCTTCAATTGCAGGTGTTGATGCTGAACTGGAGCATACTGGGCAAGGCTACCCCTGCCTGAAGATTGTGATATCCTGAGCTGGGCAGTTAATCCCTCTGACTCAGCATATTTGCCTCTCAGCTGGGACTGATCCAGTACACTCACCCCAGTAAGGCTTAAAAAGAGCATTTCCTTGTAAGGCATTTGGGGATCCTGGGAGGTTTCATGCTAATCACATGCAAAGTGCTGTCCATCAAATGCTCAACTGTTTATTGTGATATTTACCCAGATGATAACATCTCTTCCCCTTCCCTCCAATAAAACGTGCTTGATAACTCACATGAGTGCTTGTAAGGCCAAAGGGACAGTCAGCCCATTTAATCTGTGCTGTCATGAAATAAATAACCCACTGAGCTAATTCCCTTGGGTTTGTCCTAATCTCACCTCACCCTCATCTTTGTTCACATGCGCAAATGCACTGTCAGCAGTATGTAATGTGCTTCCCTTGCAGCTTAAACAATAAATCCTGTAAGACCAAAGCTTTGGAGATGGAAATTGCATCGTGTTGGTGGTCTTGGGCATGTGATTCAGGTGACTGAAGGTCAGCTTGAAAGGACAGCCCTGACTTCAAAGAAATGTATTCACTTCTATTGAAATGTCACACTATAATTTGGGGAAAAAATGTTTTTGCGTTTTGCTTCGTGCTAAATAGATGCGTGCAATCATGTTTGTGTTTTAAAGTGTTTAATTTCTACCATGGTTTCTGCAAGACTTTCTCACAGCAGTCATGGGAGAAAGAAACTACTGAAAACCACTGGGTTTTGATTTTTTTTTTTTTTTTACATACTGAAAATGTTGGCAAGGGACTCAGCATAAGTGTAGATACTGAAACTACTTGTGTTTTTCTCAAGTGATACTGATTTATTTGTTGGTACACAAACTTGATGGTAGAAGGAGTTTGTTACTTTGAAATGAAAAGTTGCAGCATCCTGCAACTCCTCTCCTGTCTCTTTGTCACTTCTGTTTTTATTTGATCTGTTGTTACCTTTGGAGGAAAATGATGTCTTTCCCTGCAGGGGCTGAGGGAGGGGGGCAGGCAGGCTCCTGATGTGTTTCTGTAAGAGAAATCCATATTTAAATGACAGGCAGTAAACTTTTCTATTTTCTTTTCACTTTTGGACGGTGTTCGGTTTTATATGTTGGGATGCTGCGCTTCCCTGGGGCAGGCTTGCAGCAGTGGCTCTCTTCCCTGCAGTCACTATATGGTCTCTGTTTCTGTAATTTGTCTGATCAGCAGATATTTTGACATCCATGTGTTTTGAGAAGGGAAGACAGGCATTTAGCCTTCAGTTGGAACAAGCTTGGCGTTACTGTACATTTCATATTCAGTGCAAGACTCCCACAGAGACCCCGCAGTTCAAACCTGTTCCGCTCTGTGTGGGAGTGCATGTTGAGACTTCTCAGCTCCATGAGCCCCCAGGCTACTGGAGATGTAGAATCCCCTTTCACAGGTGCTGGAGGGCCCAGAGTGGGGGGAAAAGCCCTGAAGTTGTGCTGCAGTAGGGAACAGTGTTGCTCGCCCTCCTCACAGCTCGCTGGGTAAATGGCATCTTTGTGGTTGGCTTCCTGCACAAAGCAGGAGGATCAGGCATCCCCACTGCTTCTGGAGCCTGTTCCACCACTTTGGGGAGAGGTAAAGGCTGGTGTGGTTTTGAATCAGACACCAATCTTGGGCATAGAGAAGTTGTAGGTGTGCTGGAAGTGTGTGGTTTGCTGTCCTGATCCTCTCCTGATTCCTGGCAAAGGACTTGATCTTCAGCCTTGATATTTTGAATCTGCAGAGTTTTCTCATCATAATATTTTCACTGGGTGGCATCTGTAAGAAAGAGGAGGGTTTCAAGAGGTAAAATACAGTCATCATGCACTGCTGAACTGAGTTGGGTTTTGTTCAGTTGGGGCTTCCCCAAATGGAGGGTTGGGTTGAGCCATTGGACTGGTGGAATCCAAAACCTGGCTGCACCATTTGATGTCTTATGTGAAATGCTCCTTCTCCTGTGCCATCCTCAGCACCAAAGAGCTTGATCCCTTGTTTGGGTTGGATAGTTGCTGGAAGAGAAGGGAAGGTCCAGGGCTTGGAAGGGATAGTGTGCATCCCTCTTCTGGGTGAGTAACCCCAGAGGTGGGTGGATGTGGGAGCAGCTGGACTGCAATGTGGGTCGTTGAGGAACAGGCAATAGTAAGGCCATCTGACCTAGCAGGGTTTGGGCTCTGCCCCAGAATGCCAGAGTAATCATCAGTGTCAACATCTGGCACATCAGTTTTTCCATTAGAAACTCAGTTCTTTCTGGGATTTTAGTTTCTTGGCTATTTCAGATCATGCTGAGAAACAGCATGCCCCTGTGCAGGCACTCAGGATGCTTTAGTCGCTTGCAAAGCCAACATATATAATAATAATTTATTGCACTGCCTTGAGAATAGGCAAGATGGGAAAAACCAAGCTCCTACGTAGCAGGAGTTCTTTTCTATCAGCCAAGCTGTAGGAACGATGTGCTTGCAATTAACTCTAACAGCAAGAGAGTAGCTGGTGAGGGGAGGGGTTGGCCAAAGGGATTTTTTTTGGCTGAGGTTCTACTTTGAAACATGAGAGCTCTTTGACAGTAGGGCAGGTTCAGGACAGTTTAGCAGTTGCCCATGCCCTGTGAGGTAGAAGGCTGAGGGGAAATGACTGTATTCCTCACAGGTAACATGGAGAGGTGTTGAAACCTGGTGTGCTATTTGATGCTGAAAGACTTCCTACTTGTCACTCTATGTCTTTTGTCATGTGGACAAAACTTTGTAGTGTTTTGAGGCATAACCCCACCAGGAGAAGTAGTTGAGAAGGGACCAATGAAAAGTCCTCCTTGTCTCTGCTCTGCATTCATAGCCTGTGGCTGGTCCACAGTGTGATTTAGAGCAGATGGAACTGGGTCTAGGGAGATTTTCTCCTCTTGGAAACATCTGCAGCTCCAGTGTGTTGTAGGCTTTCTCATGAGTCTTAGCATCACTTACCAAGTCTAAAACTGGGAGCTGAATCTTCACAAAGTCCCTATCTGAGATAAAGCACTTCCAGACTTCAGCTTTACTTAAAGCTCTGGGTGAAACACTTTGGTCCTTTGTGAGGCACAAAATTCAAGCAGTCTGGTTTGCAGCCAGAGCTTTCTTGGGGGCATGAGTTGTACATGTGTGTATGTGTGTGTGTGTAGCAACCCTACAAAACAAGATCTGGTTTAAGAGAGTATTTTTGTACAGGAAAGCGTGTAAGGATATGCTTAAGCCCTACGGAAGTCAAAACAACTTAAGCACATATTATAGTTAATCAGGAGCTTAAGTGATTTTCTGAGTTGGCCTAGATCTGAAATGACACATAAGGCTCCCCTGAGTTGGGATTCACAGCCCTATTCTGTATTTCCTTCCCAAGGAAAGTGCTGATTTTTTTATTTTTAATTCTTGCCTTAAAGAATGGCCTGTTTTGGCCTTACTCCTTTGCAAGTTATTGGAAAGGAAGATGTGAAAAAGTAAAGCACTCTGAGCAACACAGTCCTTTTGAAATGACAAAGAGAATTCATACCATTCATTTCAAAAGGACTCTGTGCATCAAGAATGATGCTGTAACAGGTATGTTTCACTGAAGGGTACTGTTGGAGTTGAAATGCCATCTGGTGTGATCAGAATGACAGCCTGCTTGGAATTGGTGCTATATAATGTGCTTTTATAGATTGCTTCCCTTTAATATATCTATTTTTTTTTCCTTTCTGAAGTCTCTTTCCTGTAAGTGAGATACTTGCAGCATGGATTTGAATTGAATGCAATGTTGTGTAATAAGAACAATAAACAGGTGCATTGTATAAAATTTAAGTGGAAAGGTACTGCCTAGAAGGGAAAAGTAATGTGGTTACTGCTGCATTTTTTCCCCATATGAGCATTGTTTCCAAGCACTTACGGGTTTCCCAGTGTGATAGGTTTATTTAAGGTAAACTCCTATTCAGGTGAATGGGACACTGTGCTTCTCAATTGATTTTTTAGTACAACTTTTTATGGTTGGAACAATAGACAGTGCTAATATATAGGTTCTTTGTAAGAAACGTTTTGCCTGGAAGTAACAGGATCATGTGATGAATGCTTGAGTGTTGCTAATGAAAAGGGGTGGGAGAGGAAATTACCTTTAATAAGGAGTTTAAGTGACATTTTTCTTACAGAATGCCACTGCTCTTGATTTTCACAGAAGCAAGGAACCCAAGGTGTTTGTGAGGCAGGTGTGGAGCAGCTGGGTGCCTGAAGACTTGGCTTGGCTACCCCTGTTTGTGCCTAGGTGCTTACCCCATCCTTGCCTTTGAGCAGGTTGGTGCTTCCTGCGGCACACAGTCCTGGCCAGCAGCATCCCTTGCTGTCCAAGGACACCCCTGCAGATGCAGTTCTCCTGGTGTTCCAGCCCATGGTTGCACAGCACTGTCTGTTCTTGTGTTTTGTGTCCCCACTTGGCCTGGCCAGGAGTGAACCCTTGTCTTGATCTGCAGCATGCTCTGGCAGGAAGGCTGCCAAGTGACTTCCAGCTGAGAACAGTTTGTTAGGAAAGGAAATTAGTTACTTTTTGGCTTGCCTTTTGGACCTGTGGCCTCCAGACTAGGCAGATCTTCTTTCTAGTCCTTACTATAGTTAATCCAGCCTTTCCAAGACCAGCAGTGACCTTGGGTGCTTTTCTGATCAAGTCTTCTCTCCAGTGTTGGCTAGAGCAAAACCTTCCGACTTCAGGTCACCCTAAAGAGGATGTTTGCTCCTGTGAATGTGCCTGAATGACCTCCTTTGACTGAGGAAAGTTTTCAGGTAATGTTTAAAATCCATGCTGAGTCCAGCTAGTACAAATAGTGCTTTAGAAACAGGAGGGCAGATCTCAGGGCTTTCAGCTCCGTGTATGATGTGCTGAAGTCTTGTTTGTGCTGTACTGACATCTCCTAGCTGGACTGCTCATGTTTCTTTGCAGCAAGTGACCATGATGTTTTTGTTACAAAAATTGACTTGTCAATCTAGAAGCATCATAGACTGCCTTTTGGGAATCAAGGAGATGGCCAGAAACTGGAAAGTGCCAGCTTTGAACTGCTGAGAGCTGTTATTCAGGAGTGTCTGGTCTCTCTGAGAAACAGCAGCTCATAGGTCCCCTTGGTTCCTCATGGCTTGCACGTGCTAAAATGAACACAAAACCCAAAGCCTGGGGTGTCACTCTAGAAAGGTGATTGGTTCCTCATTTAAAGGGGAAAGGCTTGGGTTCTTGCGAGCGTGTGTCTGTGATATACTGGAAAAAGGAACAAACCAGAGTTCTTTCCTTGACTTTAGTACTTAGTCTCTCCGACAGCCCACTGTAGGCACCCAGATTTCCTTCTCTGGAAATGCAATTGTATTTTATTGTTAATGACGTTTGTAATGAACTTGTTCTTGCATTGTACAGGTACAAAGTCTAAGTCCTTTTTGATTTTGAGATATTGGCATGATTAACCTGAAAAATTCCAGTAACTCTCCAACAGAACTCTTAGAGCTATTGTAGTTCGTGGGAGATATTGGTTCTGATGTTGTTTCCACCCTGAGCTGCAGTGGGTTATTTCACTGATACATTGAAGCTCTGGAAGCTGCTCAGGGTGTCACCAGCAGCTCAATTATTAATGGAGAAATACAGGCATATGTCACAAGAGGGAGAACTGAGTTTGGATCAGATACATTTTAGGATAAGAATATGCAGAAGGCCCATTGTAATTCTTTCAGATGTTACTAAAGCTTTTAGGTAAAGGCGCTGCTCGGCACTTGCCTGATTTTGGCCATCTGAGGACATAGGGATCCTTCTGCTGGAGGTGGAAGCAAGTTTTTCAAAAGGAGGAGCAGTCTGGCTTGACATTGGCCATAGCGTTGGTCCCCATCTGCCAGTGCAGGAAGGGACATTGCCTGCACTCAAAAAACTGTGACATGGAAAGTCACAAATTCTGGAGTGAGAGCATGAGTCTTTCTCAGTGCAGTCCTATGTAAGAGAAAAACTGTAGCATCTATTAAGCCACAGCCTATCTACCCACTGCCAGACTGTACCTGGTGCAGCCATCATCCCACATACTTCAAGCATCCCCTTCTTTTCCATCCAGGAGTGAGTGTGTTGGGGCAGTGCAATTCCAAACTTGATGTCTTGAGTTGTTTTTTTTTTTTTCCAAACCCTTTTCGGGGGGTGTCGTTTTGAGTGTGGTTGGTTGGGGGTTTCTTTGGTGGCTGTTTTGTTTTTTAGCTTTTCTTTCTCCTGTCTGCAAAGCAGGGGATAGGATATAATGCTTTCCATGGTGGGACTGTGGGGCTGCCTGGAGTTGGTTCATTCTCACAGCTGAACAATGGCTGTGTTGTATTGGCCACATGTGTTCCCAGCCAAAAGGCAAAGCCCTTTAAATGAAACCACCAAGAAGTCAGGTCACCCGAATTTGTTAAGCTATGGTGACTTTTGATTGCAGTCATCTTGGCATTTTGAAAGTGCTCTGGTGTCTGAGAAAGTGTGTTGTGGGGCTTATTAGTTTTAATTTGAATGATTTTGAAACACTGGAGACTTCAGGGTAAAAAGAAAGGAGATTTTGATTTTCTAAGATACCGAACCTGCCCTGGACATGGTGCAGAAGCTGTGTGGCTGCTGGGGACTTGCCACCTTAGCTGTGATATTTTTGCAGATATGGCTTCGAGTGCAGTTCTGTTGAAGTCCTTTGTACCCTCCAGCGAAGGGAATTGCAGAGGGTTGGCACAGCCTAACTTGAATTTCTGAGCTTGTGAAAGCAAAACAGTGTAAATATGTTTGGCTGGCTTTTGAGGGCAGATGTCTGGATACTGCCATTGTCATACAATGATGGATCTTCTTTATTTGGGTTGGATGTTACTGTCCTTCATTGCAGCTGCAAGAATTTTTCTGACTCCATGGTTCTGTCTCCAAAAATGGCAAAGATTTTTTTCTTTTAACTTTTAGCTTTTTTGACAGGGATGTGACTTTCATCCCTTGTGGAAAATTATTGTGCATTCATCCCATAGCAGGGATGGGGCTCAGATCTGTTGGGTGTTCCCAGCATTGCTTTAACTGCTAGGTTGCAGCAGCCATGAGGTCCAGATTTGTCCAGTGTGTCCTCATGGGAAACACTGGAGGAATCTGGATCTGTTGTTGTGGTGAAGATGACCATCGTTGTGTGAAGAGGTTGGTTCTGCAGCATTGCAGCTCTGTGGTAGATGCAGGAATTTGCCCTGAGCATATCTCTGGGAATGTTCTGTGCTCCTTGGGTTAATATCCGTGTAGTGCAAAGGCGGCTTTGGTGGATGGGCCAAGTTGGGACTGATTTTTGAAGGCCAGGCCTTCTGCAGTGGAGAAAGAGCTGTAGGTGTGTCTGTGTTTGTGAGAAAACTGATGCCTTCCTGCTGTGCTATGGCTGTGCTTGCTGTTGTTGATCAAAGGATAAAGTGAAGTAAAAGGAGTAAAAGAAATCCCAAACTCCAAAATTTCTGGACAGCTGGACTTAGCCTGCTTATATCCCCTGCTTTGCAGGCAGGAGAAATGGAAGCTAAAACCTGTGAGGTCACAGAGCAGAAACACTGAGAAAAAGCAAATATGAGCTTGGCCCTGAAGGGACTCCTGGTCTTCAGTAGTTTTGCAGTTCATGTAGGTGATTGCCGTAAAGGTGATGGCTCCAGGGAATGCTTTTATCAGGAAGGTGGTGAACGAGAAGGGAGATAGTTTTCCTCTTTCTTGTGAAGTTAGTGCTTTTAATTCTTATAAAGAAGAATGAGTATGTTTAATATCAGCATGACTGGCCAAGCCCTCAAAGGCAACGAGTGTTGTCTTGAGACACAACAAGCTGAGGTTTCCCAGTGGCAGCTTATCCCAGCTGGTGTCAGGGCAGGTGGCAGGGAATGCAGGGTGAATACCTTCAGGACCCCTTAGGAACCAGCTCACCTCCAAGAGATGTGGGCATGCTGCTTCTCAGCTCCTCTGAGCTGCTCAGTGAGACTGGTGCCTCCTGAGAAGTTTGACGCCTGTTAGTCATTTATTGCAAGACTATTTTCTCTCCATTTTTGTTCGTAATGCTGTGTTATTTAGACAGCAGGGGTGAGGAAGTTTCTAAGCCGTCTGCTTGGAGCAGGGTGATTGTAGACCACCTATTCCTGGACAGGAGGTGACATCCCTGGGGAGGCTGATGGTGGCTGGTGCTGAGCCACAGGGCACTGTGTGGTTTCCCACAGGTGGAGGACAGATATACTTGTCAGGGACATGTGTGGGCCTTTGTGAGGAAGGAAGCATTCACTCATGCTCCTCACAGCACACAACTGTTTTTTGCTAATCATTCCAGCCTGCAGGAATTTTTTTATACTGATTTTTTGTTGGTGGTGGTTCTTTCATTCAGTCATTTTTTTTTCTTTTTCCTCCTTTAATTGTTGAAGCTGTTTTTAATCCCTGACCATAATAAAGCCACACTGTTAACACAAGCAGCAGGGTAGCTGAAATTGCAGCTGTACTACAAGCTCTGCTTTTAATTTCAGGCTGTTATTAATGAGGCTAGAAACTTTCCCTTCCCCCAGCTGAGTTTCGACTGTGTGTCTTCATCCAAGCCTCTTCATTCTGTGCTTCAGAGCATCCCTGACTCCATCTGGATACCACAGGTGAAGGCTGAAGACTGTTTACAGATGTCATGAAGAGGTTTCTGGCCAGTGTCCTTCCCTTTTCCTCATGCAGGCAGCTCTGTGGAGGTGGAGGGTTGGGATCAGGCAGCTGCAGGGGCTGGGACAGAACCTCCAAAGAGAGAGTGGCAGTGGGGAACTGCAGCCCAGAGTTGCTAGTGCTGGGAAGGAGATGGAACTTCACATGTTTGACAGAGGTGGGAGAGCAAGACAGAGTGGTTGGATGGCTTTGGATTGCTTATGAGTTTCTGCCCCTGCACTTTGATCCTAGGGCCAAGCATGAGGGGCTCTGATGGTTGTTATTGCCATCCCATGAAGCAGCACCCATCTCTCTCCGTAAAGGGAAGGTTATGTGGTGCATGTCTTTTCCTCTCCTTTTTGCTCCTACAGTGCCCTGGATGCCCACAGAACAGTCTGTTGTTTATAGAAGAAGCAGTAATGGCAAAAAGGTTTTATGTTTTCAGAAGGTAGTACTGTAATTGCATTGGGGATATGGAAATCCCAGTGTGCTGCTGAAATTGCTGCAATAGACTCAAACTTGGAGATTGTCAGGACTCAAGGAAAAATTTCCAGCAATTTGCATCTCTAAAGTGCAATC
Source organism: Brachypodius melanocephalos (assembly GCA_013398615.1). NCBI lineage: Eukaryota > Metazoa > Chordata > Aves > Passeriformes > Pycnonotidae > Brachypodius > Brachypodius melanocephalos. The sequence continues at coordinate 9,820,159 of VZSR01000247.1, forward strand.
CCACACTCCTGTTAATAACCTGTGTATGTTAGAGAGGATGTATTTCTCTGTGGCCAAAGGCATGTCATCCTCCCAGCCTCAGGTGTGTGCACTCAAGGCCAGGCTGGCTTTTATTTCCTGTGCAGGTATTACTTGAGTACTGCAAACCTGTGAAACAACCCTTTAGGACTGTAGCTGCAATAGTCTCTAGTCTTTAAGTTAATGCCCTCCCATTCCCTAATGTAATAAAGGTAATTACTGCCTGTGCAGTGCATGTGTTTGCAGCTCTGCAGGAGCACTTGCTGGGCTGGTGTCATTCGGCTGGCTCCTGTTTGGATCCTGCATCTCCAGACCGCAACGTCTGAGCCTGACACTCGATGGTGTATGCACTAGCCTTTTTCCTAGATGGATTTATTGGATTTCCAGTAAAGACAAACAAAGTCTGAGGTCTAACGGTGCTGAGCAGGCAGCGCTGCACTTGCTGGTCCAGCCTGCTGTGCTCAGCTCCTTATACGGCCAAAAAAAGGAAGAGGAAGAGAGGGCGCAGCATGAATACCAGACATACAATGCATTCTTCGCAGCTGCAAACTTGGAATTCACTTTTCCCTGGAAAGTGGGCCCTCTGTATATCCATTAATTCAGGCTCTGTACTGTTGAGCAGGAAGAGGGAAGCCAGCATTGAGCTGGCTCTGAGCAACACTCAATTGTCTTGTGTAAAGGAATTTCTTTTCTGTGAGGTTTTTTCTTACACTGGTAGGAGACAGAGGTGGGACGAGGAATGGGAGAGGGGGCCAGGTTCTCCTGAAGCTCACTCTGACTTGGCAAGCTGCAAGCGGGTAGACTGCAATGACATCTATTTTCTTCATCTAAAAATCAATTTAATTCATCATTAGCCTCTGCCTTTAAATTATATTTTCCCTGCATAGCATCTTCCGGAGGTGGAGGGGAGGTAAGGCAATCGATCCTGTTACTTCATTCATAATCTGGCTTCAGCCTCAGTTGTTTGAATCACTGTGGGCGTGAATGGCTGTGCTCGGGCTGGAAGTACAATGCACAGGTTCCCTATCTGTTGGATATGGACTGCTCTGATATCTCCACGTGGGCCTGGCTTTCCAAAGCACTGGTTTGTTCTCTTGGGTGCAGCATCCTTCTGAGAGCTTGAATGAGGAGGGTCAGGCCAGTCCCTCCCCTCTCCTGGTCTGTCACTGGTTCACAGTGTGCCAAGGCACTGGGAACTGAACTGCCATGGCAAGTGGTTTCCTAGATTGTTTGGAAGCCACATTGTGAACTGGAAGCCTCAGCAGGGTGAATTCTGGTCCTGCCTGTGCACTAGCAGCCTGCCTGCCAGCACCTGCGGCCATGTTAGCAGGGACACCTCCAGCCAGCCCTGTTTGTGCCTGTTACCCAAGGGAGAGCTTTTCCATGACCACAGATGTGTCTTGTGCTTCGATGGATGCTCTCTTTGTTTCATGGGGGCCAAACAGGTGGGAGAATTGGGCAATTGTCACTCAGCCGAAAGGCATTTGGAAAAGCAGCTTGACAACCTTGAGTCGTGTTTTACTGCCTTGGGATCAGTGTGCCTGGAAAGCAGTTCTGTGTTGTCTCTTCACAGGCCTTGTGAAGGTGATGATGCTACTTAATTTCACGAGCTCCTTTCATCTAGCTCCTGCACCGTGCTTTCCCATCTCGAGGATGGGCTGTGACAGCACTTGACTAAGGCAATCTGTGTAGCTTTGTGAGGATCCCATCTGTTTCTCTCCCTGACAGCTGGGTTGTTCCATGTTACTTGCCTTCTTTCTTTCCTGTAAAACCCAGCACGTTATTAGGACCCAAAATAGTAGTTCCTCTGGGCCATGTTGTAATAGGAGGGTGTTTCATGATGACAAGTTCCAGCATTGCATGAAGGCAAAGCCCTTTTATACATACAAGGAAATAGCAACAATCTGCTTGCAGGTCACGCATGGCTCAGCTCTTTGAACTTCTACATTGTCAAGTGTTTGCTGTCTCTGTTCTTAGAGACTGTACTTTGCAACAAGCACTGTAAATTATCCAGCAAGGATAACAAAGGAGTTTGATGGTAGAAGAAAGAGAAATGAATGGCAAATCTATGCTAACAGAAACATCTGTTAGGTATTCTTGTTACTCTTTCACTATCCATCCCCACATGCATCCAGAGGTTGTTTAAAGCCAGGTGGAATAGAAACTTAATTTTTTCCTCCGAGCGGTCCTTAAGCTCTTCTGTATAGGTTTGGTTTAGAACTGTCAAGTGGTTTTTCTGTCACTATTTCACATAAGTGCACTCTTGAGCATTTTGCTATAAATGTGACTTAATGGTGCTCCTTGTTCATTAACCAGAGCTCCACAAAAAATAGGGTAGTGGGCTTGGTGAATGTTGTATTTGGAGTTCCCTAATGTTTTATCTGTCTGAATTCTTTATGGTGATATTGATGTGGATGATAGCTGCCAATTGAGAACAGGAGACTGGCATGCTGGTAGGATTCCATTCCTGTGTCCTCAGGTGGGTGTATTGCTTGCAAGGGGCTCTTGGATGCTGCAGTTACCTGACCTCTGTGCATGGTTTAGGACCATCCTGAGTTTTGTGGGTGCTGAAAAGTTGCAGCCTTTCTAACTTGCTTCCATTTCTGCTAGGTTTAAATGGGTGTAAATTTCCACTGGTTGCTTTTCTAATGCAGTGAAACACTGAACTGATGGAGAAGGAGAAAAAGACAGGTGACCAGTAAATATTTCTTTAAGCATTGGGGTAGTTTTGTTTCCAGGATGTTATCTTCTTGTCAGGAAAAAAAAAAGGTAATTTAATGAACACAATGCACCTTCCAAGTGTAGGGGAATGCTGTGCTTCTGTTCTTTTTATAATTTTTATTTTTTTTGGTACTGCCTTAACGTGTCTTACCACAAGTATGGGCTGTCATTATTAGAGAATCCTGTAAAACAGCTGTAATAATTGCACAATGTTCTTTATTCCTGTCAGATTTATTCATGGACTTTTTTTTTTAAGACACATGAGGGACTGTCTCTGCACGCATCATTGATTTTGCTAATAAAATCTTATATTTTGATGGTACATTTCATTGGAAAATCATTAACTGCTCCATAAGACTTACAGTATCATGGGATGGGAATGTTTCCTGTTGCCTTCACGGAGAGATTGATCTAGATGGATTTCTTTGATTTCTTAACAGCTACTGGGAAAGGGCACAGAATCAGATGCCTCATCTCTGCTCGAGTCTCTCTCACCAAGGCTTTTCTTCCTGCAGGGAGTGGAGAAGGTGCTTAAAACCTGTTTGAAATTATTCCAGTGCAAAACATGGGGAGAAGACACCCATTAGACCATGGCTAGCTACCATCTTGTCCTCAGTGGTCCCTCCATGTGAGATTCCTACTGACACCTGTGACTATAGGTCAGCTGCTCAGGTGGAGGGCATTGTTTCTATTCAGGCTATTCAAGGACCAGGGGTAGGTTAAATTGCCTCTGTCCAGTGTCAGCCAGAATGTGCTTGAAAGTCTCAGGCTGAGTTTTTGCTGTCCCTTCTAGCTGAGTTCTTCAGGAGCTTGGATCAGCAGCACGTGGTTTTAGATCCCACTGCAAGTCCAGAGCCCATGGAAGGGCCCAGAGCAAGGTGAATCTGGGCTCTGCTCTGGTTTATTTGGCTGTTAGAGAGCTTTTCCCCTGTAAGAGAGTGTTGGACTGGCAATCAGAGTCACCACTGAGCCAAACTCCAGTCCTGTATTTAGCAGCAATTAGCAGATTTGAGCAGGTCCTTCATTCAGCCAAAAAACCTGGGAGATGGCACAAGTCTGTATTTTATTATATTCAATAATTTAGTGAGCGTTGTGTGTTGTATTTGAGGGAATGTTTAGTGTTCAGGTTTGTAGAGCTGAATCCAATTCTGTGTTACAGGAGACAGCCCAGTTGTCCATAGCAACCTGAAATTGATTTTTCCCCCCCGCCTGCTGAAAGCTGTTCCCTCTTGAATCATCCCTTTAATTTAATATAGTGAACAGGATGTCCCTGCATGCAGAACCTTTTTTTTAACAACAAGTAACCTAGGCAAAAAAAAAAAAATCTTATTTGAACAACAGCCCTGCCTCTGTCTTTATTGCCACTTGGCATTAGTCTTTGCTGTGCTGTTTCCTTGTGCTTTGTTTCAGGCACTGGAGGCCATTATCAGTATTGGTTAATCACCGCTGCTGCCACAGGGGGATGTTCCCCTGCATGCCCTGGCCAACACGGCAATAGGTCCCTCTTTGGCATGAAACTCTTTGGGCTGCCCTGTTTTGTGCTGAAAAATCTATTTTTCTGTAGCGTGTGTACCATCAGCCCTGTGCTTTCTCCTGACATGTGGTGGTGCCCACATGTGGCACTAGCCATGTCGTGGCTCTGGCTCTGACCTGCCTTTTTCTGTGGCTCTTTCCTGTGCAAGCAGTGGACCTGCTTCAGAGGAGGCTGGTTGGAAGGTGTTGTGGGGGAATGGGAAGAACTGCCATGCTGTTTTACTCCTGTTTGCGAAAGAAATCTATACCTTTGTCATCTGTGTGGTGCCTGAGAACTCCAAGGGAGTGATTACCTTGTCAGAGGAGTGCCAGGGATGAGGAATTTGAGACATTTGTGCTTTTGCTACCTGGAAGAGCACTTGACTACCTTTTGGAAGAATGACAGCCTGTGTGTGGTCAGTGCAGAATGCAATCTCTTTCCACGTTTGCTTGCCCCTGGATTTTGCACGCATGGCAAGACAGCAGAGATTTTTTTCACGTGTTCTTAGTTCTTGCCCTGCTTGTTGCAAAGTCTCTGGAAGAGGAGGTGTTGCTGAGCTGGGGCAAGGTGTGCCATGGTAGCAGTTGTCCCACCAGACTTGTCCCTGTTGATTGTTCCACACAAAGAGAAGCAAGCTGCTGCTTGCATCCATGCTTGGGCCATTAATACAAATTGCACCAATCTGTGCTGTGAAATGTCTGCCTTTCCCTGGCTTGTTTTATGAAAAGTTAAAGGGAAAAGAAAAAAGCACATAAAATCAATATGGCAGAGGCTTCAGTTGCGTGTTCACCTGCTGTCACTGTGAGATGAAGCCATGTCACTTGACATGCCTCGTGTATGGCACTTGTTGAAAAGATAGTTACTTCATCTCTCTGGTTTTTTTTATGTCAGTCAAAAACCGGTTTGTTTCATGTGCATCATCTGAACATTGCACTGAATAAGCTACCCAAAAAGGTTAATCTCCAATTCCATACTGCTTTTACTGTCGCATCCAACTGCTTCAAAGACAGCAATGAGTGTATCCTAATGATGACTCCCAGAAACAGAAGTAGCATAGGCATCTACTTCTTTCAGGTGCCAAACCTGAGATTTACAAGGCCTGTTTTTTCAGAATGCTTCATGTTTTGTAGTGCTGTACATGGTTACAGTACAAGTCTTGATTAAAGGTTGAACACAGAATCTCAGTCCCTGCCTGCTAGTTCTTGTCTCTTCTGGACATAGTCCTTCTGTATCTTTATTCAGCCACAAAAAGCACAGCAATAAGTATGTGGGAAAATTTGATATATGTGACTTTGCTCTTATCGTTCAGAAGGTTTATGGCAGAGGCATAAACAGGATCTAATCTTTCCAAGTGACGCTCAGCTGCCAGACCACAAAGCTTCCTTTCGGTCTCCTTACCGTTGCCTGCCTTGCATGCTCTCCGTCTTCTGAAAGCTGAATAAGGGCGAGGAAGCCACTGTCCCACATGGCTGTAACCTCCTTTTTGACATGGCTTGGCTTTCATACACGGGTAGCATGTTGAGTGGACAGGTGTCAGTGAACTTCTTTGTGTCTTGTTGTCATTCCTCCCCTCGGCAGGAGTACTGCCTGCCCGAGAGCTGGGTATGATCGGGCTGAGCTACGCACAAGTTCCTCGACTGTTGTCTGTAACTTCTGTCAGCGGGATATTTGTAAATTTAAACGCTTCCTCCCAGAAGTATCAAAGGAACTGAGGCCACTTTTCAGCATGGACATGAAAGGCTTTCCCGCACTGGTGCAGCCAGGATTGCCATGGAGAACAAAGGCTTTTGCTAATCGCTTCTAATGCCTTTCAAGTTTATGCCTCATTTTTTCCCCTTTTTCAGATGGCCTCCCAGAGTACTGAGACTTCACTGACTGACTCACCAAATAATTAACAGGAGGAGGACTCAATCTCTGAAACTTTTGAACACCTCTTTTAATTTTCTTGAATAAGCCAGTCCCCTGGCCAGGATCCAGTTTTTGTAATTACATTTGACCTAACTTAATCCCTTGGCAGTTTCAATTGCATGTGGTAGTTGTCTTGGCTCCCTGTCCTGGGCTGCCATTCAATGCTACTCCATGATTTTCAACAGCTGTTGTAATTCAGCTGTAGAAATGGGTGTATTTTCTTGGTGGAAGCATTCCTCACATCTCTATCTCCTGCTAAACATCCTTATCTCACTAGTATTTTGGGAGGTAACGTGTCTGATGCTGCAGATGATCTTGCTGAAGTCCTTGGAGCTACTTTCACCCTTAAAGTTGGGCATGCATTTAGAGCCTTTTATCAGTTGTCCAACATACATTTTGAGATTACTTTGAGTTTTTCACCTTCAGATATTTATTGCTCAGTCTCCTCAGCTACTATATGCTGCTTTAGGGATGTTGTTGGTGCAGGTATTCCTCTTTAGCCTTGGAAACAGCACTTCTGCTATCCAATCAGTGCTATACAGGAGTGTGTCACCTTCCTGTGCTGACAGCAGTTGGGCTGGCTGGCTGTAAGTGCTGGCATTGCTAAGAGTGCAAGTGATGAAGGAAAGCAAAAGCCCAGGACAGCTGGGTAGGATTACAAAGGATGAAAAAAATCATCCCAGGCAGAAACTCGGAGATGGACAAAGTGTGGTAGCCAAAGGTGCAGTCAGATGAATGATCCATGCAAAAGACGAGACACTGAGTTCTTGCATTGGCACATCCTTACATGTGCAACAAGCATCTTGTTTTCACAGCAGGTGACAAATCAAGTGTTTCTTGGCTTCAGGCATCGGAAAAGGCGTATTTGTTACAAAGCCACTTGATCCTTTGGGAGCAGGAGCAGCTCCTGCTGAGGGGAGACAGAAATTTAGATGAGATGGGGTGCAAAAGGTGATCTACTGCTGAAAGGTGATGTTGCAAATTGGCCGCTACCATCTAACTCTGTTTTTCTGAGAGCCTCCAGAAGTAGGATGGCAAATGTATCATTGCTGCTCTCCCTTGTTGCCTGTTATCTTTCATTAAATTTGGGATGTTTTTGTCATTCAGCACTCTCCCTGGTGTTTCTGAACACTGTTCGTGTAAATCATTTCTTTACCTTTCTACATTGTCACCAAACACTTGGGTTCATGAGAGATTTCATTTTGCTTGGTAGAACATCCTGAAGATCAGGAGGTACTGAGGGTGAAAATTGCACTTCAGAGTTGGTGGTTTTTGCTTTACTCCTGGACTGGACTCTGCCTGCCATCCTGAAGACAAATCTTTTATTTTTCTTGTTTCAGAGTGCTTTGTAACTGTGTGTGCCTGAATGCATCAGCCTTTGGAGGTGAGCGTCTTCCCTTGAAACAGCCTTGTGATATCCAAGCGCCTGCTCTCTTGGGGTAAGGAAAGACATACACACGCAGATTGAGAATATGCTATGAGCAGAAGCAGAATGGGCAAAGAAAGGACAAGCAGCGCTGCCTCACCTTGTAAATTTTGGAAATAGTCAACTTGTCATGGAGAGAGGAATAAACTAAATCTGTAAATAAAACAAATTCTAAACTTAAGTTGCAGCAAGGAAATTTAGCTGAGGTGGCAGTGAATGATCTGCATTAAGGATAGGTGAATCATGGACTGTAGCAGAGGTGCTTTTAGGAGAATCAGTCCTTCCATGTGGTGGAAAAATGGACTAGATGACTTCTAGAGAGTCTACTAACCCACTGATGATTAGAAATGGGAATGTGTGAAATTCTTATCTTAGCCTTATTCAAAGCTGATGAGGTGAAAAGCAAAGTGGAGAACGCAAAATGAGCTGCATGGTTTGGTGAAGAATTGATGCAGCAGCAACTGATGCTGGTGCTCAGTGTATTTATTACCTCAGTGGTGATACTATTCTGGAGGGAAGTATGAGCTCGGGAAAGAAGAGGTTTAATCCTCTGTTGTTGGCATGCAGTGTAAACATGTGGTAAAAACAGGAAGTTGTATCAATTCTGGCTCGTTTGTAGTAAGTTTCTGGGAGTTTGGGTCTCTTCCATGGTCCATGTAAGGGATTTACTCTTGCTCTCAGGGGTATAATCTCATCTGCTTTATCGTGACATGAGAACATGATGCTACAAATGTAGGTATACTGAGCAAAACACAAATACCATGTGGAACACAGAGAGAGGAACCAAGTGATTACTTTTCCTCTTTTTCCAGGGTTGATGAAGTGGAGGAGTGTTTCATTTTTCTTCTCTTGCTCTTCTGTTCACGTTCTCCATTGTGTTTCTCTGTCTTGTCTTGACAGCAAACACAGCAGGCTTTTCCTGAGTTTAAAAATGCTGGCTCACCAGCTAGGTCTTGAAATTATGTTCTGAAGATGGCTGCTGCTTTAGTTCTCTTGCTTCTTCCTCCTTCCCTGGGAGCTTCTGATGACAAATGGAGCCTGGTTCAGGCAGCCTCTAAGCCATCATATGACAAGAGGGGTGTACAGGTGCTTTGTCTTCCTTGGTCCAGTTAAGAAGATCAGTGAGATACTTGTCTAATCTTGTAGGACATCTGGAATTCAATGGGAAGTTCTTCAACCTCTTGTTGGACTTTGGTTTCTCTAAAACTTACATTTCATCCATAATGTCAGCAAACACTGGTGTCTGCCCTGGAGTTACAGCAGTGTCTTATTGTTCCTTATCATTTTCTGCTTAGCAGAGATAAGCTGTTGTGTCTCAGGGGTATGGGGACATGGAAGAAACTTTCAAATAGCTCTAAGAAATGTAGATGGTGTCAAGAAGAAAATAAGGATACCTTTCTGAAGTCACCTTTGTACATATTTTTTTAAAATTTTTTTCTCTTTTCTTCTTTCCTTCTCTTGAGCTTTTCAATTCCTGCAACTATCTGCTCAAATCTTGAACACAAAATGCGTTCATGGAAAGATACAATTGACTGTGTTCCCCCATGATCTTTTGATCTCAATCAATCAAATAAATCCAAGACCTTGCAATTCACCTTGTTGCAAGGACAGTTAATAAGTTGAGGAGTTGTGCCAACGGTAGTGATGGTTTTCCAGGCTTGTGCTTTTTTTTCAATTGTTATTCTTTTTTATGGTTCTGACCTTTTGGACTGGTCAGGGTAAGATTATTTGCAAAGAATAGTCCATAAATATGCCTGTCAGGACTGGAGTTAACATTCAAGCGTTGCTGCTTAGCAAAAGAAAGCAATATGCCAAAGTTCAATTTAGATTTCCCTGCAGGGTTGAAAATAATGACAAGACTCACTTAACATGGTAGGGATGAGTCCTGCCACCTCTATGGGAGTGGCTGCTCTGTGGTCCTGCAAGACTTTGTAGCTGTGTGGCTGGTTCAGTTGTCTGCTCCTGAAATTTGGCGTCTGGCATCTCGTGCTGGGGCTTGCTTGGGGTAGAGGAGCCCTGGATGCATCTCCTGGTTCTTTGAGGTGCCAGCTCAGTCAATCAGTAGCTTCCCTTGATTTAGCAACTGATTTTTTTTTCCCAAGTGCTGTGCTCCTTGCAATGCAGATGAGGGTTTGTGGAGCTGCTCTAAGCTCTGTCCTGCAAAGCCACCCTGTTCCTGTCCTTGCCCTCAGTGCAAGCCAGCATGGGTTGCAAGCATGGCTAAAGAGAGACATGAGTGTCCTGTGATGTTTTGAGTTGTGTCCTGTGGGTTACTTGCTGTGATCTCTGAGCCCTTTGGGAATCCCAGATTTCAATGAAAAGCTGGTTGGGTTTTCCCTGCTGTGACTATTCATGGAAACAGTTCTTAGATATTTCCCACCTAATGTCTGCCACCCTGGAAGCGTACATCATCCAGTGGTAAAAATCTTGCTTTATTGTCAGGAAATATCATGGTAGTTATTGATGTTTCTGCTGTCGAGTCAGCAGAATTGACTCTTGTGGGTGAGAGCAGCATGAGGAGTGAAGCTGGACACCAGCAGCTGATATTTAGGCATTAACCTGCAGCACTTGAAAGCTACACAGTCCATTGTGTATAAATGGCCTTTTTAGAGCCTGGTCATGAATGTAAGTATAGGTTGTCTGAAGCATGTGGCTCTTCTGAGTTTATTTTTTCTTCCTTCTGTAGATGAGAAAGGCAAGGTGCTGAAGACCACTTGAATTTTGTTCACAGGAAGTTCATGGCAGTGGATCCCTGAGGCTGGGTCTGAAACCCATGGATTTGCCCAAAAAATCCCCCTAGAAAAAGCCTACATGTGGTGAAAAAAACTGTGCCATCAATTGAGAAAACAGACTGGGACTAGGTGGTGAAATAGAGGTGCAAAAAGCAATGCAGCTTGTGGAAAGTCACAGAGCACCTCCATGCCAGACCCCTGCAACAGCTCAGCAGCACTTGGTCCAAAGCAGCAGTGCAGTAACTTGCAGTGAAGCAGATGGGTCTGGTTCTCTGTCAGCAGTGGCTGCAAAGTTTTAGAGTAAAAGAAATAAATTTGTCTTTAGGCCCTTCTTAAAATCCAGAAGTCATTCCTCCAGCACCTGTAAATAACTGAACTCTTTGCTGGATTTACCTGCCTTGCACATAAAAGGAGAGGATATGGGGGAAATAGCTGTGAGGGTGGCAGAGCAGAGCCTTTGTTGTGTGGTGCCACACAAGCCTGGTGGCCATGCTAAGAGCTGGGGGCAGCTGTCCCCATCCCCACAGACAGCTGCCATCCTCCAGGTGGCAAAGGAAAAGCCCTCCAATGTGCAGGAGTTTTGCATGTCCCAGAAGGCAACACTCTCTTTTCTCATTCCAAAAGGGACTGGCAATTAGCAGCAGGGGTAATAGCCACCTGGAATTAAATTCTGTGGAGGCATGAGAAATAGTAGGGTATATTTGGAAATATCTATTGCATATATATATTCCTCTTAAGAGAAACATGTTGGAGGTGCCATATCCATAAATACTAATAAGGCTGTTTGATTCCAATTTTCAGGTAAGATTAACATTTTATTGAGTATTATATCTGTCACATTCAATGCTTTAGTGTACCATCCTCTCAGGCTTATTAGCATAATTGCAGTGCTTAAGCAACAATAAAAAATTCAACAGTAAAATAGCGGTTAGCACAGGCAATTTGTTATCAAAAGCTTTTACTTAAGGACAGCTTTTGAGCATATTTATTATCCAGTTAGGGCTATACTTTATTTTTATTTAGAAAAACAAGAGGGATGCAATGTAGGCATTTTTTTTTCTCTTTTAGTGTCTAAATCAGGAGGCCTGAGAATTGGTCACCACACTTTTCTCTTTCTTAAAAACACCCAGCAAATTCACTTGGAGTGGGGAGGCAAGATAACAAAACAGGCTCAGGTCTGGAGCAGGGCTGTGACATTTATAACTCAGCAGAACAATTCTGTTAAATTCTGATGCTGACTGGAGTGCCCTTTTAAAATTCCCTCATTGCATCCTGGGCTCTGAAGATACTGTCCTTTGTCTGTGGCTGATGGCACTGTCACTGGGGCAGGGGCAGGAGTGGCCCAGGCTCACACCCCAAAGGCGGCAGCAGCCCAAGATGCAACACAGATGTTGGGGTGATGCTCCCACAGATGAGGGGAGGGACTGGACAGGACAGGACCTGCAGGAAAACAGACTCTGATAGCAGTGCTGGTTGTCTCTGAGGCTGGAGCAGAGGAGGATGGCCTGTCTGTGACAGTGCTGTACACCCCTCCTCCTTTCTTTTGTCACTTTGAGGACTCTTAGGGGAACAGTCCTTTTGCTGAAAAGCTGTAGTTTAGGCGTGAATGAATGTGTTTGTGTGCCAGCACTTGCTTGTGCACATACAAAGTTTCCGTTGCCAGCATGGCAAGATTTTGTGTGAGTGTTGAAATTTTCAGCACCTTTCCTGTATGTACTTAAAATACAAAGTTGAACCTCGTAAATGAAGAAGTAAATGAGTTTTAAACAACACAAGAAGTCCTTAGACTAGGAGGTCCATCACGAAAAGCACATGGAATTGGCAAGAGGAAGACTGCTGCTGTGATTGCTTGTGATTCCTTTGCTAGTAGAGGCTTTTTACACACCCTCTCTTTGCTTGTGTTTGCTCTTCCAACATCCTTCCGCCTTTGCTTGAGTTGTTGTCTGAGTTCCCCAGATCTGTGCTCACCTTCAGCATCCTCCCTGTAACTGCAACCTTGGTGCCTCTCCTCTCATGTGTTTTCCTCATTTTCCTTGTCCTGAGAGACCTCCTTTGCCTTGTGCTGCTTTTTCAGAGGTCACTCTTCCATCTTTGTGATGGATGGCTTAACTGTGGGCCTGTTGCTCTGTCATTTTGGTGGTACCCAAAGCCCCGGGTGAGGATCTGCCACAGCCCTGGTGATGCCTTGATGGGGCTCACAGTCTGGATAAGCAAGATGAGTAAACTCGTCTGGTGTTTTTGCTCCTGTTTTGACTGGTGTCTGAGCTCACTGTGAGGAGAAGTGAAGGCAGTGCTGTTGCCCCAGGGAAGAAGCTTGTGTTCATAGTGAAACAGGATGTGTAAGCAGGTTGTAGGAATTGGGAAGGGAGCACATGGAGACAGGTGAAACTAAATTTGGCACATATTAGAGAAGTGATGTGCTTGTGGGGTCCTCTTCACAAACACCCTCTTCTGCGAATGTGTGAAATTGGAAAGGAGCTGGTTGTTTCAGATCCCTTTTTTTTGAAAGGGGTAAAAAACCCAATGTTATTCAGAGATAAATGGTATGTTTCAGAATCTGGGGTAGTTGTGAGTCTTTTGTTGGTACACAGCTCACTCTCATGAAACTGCCCAGCACTGCATAGTGTTCAGACTTTCTGTCAACACAGAACTTGATGATGCTCCTGAGACTGTGAATACACAGAAACTGACTGTGGCGAGATAAACTTTGTGGGAACTTTGCTCTTGGTGGAAATTTGACTGTGATTTGAATTGCAGTTGAAATATATGCTCTCTGCCTCCATGATCACCTCTAGGAATGGGGGCTCATTGCTGCTGACTTAGGAACAAGCAGGTTCCTGCACAGCTCCCCACTGTTGCTCCTTCTGACTCAGCTCATCTGGCTTTAGTAGCCCCCAAGGCATCTGAGCATGTCCTGCTTGCATTTGGCCTTGTAGCTGTGCAATGCTGAGTATCCTCTGCTACAGCCAGGGAAGCACCCTTCTAGCTCCTGTGCACAGCCAGAGGGTTCCACATCCGTGGAAGGAGCTGAAGGACCAGGGAAGGTGTTTTATTGGGGTGTTGACATGACCGAGGGCATTTCCATGTGGCTTCTACCTGAGATCCATAATCATCCAACATTTTAGGCAGTAAGGGTCATGCAGGTCTTTTGTGCAGCTTCTGGCTCAAAGCAGGGTTGGCTTTAAGGTTGGATGAGATTGCTCAGAGCTGGTCAAGGCAGTAGTGGCCTGCTGTGGCCTTGATGATAGTGGTAACAAAAAGACAGCTTATGGAGGGCTCTGTAGGCTGTACTCTGGTATCAGGGTAGTGAAGCAATTACTTTTCTGTCAGAGGGTCTGTGTGAAGGGTTGGGAGGCAAAGTCTGAGCACTGACACAGTGATTCCTGCATTAAATTCTCCTTGTGGAGTGGGTAACACCATGTCCAGCTCTGCGGGATCTGGCTACCACCGTAGCTGCTGGTGACGCTGCACAGCTCTCTTCAGCATGGATCGGGAGGGATGCTGGGAGCAGAGGGTCTGTGGCTGGAGACCATTCCACATGTGAACATGTCCTCCCCAAGGAGGAAAGTGCCTACATGCTTCTTGTGGGGGAAAGTATGGCTGAAAGAATTTAGCAGTGATAAATGTCATAAAACATACTTATGCTGGAATTTGTAAAGCCTGGAACATCTGTTCTCAACAGTGCTTTGATCACGTTGTGAGGCTTTTAAAATGATACTTCCATGAATTAAGTGAGATCCTTATGGCTGCAGGATTCCTTTCAGAGCCCTTTTTTTCATGGAGCAAAAAGGCAAATTTCACAGGGAACATTACATGACTTGAAACACATATTTTAATGGTTAGTATCAACCAAACAATGTTTTATTAGGTGCTAGAAAAATGTTCCAGTTCCATACCCCAGGAAGCAAAGCACTCCCATTTACTTTTTTAGCTTATGGGAGCTGTACTTTGAAAAAAAAATCAAGAATTCATTGTTTGTATGTTACTGTATTCAAAACCAAACCAAACATGGTGAAATGAGCTTAAACATTTTGAAGTTGTTGTCAGGAAAGGTCCTTTTTGGGTTTTATTTCCAGGCAGAGCTGCAGACGAAGCAGAGGATCTGTATGTTTTCTGAGGGACCCACAGCAAAGAATGGCAAGACACTGATGATTTACTTTCCTCAGTGCACTGCCTTGGACCGAGCAGCTTTTGGTCATTCACTTTTCTCTGAGGACTTGTGCTTTTTCCATTCCTGGTTGTTTTAGTGGGCTTCTGCCTCCTGCCCTTCCGGGGACTGTGTATTTGAGGCTGAAATGTTGTGATGCCAAATAAATGCGGTGACCTAAGAGCCCTCATGGCAGTTCTTTGCAGTGTCACGCCTGGCAGGAGGATTTCTGCTCCTCTGCCTTCCTGCTACATGTAGGGAAAAGAATACCTCCTGGGCTGTTTGCAGAAACAGCCTGTATCATGTGAGGGGCAGCAGGAAGGAGGGAGAAACTAAAGAGGAGTTATGGAACAAAGGGTGGGTCTCCTCCTGTGCTACGTTTGTGTATTCAAACTTGAGAAATCCTTTTCTGCTGCTGCAGCCAGCAAGTCTGGCAGCTCCCGGTGAGATGCTGGGCAAGGCTTCTTGCTCCCATCTCCCCTTCCCTCCCTGGGATGAATGAATGGACCTGCGTGTGACCCCACCCAGCAATCAGAAGCCTGGGAAACTTAATTGTTTCTTTATTTAAAGACTGCCCAGACTGGGAAAGGAGGAAAAGTTATGGTGATAAATAGCAGAGAAGGAATAAGGATGGGCTTTCTAGTAAGGTTCTGGGTGTCAGGGGTTAATTTACAACAACTAAATTAATTCCTCCAGCACCCAACAGGTGAACAGGCGGCTTATTGCTGTGACATATCCATTTATAGCTGTTTTCCTTTGCTAACACCTGTGACTCAGTTCTGTTACATACTTATGCTGTCTGTTAATTATTTACCAGTGATTTACAAGTACAGAGTGCAAATAAAATGCTTTTATGCAGGAGACTGCATTGTACACACAGGATTCCTGGGAATTAGGGCACTGTACTACCATGTACAATCCCATCAACATCCCTGGAGTTCTGGTGGAGGAGATCTTGTATGTACCTGATGAAGAGGCAGCCCCTTGCCCTCCAGAACTGGCTCTCAGAGGGGCTGTGGTGTTAGTAAAGGGCTTACTACACACAGGGCTGTGGTATATGAGGGGATCTGTGTCCTTTGCTTCCTTGCAGATCAATTTTTGCCTTTTTAAATTACTTTCTTCCCTGTCGACAAAGGCTTACTCTAATTCATAAGTGATGGCAGCAGCAAACTGTTTTAAAAAAAAACCCCACAGCATGATGGGCTTTTAAAAAAAAGAATAAAATAGTATAAAAGTCAAGTAGCAGATAGAGTTCTGACTCAGCTCGTAACTTATGATCCTATGCTATTTCTGTAACGTTTTTAGCTTATGACCAAATTTTTCTAATATTAGGACATTGCTGTAGAAAGTGTGTCAGTCCCTGGCTGCCAGAACTTGTCACTGTACAGAATATATACACTTCCAAGGAAGTGTGCAAGAGCAGGCCAGTAAGTTGTCTGTTGTGGTTTTAAATGGCTGAAAGTTTGTGGGTTTTTTTTCCTTTCCTTGTCTGTTTGTTTTTGGTTGTTTTTGTTGATTTGCTTAGCAAACAGAGTTGTGCAGAACAACATAGCTGCTTTTTATTTCTCACGCAGTCAGGCACTGAGCTCCCATCCCCAGCTGTGCCTCCTGCAACTGAAGTTGCTTTGCTGGTCGATTTTTCAGCTAGTGAAAACTGCTGTAAGTCAATTAAGCTGTATCAACTGTGTGGATTTCATGGAAGTTGAGGATCTGCTCATACAGCTCGTGGTTTTAGTGAGAAAGAAGTTTGGGAGATGGTTGTCCCATTCTAGGCAGGCAAGAAAGTACATGCAAAGTTTCTTTAACCTCAGGGAAAGCGTGTGTGAACAAATAGGCATCTGTGTTGCAGGGAATGTGATTACTGAGGAAATCCCAAAGTTTATGAGTAGGATTTTTTATAGGTTCGGATCTGCTGTGGTTTCAGACACTTAAGGACACTTAAAATAATGAAACTCCAGACAGTCCAGCCACACATGCATGACACACAGCAGCAAAGCCATCCTTGTGTTTAGCACTGCTGAACAGCTTGCTAATGCAACATCTGCTCTGGGATTTTGCATTTAATTTTTGTCTGGATAATAAAGAGGAATGCAGGGCTAATGATCTGTGTCCTGTTTCCCTTCAAAGTGCTTTATTTACTCTTTGTGGCTGCTTTTTTATGGTTCTTTGCAGCAGCCTTAAAATGTCAACTGACCTCAAGAAATCGACATTGGATGCCTAAAAAAGTCCAAAAGAAAAGCAAGAAAGGATGTTGCTTTCTAGCTTTTCATGTGAGCACCTTGTAATCAGACTCCCTTTGATTAAGTAACCAGTGAAGCCTATTCATGTGTACTCCAATTAAAATTTAATGAAGCAAGAGGATGTATTCGTATATGTTGACTAATGCAGGAGGAATAGATTCCTGTAACTCTGCTCTGCAAGCCCTTTCCTTTGCCATCAGGGCTGGATTTACTAGAAAGCTCCTCAGCAGCTGTGGACCTCCCCTGGCATGAGCAATCTGGTGATTTGTACTCTTGTGCTCACAGCTAGAGGTGATGATGTCCTGAATGTGGAAGAGCACAGCTCTTTTGTAGGGCACAGCCTTATCAGTGAAGCCCAGCTTGGCTGATTGCAAGAGGTGAGGCAGGACTTCTGCTCTGATGTGCTCCATTGGAAAAGATCAGGGAATTGCTGGATGTGTGTGCTGTATCTGTCCTGATGTCAGCTGGCTGAGTAGAGCAACACATATCAAGAAGAGAAGCCCTGTGGGTCCTGATTTTTAAGTGGGAAACTGATGTTCAGGAGCAGTCTGTATGACAGCTAAGCTGGTGTCAGAAGACAGCCAGGCTCTTAGTGCCTCTGCCTTTGCCATGGGTTTTTTGGGCAGTTGCTTTGGTACCTGTGTTCCCAGAGGGATATGGGCCTGCTTTGCAGAGCATTTTGTTTCTAACATCACAGAGATCTGTGTGGACAATGAAACGACCTGCCGGGAGGGGTGCAGAGGCTTGCTTAGTTTGACACTGTCTCCATCTCTTCCCATGTGTTTCTACCTCTGGGACAGCTGCAGAGCTCCTGCATCACCTCGTACCCAGGACGGGGATTGGAGAAATGATACTAAAAGATCTCACCTGCTCATTACACAGTGTTCTGTGACTTCAACTTTGTGCAGGGACTGATATCCCTCCTCTGGAGTGGAATGTGGCAGTGGGGTGATGCTGCACAGCTATGTTAAATGCCATTTTTGGACAAGCAATGAAAGATCCTGCTGTATCCACTCACAGCAATGGGCTGGGCGACAACGGAAATGCCACGGTGGAATTTGCCTTTGCTGCTGACCCTTGCATGACATGTGAGAGCTCCTCATCACCAGACTTTTGTTTTGCCTTACCCAGAATACAAAGCAGTGTTTCATTGGCATGGCTGGCTGTTTTCCTTCTGTCTTGACTCAGTGGCAGAAGTGCAGCAAGCTTTCCAGAGACAGACTGAGTTTTCCAGTTATCATCTGCTTCAACCCCAGTCCTGTCTTGCCAAGGCTCTCACTTGTCCTGTTGGAGTGAAGTGCTCAAGAAGCCTTCAAAGGGAGATACAGCTCTGGAGCTGAGATCTTGGCCTTCATTTTTGGCCTGGAAAGCTGCTCTTGAAACAGTAAGCATGAGATTTCTCTTGAAACCTTCTTTGTGTGCCTTTCTGAAGAAATAGCTGGAAGGAGAAGACCTGTCAGTTGAGCTCTAAAAGAGAAACCTATTGGCTCTGAATACACTGGGGACATTATTTAAGGTCAGTTGATCTGTGAGAAGGCACAACTTATCTAATGCAGCCTAAGGTTAGTTATGCAACAGACAGGCTGTTCTTTGTTGTGAAGAACAACTTCAGTGTGTGCCTGTGAAAATCAAAAGTCTTGCTGAAGGCGTGTTGTGTTCTGGCTGGAAGCTATTGGGTGTCCTCCTCTAGTGATTTTCCTTCTGTAGTAGATTAGCATCACAGAAAGGTTTCCAGTGGGAAAGGCTCTCAGCCCTTGCAGGCTGCAGGGTGGAGCTGCCAGCAGATGTGTGCTCTGGTGGGTGCTGGTGCAGGACCACGTGCATGTGATATTGCTTCAGACCAGCTTTTACTTCTGTCTGTTCTGCCTTGTGCATCTCTGTGTCATAGATCAGGTCACTGGATTGTCTAGCAGCCTACACAGGGCAGTATTTTAAAGAAAGCACTTGCAAAGGGAGGGTTCTCTGACTAAAGAGAGAGATGTAATAATTTGTTGTTTATATTGGTTTGAAATATGATGTTTGCAGTATGCTGGCTGTATGGCACTGACATCTCCTTTCTTGGAGAACTTTTCTCTCCCCATCATCTCTTATTAAACAGGCTGCCCTGCCAAAGTGCCATTATGTCTCCAGAGAAACTCAGCAAATAGAAGAAAGGGTATTTTTTTTTTTCTTCTAAAGTAGAATTGGTCTCCTGTGCCTTGTGGAGTAGGTAAGAGTGAGCAGTTTTGGGTAGGCGTTTTTGAGTTTGAGTATCTGTGTACAGTGAAAAATGCTTTATTGCTTGTGCAAAGGTAAGCATAATATCTAGCAAGATTGCCTGATATGCTTGTGGATTGTCTTCTTTCTGTACTTATGATTTGTGTGGTGTATAAAGCAACGTTTAGCATTAGCAAAATGAGGGTATTTTAACCAGCTTTGGATAAATACTGGTCCGGAGTGGTTTGTTATCTGTGTGTTTCTAGGCAGAACTGCAGGGTGGTGGAAATAATCAAATACCTTGAGCTTTTTATTTTATTTTTTTAAAAGACTTTATGTATGAGATGGAAAAATTAACCTTAAAAGGAAATAACCAAGGTGGATAGTTATAAAATGCTGGTTTTTTTCTCAAAGTTCAACACTATATACAGACACTTTGGTGAAACCCATATTGTTCTGTGATGCAAAGGTGATGACTGTGATGTGGTGTGACAGTGGGGGCTGCAGCAATCCCTGGTTCGGGTGCCTCAGAGATGCAGATGCTCTGAGCCCAGTGGGAGTGTTCCCATCTCCCTTGATGCAGCTTGGGACCAAAAGGGTTTTCCTGAGTTGCCTTTTACTCTGAAAGCTTTTCTGTTTTTCTAAGTTCTCTTTGAAGTACACTCAGGTGTTGCAGTTAATAAGAAATTTTCTCTGCTTTACAAAGATCAGACTCTGCCTTCCCTCTTCTCAACATCCAAAATAGTTAGCAGTTCCTACGAATCCAAGCCTATGGATTTTATGAAAGCCCCTGACAGCCAGGGGTGATGGTGTTTTCCCTGAGTGTTTCCTAAGCAGGAGGAAATCAATGGATGAAGGGGCACTGTACCTGACATCAATTAATTATGCTGTCCCCTTACATCTAACACACTGGAAGAGAGTCTGAAAGTTAGCCCCCTATGCCCTGACTAATTGATAGAAATGAATTGAACTGGTTCCTAAAAAAAAAAAAAAAAAAAAAAAGAAAAAAAGAAAGAGAATGTTTGGTAGTTGGAACTGGGAGGAGCAGTTGCAAACTCAAGTACAACATACAGCAGTGTGAGATACTTGTTTGCAGCAACCCCCCTGAATGGTCCCACCAACCCCACAGTGCCCCACGCTAAATGCTTGGGGACAAAACACTTCTGCTGTTAATGCTGCATCGGATGAAGGC
The DNA here is from genome assembly GCA_013398615.1 of Brachypodius melanocephalos. Lineage (NCBI taxonomy): Eukaryota > Metazoa > Chordata > Aves > Passeriformes > Pycnonotidae > Brachypodius > Brachypodius melanocephalos. Next base: position 9,840,252 of record VZSR01000247.1, read on the forward strand.
ATTGTGGAACATGCCTGGGGCAATGGGCTGGGGAATAATTACTGTGTCCTTCCCTTAGATTAGCTGATTTTGAAGCTTTACCATCCTGACTTTTGCAGCACACATTCAGCTGAATACGACATCAGTGTTAAGAGCTGTGGCACTTGTGGTTACGGCCCTGGGATTCCTTATATTTACTTTCTAGGGAACTAAAATTCAAAGCAGCTTTTATGGCTGTCATGACAATACTGTCAGTTTCAAAAGAGGTGGCTAAATGTGCACTGACCTTTAACTAATAGGCCATATCCTATTTTCTGTGTGTTTCCAATTAGGAGAAGTATGCTACAAATTTTAAAAAGAAATCGTTAGAAATGTTACTTAACTGTAAGACTTCTGCTTTTTTCCCCAAATAAAAATAGTGAATTTTTGTCTTAGGGCAGACGGTTTCATACGACTACTATTATAAACTGGAAATCAAGATTTAATAATAGCACATACCATCTGTCACCAGTGGTGGAAGAACAAGAATGAACCCTTGACTGCTGTAAGCACTTTTAATTTGCAGCTTGGAGTGAGGTTGCAGGGCTTCACATCCGTCTGTGGAGGAGAGGATGGGATTCCTGGTTACCACTGCTGATTCTCTTCCTGATCTGTTGGGATTTTAGCACTGTAAATTGCAAGTGCAATATCTTGTTCTTACTTGGTGTGGTGTTGTGCCTTCAGAGTAGAATAAAGGAGGGTGCTGACTATGTCAGGCTTGACCCAGCTCTTTCTGAAGCCAGCCAGTTGTTAACAGTAAAAGCTGGAACAGCTCTGTGGGAAGCCCAAGATGATTTTTTTCACGTGTTTTGATGGTGGTGGGAGGTGATGGGCACATCTGGCTGAGACAAAGAAGGGTCTCTCTCAATGTTACTTCTTAGAAGCCACATCCCTCCCCCTTATTTTCCTGGATGTACATTGCAAAATAATTTTATATCTTTGTTCCTAAGACTGGAGCTCATTTTCATGAACCATGGTGGATCTTTTGCTACCTTAGAAAAAGCAGAGCATATTTTTTCACTTTTTAAAATGTACTTTTCTAAATAGGTATTTTTGTCAAATTGCAGTTTCCTCCAAAACATAATTCTTTATATAGAAAATGGGATTCCACCTCTCCTAGACCTTTGCTAACAGCTGTTCTGCTAGCTAAATGTCACAGAATTAAAAAGAAATAAAAATAAGAATATGATGGCTTTGGCTAGATTGTAGTTGACTGTTTCAGTCCTGGGTAGAAGTAATCCTGCTCTCTTCTGAATGTGAGGATATTCTGGGAATTGCTATCCTGCTGTTTTAGCCTGCAGAGCACTGTGATAGTGCAGCATTTCTGGAAGGCTGGAATATGTGTATAACATGTACATGGCTTTTGCCAGCCTAGAGAAGTGCTGGGGCAGCCCTGTGGACACTCGAGAACTGAGTGTGCAGCTAGTTTTGGCAACTCAGCCTTTAGAGCTGACCTATAACACAGCTGATGCAACGGGATAGTTTCAGGTTGGGGTGTGTAGGAAAAGGGGACCTGTGCCAGCCTTTTGAAGGTTGCTTTGATTTGTTGCTGGGCACAGTGAGGACTCCTGGGGTATTATCTGAGGATTAAGTGCAACATTAAACATTGGAGCTCGCTTGTCAAAGAAAGGGCAGGTTATCAAAATATGATTTATAACCAACAGTTTACTACTAGCTACAGTAATTAATATGGAACATGATGGGGCCCATCATTAATGTGCTTTGCTGTCTCAGCTTGCGTGACTGCTGCTGGCAAGGCCAGCTTCTGAGGCTAATGAGGGACAGGGAAGAAAGAAATCTGTGCTGCTGTTAGCGGATGGTAATATCTCTCCAGGTCACACATTGTACCGTGCATTGCATCTGATCACAAATCTCAGCCAGACATACCTGTCCAATAAAGGCTGCTTTCCCAAATTCTTGCTTAGAGAGACAAGAATTACAGTTTGTGCCAAGGTCACTCAGAGCAAGTGACAAAATCTGTTAGCATAGAGATGGGAGGTGGTGCACAAGCTGGTCTGGAGGATGAGGAGAAATCTTCTCAGTGGTCCAAATCCTACTCAAGTTATTGATGAGGGAAGGCAGTTAATCTCCAGTGGTGGTGATTGGTGAACTTGTCCGAGCGAGAAGAAAAACGGAAGAGGCTTTTCCAACATTCTCTCATGGCCAAGTGCCCAGATGAGGGCAATGACTAGTGCTGTGCTACTGATGAGAATCTGCTGGCGAGGACCTTGTGGTTGGTTTGGGATGGGTCCCACTTCCTGATAGCCCATCTCGAGCTGCCTGAGAGCCGTGTGACTTCAGCAGAAGTTTTATCACACTCGTTTCCAGAGAGATGTTTGGAGCCATTCCCAGCGTTGGGTTTAGCTGCAACAGCAGCAGCTTGAGCTCCTTTCTGGTGTTTTGGTGAAGGGTAGGGTAGCTGATGGCTCTCCTAAAGGGTGTCAAGAGTTCATGTTAAAATAAACAAAGCTGTTTCCATGGTCTGTTTCCTGTGTCAAGTCCGGGTTTACCTGTATTCCAAAGACAGATCCCACAACGTCATCCAAATCTGAGAAATACCTGAGGCTGGAGGGATGCAGGATGCAGTCAGGTCTCCTGCATGAAGATACAGCAGTGGGGAAACTAAATGCCTTTGAAATCTGGTGTGCTTGAGCTCCATGGTCACCATGATCAATTGTGACCGTGATTTAGAAGAATATTTTTGGCTTACTCTCCCCTTACTTTAAACATTTTGGCTGAACAGCTCTTTTTGACCTGCAGCTGCCCACACCTAGCTGGGGCACTTTTACAGCAGAGTGTGGTGTACCTTAGTTTTATTGAGCATTGTCCAAATAGTTGAGAAGGATGTCTTAAAGAGTCTTGTGATAGTCCAGGTTTAGCTGCTGGTATTTCCCAAGAGCACCAGGGTTGTCTGCAGGGAGATGTCAAGGTTTCAGCAGTTCTGCTGCAGCTGGAACCAGGTAAGCAGTAGTCTCATGGTCCTCTCAGTGTATCTCTTCCAAACATGTCTCTTTTTTTGGAGTGTTTACTGATCTAATCAGATACGTTCATTTCATGTTAAGAATGTAACATGATAAATGGTACATTTGCCAGTTTCATTTCCATGGCCTTGGTTAGAATGGTTTTTGCTGTGTGCATTTAGTCATCCCTGTTGCTGACTGTAAAGGGTTGGAGGGATGTATCTTGTGGGGGATTATATACACCCATCATGTCCTTTTTTTATAGATCTCAGCACTTGACCTCCTTACTTATCCCATAAAGGAGTCCTTTGGACAGTGACTAATCCCACCAGGATTTATGCGGTCTGGCTGAAAGCCAAGTCCTCCCTGGGTGGGTGCAAGATGCATCAAGGAGTTTGAACATTTGTGTCCTGTCTTGCCTGGATTAATCTAAGTCAAGGCAGCTGGGTGACTGGGTAGCGCAGTCTAATGCCATCATTATTAAATTAATGCCAGATAGGGCATGATGATTTTATGACCATTACCAATATTTGTATGCAGATTATGAGGCTGGCCCAGAGAGATGCAGAATGGGGCATCACTGAGAAGTGGAGTGTCTTTAGTGTGTGCATTTAGTAGGTTCAGAGTACAGAGCTGACCAGATGATTCAACACAGGGTTGAAAACCTTGCTGTTGCTGATTTACTTTGCTTCTTCAGAAATATTTAGTATTCTAGTTGATTTTAGATTTTTGTTGTTGAATTGGTGTTTATACTTTAGCAGCAGGAGAATTTTCTCTTTAGGACTTTCAGTATATTTGACAAAGATGTATTTCTTTGAGAACCACAGAGAGAGCACAGTCAAAGATTGTGGAGTAGAGCACATGGCCAGAAACAACTATTTGGAAATTAACATTTCTGGCTAAAATATCGGTGCTCTTGTCTGTTGTGGAGAGGGCCAAAATGGTATAAAATGGCATAAATTATATAAAATGGCTTAGTTTGGTTTAATGCTAGAGCCAGTAGATTACCCCTCCCCATTAACTGCAGCGTCTTCCCATTTAGAGAGTTCTTCAAAAATTTTTGCTAGAATTAGATTCGTGTTTTGGAGAGGCAGGGGCAAATTTTAAATATTTTGAAGTCTTTTGAAAATAGTAGCAATCTAATCACAAGAAATAGCATAATAGTGAGGTATACACAGTGGTTCAAATATTGTTTAATAATCTTTACCCACTGCATGTGGTGCCTTGGCCCTATCAGCATGAATTTCAATGGAATTCTAGTTGCTTTTTCAAACGTAAAAATAGTCCTTTTCCCCAGAGTAAGGTTTGTGTCTGCTTCCTCATGTGTCTGTATAGACAGACACATCCATAGGTAGATTTGGTAGCAATAGTGATGTCTTGGGTGGTTTCATGCTGTATTAATGAGGACTGTGTTGTCAGCAAGTTTTCCAGTATTTGTTAAAGGTATGCACGGGTAATAAAATCTTGTTGGGAAAATTGATCTAATTTTGAGATTGAGAGGTGTGAGAATAAGAGGTGCTTTACTGTAAATTGTAGGTAGATAACAACAGAAACTCGAATATTAGAAGAAACTGGGTATCGCACAAACCACACACTTTCACATCACTAAAACAAGAGCTATGCTCACACAGAAACATGAACCTCTTTGCAAACCGCAGAAAGTAAAAGGGAGCTCTCTTGTTTCATTATTGATCTAATTGCTCTTTTCTTGATATGAGAAATGATATGAAATGCTCTTGAATATTCCAGTACACACAGACCATTACTTTTGGAAACTTTTAAAGGCATAGCACATAGTGGTAAATAGCAAGGTCATTTATTTGTGAGTCACAACTGCCTACCTAATGTCACCTAATTGTTCTACTGGAACTGAATATGTTATGGCTTTGATGAGAACTTTCCACTCGGGAGTGATATTAAATGGAGGGAGCCCAGCCCGTATTTTCACGTGATTAAATCAGTTTTGGACGATCTGTTGGTGCAATCCTTTTAAGTAAGTCCTGTTTTAAGAAAAGGTCCTCTTTTTGGAGTACCTCAGTGTTGGAGTGCTTTAAAGCTTCTTTCTAACCCAAATTGCTCTGCAGTTCTTTGTGGTTGTTGCCTTTATCTATAATCTCTTTCCTTTGGTTTACAATCCCATTTAAGACCAAGTTTCCTGAGTAACCTGAAAGTTTGGGCCTGCGGGACTTAAGCAAAATGTGTGTGGTTAAAACCTTGCCGTGTTTGCAAGGAGAGAACAAACATGCATGGGAATGAGGTTCCTGGATTGATCCAGTGAAATCCGGACGTGTTTCAAAGCTGTGAGAGTCTGACGAGCCGTGCTTTTCCTGGGGGGAGCTGTGAAGGTGAGCGTCAGTCTGTGCTCACCTCCGTGTTTTACAACACTCCTCCATTTATGATCTCCACCAGCTCTGCTGCTCCGCCTGCTCCTGCCAGCAGTCTCACCTCCTACTCTTCTGCCAGTCTGAGCAGATTCTGGAGTCTGCTGGCTGCAGGCAGTGCCAGCTCCCTGACAGAGCCCTTCTCGAAGCTGTGGCAGAGCTGACACAAAGGCATCCTTGGTTCTCCTGGGGTTTTGGAAGTGGCTTTCTCCAGTGGCACTGGACACCTTTTCTTTCCCTTGTTTCAGTAATTTCTCTCTGGCTCAGTTTCTACAACTTAAAAGCACCTGTATCACCAAATTTGGGACTCACGGAATGGTTTGTGTTCGAAGGAACCTTAAAGATCATCTTCCAACCCTTCCCTGGGCAGGGACACTTTCTCTAGACCAGAGTCAAAGTCCCATCCAACCTGGACTCTAAACTAGAACTGCACAGTGGCATTTTTTCTGTAGTGCGTAGTTCATCTGAAATACGCAATGGTGAGAAAGAAGCACGATCCAACTTTTAATAGAAGATTTTTGAAGCAGTTTAGTTCATTTTGAGAACTACTTTTCACTTCCTAAAATCTTCAGCACTTCAAAATGGTCTTGAGATTTGCAGAAAAGATCACTTCCAGCAGTAGCTAATAATAAAAGGTGGAGAGGAAGAGCGACTTCTCTTAATAGGTTGTTCATAAGACATCTATATGACTTGTTTGATGAATCAGTGATGATTTTTTTTACTTGAATCTCCTGGCAATTCCCTTTGCCTGTATGGCATGTTAACCTGATTGTAATTTTCCTTTCTTATTTGTTGATTTTTTTTCTCTCCCCAACAAAACGAAAATTAATTAGGTCTGCTTAAATGAAGATGAGGACAAATCTCCCAGCTGTCAAGAACATGATTGCATGGTTGGAGAGATGCCACTGCTAGAAGAGAAAAATGGCTTGGTAGTAGTTTTTCAAATTGGTGTTCAAATTCATTTTCATTTTAAGGGCATTTTCTCCTGAACTGTCACGCAGTCCCAAGGTACTGCAGACAAACTGAAACATGCCTATCCAAAAGTCAGCCTCTCAGAAATCTTAGGAACTATCTGGCTTTGGGTCTCTGCTCCTGAGCCAGTAGGAGAGGAAGTTGGCTTTTGGTTTAGGCAGATCAGGCCGAAACTAGATTTGTTTGCATTTGTGCACAAAGTTTTGTTTTGTTTTCTTTCTGGAATAGCAGCTGTATACGTAAGGTAAGATGGGAAAAGATTAAGTAAATGCCTTTCAGAAAAGCTTTAACAGACATTTGGCAAAAATGTAAGAAAAAGATGATTTTTTCATTGTTTCCTCAGACCTCACCAAACTGTTCTTTTGAGTCAAGGTGAATCGTTGATGTGTTTGGAGGACTAAATAGCTGTTTCTAAGATGCAGATAAGTAGTCTGCAAGCTTCCAGATGCTGCCAGGAGGAGATGTAAACATTTAGCTTTGGAAATGTGCAAATCACTTGCCCAGGTCCCCTGCCCTTGAAGAACTTCTTGTTTGTTGATGCTTCAGTAGCAGGAGAAAGGCCTCAGTTTGGAGCAGATCTCTGTTGGCCAACTCTGTGACATCAGTCCGTGACTGTCACTGAGGTGAACCACAGTTACAGCAGGTGGATGGGAAGAGCCAAGGGGCAAAGGAGAGAGGGTGAAAACGGTGTTTCTGTCAATGTTTCAGTACAGCTGAAGCACAAGACTGATGTTCATTGGCAGTGGTGGATGGTAATGCTGTTCTTGCTTCCAGCCTGTTCCTATGAGTGTTGAATATCTGTGCCTGCTGGAGGGGAGCTGGGAAGAAGAGTAGAATTTTACCCTAAACTTCATCTAGAGAGAGTGGTTGAACCAGGGGGAGAAAATCCTGACCCTTCAGTTTTGTGAGATGATAAGAAATTAATTTGTAATCCCCAGGCAGGTTCAGAAATTTTAATCCTCTACCTTGCTGGTGTTTTCTTGCTTTTGAGTCAGAAGCTGGAGAATATCAGCATACGTGAGTTGAATTTCCATCTTTATACATCCAGTCACTTAGATTTTAAGTACAACATCCCGTGCATGTTCAGGTGCTTGCCCCACATGGTGGCACTTTGAATCGTAAGAATCAAAATGAAACCCAACTTCCACTTTCCAGAAAAATGGTGCAGTTCCCACTGAAGGATCATTCTGTCCCGAACTCCCTCACAGTTCCTGCTTGATGATGTTCTTCCTCCATCATGAACTAAAGCATAGTGCTGAGTACCCATCCAGAGATAGCCATGTTTCTGTGGCAGATGAAATTACTCCTGGCTCTATGAGTTTGTAAAGCGCTTTGGGATCTTCTAGAATGGAAAGTGTTGTTTGATTGTCTGAGGCAGTATTTTCACCATGTTTTATTTCAATTGCTCTTGTTGTATGTGTTGGTTTTCATTATATCTTCAGATAAGGCTCATATGAAATGGGCTTCTGTTTTGTTTCCTCACCAGAGGAGTGATTCATATTCAAATTGAAATGTTGTATTGCTCTAAGCCAACCTTCTCCCCATGCACTAATGGGAGGAGAGGGAGAAACAGGCGTGGACCAAGCAAGATTTTTTTTCTCCTACTGCATTTAGGAACTTTCCAAATGGCTTTTCAGGAAGACTTGCCTGGCGTGGGAGAATCCTGGTCTTGCATGTTTTAAGAATATCAAATGAGCTTGAATCACCTCAGTTGCCTCTTTGGGCTTCAGACCCATATGCAACTAGCCTTGTTCTCCAAAAAACCAAAAAGATAATTTATGATCCCTTTTAAGTTGAGGATTTTTTTTGTGGTCCTATATTTTCTCTTTATTCATAACACTAGTTTTAAGAAAGTTACTGGCCCTAGTTTTGGGGCAGAGATTCCACAGGCACTTTCTGCAGCATGGCCAAAGCCATCAGCTCATGGTCTCTGCTCCTGCCTGATGCTTTCTCCAAAGGAGCTGGTTGCCATCAATGGGAGAGAAAAACTGCACAGTGTAGCAATGTTTCTGTTCTGGTTAGAACTGTGTAGCCCAGTGCAAACTTGCTCAAGAAGCTTTACCAGAGGTACTCAAAAAATGGAGAGAAGACATGCTGAGATTCCAGCTGGGATCCTGTGTGTGTTCAGGGTTGTGTTGCTCTGTCACCTGCAGCTCAAAGTGAATGTCATTGTTGATCTTGTGGACCCTGGTGTCTGTCCAGTAAGCACCCAGACTGAGGTAATACTGTATTTAATGGAAATCAATAAAATATAGGTGAATATTCTCACCTTATTTAGTGACCTAGCTGAGCCTACTCAAGAGGATATTTACTGTGTTTTAAACTTCAAACACAGCTCAGTCTATTTCTTTTCTTGGTGCTTCCAAAATGGGCTCGGGCAGGTGAAATGATCCTTCCCCATTCATCTTTTTCATTTTCACGGAGTTTGTGAAACTGTTTGAACGTTCCTAAGGTGCTCTCAGGTTTTCAGATAAATGAGGAGACATTGACACTTTTAAAGTAGCAACTGACAGATCCTCCTTGGAAGATGTGTTGCCTTGAATGGAATACTGGTGACCATGTCCTCTGTGCTGCTGTGACAGTTCAGTTGCACAAACAGGCTGAGGACATTGTGAGGATCAAAAATGTTCTGCACTTTCATTGGCATAAAATAAGAATTTATGAGAAAAATTTTCCCAGGATGAAAAAAGAGAAGTGACTGTGACAGATCTTCGTAGCTAATAGTAGGTTCATTTTCCACAGGAGAGCTGGTGAGACAAATGTGAGACCTTGGTTACACGTCACCTAAATACTTTCTGACTTAAGAGCATTTGAGCTGGAATCACTTGCAATTAGCATGGGCTTGGCAGAAACTGGCACTGCTGCTGTTTGTGCAGAAACTGCTTGCCCAGTCCAGTTGTGCCAGGGGAAAAACTGCTGTTAGCAATTAGCACAGGGTTAATCTTGAGGTGGTGTCCGTGCTGTGGCTGCTCTTAGAGCAGCTGATGTCCTTGATGGCACCACAGCAACTCTTCAGCCAGCAGCACAGCTGTCACCTGTACCCAGTCTGCCACCCAAACATTATGTTCTTTAACCTATTTGTCATCACAGTGACACATTTTTTAGGCAGCTATTGGTGTCTGGGAGCTTTTAACCGCATTCCTTGTGAGAGCCCAGGCATGCACATGGTCCAGGGAGATGTGACCATGGCTCTGCTCTTCAGAGTCTGCTTGGATGAGGCAGTTTCCTCAGCTGGCTGTGGTCAGGCTGAGGCAGAGTGTGACCTGTTGCAGGCTCAAATGGCTCAGCTGGGATCAACTGCCCAGTTGACACAATAAATTATATCTAAGTCTGTTAAATTAAGTAAATAATGAGGAGCACAGGGCACCTGCTGATCCCAATAACCTGTGTTGCTGGAGGTTGGGCAAAATGTCTCCTGCCTGCCTGATGGAGCCTAGGAGCTTGTGGGTGGATGGTGTGGGAACTGGGGACAACTGAGGGTTTGTACACGGATGCAGAGTTGCTCCTTGGGGCAGAACAAGAAATGTATGATTCTTGGCCCTAGAATGAAGAAAGCAAGACGCTGTGGACTTGTTACAACCCGCACAGTCTGGGAATGTTTTCTTCTTGTCAGATGCTGCTGTCGCATAAGTTATTTTGTTGCCAAAGGGCAGGGAATGAGCTAGCGAAGTGGGAGAGAGGGCTGCATGTTGTAGAAATCGGTGCACCAAATGTGCAATTCTTAACTTTCTGCCTTTGCAGTGTTTATTTACCTATAGGACTTGGGGGGCCAGAAGGGATGGTGGCGTAGGACGTACATCTGTCTCATCCAGGAGAAAGTGCGTGTTCAGATGAGAAAGCATTATGCATACAATGCCTGAAATCAGTCCTTAAAATAGCACACTCCACATCTTAGTAATGTATTGAATATATCTGGATAAGAAACAGTCTGATTGAAGTATTGAGCTTATTGTAGTGTGTCTGCTGTGACTCATCAGGAAATTGAAAGTCTTGGGACAAAACTCCCCCCCCCCCTTTTTGGGAGAGACGGGAATTAGTCTTAGATGGGAGGTAATTAATTGTTCTGTGATTGCCGTAAATAGGTACTGAACAACAAGCTCATACTGAAATATTTATATCCTAAGCCCTGTTTTGTGAGCCCAGCTATCCAGAGTCTCCATCAGACAGAGACAGTGAAAAAGAAAGTTCTTTGGAATCAGCAGCACTTCCACCTACATGCATTTAAGCAAGACTGGTTGGAGGTGAGCTGGTAGGCTGCAGGCTGTAATAAGCCATTTACTAGGATAATGGCTGTAGGCTACAAATGCTGTTTCTACTTAGTCTGTCTATTCAATGCAAACATTAAAAAAGAAAAAGCTCTCTCCCTCAGTAAAGTCTGTAATACTCTTAATCCCTAGTGTACTCCATGAATATTAACTCAGCCAATGTTATAACACCCCATGGAGGCAGATGATGCATGTGTGGCCTTTTTCATCCACCAGAGAAACTGAGGCAATGGGAAGGACTTTAGGACTGGTTTTGGTCTGGGGCAAAATCCAGGGCAACAGTCTGGTTTGATGGTGAGTAGGCACCTGCTTGCTGGCCCTTGGTGGGAGCATGGGAATTACAATTTTCAGGGTCTAATCCCATAAATTTAGGGTTTCATTTGGAGAGATTTGCTGCCTGCTGTTGCAGACAGTGCTGCTCTGCTTGTGGAATCACAGAGGGTGCATTGGCACAGCTGGCAGAAGTAGATTGTGAGGGGATGAGTATGTGCAGGAATATCTCTGTAATTTACTGAGTAGCTGTAGTCATTATGTATCTGTCTGGCTGCAGGATATTGCTGGGAATCCAGATGTTGAGAAAAGAAGCAAGAGAATCAAGATGATCAAATACCTGTTTGAAAAAAAAGACTGCCCAAGGAAAAGGAGCTCGATGGCTTTGTGTTTGTCTGCAGTGAAGTCATGGCAACAGAAAACTCGTTTAGCAAAATTAACTGTTCATCTTGCAAAAATAAAATCAAATGAAAATGATGCAAGGGAATATCCTTTTATCTAAACCAAATGAGTCCATTTGTGCCAAAGCAAAGGAGTCATCCTGGGGAGTTTGCTCCAGAGAGCACATATTTTATTGGTACAGAATGTAACAGTTGTACCAAAGCCATAACTGTAAAAGCATGGTGCCTTAGGCGAGCACTTTCAGTAACAGGAAAACCAAGCTTAGGTTCCTGCACCTGCATGGTGTTGAAATAGAAGCATGATTTTAAGTTTTTGGTTGTTTGGAATTTCAGCTCAGTTAAAATCTGGATGCAGCTTTCAGGACTGTAATCTCTTTGAAGTTACTTATGGGTAATGCTTCATTTTGAAATTATCTAGGGACAGAATGCTGATGCTGCATTGGCTTGGGTGCACCCATATACTTATAAAAACCCAGTTGCCTCTAGGTCCCTTTGACTTTCATTAGACCATAGACTTCTTTGTGCCCAAGACTCGTTTTAATCTCCTAATTTAAGTACTATTTGAAATAATTCTCACACAAGCCCCAGAGATGACTCTTCTGTGCTACTTCTGTTTTGACATTCACTGCCCATCTCCACGCACAGACCACTCTGAGAAGCAGCACAAGAGGTGAACCACACAGTGACTGTATTGGTAGGCACGAAAGTTCATTTTGCATCACTGAGAATCTCATATTTGGAATTCAGAAATTGTTCATCTTGGTAATGAGCAAGGGCAAGCTCCAAGGAAAATATCACGAACTCAGATGTGTTGCTTGAGGCGCCTGGAAAGTGGCGTTTCTCTTAAGCAGTGTTTTCCAACCAGATTTTACTTTGTGGCTCTCTTGGAGATGGTTTTAGGCAACACCTTATGGTTTCCCTGAAAGTGTCTGACAGCAGAGATGCAGAGTTTTTATCTGTGTGAAGGAGTGCAACAGTTTGGGGGAGATTTTAAGGATGATTCAACTTTGAGATGGTTTCTGTCAAAAATGTTGGGTAAGCTTCAGACTAATTGGAAACCTCCCCTTTCATTGAAATCACAGAATATTTTGATTTGGAAGGGACCCACTAGGCTCATTGAGTCCAAATCTTAAGTCAGTGCTCACCAAGTGAATGTGAATTGTTTTCCATTGGTTCTCATACCTGGAGGACACTGGTGCCTTTCTCCTGCAACTTTAGCTTCAGTTTAATGAAAGAAAAGTGAATACTGACTGTAGGGAAGGAATTCTGATCAGTGAAGGAAAGCCGCGATCGTTGTATATCCAGGTAGATAACTCAGATGTTATTTTGGAGGTGATCCACGTCAAAAGGCAGTGTTTAAGGGAAAGCATCCTTTTCAGGAGGGAGCTCTTGTGAATAATGGAGCTCTTCACGCTGCTGAATCGAATCACGGTTATCCAGATGGGTTGCACAGTCTGCCTGAGGGTCATTGACACTTCCCGACTCAGCCTCAGGCTGGTGTATTTGCAGTAGTGGCCTGTTTCTTTCCGCTTGTTTTCTCATCCCCAAGCCTGGACATAGCCCTTGGTTTAGCTCTTAACAGTGTGGGAGCAGAAGATCCAGGTTGACGCAGCCTCCTGGCACAGCCATTCCCATGGGCTTGGGTATTGCCATCAGGAGAGAGGAGAGCAAGGGGGTGAGGGTGGGAGTGCAAAGCCTAGGTGGTTGCACATCAGATGTTGTCCGAGGCTTTAAAGGAGTAACGACTCACATGTCAGGCTTTCTTTGGTGAGGGATGAGATCCCCAAACCAGAACGTTCACAAGTGAGGCGGCCCCAACCCTGTGGGTTGTCCCAACACGCTTGGGGCAGATCAGCACAGCGGAAAAGCCTGAGGAACTGCTGCCAAACGACTGGGAAGATGCAGCCCACAGTGTCTGTTGTGTCTGAGATCTCTGTAAAGTCTCTCGCATCTTTCTTCAAGTTTAGTTTTCCAGTGGAGGCTGTTGCAGTAATGAGAATGTCTCCCATCTGCTCCTCACATGGCTTGGCACATTTAGCCAGAATATATATGTGTTTTTATTATGGGGTTAGCCAGTGGTAACCATGACAATTAGACTTATCACGCAGCAGTTTTTTTCCCTCCTTGAGTCAGTTTGAAATGCTGACAATTAAATGGATACAGTACACTTTAGAGATCCATCAGTCTCTTTGTTGTCTTGACAACCAGAGTATATTTAGAAATGTAACAAGTACATGGAGTTCAATTGCACTTTTGCTAAAACATAGTTTTGTAGCTTGAGAATTTAATCTGTTGTTTGTAGATGCAGGTGCTTATTTGAGCTATGCCTGACTTTCTCTTTGGTCTCTCTGGGAAGCTCCAACATTGGCTGGTGGAAAGCAGGTTCTTGTCAAGCAGAGAGCAAAGCTGCCCACTGTGTGTGGCAGGGGCTTGGGTGAGGGGCTGGCAGCCACTTCATACTTGGGTACTGGATATGCTGGGTGCTCCTGTGTACTTGTGGCTGTTGATTTGCAGTGCAAGCGGAATATGTGTGGTTGTTGTCCCAGGTGTTTGTCCCTGCAGATCCTCAGCAAACAGGGCTGGGGAGCAACGAGCAGTGTGTCCAAACTTCAGTGGCATTTTGGTACAGGAAGACAGTGCCATGTGACATGTGCCATGCTGACAGACTGTGATGGCTCTCCTCCTGCCCCTAAGCTACCCAAGCTTTGGCTGCAACTGGAAACAACTCTCGGCCATGGAAGCAATAGCAGGGACTGTTTCTCCATATAATTTCTTCTGTTTTGTCTTTGATGTGATGGGGGCGTGATTCTTTGATTTTAACAAAATACTACTACTGAACCTTTTTTGATTCCTTCCAATTTGACTGGTAAAATTGAGTTCATCCTCTCCCTGCTGAGCTGGAATAGCAGTGTGTGGGCTAGCTGTCTGGAGCTATGGATTTTTAAGGCTGCATTCAGGGCTGGAAGAGAAGGAGGGAATTACGATGGAGTGCACTCTGTGGAGCTCTAAATCAGCCTGTCTCTCAGCACCCCTGTGCACACACTGATGGTGGGTGTGTGTGGAGTGTCTGCATGTCTGTGTTACTCACTGCCCTTTCCATTTTGAGCCAGGAGGGAGCTGTGGTCATTGCCGGCACCTGTGTGGGTGTGACAGCCATACCTGCAAGTGTGGTGATGTGCCAGCCCAGAAGAGCAGCTGGGATGTGTGGCCCCCATGTGCTGCCATGATACAGCCCAAAGGCTGTGAGATAGAGGCTGGCACCACTGTGCCCTTGTTACACTCCTAGCACAGGACCTGGTGGTGCCGCTGCCTTGCCTGACACACAGCCTTCAGATCCATGTCTGGACATGTGTGGATCAGAGTACTTCCCTGCCTTGAGTGATAAATGAATAAAATGAAGATCAGATGAGGAAATAGCTCAAATGTTCCCTGCTGCCCCTCTACGTGTCTGACCCAGAGTTGTCCTGGTCAGGGCTGACCCTTAGAAGGCTCACAGGTTGAGAAGCTGCTAAAAGGGACTTGTTTGTGGTGAGGTGCTGATGGCCTTTCATAATTGGCACCTGAATCCCATGGCAGGCCTGGGATATTTGTGTATTTTCTGTAAAATGTGAAGCAAAACTCCTCTATTTCTCCCTGTCTTAGGCTTGGCTGTTAATTGATTCTTGGCAACATAATTGGGTCAGGAGAAGTGAAAAAACCCAGACAAAATAGAATTCTCCTTTATCAGCAAAGCTATGACGAGGCAGCCGTCTGAACAGGAGATTGGTTACAGCAGATGGAGTGGCCTTTTGCTGGAGGGAACCAGTTCATGTGGTGAGATGGCTTAAAGAAGACATTGGTGTGTCCATGGCATGGGTGTAATGGTGTTCATCCCTGGGCAGAGGTCTGAAAACTGCTCCTGAGGAGCACAGCCAGCACAGGTTTGCCACTGGGATGGTTTATTACAAGGAGGTGAGGAGGGCTCCAGGGAGTGGAGTCCTCTCTGAGGTCAGCTATTAGGGAGAGTGACAGCCAGCAAAATGTATCTGTATTTCCTTGGCTGCACAACATCTTGTCTATGTACTATACCCAAAATGTTAATAAGGCTCAAAAGGAGGACAGAATGGTATGATTTTGCTTCCTTCTTCCCTGTGTTTCTTTTTCATTCATTACCTGTCAAATAATGCGGTTGATTTCTCAGTGTGTATGCATGGCTCAGTTTAGTTTTTGTAATTTTTTTTCTCCCCATTTTACCAATTTCCCAATGAAAATCCCAAACCATAGTTCTGTTTCCACTCCAGCTCTGTTTGTGGACTGTTAACATGCCTTGTTCCAGTGTTTAATAGCTGCTGGGGTTTATTCTTAAAATATAACCACCAAAACCCAACGATCCTAATGACTATTCAAGAGTGCTTTAAACAAGTTATCCCAATCCATCTGACAAGGATAATGGTCTTCTATTAGAAGATACTTAGCTGGAGGTTAGATGAGCTGTAATGTTTATGGCTCTGCAGATCTGTAACCAGACAAACTCAGAATAACTCCTTGGATTTCAGTGGAGCTGTATTTGTTTATTACAACTGAGTCTTAGGCAGTGCTTCAGATGCAAATTGCAAACTATGTGGAGTTAAGTGGGGTTTTGATTTAATTTCTGGAAGCAGTAATGTCAGCAGAGAAGCGAAGAGCTGGGACCCACATAGCCTGAAGTCTGTAACTTTGAGTTGCTCCCTTTCCCTTACCGTCAGGATCAGATTCCCTTGGTTGGGGCTACTAATTAAAATGCAGCTTCTCGTAAGCATCTCCTAAAGGCAGGCAAGAGAGAGTGGAAGTGCAGCCTATGCAGATTATGTATCTCTCTCCATGCTTTGCAGAAAATGCCAGTGCTTGGGTTGTTCTCTCTGACCTGTGATTGGGCTATTGACCTGAAGCTTGTGCTCTCAGCTCCAAAAATGCAAAGGCACTATGCTGAGTTATCTGGCTCTGCTGTAGAGAGAGCTGGGATCTCCTTTCCCCCAGCTTCTCCGTGTCTGTGCAGCAGTCAGGAGACATGGACCACTGCTCATCCCCCCCGCTGTGTGTGGCATAAGTGATTCACCATGCATTCATTTCTGGTCACATAAGGCACATCAGTTTAAAGCAGGCTTGAGACATAGGTTAGTGTTAGCTATTTGAAGTCTGAAGTCTGAAAGCAACATCAAACAGGGAGCAGAAAATGTATCATGCACAGAAAAATCTCTGGGATTTGCTTCTCCCTTTAAAAAATAATAGTAATAAATTCCAAACGGTTTGCATATGCTGTCTCCTCTGTGGTCAGAACACCTGTCTGCCTCTTTGCTGATACTTGATACAGGCTTACAGTGCTTGCAAAAATGTTAATGTGAATTTTTTGCCATGGCAGATATGAAAAGAATATCCAGTGTCTGTGTGGGCAGGTTCTCAGCAAATTTTTCTCTGCTTTTTGTGCTTCAGTGTGGATCTGAAGCAACTGCTGAAATTCTGCTGCCCTGCCTTCACCATGGACCAGGAGGGCAAAGCTGCTGCCCTGCCAGACCTGGTTCTCCTGAGCAAGACTGCTGATGGTGGGGCTAATGAGTTTTAGCTTTCATTAAAAAATAATATATGCAACTGGCTGGAAGTGTCTCTCCCTCTCTTTAAGGACTTTTGATCCTAGGCTGATCTCAGGAAGATAGGGGTGAGGAAGCAGTTAGGAAGAGCTGGGGGTCACCTGGCAACACCAGGAGCGTGTGGGCTGGGAGACCAGGGGTGTGCTGAGGTGGACCTTTCACTAATCATCACTAGTACTTTTTAAACTTGCTCATTTCTTCTCCAGGACTGAGATTAAAGGAAATAGAAAACATCAGAGTAAGCTCAGATATCAATAAGCTGGAAATATTAAAGACTGCTGGTTGAAAAATGCTTGTGGTAACTTAAAAAAACCTGTTTTCTCTTTAATTGGGTGTCTTTGGAGGCACCCAGAAAGGAAACCAGGGCTGGAGGTGGAGGTTAGGGTTTGGGCTGTCCCACCCTGACTCTTTTTCCACAATGGCTGTGTGTTTAATGCATCCCATCTCTGCTTTGGTGCTCCTTGATGCTCGCATGGCGAAGCCAATGCTGTGGGAGTGACTCACGCTTGGCCTTGAGCGGTGGCTGAGGCTTGGGAAGAAGAGGCTCTTTAAGCATGAGAGGCAGAAGGGCGTCTGGTCAGCCTTTGAAAGAGACTTTGTTACCTGCAGCCCTTACGTCAGTGCCTTTCACCGGCTATGCAGTGATTTAAAACAAGTAGCTTCTCTTCCAAATAAACCTCAGCTACTCCAACACTTGCTCAGATGTAATCTGTGCTGCCCATGCGTGAAAAGCCCCTATATAGGTCAAAACAGGGACAGACTGACACATGAGTTTTGTCAGAGGGGAGGAAAAAAGGCTGTGGTCTGCTCTGTACAGGAGGGCAGCTGGCCTTACATGCCCTTTTGGGGCTGTTTTCTTGGCGAGGTGTTACAGCCAGCTTGATTTACTTTCTGCTTTTACGATGAGCAAAACATTGATTCTGACCTTTCTGTTTGCACCCACAGGAGTCCCTTGGAAGAGCCTGTCTGTACGTCTGATTGGGTGCCTGACAGAACTGCCTTGCTTCCAGGTGAGGAGCGGATCAACTCTCAGGGCTTTTGCCAGCTGCTGGGTTTAGGGAGCGTGGGAAGACCTTGCTACCATGTTCGGTCCTTCAGCAACTGATGGGCATTTCTCCAAAGCCTGGGGTGCTGGGATGCCAGCCTGCCCAGGAGGCTTGAGGTGGTTTTACTGTTTCTGGGTCCAAGTTTGGAAGCAGCAAACATGCAGGCCCTCCTGCAGATTGGGAGCATTGCAAGGGAACAATTGCTTGGTTCTGTGGGCCATATTGCTTTGACCTCGTTTTTGAACAAAGCTTTCCTGCTTGTGGACCTGAACTCGTTCCCCATCCATAATGTGGCTCTCTGCAGGCTGTAGATGTTCCCACCTGGTAATGGAGAGCTGGCTGTATTGTTAGCTGAATCTAACTGTGTTTCAATGGACAAAAGAGAGACAGAAAGGTGCTGGAGGTGCTGCAAAGTCGTGGCAACAGTGGAGAAGAAAGCAGCTTGTGCAGCCCCGCTGAGAAGACCCTGGTGGTTTTGACCAGTGGAGCTGCTTTGTTTGCTGTGGTGTTACCTGACTTTAGGACCATGAGATGTCTGTGTGGCAGGCCAAAGGCAGGAACAGTGAATCTTCATTCTGTTGTGTCACTGAATTTAATTGTGCTTGCATTCTTCTCTTTTGATACACAATATTCATCCCTACTTTCTGCCTTTACCCTCTTCTTGAGTCTAATTTTTGTGGGGTGATTTTTTTTTTTTTTTTTTGGTGGTGGGTAAATTATGTCCAGCTGAAGATGAGATTTCAGTATCCTGTTTACTGCAAACAGTTGGAGCCATTAATAGATGTTGACAGACAAAGACAGACCAGGAATTAATAAGTAGAGGACAGGAGATTAATAGCAAGAGCATAGAACCTGGTTCAAGGCCTGATCTTCCCAGTTGCTGGGCTGTGGAAGATTAATGGGAGCTCTTCTGCTAGTCTCACTCTTTCTGTGGTAGCAGCTTTCTCGACTAAGTTTAATCAGCCATCCCAGTGGGTTGCTGTAAATATGAAATCTAAGAAGAAGCCCATTGTTATATTAACTAAATATGTCCTTATGTTAGCTAAATGAGACAGTATTAGTTTTGCTTTCTAGTCAGCACTTGAGCAACAACATTAATGCATTTGTGAGTGGTGAAGTCAGATTTTCAGGTGCTTACAACTCCTCTAAAGAGGAAAATGTACCATAAAATGTATCTTGAGAAGCAAGCTGTGTCTGACAGATTGGTTTTTTACTCTGTGTCCTGTGCAACAGATTGATTTCTCTTCTCTTGACTGGGTTTTCAGCTTCATTTCTGTGAAAAATTGGGCTCTTGACCTGTTGCATCTGGTCTCTCATTAGGTTTAGTGTGAGACTAGATCATTGCAAGAAAACACTAGCTTTGCAAAGAGTATTCCTGATTAAAATTGTGGGAGAACTGTAGAACAGGGGACTGCATCACAGAAAGTTTTATTGATAGAAGGGCGTGTGCTGTTCTGGGTATCCTATATAGAAACTCAGCTTCAAACTCTTTAGGCTGGAACTGTTGGTTTAAGCACTCCTGTAGTCTTTTGACCTCTGCCCTCAGGTATTTTCCACAGTCTCTGCAAGGATGATCCCCAGCCCTTGGTGCATGAGGTTATAGTGATATATAGATATGTGTATGGCCGTGTTGGGAAGGAAGCAGCTGCGTCCCTGTAACAATGAATGTGATGCAGCTGGGACTAACATCAGAACTTCATGTGCCAATAGCTGAATTTCTTTTCCAGGGAGAAAAGCCTATGCACTGCTTTGGTGGCCCTGTAACAAAGCTTTTCCCCTCTTGTCTGCTCTTGCATGTAATGCCCTTGGCTTTTCAGAAGTTAATTGATTTGTCTATATTATTAGTCTCTCTTTAATTTTATTTGTGTAAAGAAGAACACACGCTAATCTTTCTCCAGAGAAATGTTTTGCATTGCTCCTCTTTGAACGTTGGCCCTGGGTCTGCTGCTTCTTAATGAGTCTTTAACTAAACAGCTACGGTTCCCACATGCTCCAGCCTTGACACACACATATTTATACACCCACGTGCCTGCTCCCAGCTGAACCGAGCCTGCCCGCTCCCCTCGCCTGCCCACTGCTTTGGGATTTGCGTTGGCAAGGCAGCACCTCTCTGGGAAGCCGTGCTTTTGAGAGGGCTTTATACCTGCACAGAGAGGTAGACTTGGCCTCACATGAGCTGTCCTGTGAATTGGAAGGGCTGTAACCTCTTTACCCCCCTGTCCTCCCACCCCCTGGCTTGTTTGAAGTGTGCCTCCAGGAGCATGGGTTCTTGTGGGCTGCGCTGCCTGCGGCGAGGACCTGAGTGAGCGCCGAGCACTGAGCCCAGCGCCCGACGCTGAGTTAGTCTGGAATGCCACTGGCTGCCAGATCCTTGATAGCTTGTTTTTAATGAAGATTCCTCCTGTAATTCCTAGAATATCTTGAAGTGCAAAAAAAAAGAGCGGTGTGTGTATTTTGCTGTGGGCTGAATTTTTTCCTGCTCTTCACAGTTCCCTCTGTGAACAGAGAGGAGGAGGAGGGGGAAGCAGCTGACTGCTTAATTTTTTTGTTGTTGTTGTTTTTGTTTTTCTGCTTGACTTCTGTGAAATATGTGGCGATCAATCGCTTGCGACTTACAAAATGTTTTTGTTTCTCTTTTGCAAAAGCATATGGGAACTGCAGGAAAAGCATATGGGCGTTTTTAGGAAAACATATTGGTGAATGGACAAATTATAGTGGTGCCAATATGTTTTGGATGTCTGGCTAGACCACTACTACTGCCACACTTGCTGGCATGCAGACACATGAACAAGATTTCCAGCATGAGGGGTGTGTAGCTGCTCCTGGGGAAAGGCAGGCTGTGCTGGATCAAGCCCCTGCTGAAGCAGTGCTGTGATCCATCTCAGGGTGCATGACAGCCTCATCGTGTCCTGGGGTAGGCTCCGGGCTCGTGTTTATGGCAGTGTATCCATCCTGTCAGGAGACTGAGCCCAGAGCTCCACTTGCAGCTGGCTGCAAGCAATGATAATGGTAATCATTTTTCTTTCCTAAGCACTGGACTGCAGTTCTCATAACACCTGAGCTTCTTGCAAACAGCTAGGCAGCCTCTGTTTTTCCTCTGCTGTTCTAGCAAGATCTTTGTGTTAGCTTGGGCTGTTACTTTTGATTTCTTCATCGAGTGGTTGCTTTTCAGGAAATGCAGAACATTGGCAGTATTGTTTCTGGTCCTGGTCCTGTTTGCCCTGATACTGGTGATCCAGGGAAAGGGATCCACAAGCAGGGAGCTGTAAGGCGATTAGATTGTCTTGGCTGGTAGGCTCTGGTGGCTCACAGCATCCCTGCAGTGGAAGCTGCCCTGCTGTGGACCCCTGTCCATGATGTCCTTGGTACCTCTGATGGTGCAGCCCTTCCTGACCACCCCACCCCAGCAGTGAGGGAGTGCTGCCTCTGTCTGGGATGGGCATGGCCATGCTGGGCTGCAGAAGGGGACAAAACACATGGCTGAAGACTGAGGGGATAAGCAAGATGCACATTTGGGCAGTCATTTGGACTTTGTGTTGTTCATCTTGGTTATGAACCCACACTCATATTCTGAGTGGTAATTCGGCACCTTTTAGTGCTCTCCTTCTTATGCCAGCTTCAGGATGATTTGCTAGTGAGTAATTTTACATTATTTAATGTAGACTCTTTCCTTATAGCTCTTTTGTTCTGTGAAACAATTCCCTATTTTATTATGCAAACAGTACATTAAGATCCTTTGGGCCTAAGTTCCCAACAGTGCTTGAGATGATGGCAGAGAAGTAGGTTATTTCAGAAATCATGATTCTCTCCTCTAGAAGCTTTTTTGGAGTTCTGCTTTAACTGCTTTTGATATTATACGTGCTTAAAAAAAAAAGGCTAAAAAAATTCAGTACTTCCTAAATGTTATAGAGCTCAAAAAATACACTGTATGGCTTGTCACAATATTTAATACAGAGTGCTATTTACAGTAATGAATCAAAATGTCAGTTTTTAAAATATGAACTGTCAGAGTGTTCCTACTTTGCAGAAAACTTTGATATGACAGTTTGTTAATCATATGACTATTACATCAAATGTGTCTAAGAGTACTTTCGCTCGACAAAGTCTTTTTTTATTCTTTTCCCCTCCTTTTTCCCTGTTAATTCTGGCACGGCTCTTTGACTGAATGCACTGTGATTAGAGGTCAGGAGAATCTAGAGCTGAATGCTTTTGTTTGTGGACATAAGGGATGTGTCAGTGCCTGTGTTCTTGCTGTTCCCCTAATCTTAGGTACAGCCTGGTTTGGATCAGGTCTCCCTTGTGAGCATGGTGGAGTGGTGCTGATGCCTCTGGGGTAACTGCATTTGGGGCAGCTGGGCTAAAACTGTCTCTTGAGTAATAAAAAGCTGGCTTGTACTGTAGCATTTCTAATCCCCGCAGCTTTAGCATGGGAGCACCATTAAAATGAAGATCTCGAGGCTGCCTGTGCATCCTCCATGAGCTGAAGGGCAGGGCTGGTGCTGCTTCTTGAGCACGAGGCAGGGGGCTGGGGATGCCAAGGTTCTCTCCCCAGTGCCTTTGATTAGTCTGGACCCAGGTCAAGGAGTGGGTTTGGGCTCTGATTTCCCTTCCATTAATTTAGACCAGAATGCTTTGCTTTTTTTATTCTTTTGTTTGCTTATCTGCAAAATGGGAGTAATTAATTGATATTAGTTAACTCACAAGTCTCCTTAAAGCTGATTAGTCAAACAACTGCACTTCTGGTGAAGACAAGGGAGAGCTTATGTAGATAATTGTGCTTTAGAAAACAGCCTCTGGAAGGAGCAGAGGGTTCAGCATGCTAATGTGAGGACTGGAGGCCAAAGAGGAGTCCCAGGTGTAGCAGAGTCGTGTACCTCTGCCCAGAATGTCTTTGTGCCACATTGCCTAAGGCTTCAGATGTATTCTTACTCCTTGTTAAAACTCTCAGTTACCATTGCGTAGGTCTTACAAGCGCAATATTTCTGAGTTGGAGTTGGCCCAGCACAGCTATGGGAATAGGAGGAGTCTAAAAAGGCAAAAGCTGTGTGTCAGCAGTCCAGAAAAGAGAAGTGTGGGCAGTGCAAGACAGTAAATCTTAGAATCAAAAAATCATAGAAAGGTTTGGGTTGGAAGGGAACTTTGGAGACGCTTTATTTTGAACTCCCCTGTGATGGGCAGAGACACCTTCCACTAGATCAGGTTGTTCCAAGCCCCGTGCAGCCTGGTTTTGAACACTTCCAGGAATCCATAGCGTCTCTGGGCAATTCATTCTGGTGTCTTATCATAAAAAATTTATTTCTAAGGCCAAATCAGGTGGTCTTGATTGTGGGTGTTTCTGGGGGCCTGATTAACTTGGAATTTCAGCTGGGCATGTCTATTAAATGACAACCTCAACACTTGGACTAATGTTGCTGAAGAGATGATAAGGAGTTGTTTCAGGGGTGTGGTCACATATTTAAGTGCAGTTTTGAGCAGCACATCAGTGAGCTCTGGTGTGTGGAAGGCCCGGGTAAAGGCACTGCACACATCTGGAGTCTGACATGCTGGAAGGAGATTTGGGAAAGCGAGGGCAATGCTGTAGCATTTGTCACATTAATGTCCTGCTGATAGAGGAGGTGAGGAAAAAACACAGAGGAAGAAAGCAGGGGAAGGACGTGCTGGTGAATGGGTGATGACAGCAGGAGAGGCTTTGCTGGTGGTGGTGCCTGGTGTGGACCACCAGGAAGCCTGAGAGAAGCTGTGGGGTGAACCCATCCCAAAAGAACTCTTACACAAACAGGGGGTGCAGGAGGGCTGCCAGCAGCCAGGGTTGCTGGCAAGGCATGTGTGAAGGTGTCCCTTTTCAGACCATATCTTTGTCACTTCCATCAGGCCAGTGCTGCTGTGTTTCCTCATCCCACAGAGGAACATTGATTATTACTCAATTTTCATTTTAGACAAACCACATTTTTAGTCTTATGATTTTTATTATCGTTAGTGCAATGGATGGAAAAGGAGCTCTAACAGATGTATGATTAGCAAGGCATGAAATTAAAAATGTTTGTGTACAAGGAAAAGGTTGTTTACTACCAAATTCCTCATTTGAAAATGAAGTGATACTAAGATTGGCTGTGTGATTCTGCAGCAGGCCCCCAGTCCTTTTCTGTCCCTCCCTCAGCAGTGTTGGCTGAAAAGTAACAATATTTTTAATGTGACTTTTCTTAAAAAAATAATGACACAATTGAAAAGTCAGTACCTGCCTTTGGAGGCAGATTATTTAAAGAGGTTGTTCTCATGCTCTGGCACTGATGGAGCCAATTCAAGAAAATATTTTGACTGATGTTTAAGCCCCACTGATTAGGCCGAATTGAATATTTTATATCAAAATTCATTTGGGTGGAAAATAAGGTTCTGATTGAATAATTCTGAGTGTGGGCATGTACCTGGGTGAATAGTACTTGTTGCCAGAATGTTGAAAAATTCATATTTGGAGTTGCTGCTGCTGCAGCAGCATATGCAGAGAGGTGCAGATTGGTATGTGGTACTCAGTTCTTCCCCTGCTTTGTGGGTCAGTCTTACAGTGGTTTTGCACAGGAATGGTGTCAGGCTCTGGTAGAAAGCCATCTGCTCTTAGATTTTTGTCTTAGAAATGTGGGGGTTTATCCCCATAGAAAATATCTGTCCTTTCCCCCCCCCTCGCATAATAATGAAATTATTGGTTTGAGAAAAATGATATTTTTTTCTTAGGAGCTTTGCTTGTGATGTGCAATTCTCAAGTACAGCTGATCTTCTTTGATTTTTTAAAATTATCATAGAATCATAGAATATGCCAAGTTGGAAGCATGGATCAGGATTATCAGGTCCAAGTCCTGGCTCTGCACAGGGCACCCCAAGAATCACACCATGTGCCTGAAAATAAATTTTAAAAGAACAGTGCATCAGAAGTGTGCATCAGAAACACTTCATTTGTGTTATTCTATTGAGGTAAGCCTGGTCCTGCCTCGGACTGAACATTTCCCAGGTACTTTGAATTTCTCACCTATGCCATTCTTTGTCCTCTAAAACCTCTGTGGCCAAGTTCAAGGCTGACACTGGTGAAGCCTGTTGGGCTGCTCATGTGTGAAGTTTGACCTGGATGAGCGTTTGTAGGACCCAGACCTACAGCAACATCATGATGGATTCTGCCTGCTGAGCCTGGATGGCACTGAGCAGAAAATAGGAAGAGGGCTAAGAGATTGTTCCTGCACTCTGGGAACAATTGAGACAGAAAATTGCTTCCAGGATTTCTTCACTTTTCCACAGAGAATAATCAGCCTGTGTAATTCTCTGTCACAGGAAATACTGCCTGAATCTGTTACTCAAAGACAGCAAGCAAAGTTCAGATAGCAGCCTGAATACCAAAGGTGCTGCAGAGCAGGGACTGTCCCTTACTCGGGGCTTTTTTTGGTGTACTCTCATTTTTTTGCTCTATATGTCATTAGATATCACAGTGGTGCAACCAATGGGACTGGTAATTGAATAATGGCTCAGATAGCCAGCATGTTCTGGGTGCACATTTAGACTTTGGTGCCCTAAACAAGAAGACAAATTTGTATGCTGAACTTGTAAATGGAGTTTTGCTTAGCCTGGCACTTGCATTCTACACCTGAGATTGTGGGGGAGCTTAGAGCAATTCCAGTGGGGTGATGGGTGTCTGGTAATTTCAGTCCTGCTCTTGGCTCGTTTTGATCTTTGCTTCATAGATGTCAGCAAATCACTACTTCTGCACCTTTATTTGTTAATCTGGAGGATGGGGAGGATTTGGGCTACTTGCTGGGGTTTGTGTTATGTTTCTGATAGGGCCTTTCAACCATGTGTTTTAGTCCAAACTTCAGGGGAAATTATTTAAATTTTTTTCAGTGAGAGTCGTGGCCAAATACCTGCGTGGGCATTATACCTGCTGGGCTCTGAAATTTGATTCCAAAATTTCCATTAGCATGTCATACTGGGCCAAGGGATCTTGAACTGCTGGAATAGAAAGGAATAAAACAGAATGGAGTTGGTGTTTGGATATGGGCTCTGGATGTCATTGTTCCTGACTGTTCATCTGGCTAATGTTTGCTTTTGTGTAGTATTTGTCTGTGTCTGTGCTTCTGTGCACATGGGGAAAAGGAGGACAAATATCACTGGAGTGGATTAGCATTAAAAAATAGTTAACTGATCAAAGCCATAAAGCTTGTCCAAGTGAATTCTTCAGAGAAATAGTTTTGAATTTCCCAAGCAGCCGCAGGCCATAAAAGCAAAGCATTATCGTTCAGAGATGCAAAAAATCCCCTTCTGTTGGAGTGTTGGACCTATTTGTTCCCTTTTAGGAGGGGATTCAAAATGTTTTCTTAATTTTCTTCTGAGAAGCTCACTGCTATCCATCATAAGCCTTTCCCAGCTCTCCTCCCCCTCAGTTTTAACCCTCCACTGAGATCTGTATATCTGTACTTAAAATTTTAGAATGCCTTTTGGCTCTGTGCATTTTGCTCTTACAGACCACACCTTGTCTCCAAGCCCAAAATGTTGTAAAGGAGGGGCTAAATGTTGTCCTCAGTGCCTTGGTGGAGGTGACAGGGAAGATGGGATGTGGATGGAGAGTGATGCCTGGAAAGGTTTTCCACATTTCCTGAAGGGATGGCAGGGGAGCCCTGTTTCTGATGCCACGTTCTGTCTTGTTACTGGTGCTGCCCCAGCAGGAGCACCAGCCCCACCAGGTCTGCAGAGCAGGTGGGACAAAGCGGGAGGGAATTTCCTTTCTCTCACATGGAGGAAAGAAAGTACATTGACTGCTAAAAGTTACTGAAGTCTCATACTGAAGGTTAAGCAACCAGCCTCTGGGAATTGGGCACATAAATTTGCTTTATGCTTATGAAAGTCTCTTGCACAGTGTTTTGCTTTTTTGTTTCTCCTTAAGATGTAGAAAAGAATGAAATGCTGGTGGGTGGACCATACACGGGGTGTTTGGATGGCATGGTTATTGATAGGAATGAAAATTGTACTGTGGTGGCTCAGAGCTTGCCAAGAAAAAAAGAAAGGAAAAACTCTCAGAAGACACAAAGTACTTTGTAGCTGGAAGTGCCTGTTGCCCTGCAAGGACTCAGCTGTCCTTTTCAGTCCCAGTCTTCTATTACTGAAAATATTTTTTTGCCTGATACCTACTAGTTTTTAAATACTGCTTAATTGTATGCACGCCCCCCGCCCCCCCAGAAGAAAGCCACACATTTTTCTGCTGTTGTAAGTGTTCAGCTTTAGGGCACCCAGGGAGGGTGTTAAAGGCTATGTCCTGGCTGCCTTTCAGGCAGAGAATTCCACTTTTACTTTCCTTCTGAAATTTGGACTTTCATTCTCCAGATAATCAAATTTTAATAAACCACTTTCAAAATGCATGTGTGTGTGTATACACACACACACACACATATATATATATATATATACACTCATACACATATATATATAGATAAAATTATCTTTAATCCTGAGTCCTAACTTTATTCTGGTAGAAACTGAGATAACCTTTGTAACAGGTGGGCAGTGCACGGAGAGCAAAGCTATGTCTGAGGGACAGGACTGCAGCTCTTGGAGAGGGATAAGGTGTTTGCACAAGTGTGGGCACGACTGTCATGCGTGCCATGTACACACATGCTTGGTTTCTGTGCTAGAGCAGAGATGATTTACCCACATAGCAGGGCCATTTGCTAGGGTGAAGTCATCACTGTTCTGTTCCTGAAGCAATAGAGAGGTGCATCCCTATACAGAATAGTGCAAACTGAAAGGGAAGCTCATCCTTCTCCTCTAAGATTGTGCTTTGGCCTCTTTTATAGGCCACATCCTACCCTCAGATGGGAGCAGTGCTCAGCTATTGATAACATGAGGAGGAATTGAATCTGAAGCCCAGGGCCCTTCTGCACAGGGAAACCATTGCAAAACAAAGCCAGGGTGTGAATTTAAAGTGCAATAGCTGTCCAAGCGTACTTCTCATGTGGGCAGTCTTATTCTGCTCTGAGAGGGCCTTTGTGCAGTTCTGCTTCATCCAGTGCCAAAGGCACTCTGAGTGCAGAAAGAAGAATGCCCACACAGGGAGTGGATAGCTTTTCCAGGCTATTTCACCAAGCTGAAGAGTCCCAGGAGATGCCTTGTTTTCATGTCCCCATGAGTGTTGCAGGAGCCTACCCTTCATTGAGCTCACACTCCACTCAAGCTCTCACAGGAGAGCTTTGTGGTGGGTATGTGGTGGAGTTATGTCTTCTGGACCCTGCCAGGTGCAGTGTGCATCACTCATTTGCTTGAACTTTTGGGGCTGATCCCTGAGGGTCTTGGTCTTGTCTGGGCGCTCCTGGTGTTGCAGTTTGGCATTCTCCATCAGGGCCATCACCTCTTGTGTGTCCAGGCTGCTAAAAAGAACAGTGAGAATGTGCCTATGTTCATGTGTTGTTCCTTTTCCTGTGAAATTACCAAGCAAACCTGTGCACTGGGTATGATCGTTATCTGAACACTGTTGAAAAGGGAAAAAAAAAAAAGCCCATCTGTTCTACAAAGAGGCAGTGTAAAGAGCAGGCTCTGTGACTAAATAAATTCACATCTGCTTAGCAGAACCATCAAATGGCGAGCAGAGGGGCCTAATGTGAATCACATGTTGAAACCACAAGTATGAGTGAGATGAGCTGCAAAAGAGAGAGCCTGGAAGTGTTGATCCATGTGAGCAACTGTTGGTTTCTCTCCTTATTCTTTGCCTCTACCAGTTTCCTGAGCTAATGAATGCAGAATCAAAAAATCAGGGATGTGCACATGTCTATGCATACTTATGTGTGTAAGTTTGTATTCATTGCATGATTAATTAACCTTCCTACTTTTTTTGAGCCATTAGATCATAACTTCCACTGGAAGGGCTCTGGGTGGTGGGGGAGCTCCAGAGGAGGGCCTGTGGGGCTGACATGAAGAGAGCAGGTGAAGCTGTTCCCTAGTGGAAGTGCTTCACGAAATGACCCTGGGTTATCTTGTTTTAAAAAAGAAATTGACTTGGAAGTGGTTCCTTGTGATGATGTCTCCAGCAGTGTCAGGATGGAGCAATCTAGAAGCTTCAAAGGCTAGGTTATGCCTTCACCTGCTCAAGCTAATTTCAAAATAGATATCTGTGTACCAGTCCTAACTGACTGCATCTTTCCATGGATCAAAGAAATTTGTTGCTTAGGTTTTCCTCTTAGTGTTTTAAGCCCTGCAGAAACAAAGGGCAGCTCAAATTTCTGTATTGGTTACATTTGCAGTTTATTTCTCTTTTGTGCCAAGAACATATCAATACAATTTCAGAACACTATATTTTGTGACTTGAGGCAGCAGTTTCTAACTTAAAAACAAGAAGGCTTTGGGGAGGTACACACAGCTCAGGTGCCTCAGTGAAGGTTATTTGACTGGTCTCCATAGCCCCTTAGCGGGTCCATGCAGAGGAGCAAGCATCTTCTCTCCCACAGGATCTCCTGAAAAGAAACATGCAGTGATTTCAGTCTCAAATGTGGTTTCTTGATGCTTTCATGCCTTTTGTCCTAGATATTTTGCAGCAAATGAGGCCAAACTTGCGGAAACAAAGAGTAGTGGAAGATAGGCTGTTAGACCTGATTTGCACAGATCCTGCTCTCCTGCAGCTCAGGCTGCTCTCTGTAGCTGACAGGGATCTGTGTACAGCTCACCTGGGATGTGAGCTCTGCAGGAGCCATTGGAGGTAATGAAGCACTTATGGGCAGATGTGTTGAAGATCCCCAAGGAATGATTAAGGTGTTGGCAGCTGTGTTACTTTGAAAGAGAAATATGTGCATTACACAGCAGAGGCATGCTGAAATGCCCTTCAGACGCTTGATTGTGTGTTGGGAGCATGCTTTGCCTCAGACCTGCGAGATAGTAGTAGCAACTATTGAAGGGCATTTGATAAATTGAACTCTGTGTGCATTTCCCAGCTTCAGGACCCAGCATCTGTGCCTGCCCTAGCACAGCTCAAAAACAAGTGGTTGCCAGCAGTGGCTAAAATGCAGCATCATATAAATATCTTTGGATATATTAAAAGTTTGGTTCTTCCTTCCCTCTAGCAGTACCCTCTGCTCATGATTCATTTCTTCTCTTCCATCACCCCCTGCCAGTCTTTTTGGAGAAAGTGCAATGAAGCTAAAAGAGCATTGGAATGTTTTCCTGGAGGCTGTCAGATTTGAGCTGTTCCTCATCTACGGAACTGATGCGGCCAGTCTAGTATGAAAACTCTTTTGTCACAACAGAACTTCCTACTGATTTCTGGAAAAGGGAGCAAATTATTAATTTGGGTGGTCAAAAACAGAAGGCACCAAAGCGATAGTGGTGGAGCAACTGGAGGCAGCTTTTTAATAGGATGAACTTGTTCAGCAAACTCACAAGGCCAGTGTGGATGCCTGACTGGGTTAACTTCATTGCTGGTACTGTGGTTTGTACCAGCTGGGCAATTACCTCCCAGAGGTTTGTGTATCGCTGTTCTTGAATGAATGGACACTAAGCTAATAGGGAAGAGCAGCAGTTTCTTGGGCTGGTGTTTGGTGCTTTTATGAGTTTCAAAGTAGAATTGAAAATCAAATTTCAAGCACTTGTCTTCTGTCACAAGTTTCTATTCAGAGCAGAACTAGTGGCGTATGTATACTAAACCAGAGGTTTATCTTCATGCACTCCACAGTGTCACGATCAGCTTTGCATTTGCTTTCAATATTCCTCTTCACTCATTTTCCTGTGCTTTAAGAACACCACCCCTCTTTGAACAGGTGCCTTCTTAATGAGCTGTATGTCATGTTTCGCAAATAGCACAGGGGTAGCTAATACCCCCTTGTCACCTACCCTTCCATCCATGTGGCCATGGCATTGTGGAACTCCTCCAGTTTGGGCACCATCTCAAAATTGGCCTTTTATTGTGGCTAGAGATAGTGCTAAAGACAATCTTGCGGCTGATACCTTGCAGCTGTGTTAATCGCCGGCTGATACCTTGCAGCTGTGTTAATCGCCGGCTGATACCTTGCAGCTCTGTTAATCACCGAAGAGTGGGAACAGCCGTGCCCTCAAGGCTAAGGGTGTGATAAAGAGCCAGGAGGAGTTAGTTGAGGTCTGCTGGCTGTGCTGTGAGGAAGAGGGGACCGAGGCTGCTGGAAGTGAGGATGGGGCCGATCCCCGATGGTCTTTGGTAGCTGCCGGCCCCAGGCTCAGGATGCCGGTGGCAGGGGCTGCCAGCCAGGAGAAGCAGCCAGCTCTGACCCTCCTCAGCTTCTTCATCTACAACCCCAAGCTGAGGCCCAGACAAGGAGAGAAAGAGCCAGAGTTGTGTGGAGCTGCATGTAGAAGGATACATAGAAAAGGTATGAAAGACTTTTTGCATAACAAAGTCCTGCTACTTGAAGCCCCCTGAAGTTTTTACTGAAGCACTCTGAGTGCAGTGGCCGTCTCGACAATGACATTTTATTCCTTTTTATTTTTTGACAAAAGGTTGTGGAGCAGGCAGGGAACATCCAGTCAAATACGAGTCCAGTGTGTGCTGTGATTGTCTATAAAGCAGACTGGATATAGGGCTGCTTCATGAGGAGCCTGGACCATAGACTGAGATGAGTTATTGCTCACCTTTCCTCACCGCTGCTGAAGCTGTTACCCAGTCTTGAGTCCAGTTGAAATGGGATGTTGAAAAGGTGGAGAGAGTCCAGAGAAGGGTCAGTCAGGAGCTGAGAGCACATGCCCTACAAGATAAGGCTGAGAGAGCTTTGGCTTCTGTCTCTAATGGAAAGGAGACAAAGGAGTAATCCAATGGCAGCCTGTGACTATTGCCAGGGACCTTCTGAACAGGTCAGAGCCAAGTGTTTTCATCCAGATGGCAAAATAAAGTGCTGTGAATGTGTATAATGGATTGGGAGATTCAGCTGGAGAGTTGGAAAAGCATTTTCATTGGGAAAGTAGTGTAACATTAGTACAAGTCACCAGGTAATAAGGGATTCTTCGTTTTGGAGGTTTTCCAGGACAAAGCCACAGCAAGCCTTATGTAGCGTTGGTGATAATTTAGTCTCCTGCTAAAAGCAGAACTTGGTAGCCTACGGGGATCCTGTTTTTCCTGACAGTACTGCAGGCTTTCAGCTTCTTTAAGGAGGAAGCAATTCAAATCTTTATTTTTGCTTTGTGTTGCAGAAGGGAGACAAGAAGACATTGGGGTGCTCCTGTGTTGATGATGTCAAGTCATCTGTTGTTGTGAAACTCAAGAGAAATGTAGTCTTTTTCCTGATTGTTTACACAAAGAGTTTTGTGTACTTCCTTTCTTGCAGTTTTCATACACTCAAATATCTTCCTTCCAATAGCAATCTCTCTGCAGCATCAATTTCCAGTCATCTGGCAGCAATCACTCTTCTGTGTTTTAAGATACAAGATTTTCCATAGGAAAAATGCTATTTCCCCTAATTATTTGCAAAGTGTTATGAGCTGAGCTACCAAAACCAAGACACAGGTTGGTGCAGTGCTCAGGAAGAAGTCATCCAGGGATTTGTCATGCTTGAAGCTGTGACTTCCAGAATGGCTTGGGATCTGAGGGAGGAAAAGTTAAGTGGATCAGGTGGGAGGAAGAGAATCAGGGATTAAAGATTTTGGTCCTGGACACAGTTCCTGCCCATTAATTGATTTAATTGCTTGATTTTTAGGCAGTACAATGTCAAAGTCCAGATTCTACTGCCAGCACCATGAGCTGTCAAAAGAAGGTTGTGGTGGCGACAGACCCACACACACTTCCTTCCTGAGTGGGGCCTGTGCTGTGCCAGTGTTCTGAGCTGCAGCTCCTTTTCCATTCACAGAAATCCTCTTGGATGGCTTGAGGTTCAGACTGCCAGTCACAGATGTGTGCTCTTCCAGGTGGAGCAACATCTGACTCTTCCTGCAATCACAGCTATTTTAGAAGAGGAGTGAAATGCAGGGAGCCCCATCATAAATACAAAACCCCCCTATGCCCAGCCAGCCTTGCTGGGTAGGACCTCAGCACTGTTTCCTTGTTCACTCTATCAGCTTCCCACTGAGTTCAGTTCCCTGCTGTTTCTCCCCAGGCTGAGCCACACACACACTGCTTTGCAAAGCTAATACAATTATCTGTGTGTCAGTATGCTGCCACAGTCCCCATTTGGTCCCACTGGGGTCTTGTTGATATGTCACAGCTGAGCTGCATGTTAGTTCTGCACAATTCCTCCTTGTTTACAGCCAGCATCAGCATCCAAAGTACCTGAATTTGTTTGTTTCAACAGCCTTAACTTTGCCATTTCTTGTTGTCCTGTTTTCTTTTCACTTAAGTGAGACTCTTGATATGCCTGATTTTGGTACATCTCCATCAGTTGGGAAGTCCAGTCCCTTAATGATTTTATTTGATGGATAAGCTCTGTGTTTCTTGGCAGTCCCTTGCTGAAGCAGGAAGCCAAGCACTGAGCTCTGCTATAGGCAAGACATTGAATATGGGCACAGAAGGAATAAAGGCAGATTTTTTGGCAGAGAGGTCTTGAAAATAAATTGTATGCAGGAAAATAGTATTTTTGTAAGGGAGCTCATGATCTGAGACTCCCAGAATAACCTTTCCGCATAATTCCCGGTTTTGCTGTCTCTTTCAATGTATTTCCTCTCTTATTTTATATATAAATTTCTGAAATCCATCTCAAACTTTTCTTTGTGGTGTAGCAACCTCCTCACAAATGTGTATGTCAAGTTATGAGGGAAAAAGGCTATAACAATTGGAAGAAATGTGGCTGGCTCAGAACTACCTCCTGGCTTAGGTCCTTAGGTTCAGGAATAAACTGTATTTGAGTAAGCTAGCAGGTCTACCTCCTCTATTACAATTGCCTTGGGGTTTGTTGTGACCACAAGTAGCTGAGGCCTTGGATTGATATTTTATCCAATATGATTATGTTTGGAGTAGCTGAGGATTGTCTCATGCCACAAAAGCCAAGAATCAGCTTGCTCTCTGGTGAAATTGCAATGCAGTCATTAGAGTTGTATTAGATTAGATAGTTCTATCTGTCTCCAGGGAGCCAGTATGATCTCTTTGTTTCAGTTCACATGGACAAGTCAAGTTCAATTTACTGGGATTTTAAAGCCTAGTTTGTCATCTGACACCAGGATGTGACATGGCTGTAAAAGGAAGATCTCATTCATCAGCTTTTATGCATGTGTTTTGCAGAGCAGCCAAATTCAAATAGCCAGCATCTAATCCCAAAACTACTAATGCAATTATATTGGGAAGGAAAAGATGTTTTATGTTTAGTTTGCCCTTCTACCTTTTCGACTACGGAAGCTGATACAAGAAAAATGAGCTGAGGGAAACCTAAGGGTGGGTTCTTGGTTGATATCAGAATTGTCCCAGAAGCAGGGTTTTGAAGTAAGAGTGATTGTGACATGGGGTTGATCTCTGATGAATTCTTTTCATGATGACATTAACTTTTGTCAAGCATCTTTGTACCAGAGAGACTGTTCTTTACCATCACATCTTTGCAGTCTCTACTACATGCTTGTTGTTTTCCTTTTATGTCTCAGTAGTACTCTAGAAGTTGTAATGACTTAAAAGTGCACAACGAAAGCTACATCCCAAACTGGCATGGATATGATGAAAAATAAATGAACTGTGGGTGCAGCTAGAAAAAAAAAAGTTACTTTCCAAGTATGGGTTATTTACTTAAAAGAATGGGCACAAGCTTTGTTAATTTGAAAATTATTGCAACTAGGAAATGAGGAATATAATGTTGCATTGCCAGTAGGTGATATTGCTGGCATATCTTAATAGAATACAATGTATTGCTGCAAACTGGAAGGAGCTGTTGAGTCCCTCCAAGGCAGGGAGGCACTTCAGAGAGATCTTGATAAATCACGGGATGGGGCAGTCACCAGCCATATGAAGTTCAACAAGAAAAAGTGCTGTTTTCTGCACCTGGAATGGGGCAACCCTGGATGTATAGACAGACTGGGAATGAGAGATTAGAGAGCAGTGCCATGGAAAAGGACCTAGGAGTCATGCTTGGTGACAAGTTGAGCGTGAGCCTGCAGTGCCCTGGCAGCCAGGAGGGCCAACCCTGTGCTGGGGGCATCAGGAACAACATCACCAGCTGGGCAAGGGAGGGGATTGTCCTGCTCAGCACTGGGGTGGCTTCATGCCGAATATTGTGGACAGTTTTGGGTGCCACAATGTAAGGAGGACGTGAAAC
>VZSR01000247.1:9875471-10214910 GCA_013398615.1 Brachypodius melanocephalos
TCAGCAGGTTTGTGATTCTGTGAAACCCTTCTGAGTGCAAATGAAGTCACAGGTGGCAGTCTGGGGCTTTTGAGTAAAAAAATAATTGGTTTTGATCCCTCGAGGGATCTCTGGAGGTCATCTGGGCCAACTGTTTGCTCAAACCAGGGTGCACTTTGAATTTAAGTCAGGTCTTCTGGAGGATCCCATGGAAGTTTGATTGAAGCTGTTAAAGCCAGAATGAAATATTACTAGACTATATTCTTCAGGGAATAATTCATCAGTGCTCTAACTAGGTTTCTTTTTCCTTTAATTCTTCTGATTACATCAGTGATGTCCCACAGCAGGAAACAGGTGAATGCTCTCAGTCCTGTTTAACTGAAGAAGTGACTTTGATTTCATTTACTTGTTTATTTATTTTACTTTGAGGGAACTGGGATGAAGATACAAACCCTTGCTTTATCCAGGCAATTGAAATAAACTATGAATCTGAGAGGAAGAGGCAAAGTTAGACTTGCTCCAGCTGATACCTGCTGTGAAATACTACAGCAAAGCATTAGGAAATGTACATAAACCATGTAAAATGGGTGCAAGCAAAGAAACCTGATCTTGGGGAGGTATTTGCCACAAGAACTCGAAGTCCACCTGGGTCGAGTTTGTCTAGGGTCAGGAAGGCAGTCACTGGAGGGTAATGGTGTTTTCCTTTCTTCTTCATCACCTCTCAGAGTCTGAGTTGACTCTTAGAGCTTCACTGGTGGTAGGGGTCACACCAGCACCATGCACAGGATTCCCAGTGCTCAGAGTTGTTCCTGGAGCTTCATGATGAAGGTTGAGTGTCAATTTGCTGCTCGGATGGTTTGAGGGAGGAGCTTTATTGGGCTGGTTAATATTTGAGGAGTTAAATTGAGAGAGGTGTTGTGCAGATCAGCAATGATTAAGGGCGTTCCAAAGGACTACCAATTCCCCAAATCACATGATTTGCTATATGATGTAAAATTGGTGAGAGTAAGCAGTACCATATGAGAAAGACATCCCAGGAGAGCTTGTGCTGAGTTTATAAGTACCTATGGTACTTCCTATGTTTGGTTAAAGACCACTAAAGAGACCTGAATTTTGACATTATACCCTCTTTTGAAAGGCACAAGAAGTAGAAGAGTTTGGCTAGAGATCATATGCCATAAATGAAGAAATAAATTCATTTAACCTTCAGAGGGGAACAGTGCCAAGAAAAACAAGCAGCTTTGGAAGTTTGTAAAGAGCAAATTTCTCTGGTCAGCTTCAGTCACTGCATTTGACTAATTAGAAGACTAGAGGTGATGAGGACAAAGCAGAGAACTGTATTTTAGCAGGGTATTTGAGGTTTGTGATTTGGGGAATTTCATGCAGAAAAATTAAGACAAATCGGCTTAGAGGAGAGACATCCAGACGTGTAGGTTGCAGCTCTAACAGAAAGGGACAATGGTTGGCATAATTTTTGCATTGTGAAGGATGTCCCCTTCTTTTAGTTCTAAAGCTGTTCTTTAAAATTCATTTGGAAGGTGATGTAAAGTCAAAACTTCTCTCTGAGTTCTTTTACTTAGATGGAAGAGAAGAGAGAGTGGGGAGGATGCGGTTTGACTTTCTACACTTAGAGACAAACTTGAGTTATCAAGGGAAGGTGATGCTTGTGTATCAGAGAGAAGCCCCAACATGGCTTTTAGTCATATCTACTGTCAACAAACAAGGCCGTAATTCCCTGTATCTGGTCAATCTCTTGGCCTTAGGACTGATGGTTCACTGTGCATGGGGGTGATACTAAAACAGAACATCATAGAC
This sequence comes from Brachypodius melanocephalos, assembly GCA_013398615.1. NCBI lineage: Eukaryota > Metazoa > Chordata > Aves > Passeriformes > Pycnonotidae > Brachypodius > Brachypodius melanocephalos. The sequence continues at coordinate 9,877,266 of VZSR01000247.1, forward strand.
CTACTTCAAGCCAGTGAATTTAGGAAGGCGTGGGATGGAAGACAGAGCAGACAGTCTGTAAGCACAGACGGTTGTTGCTCATTTTTTGTTAAATACTGTTGCTACCCGCTGCGAAGCATTAGCTTAATTAACTCAGGGACAAAATCTTCTGTCCTGGCAAAGTCCATCAACATCCAAGGAGTATTTGGTCGATGTTACAAATATGAAAATGAAATGAAGATTTATTTGGGTACAGTCTAATCACAGAAAAGCCAGCCTGTCTCGGAGATGAATGTACTAACAATTTCAAAGGTAGACAAATTGGTACTCTACCCTTCCATTGCTTATCAGATGTAAGAATAAATTGACTTGAAACCCTCATTTTTTTACCTTCGCTTCTCAAAGGTGAATGACATCCTGTAATTAAAAGCAAAAACAAGCTCTTATGCCCACACATTTGAAAAAAGAAAAAGCCAGTGAACAAACCTTGTCAGGCTGTTATTACTGCATGGTATTATCTGCTATTGATATTCCTGGTCTGACATTTTTAGATAATGCGGTCTCAGCTTGAGATTTGTGGATTCCAGTTCCTCTGCTGTGGTGTATTCTTTCATGGTTAGAATTTTCTGAACTTACAGCATTAAGATCATCTAATGATAGAACTGGAGCACACTGTTTGCCTCATTTATGCGGTGTGATTTCACTCTTTGCTCTTAATGCTATTTATCATGGTTAGTCTGGTCTTATCCTCTGCCTTCAAAAGTAGGTGATGACTAATGCTTCCAAGGAAGGAAGTATAACAGAATCTCAGGCATCCACAGCTGATTTCAGTCAGGTTTTTGATATTATTCATCATTTTACCTCTTCTATTTTAAGATACTATTCTTAGAAATGGTCTTATGCTATCAGCCACCATTTCAAAAAGAGAGTTCAGAATAAACATACATGAAAGAATCAAGAGAAATCTGCCCTTTACAGGGAGTTTAATTGATGCTTAATTTAAACGTTTTGGTTTGATTTAAGCAATGATCTGGCTGCATTCTGAAAGGATCTACGTAAAGAAGAGAGGCAAGTCTGTAATGCAGATGACAGGAGCATAACTAAATGCAATGATTGGAAGTGGATCTAGCTAAATTTTAAGCCAGACATAAAGGAGAAGCTGTAATTATGGTGGTTAATTTTTTTGTCCAAACAATTTACCGAATGCTGTGTTGGGTTCTCCAATACTTGCATTGGTTCAGTTGGGCTATGTATGCTTTATAACAAAAATTCTTTAGCTCAGCAGAAGCTTTGCAGAGCAATAGTTGAGGATGGTTCAGGGTTAGTCCAGATGATCAATGAGAGGCTTTCAAAGCAGTGACATAGAGAAGATTTAAGGGATTTTTGGGGGAAGATGAGGCAGTGAATTTGGGAAGGGGATGTTTCCAGAGTGGTCAGTGAGTAGGGAGTCACAGAAAGAGCTTGTAGCAGTCAGATCAGGAACGAAGCTGTGAGTTACAGCTGACCACATGGCTGTGGGAGGGTGGCAGGCAGACATACAAAAGGCTTCAGCCAAGACGGAGGGAGATGTGGCACTGACAGCGAAGCAAGAGGTGGCTTTCCCTCTGGGAGGATTCCCAGGGCTCTGCTGACAAAAGTTTTTCCAACCTTGCTGTGTTAACTGTTGCATGGCTAGATCTACCCAGGTTTGCCAGGAAGGGGCTCATTGAATGCAAAGAGTGCCTGACTTGCTTGGAGCAGAAATGTGGGGGCAGATGTACATTTAATCTGTAGGTGAATGTTTCAGTGAAAAATAAGTTTTAATGGAAGAAAATAACTCAAATAGCTCAAAAGTGAAATGTGTTTGCTGGCTAGCCGGAAAAGCACTGCTGTTACCTCTTGGGTGTTCCTGTCCAAGCGCAGGCACCACAATGATACTCAGGCAGTGACAAATGTAAGAGTAAGTTTAGAGTAAGGGAAGTAGTTACAGGTCCAAGTTTTCCTGTGCTATTTTGATTACTTGTCCACATCACAAAATGTTCTGCTCCAGAGAACCAGGCAGTATTGCAGGGAGTGGAGAGAGAGCACTGATGGCTTTGTCTGAATTAGCCAGTGTGCTCCACCATGGAGACATCTGCTGAGAGGTGGGAGGGCTGTGCTTGTCTGCAAGCCACTGTCCCTTACATTTTTCCTGGCTTTTGGCCTTTTACTAGCTGACAAAATGGAGGGAAAATAATAGCAAACCCAGAAGTTTAGCTTTAGCTTTTTAAAAGAAATTAATTCATTTTCTTTTTCTGTGATCTTGCAGAGTAGTTAGGCTAAATTTAATTGAGGCTGGGGAACTGGGGCTGGAACAGATGAGGAAAAGGGAACTTGCTGAAAACACTGCCAGGGCATGTATAGCAAAAATGAGTGGCAGTAAATGCATAACAGAAAATGAGATGGGGAGAAAGAGGAAGAGAAAAGGCTAACAGGGAAACAATTAGAAAATACCACCATGGCCAAAACAAAGGCGTTAGAAGTTAGCTGAGAGGGAGCTGTGTGCCAGCTTACAGTCAGAAGCTGAGTTACAGCACTGTGGCCTCCCCACTCCCAAGCTGTCCGTAGGAGCACTCTGCTTTTTAAGCTCATTCGTTGAAATTCTCTCATTGTCTTCAGCCATCCTCAGTGCTGTACAGCCTGGCTACTGAAGCATTCTTGGTTTGTGCATCACACAACCCATCCCTGTCATGAGCTAGCAGACCGTGAGAGTTCAGTGGAACCAAGGCATGCTGCCTGGGGAGTAAAGGAACATTCCAGAACAGGAATGGTGATAATCTAGTCAGTACTAGGATTTTTTTTTTCCTTTTGCTTTGAATCAGTATGGAGGTAATATCCAGGGTCTGAGGGTGCTTCACTGCAGTAGGAGGCTCTTTCATATGAGATGTCAAGCCAGAGGCTTAAAACCTGTCAGAATTAAACTCCAGGATGCTTTTAGCAATAGGTAAGGTACAGTCATCTTTGGATATAATAACTCTGCAGAGTGCAGGCTCGTCCTGTTTAGCTCTTAAGGCTGACTGCCCTCATTGCTGTCTGCTCTTAAGACCTAGATAGTTGTCTGAGTTTTATCGCTGCTTTTGCAGTTTTGAAGGATGTAGGAGAAGGAGACAGCAATGTAGGTGAATGTTACTGCTGGAGTGAGAGTCATTTTCCAGGTCCATGGGGCTGGTGTTGGTAATGGGAAGTGCTGAGCGGTGGGGCCGTGGTTGGTGTGCCCTCAGCTCCCACCCGTTGTGACTGGTTTCCTCTCCTGCCTTGTGGGGAGGACCTGCCTTTCACTTCTTGCTTTCAGAATGATGCTCTGCACTCTTACTGTGTGGTAGATCAGGCCTGTGAGGGAGGAAAGTCACGTCCTTGCAGCTTAGCCTTGGATACGTCTCAGGGCTGCTCCTGCCATGCTCCTGAATGTCTCATTTCTAGCCAGCTCCAGTGTCTTTCTTTCACTGGTATTGGATTCCTAGTGCAGCAGGCTGACTTCCTAGTGGTAGGGATTGTGCAACCACTGTCTGCATATCAAGCAGTCAGACTGCATGGCCAGGGAGAGACAGAAGTGTTGGGACTGATGTTTGGCACTTGCCAGTTCCTCTCTCACACAAGGAGTGATGCAGGTGCAAGATGACCAAAAATTGTCCACCTCCTAGTGTTGGGTCAGACATTGGGGCTTAAGGTAGAAATTACTCCTCAAGCAGGAAACTCTTTCCTGAAGTAAATTTACTGGTTAGAATAAGGACACCAGTATATCCATCAGTTTTAACAGTCACTGCTCTTAGCTGAAGGTACTGACCCTGCACTATCATGTGGAGACCTTGATCCTAACCTCTTGCACTGATCCTTTTCCATGATGAAACCAAATCTTTCCTGACTGGGTCACAGGTGCCTGCTGGTTTTGGTAGCCTTAAGGGGTTCTGACACCAAAGCAGTGCTTGGGCAGAAGCAACAGGGTGCTCAAAGAGCTGCAAAATTGGCATTGACTTTTGTCTGTGTGGGATCTTCATTTCTCCATCAAATCTCATATCCAGCTCTATGGGACCATCTGATGGTACAGTAGGACTATCATGGCTACCCAGCGAGTGTGGTTTGTGTGTGGTGAAAAGCACTTGTTCATTGGAATTAACAGGATTTTTATGGGCAACATTTTCAGCAGGGTCTGAACCCAGTTCTCAAAAGTGATGTAGGCTTTTAAGAGGCCAAAGCCAAGATTTTCATAAATAAGTAATGATTTGGGCTGCCTCTGTTTTTTGTTACACAAGTCTAAAAGGGGCCTGGTTGTCAAGGGTTGTGAGATTCTGGCATTTATTCAAAATTGACATGCTTTTAAAATGTCTTAAGCTGGGCATTCAGAAGTGGAGGCATCAAGAATGATTAGCTACTTTTGAAAACTGTTTTCTTAAAAGTCTGAGTGAAAATCACTGGGGCATGGGGTCCTAAATGACATGTGAAAAAGTGCTAAAAGTGTATTTTGGAAGTGTGTGTGCTTATCTGTCACTAGAGTTGTCCCCAGAGCATCTGCCTAACAGGGAAAGGCAAATATATCACTACTGTGCTGAATGCAGGGTGGAATTGATGGGCTCCTTCAGGGTATGAAGCCTGTCTGTGCTCTGGTTTGAAAAGGAAAAAAGCAATGATTTTTGCAGGTACCAACAAAAACCTGATCAGTAATTCTGACCTGCCTGGGAAGAGAAAGACAAATTTGCATCTCAAGTCCTATACATTAGGAACAGTGTATTTAAAGTTAAGCGTGCACCAGTTAAACAGGTTTTGAAGGGTTTTGGAGGTTTGATTTCATAAACCGGAAAAATAGTAGGATTGCAGCTTTTACTTCTGCAGCCTAAATTCCTGATGTATGTGTGACTCTTTGTGTCTCCTCTCAGACCTGAACCATGTCCCACCCGTCCTGGCTGCCACCCAAGAGCACCAACGAGCCTCTTGGTCACGTTACTGCGAGGATGGAGACCACACACACCTTTGGGACTCCCAGCATCTCTGTGTCCACCCAGCAGACCCCAAAGAAGTTTGCGCCTGTGGTTGCCCCCAAACCAAAGTACAACCCATACAAGCAACCAGGAGGTGATGGTGAGTATTTATTTTTTAGGAAGGAACCACAACTGCCTAGTTCAGAGGAACTGACTGCTAACACAGGCTGTTCTTGATTTGCTCTTTGTTGGTTAGTTTGTGGGAGCCTTCCTTTTTCAAGTCATTCAAATCAAGAAGAATGTCAGAATCTCTCTTCTCCTTGCTCTGGCTAGCTACCCTCCTGAGAGATGCAGGGCTGAGAGACGACACAAGGACAGATCTTTCTTGGTTTTAATTGAAAGTAGATGTCCTATGTCCAAGACTGGTACTTTTCAAGAGGTTTTTCTTGTTTAGTCCCTGCTGGCATGTGATAATTCAAGGAACTTGGGCTCAAAAAACCCTTCAGTAATGGTTCTTTCACCCCAGCACGGTGGAAATGCTTTACAAACAAGGGATTAATCTGTGGGAATAGAAGTGTAATTGGGAGTGGTAGGGCATAAATTTGGCCAGTGAGTCTAGAAGTGTTTTCTCTCCAGTCTGCTGGTTGGATTGTTTTACTTTTGTTCTTCCCTCTACTATGGAACACTCTTGAATACTAAATAATTGGGAAGGTATTTAGATGACCATTGCAATTGCCTCTGGAGCTGTTGTGTCAGCAAAACAAATGCCTGCCAGTCACTGTATGTCAGCCTTCCTCTATTTCTTGCTGTGAAAGTCCTCCTCTCTTGCTGTGTTTGAACAGCAAGAGTGGGATTTGAGTTCCTGGCTTGTGGACACCTGGATGGAGAGAGTTCCCAGGAGCAGGAGTGCATGGCTGGGAGCACCTTTGGAAGTGCCCTGGCTGCAAGTTGGAGCACCTGAGATGCCCTGGCTGACAATGGAGTTTGTGATGGAACTGCAGCAGAAACAAGTGAAGTCCAAGGATTTTAGGAGAGAGTGGTAGCTGTTTTGGCAGAGCATGACATTTCTACTCCTGGTGATTTATTGTGGGTATAAATGGGGAGAAGTTCTTCCCCTCCCCTCCAACCTTTCTCCAAAGAAAAGCTCAGTTGTACTCAAGAAAATTGCCAAACCAGCTTTTGTATTTGGTTTTTGATGCTCTACATTGTTCCTTCACCACTTTTTCCCTCTTTTGTGTTGAGTACAATAAGATAAATATCACCTGTATATTTTTTCCTCTTTCTGCTCTAGCTTTTGAAAGCGTATGCATTTTCAGGAAGACTACAGAGTAATGGGAAAGAGAAAGGAAAACAAAGCAGCATATTAAATCTTACACTTGAGTGATTTTCTAAAGTTAAGGACATTTTATAGGAAAATTGGAAAACCTGATGAGTGTTTTGCGTATTTTTCGTCTGCCGCTCTAACTTCGGAGAATTCAGAACGAAAAAAGAAAATGTGTTGGAGGGGGAAAGGCGAAGTCATATGCACCTGTTCTGCTGCCTTCAGTAACAAAACTTAGTGAGAAATAGGAAGAGAAAGACATTTGGAATTTAAAAAGTAAAAATTAATCCATTTCTCAAATGCAAAGAAAATGTCACCTTCAAGTCAAATGGAAATTCTTATTTTTCAAATTCTCTTGCAATTAAAAAATAATAGTTGAAAATGGCCCTTTTTTTCCCTAGGAAATCTGCTCTTGATCAGTCAGTATTTTTGGTGTGAAAAAGGTCAGTATGTCTTATTTGTCAGTGTTTTAGTGATTGCAGGTCTGATTGTATATGGCTCAGGAACACTATCAGCTTCTAAAAATTTCTGTTTCTTTCTATTTGGGGATGGAAGTTTTCCCAAAGATCAGAGCAGGCACTGCAGGCTGTGAAGGGGAGACAAGCCACTCAAACATTTCTCATGCAACCCTGTTTATTTGGTCCTGCAAGCAGTTGGGCATCGCTGGGTCTGCTGGAAGCAGGGACACATTTGGAAGCTCCCAGGGGACTTTGTCAGTGCCAGTCCCTTGTCTTGTCTGATACTGGGCTTTTAGAGATCCCATCATTATCTGACAGGACCTGGTAGAGCTAAGGGTTGGCCAAGACCTGGTCAGAGGTAGGGTTAGGGATGTGATGACATGCCTGCAGCTTTAGCTAATCCACTTCCAGAAGGTGACATGCTGCTGATTGCTGTCAGCAGCCTGTGCAAAGCATTACCCATCCATATATAACCCTGAGAACATGAGGCTTCTGGGATCTGGCAGGTGAGGGCTGGGGGGGGCAGCGAGAAATAGTTAGCCCAATGTGCTTCATTCACTTTCTATGCCTCCCTTCTCTCTTCCAGGCTCCCTAACTGTTTTTTCAATGATCTCCCTGATTCCTGCAGCAATAATTCAACCCACTGTCTCCCTGCTTATAGGGACACTGCCATTCTGCCTCAATTTGTCCTCTGTTGGATGCAGGTGTTTCCCACCTGGTTAACTGTGAGTCTGTAGGTAGGGGACTGGCAGCATCCCCTCAAACCCTGGTGTATTTTCACCCCTCCTACCCTGCCAAAGCTGCCCATCTGGAGGCACATGGGCTTCCCATGCATCCTTCTGCTGGAGATGAGCAGGAGCAACAGCACTGCTCTGGGGAAGGGTTGAAGGATTGTCCTGGGGCTGTTACTGGTCAAGAAGTAGCTGTGCTCATCACAGCCTTGGCTGGCCCAGCAGTGTCACTGGAATTGGCTCCCTGAAGTCTTTGTAGTATCTGGAATCTCTCTGGGAGACTAGCAAATTCTGTTCCTGGTAGTTTCTTCAGCTCATTGCTTTTAACATTTAGGAATGTGCATCCTCTGGTCTTGTGGTTCTTATTATCATTTTGTAGGTGTGTTTGTACATAGGGTCTGTCCAGCTGATGACATTTGTGGTTTTATTTCTTGATCATATTGAAAGCAGAGAGGAAAGATACCGTAGTGACAGACTGTGGAGCAGGTGCTGTGTGTACCCCCCTCTCCCTCCCATCTCCTACCAAAGCATTTCCTTAGTTTCACCTTGAATTTGATTTTATTTTTTATTTCCTGACACCTGCACAAAACTCAGCCAGAAGGGGCTGATTAAAAGATGCTTAATGGAACTTTAACAGAAGTTAGAAACGGTTACATGAGTGAAAAAAGTGAAATGGCAACAGCCAACAGTTTATAAACCAGGAGCATTTTACTGTTATTTGAAGCACTCGAGGCATGTGTTTAGATCACTGAAGTAGCAATTTTCCTGGTGCTGCCAGCTCCCCTCCTCGCTGTTTGCCATGCTGAGTTGCTGCAGCTTGTTTCAGACCAGATTTATCCACTCATCAAAGCAGAGACCATGTCTTGCTCTTGCAGGGATCTGCTTGGGGGCCCCTGGGTATGACTGCAGTGGTGGTAGAAGTAATGAACATAATCGTAATCATCATCATCAATAAGACCCGAGCCCTGCTTAGGATTCTGCACAGGCCTCTGCTGTGCAGGCAGCCCAAGAGGCAGGCACAGCCTGTTTGTGTAGGTCCTACAGACACCTGCTGTGCTCTGGGCTGGGTTTCTGGAGGATTTAGTGCTGCCACTCCCCGCTGTGATGGTTTGCAGGGGATTAACCTTGCCTGATCCTGGGAGATGTGAGCACCACAGTTCCTGGGAAGTGCTGGTGCTCATCATCTTACATAGCTCCGTATTTACCCCACAGAGAGAGCAGAGGAGAGCCATTCATGGTTGGGGAAGATGTTTATCTACCAGGTGAACAATTGTGCATTGGCAGGAAGTGTAGCTACTGAGGAATTAAGCTGGAAATCAAAATTACATGTCCAGACATCTGAGCAGGAGCTCTAAGAGTTTAACTGGGGTCAGAGGTGGTCCTTGGATGGAGCTAGATGTGTTTGAAGTTAGAGAGCATCTTCTCTTTATGCTGGGAGAAGATGAGTCCTGGGATGGATGAGGCATCAACCAACCATGGGTCCTGACAGTCTGCTTCTTATATATTTGGCTTCTTTCTCCATGCTCACTTGTTTTGTGTTGCCTGCCTCTCCCTCTTTTCCTCAGCAGACCCTGTCCAGCAGTGTGCACAATGGGTTTTGTTGTACACAAAAACTCTCTTAAAGAAACTAAGATCTTTTTTCTGAGAAGCTGGTAATAATTTTGTTTCATTTAAAAACACTGGGTGCCCCATCATTTAAAGTGCTCATGGTCAGATTGGACAGGGCTTTGAGCAATATGATTTGGTGAAAGATATCCCAGCCGATGGCAGGGGCTTTGGATTGTATTATTTTTCAAGGTCTTTCCAATCCAAACCTTTCTGTGGTTGCTCTTCTTCCTTTGCCTGCCAGTTACTTCTTTCTTGCTCTCCAGCTTTTAGACTTAAATTGATATTTCAGCATCTTCAACAGAGCTGGAGCCTTGGGGAAACACAGGATGCCACACAGCTGTTCCCATCTATGCTGGGCTTAGGAAGATAGAAAGGGTTTATAGTTTGCAGATGAAGCAAATTCCATCTTTGCCTTAGTTCCAGAAAATGGGGCTTTACCCTGCAGGGCAGACCAAGGAGGCATCTGATGTGGGGTGAGTTTGGTGATAGCTGATCTGCTGGCTTTGTGACTGCTACTGTGGGGCTGGTGCTGCTGGGGTGGCACCACGGGTTGTAAGGCCAGAATTGGGGTTTTCAGAAATGTGTAAAAATCTGTTGTCAATCAGAGGTACTCAGAAGAGCCTGAGTCAGGGCCACTGGATGGCTTGGGAGCAGTGAGTGACAAACTTTGCAGTGTGAGTTGCCTTTTGGTTTGGATCCTTTTGGTTTGAATCTTGTTTTGGTAGCCACAAAAGTTCTTTTCCTTTGTCTTTTCCCCTTGCCTCCAAATAAAGCTCTGCAAGTCCAGCAGAAAGAAGACTGTGCTGAAACAGGTAGAGCACAGTGGTGAGCTGGGGATGCCCAGCAGGATTGCAGGGCTGGGGTTTCTGGTCCAGCATTTGTGAGCACTGGTGCAGCTCCCTGGGGATTGAATACACCTCTTCTACCACCGTGTGCAGTCACTTGGAAGGGTGATTTCATGGTGGTAGGGAAGGAAATGAGTCTATCCTTACCTACCAGAAAGTGCCAGATGATTGAATGGCTCCCGGGGGTCTCCTGCTCCTGACAAAGATGACTCCCAAATCCCAAATCTGTCCTATTCTTGCAATGTCTGTTGCAAGAATATGAACAGAACCATGTATTTTTCTCAAGGTGCCTGGGACAGTCTGAGATACTGCAGTGCCAGCCCTGGTCAGAAAGGGATGTGCAGGCAACATCCCTCACAGGGCAGTCACTCTGTGGGGCTGCCCAGTGCTTAGGAGTGCTTCTCTGTCGCACTCTGGGGCTCTCAGGACATGCTTTACAAAATTAGCCACTTTAGATTATGCTGTTGGTTACTTCTGAATTCAGTATTTATTAGTGCTGATGTCTTTCCTTGTAATTGCCATCCTTGGTAAATGTAGTATCTGCAGTAACACTTAATATGGATTTAAGAATGGGAACTAAACAAAGGGATGAGACTCAAAGCAATCTCCTCCTTTCTCCTTCCTTTCCTTGGGCACCTTTCAGATATGGTAACCAAGAGGTCTCATGTGAAGGCCTTTGAGGGCTTACCTACTTTTTTTAAAGACCATCTCCTTCCATTTACCTTGGTTGGAGGATTGGGCAAGTGACTCATGAGACTAGACAAGTCATCAGGACCAGCTCCAGGGCAAGGCTGTGTCGTGAGCACCAGTGTGTGTTCTTGAACCCAGATGATCCATGTTTCCCAGAGTTTGACTCTCGATGCCCTTCTCTTCTTCTTGGGTGTGAAGGCTTTTGAGTACAAGTTGTGTTCTGCTATGTCTGTAGGCGACTGGGAGCATGAACTATGGGCTGTTTGTTGTTTTGCTGTTGTGTTTTTTTGTTTTTTATTCCAGGCAGATATACCTAGTGGGTTTTGTTTACAGCAGCTGCTATCAGTAGCTCTGTCTTAATTTTTGAAGCTTGGGTATGGATTTATTGGACTAGACACCCTGTGTTATAGCTGTGCTATAGCTCTTCAGTCTTTGGCAGTTCATAGAAGCCAACAAGGTCCAGAGTCTATTCATTATTTGTATTGAGAGCCCTGAAAGAATAAATTCAGGCTGACCTGAAAGATTCTGTGGGGGTTTTTTTGTTGTTGGGTTTTTTTTTCCCCCTCTGGTTGTCGGTGCTGGTTCTGTTCCATAGCAGGAGGAATTCTCACTAGTGGAAGGGCTGAGAGGCAGAGGGGTGTTGTACCTGCTCTTTGGGGTATCTCAGGAGCTTCTGCAGTGCTGTGTTGGTTGTTGGAGGAAGGCTGGGGTGCAGGCACAGTGAGCTGTCTCATGCATGCTCCTGTGGTGGTTTTGTGTGTGCATTGTTCAACACTAACATGAGATAATGCAATTATCCAGAATTGGCCAGCCAGCAGGAGCTGGCTGTCTTGCACATGTTGGAGTTATGCCTGTGGACCATTGGTGCTGCCCATATGAGGCATGGGAGCACGTTTTTACTCTGAACTGAGTCCTGGGACTACTAGAGTATTTCCAGTGGGATTTGCTGGTCCCTCTCTTGCTCCTCATCTCTGCCACTAACTGAAAAAAAAATCATTGATGCTTCATAAGGGAGGCAGTGTCTCAGTGGTGGAACAAAAATATAGGTTGAGAAATGCTCTAATGCTCTTCTGATCCCATCAATTGCAACTGATGCTGTGGTCCCATCTCTCACAGGACTGAGCTCCTGGAGTTGAAAAATGTGTTGAAATAAAGAGATGACCTTACTGTTGCAAATCATCCTGATTGGGCTTGATCACAGCCCCCATATTAGTGCTTGTTTCTTAGAAAAAGCTTCTTAAAAGTGCGTATTATAAACTTCTAAAGTCTTACTTAATCCTTCCCTCGTTTTTCTATGTGTTTCTTGCACTGAATGAGATGCAGGAGATGAAACAATACTTTATTCATTAGTGTCAGAACTGCATCATCCACAGGCTCTTACAAAATGCAGCTGGTGAAAATGATCTTGAAGCTCCAGGCCTCTTTGTGGTGGGCTTGGTACCTTCACACAAGAGCATTTAAAGCACAAAGCCCCTGAATACTGCAGAACAAGTGGGAAGGCAGTTTGGGGCAGCCTGTTGGAAGTGGCTGTTGATTTCTCTCAAGGACATCCTCTCTCCTGTTGGTTAAGAACTGAGTGAAACCAGTTGGAAATGAGTGGTGGGTCTGATTTGTATGAAACTGGATTTAAACTGCCCCAAGCAAGCTGGGCCATGTTGGAGAGGCATGAGACCAAGCTGGTGTCTTTGTGTCTGGGCAGTGTCACTGCTCTCAATAATTTCTGAGTTACAGGGATTTTTGCCCAGCACAGTGACCAGTGTCAGGACCTGTGATTCTCCCTAGTGTGAATAAACTGGCTCTGTCTGGGGCCTTCTATTTTGTTAGCAGTATTCCCAAAAGTTGTTTTGTTGGATAACCATGTCTGCATCTGGTTTTTTTTTGTTTGTTTTGTTTGTTTTTTGGGTGGTTTTTTGTTTGTTTGGTTTTTTCCCAGAGGCAAATCCATAGAGCTGTGTCTTGGCTTTGCTCTCAGGATGAGCATTTTCTTTTTTGAAATACTATCTCAGGAAAAAGCCCTGGTAAAAATGCAGCATAAAACAAGTGCATAAAAACTGTTACTGAACCAGTATACTTATCTGTAGTTCACAAAATGTCAAGTCAAGCCACCAGGTTTTATTAAGTATTCTGACAGTGTTTTGTTAGAATTACAAATATTAAATTTTCACAGGCTCTGGAACATATTGCCTCTTATTTGGGAACTACTTGAAGTAGTGCCTAGCCTTGGGTTTCATTCTGGTGAGTGAGCTTATATTTTCTCAATTATTTGGTTTCATAAAGCAAACATTGCACTTCTCAGCAGGTAGATTCTTAATTTTTTTCTGCTCTGACAATTTTTTCTCATTTTCTTTTCTCCTGTCTGTCGGTTCTTCCAAGATACTATATTTAATTTTTCCACTTCATTATTTCAAACATCAAATAGTGATTCATCTTAGCAGTGGCCTGTTCTGTGAACCACAATAGTTTGGGTGGAATAAAGAAAAGGGGCAAAAAGGGAAGGGAAAAAGAGAAAGAGAAGACATTTCTGACAGACTGAAATGGAAGGGAACTATCATTTAATAACTTGAATTGCAAACATCTGTCATTGACCATATCAAACCTTCTGTTAAAAAGATAGTGTTTGTCCTGTATGTAGTTTTACAGGGCTGTGGTGCCCAGTCAAAGCAAGAGGGCAATGCTAATGCAGAAATAGCTTGAATTCAAGCAGGCAGCACTTGTCCCTTTTATTTTAATCTGAAATGTTAACATCCTCCAGATGCTAGTCTGTTCAATAATAGCGATTGTTATACGACAGTTAACAGTCGAGTAATATTTTTTTTTCCCTTCTTCAGACAATGTTGCTCTTCTACTCACTGAAAACTATTATAGTAAAGGATTATATGTATGCTTTTCCTTTTCTCTCCCTAAAGCTTTTTTATTTTGCCAGGCTTAGTCCTCCTAAATCAGAGCAACCAGTAAATGTCTATTGGATTATATTACAGGTTGGTGTAATAAAAGGTTGGAGGAATGAATGAGCAACTCTTTAAGCCACAGAAGCTGTGCTTGTGGCCGAAGAGCAGGCAATTCTAGCAGTGAATCCTACACAATTACAATTTGGACTAAATATACAAGGGCTGAAATGTTTGTTCCTAAGCAAAGCGTGTTTAGGTGGACTTGGCACAGGAATTGAGAGTCTGTGAGCAGGACTGACAATCCTGTGGCTCTGCTTGGCCTGGGGAGGGCAATTTCGCAGGAGGTGAGCAGGGATCTACTCTAGCTCCTAATAAGCAGTGACTTAGTTTCCCCCTATCTGAAAATCCCCCTTGTTTCTTCTTCTTTAGTCAGCACTCACACTGCAAAGTCACAGCCAGGGAACAAAGTGCAGGCGTGCTCTGGGGACTTGATTGGGGATTTACCCAAACTATTTGAGGACCTGAAGTGCAAAAGACTCACATGTCCCTTCCAATTCTTAATTCCTGTGATGACAGTGACTAAGGAAGGGTTTTGGTTTCATCTAGACATGACCCAAATCGTAAAGCCAAGCCTCGTGTTAAGGGCTGGTGGGTAGAAATTGCACTGTCATGACAGCTGGAATTTGTTGTGCCAAGCATTGAATTTATGGGAAATGATGTGGAGATGAGGAAGGAACCTGTGCTCTGGGTCATCCCTGTGACAGGGCCCACTTGAGAAGTTTTGTCAACTGGTGTTTTTGAATATGCTGCACTACCTCTGGTGTGAGGGTCTGCCCAGGGGTCCTGCCACAGGAGTTGTCCTGAGTGAGCTGGTGGGAGGAGAGGAGACCCTCAGGAGTATGAAAATGGTACCAATGGTACAGTGTGGATAAACACAATATTTCAAAAATAGGTTTAATAAAAGAAAGTATAGAAGTTTGAAATTTATGTTATAAAAAGTGAATGTGATGAGGGTTGAATTCTTACTAAGTGGAGACTAATAGTCTCTGAGGTTGATGGCCCCATTCTTAGAAAACCAATTCTTTTTTAGTAACATCAACAGAATCAACTTTCCTCAACTTTTTGCCCCGTGTACCACTCAGTACAAGTTCCCAATTTGTGCTCTAAATTTCCCATCTTCTCCAATGGTTCCATCTCTGATTCTTTTTTGCAGGGGACACAGTGCCAGGCTGTGGTTGTTTCTGCATGAGCTGGGAGCCACTTAGGCTTCCTTGGGGCTGCTGGACACCTATAGCTGGACCTATGTCCAGCTGCTTTCTTATCCAGAGGAATCCATCTCAGCTCTTTGCAGGACCAGCTCACCTTTGAGCCCCTCAAGTGTCACGATCAGCTTTACAACGTGCTGGCAGACCCTCCAAGGGAATGTTCTGACCCAAACTGTGCTGTGTATTTGCAAAGTTTATTTTTCAGGAGGGTGAAAAGGAGTAATCATTGTTCCTAGGCCACTTCTTGGGAAGGGTAAGAAAAGGAAGGTTGCTCAGTGAGGATCCATTAACACTGTTATGGCTGTCAGACAGTGAAGCACAGGAGGTAAAAGTCCATTCTTCTCCCTTCCCAGTCCTGTGATTTAAAATGTTTGAACGTGCACTTCAGAAGCTGGGGAAGTAAAAGCCCCCAGTTGTGCCTGGAGACTCTCCAAAGGCCATGGCGAGCGGAGGGGCTGCGGAGTGTTAATACAGTCCATCATTTGGTAACGAGCCCGATGTTCTTGTACGAGCCGTGTCAGGCTGTTGTCTGCACGCTGTCTTTGCTGATCACAGTAATCGGGTCATAAGAGAGGGAGAAGTAATAGCGTGTCTCTTAGCAACCAGCCCCAGGAGAAAGAGAAAATTACTCAAACAGACTATCCAGCCAGGGAAGTAGAAAGATGAAATTTTCTGAAAGTCTGTTGGAAAGTGCTCAGGGACATAATTCTTTTATGTGTGAGCTCCTTACAGGCTGGATCCAATGGTATCAGATGCCTTTTTTTTTCCTTGTTGTCTTTCTGGTAAACTTTTATTTTTAATTGGCCTCAGGAAAAAAAAGCTAGGGGGGGAGAACCCTGTGAAACAGACACATTTTGAAAACATAAGGGACAGATTTTTGTATTTTTGACAATGCCAAGGAGAAGGGAGGGAGGGGAGGTCAGTGTGTCTCAGCAGGAGATGAGGGGAGCCTCTTATCTCTGCACGAGTGCTTTGAATGCTTCCCATGTCAGCGCGAGCCAAAGCATGTTGCTGTATCTGCCAACGCTGCAGTGGCATGTGCAAAACAAACTTGCTGGGTCTCCATTGCATTGCACAGGGTGTCATGTCTCATGAGTGTCACAGACTGTGAGCTGTGATGATTGACAGCTTGGCAGAGAGCTGGACCTGACCTGCCCTCCTGTGCCAGGGGAGCCTGGCTGAGAGGCCAAGCAGAGCAGGTACTGCTTGAGTTCCTGCCAGCAGCCTTTTTTGCATTATCCTGGTGATTTGTCCTCATCTAAGCTACTGGTTTGTGTAAGATATGTAGGGAAAAATCTCTGAGGTCTTCTCAAAGACCGTTTGGCCAATGTTGGCCCCAGGTCTCAGAGGAAGGGCAGTGGTAGGAGCAGTCTGGAAATCAGTAATAAATTGATGCATTTGCAGCTTGTGTATGGGATGGGGACAAGTTTGTGTGCTTGTATCTTATACTTTAAAAGATTGCTTTTTCGTTCCAAAAGTTGTACTTTTGTGGTCAGCTAGTCTGCATCCTCTCAATGGGGTATGCTGGCTGCTTAGGGAAGAGCACCAAGCCTGGCATGGTCTGGCCACCCTTGCTAAGCAAGAGCATAAATCTGTGTGTGTTTAAAGGAGAGAGAGGGAAATACTCTAAAAGAGTATTGAGTGCCCAGATTTGTGGTTGCATCCTTAAAACTATTGCAGAGACAAAATCTTTCTGAAAGCTTGGCTTAGTCCCTGGCTTTGAGGAGATATAAGGGCACTGCTGAATGTGTGGAGAGAAACAGGCACTGACCCAGCTACTAGTCTGTGCCCTTCTGCTTTTGTGTGCTCTGTGATACTAGGGCATGTCTAGTTTGTGCAGGGGGACCAGCTCACTTCTGCAGGTGATAGTTTGACTATGAAGTAACAGATCAGCTTGCAGATTCATGTAGTTTACTGAAGGGTACAGCCATTCCCCCAAACTGGGATCTTGGACAGTCTGATCTGGACTGCTGTGGTTGAGTTGTTGTTGGTACCTAGGTTCATTCAAGTCTTGCTGAAGTTTTTGGAGGCAAGGCTGACTTCAATGTCATATGCTGGAATTAATCTGTAGGAGAGAGGAGAAAAACCCCAACCTTGCAGCTGTACAGAATGAGAATCTTAGAAGCAATATCTACTACTGTCAAAGAAAAGTGTGATAAGAAACACTATTATTTGTGACTTCTTCCAAGAAGATCATAGAGGCTGCTGCTTTGTTGTCTTGTCATAAAGAAGAAAGAGTTTTTTCCTTAAAAGTTTAGTAACTGAAGACTTTCCTTGCTATTTTTGTGAGTACCAGTAAGTGATGTTTCCTGAAAATTTTCCCCTAACTCTATAAATACCACCCTAGGGCTTACAGAAGTGACTCAGTTTGGGAAGCCAACACCATGCACTTCCTCAGCACAGCTTGGCAGCCCCCCAGCCAGAGCACACAACTTCTGCAAAACTGCTAATTGGTTGTTAATCTGCAGTACAATTGGGCTTCTTCTTGAAAACTGAATTCCTGTTGCTCATTTTGACCTTCCTGTCATGTTAGAGATGATGGCACAGGGGGCAGAAGAGGCTGAAGCACAGTTTGAGTCTGGAAAGTTGTAATTGGTATTTTCAGGTGCCTCCTTTCCTCTGGATAACAAGCTCATCGAATGACCCCAACTGACAGATAGATGAAATGCTTCTAATTGCCATATCTCACTGTCCTGGGACCAAGATTATCTCACAGACCTTGCTTTTGTAATTGGGTCCTTTCTTCCTTCCCGTTACACTTTTGACATCACTTTTGTACCAACTGGGCACAAATAGAGCCATTTGTAATTCTTTTTGTAGTGCCCAAGGAGAAATAGAACCTGGCTTAGTGAATTAATTCTGCAGGCATAGGGGGAAAATTACACTGGGAGCTCAGGTCTGACACTGCTGTCTTACGTAAAAATCAATTTATAAAGACAAGAGGAATGCATAAGGGAAGTGTGAGCTGGGTAACATCACAGCTAGTCTCCATCTCCACTGGTATCAGCATGGATAGGATACCATGCAGTTGTACCAGGTAATGCAAGAAGCGTTGCAGTATCTTCCTCATCTTCTGCTTAGTCCATTCAATGCCTTAGATTTGAATTAAATTCACAATTGATCTCTTCTTGTTAACCCATCCCTGCACACGGTAGTCTTGCAGAGTCTGACACTGTAACCCTTTTCTACAGCCAAAAAATCAGTTGAGTTTGTAACAGGAGAATACTTGCCCAGTTTCTCTTGGTGCGTCAGGCGCTCAGCCCGTGTGTGTAAAAATGGGACATAGGCCCTCAAGAGGGAGAGATGACCTTGTGGCAGCAGGAGGGGGTTGGGCTGGTGGATCCCTGCCTGCCAGATCTCTAGGTTTTGTTCAATTGCTTACATCCCCTATTAGGGTCAAGAGTTTTTCAAACTTAGCTTCAGGAATGATTGGTTTGGCTGAACCTGAAAACTCGTGATATTTAACACATTTCTCGATGCCAGTAAATCCTACTTATTGGATAGACAGAGAATATTTCAAATTTAGCAGCTAATCCAACACAAGGGATGTGATGCGTGACCACAGCTGAGCTATTTCCTGCAAACTGAGTTGGACTTTTTAAAACGAGAAATCTCCCAATCACCATGATTCCATTCTGGGTATATGGTCTTTTCCTGAGGTATCATGGAGACAAGCTAATGGAGGGTCCATTTGCCTTTTTATGCTTTTTCATGTGGGAAGGCCATTATAGTATTCCTGTTTCTGGTGCACATTTAGCACTGCCTCTTTGCATCCAAAAGTGCTCTGGCTAATGATCCCTTTTGCCTCAGCGAGAATGTGTTTTGTAACTACAGTAGGGAAACAAATAAAAAAGAAATAAAGTAGCAGGGTGACTATTTTGGGAGATGAGCTTTCACTTGGTATGTTGATTTTCCGAGGAGATATGGCACATCCAGTACCTCGTGTAAGTTGAACATCCAGCATGGCATGGGACTGTGGAGCGGGAATATTCCATTTTAAGACTGTTGGGCAAGACATGGGCTCATGTTTGATGAATGTTGCCAACTATTTGAAGTGCTGTGAATTCGACCTGTGAAACTGGAGGCGGAGGTGACACAAGTAGGAGAAATGTCAGGGCCTAAAGGTCACTTTTCATCGGAGCAAAGTGCAGTTGTCACCACAAATGTGGGGCTGCAGGAAGGGCATTGTGAGGCTCCCTGTCTATTTGATCTACTGCTACTTGACCAAATATGCTTAGTTTACACCAAGTCCATAGGCTTTGAGGTTTTTTTTTTTCTGAAAAACCTGTCTAGTAAATGTGGTTCTGATCTTAGGAATGAAACTCCCCTTTTTTGGCTTTTTTTTTTCTCCCTGTGGTCCAAGAGCTGTGAAGAAGTTTCTGGGCATTTGGACAGTGACTGAGATGAAACTGAAATCAGCTTTCTCTTGGCTCCATCATGCCCAGAGTAATGAAAGCTCTTTATGAGAGGAGCTGGAAGACTCATAAGGCATGAGAAGGAACAGGAAAATGCATCTTATTTCTCTAAGCATTTAATTGCAAAATCTTTTCACTACTTATTAAAATGATTAGTCAAGACTATTGGAAGGCAGTGAATGTCTATTTGTGGGAACTAGGGAAGGTTTGATCGTGTCAGATTTCTTACCTCCTTGTTTTCCTTCTCTATTGCAAACAGTAAATGATTAAAATGAGGGCGTGTTTTGAAAAGAAGATTTCTAAAGAGAGCTTGAAGGATTCTGTCCTTGTTTATTAATTGTTTTGTATGGAATAATCACCATTTGCAAATGGCCAAGAAACAACAAAGCATTTATTTGCTGCTCCCAATGCTTTAGCGTGCTGTTTGGGAATGGAATCTTGGTTTTGTGTAGTTGTCCCTCATTCAGTGGTGCTGCAGGGCACATTTCCCTCTGACACTTGCACAGCCCAGTTGCTGCTTGGCTGGGTCAGTGATGACTCCTCTGAGAGCACTTGTGTAGAGGAAGACCTGAAGCCAGATACTTCTTGTCAGGGGTGGCCCACTAGAGCTGAGATAAGGCACAGCCTGCAAGGAAATAAAGCACTTTTAGCTTTAGCACCAGTAGTTCCAGTTTTTATTGGGAATGATCTGCACCAGGACGCAAATGTGTTTACTGTGAAAATGTCAGTTTTATATCATCGTATTGATGTACTTTTTAAATATTTGTTGGAAAACAGGAGAATGGGGTTTTCTGTCTTTCAGTAAATATTTTCCTGTTAAGGTTTGTAAGCTGTGTCCCGGGGGCTTATTCACATTCTGTACTTCAGCTGTGGGCTGATCTTCATGGGCATGGGGCTTGTTTCACGGTTGGCCGGCATGTGGAGATGAAGGACTGCTGGAGTCTCAGTGGGAGCTGTGTGTTTCTAGCTCTCATGAGTTAGCAAGTGGACTAAAGCTGGAAGCACTGCATTATCTTCATGTCACCCTACTGACTCCAGTGAATGTCACTGATTACAATTTTGTCTCTTCCTAGTCACCCTGTGTGTGCTAGTAATGTAAAGGAGGCATCTTAAGCCCAAAGGGGGTCCTTACTGAACGGCTCAGATCCTAGGATGAGGAGCATGGTTCTATCAGTGCAGGTGGGCTGGTGGATTTGTATGGGGCAGCTGCACAAAGCCTTCCCTGGGGGCTTGGGGTGTTGCTTTGAACACAGTGGAGAAAGCTGATCCATTTCTCATCACCTTGATATGTTCTTCATTGACATTGGTACCTGATGAATGAAGCATGCCTTTCAGACTCCATTGACACGTCATCTGTTGCCTGTTGTCTCATAAATCTCCCTGTGAAGCTCTAAGTAAACACCCCTGGGTGGAATCAGCAGGTCATTTTTGTGGCATTTCTTGTCAACTAAACAATAATTCATTAAAAATTTAATGACTTTTTTGCTCTGGAGAGAAAAAAAGAGAACTGGCGCCTGCCTTTCAAGTTTCTGTCTTGTATTGTTTGGCGATTTTTGTTTTATTTTGGAGATATTTTTGCATTTTATTTTGAAGGAAATCAAGTTGATAAACTAAAAGAAAGCCATCTTATTACAAAAAGCTTGAGTGCTTCTGAGAACATTTAAAACAAGGATGACTAGAAATGACCTTTCCATCCTGAAGCGAACTTTGAGTGTATTCTCCCTTTGGCATTTCTAATGATAGACTTTCCATCTGGTCTTTGCTTAAAAGCTAAGATGCAGCTTGGGTTTTTTCCACATAAAAACTGTGCATACTCTAAAATTAATCCTCTTGATCATTTCACTTCAGGGAGAGGAGTGTAGAAACACTGGGAATATTTGCTTATTTTTAGCAACTCCAGTCCTCTTGAGAGCAGATTCCTTTTGTCCCAAATAAAGTGGATTCTGATTTGAGGGAACCCTGGATTTCCCTCTGCTTAAATCTGGGGAGATTATACCCTCTAGAGGAGATTTTTTAATGAAAATTGAAGAGATGTCAGTGGCTCTGGTGGGATCTGAATCTGTGGGGAGGGATTTGTGGTTACTTTAGCTACCCTGGGCAATACTGTCATTTCTAACACTGAGAATTCCCTGCTCCCGGTTTCCTGTAGTGATTCCCTAAAGCTGAATGTACAAGAGGTAAATCCTAGCAAAATGAATGCTTCAGGGAAGAATTGGGGATCTCCTGAGAGCTACCACTGCAACCATTTAGCCTCATTTCAGCAGAATCTTTGGGGAAAGTATGTAAACCCATCCTTCTGCTTAGTAAAGCATTCCAGCAAATGCCTAATTTGATACATGCTTTGTGAAGGCCCATGGGACATAACATTTAAGAATGCACTTGAACTTACGAGTGTAACTGAGCTCCTGCTGCATGCAAGCATGTGTGCAGGAGGGGAATGTTTCTCTGGATCACATGTAGGAACATCAGACAGCAGATTTTAATTTTTTTTTAAATTTTTCTTCCCTATAGTGCTGACTGCCACTGAATGTGTTTCCTATCTCTTTTTTTTTTTTTTCCTTTTGTTTGGTTGAGGTTTTTTTCTGTTGTTGTTTTGTTTTTGTTGGTTGGTTGGTTTTTTTTCCTTTTTGTCCTATTCAATGAAATGCTACAAAAATACGTGTAGGTGGGAGATTACTGGTGAGCCATCCATTCCTCAAACGTTTTTCTGGTGGGAGCAGCCAAAAGTAAGTCTGTTAGCAAAGTCACATTTCTATCAGCACTTCATATGTGGCATGCATAGAAAACAGATTTTCTGAGCATCTGAAGAAAGAAGGCTGCAGAACAGCAGATGTACTTTGGGGCTTTTGGCAGGTAGATACTCTGCTGAGGGTATTGGCATTTTTGCTGCAGGTTCTTCTGGTGACCAACTTTATTAAAACAATGGGAGGGAGAAAGGATGTTACAGATAATGGAGGAGAACAATTCTGGCACACGTAGCTTCCTCTTCATAAAGCTGTTTTTCCCTTGAGGCAATATATCTTGTGTCTTATGGGAAGGAAATCTTACAATATAAAAGGAAGACTGAACTGCTTACCAGTGAATTTAGAAGCGTAGCAGTTGGGTTCCTTTCATGAAGAGATATGAGGCCTGTTCCAGTATATTAGGGAAGCTTTTTTAAGATGCCTCTACAAAAATAGGAGGACTCTGGGAATCACGTCTTTAAAATATTTGTGGGTGGCTTATGTTAATATTCCCGGAACCTTAGGGGATGTGTGCTCAGCATAACGAAGGTGTTCAGAGAGCAAAAGCTGCAGCAGTTGGGTATCTTTAGCCTGGGCTGCTGGGCAGGACAGGGCAGGGGAAGATGGCTTTGTGTTCCTGGGGATGCCTCTGACGTGGGCTGGAGTGATCCGAGGGCTGTCCTCGCTTCGCTCTCCTGCAACATCTCCTGAGGGGCTGTTCTGCCTCCAAGAATAGCTGGCACATGGCAGTGCTCTAATTAGGCTTGTTTTCCTGCTGCACCTTCTGCACTGGGAATGATGTGCCTGCTGCCAGCTCTGCTGCCCAGAGGATGCCCCTCTCCAGGCGTTGCTGCTGAGTTACAGCTCCTTGTAGTGCATCACAGCAAAAAGCTGGGTCTGCCCAAAGGTTTGCAACTTTCTAGCCTCACCCCAGTGCTCTCCTGTCTTCCCATTCTCCACGGTTCAGATTAAGTCATGGAGAGAGAGAGAGGGGAAGAAAGCAGAGTTGATTTTCTGTGAGTAGCCCAGAAGGTGAAGTGCAGGTAACTTCAGTAGGCATAGCCAAGTTGAGAGTATTTTATACAGACCTTAGCAAACTGAAAACAGTAAACAAAAAGGGGAAAAAAAAGTGTCTAGAATCCTTCCAAAGAATTTCTGCAGAGTACATAATTGAAGAGGATTTTTTTGATAAAGGCTAAATTGTGTATGGGCATGAAAAATTCATCAGGGAATTTAAACCATTTCCAAACCACATAAAACATTAAACATTTCAAGCTCAAGAGTAGCTTGAATATGGCATGCATCATCCCAAGCTTTAAGCAGTCATCTGATTTTTCTCTTGCAAATGTTAAATATATAGTAAATGAGAGCCAAAGCAGGTTTTATTTGCTTTCTCATGATGACTGTGGAGTCTTGAAAGGTTTTGCTGGCTGACCTGACACACACCTTTGTTTACCTCCCTTGGCTAGATGAGTTTAGCTGCAACATTTTGAAGAATGAGAGGAGCAGGTATAAATGCTGCAGTCACAGTGTCCCATTCTGTGCTCGTGATCAGTTCTGGCCTTAGTCTTTTGTATGAGCGTGTCTCAAACTAGCCTTTTAAATCCAACAGAATTAAGGATTTTAATCAATCAAGATGCTAATCACCGTGATGGGATATGTGTTGCCTGATAAGGGTATGGAGTAAATCTCATAGTCTTATGAAAGCAGAGAGTCCTATTCTTTAAAAGATCATCATCACCCGCATTTAGGTTTTATCCAGATGTGTTACTGGATTTTAAAGCTAGGTCATGCCTGTATTTTTAAATCTAAAATTTGTCCTTTGTGTAGAAATATAAATAGTGGCCAATTTCAGAACATTCTCAGATGCATTCTCAATTGCTTCTTTTTTCCTTGACAGCCCAGGTGCCTGAAAGTACCATGTTTTCTCTTTAAATAAAATTGTTCCTCACTTGAGTGTCTTTCATCAGGGAAATCTGACTGTCATTGTGTAAATCCTCTAGGAATGAGCTTTGCTTTTGCATAAAGCAGTCACCTTGGATGACTGTGTGCAGCAAGTCATGCATTACAAAATTGCAGTGTGAGTTTTCAGAACCTGCTTCTCTTGGGTTTCGTGTAAACACCAAAGGAGAGTGTTTCTGCTCTTCTCTAGGAGAACACTCAGGCCATGACTCAAGTTTGTCTCGCTATGCTGAAGATGGTCATAGAATCATATCACAGAATTGTCAGATGATTTGGGTTGGGAAGGACCTTAAAAATCATCTAATTCCTCCTTCTCTGCCATAGGAAGGGACACCTTCCACTATCCCAGGTTGCTCAAAGCCCCATCCAACCTGGCCTGGAACACTTCCAGGGACGGGGAGTCTACAGCCTCTCTGGGCAAGTTGTGCCAGTGCCTCAATACCCTCACAGAAAAGAATTTCTTCTGTGTATTGAATGCAAACATACTCTCAGTTTGAAGCCATTTCCCCTTGTCCTACCACTACATGCCCTTGTGAAAAGTCTCTCCCCAGCCTTCCTCTAGGCCCTCTTTAGGGATTCTGAGGTGTTCTTAGCTCTCCCTGGAGCTTTCTCTTCTCCAGGCTGAACAATTAAACCTGTCTTCATAGGAAGACACGCCAGCCCTCTGACCATCCTCCAAGAAAACTGTGCACCTTTAAATATCTCTGTGTGCACCCCTTGCCAGGCAGTGAATGTGCTTTCCCCTTGTTACACTCTGAAAACACTGCTGCCAAGCAGCACCACGCCCTTCCCATTGCTTCACTTGGGACTGGAAAAAGGCAAAAGAGTAATTGCAGTCCACAGTTCCAGGGCACAACTTAGGTCATGGGGGAGACACTTCTGTCTTTGCTGTGATCCATGAAGAAGATTGAGATGTTGGCTAGAAAATTCTCAGAGCTGGTAAGCAACTCTGAGTGATGTAGGGTTCATGGTTCATTGTAAAGCCTCAGCACACCAGGAAGTCCTGTGCATTTAAATGATTTCCAAGCAATGAACCTGCCTGGTGTCTCTGGCTGTTTGCAGTTACTGACAATGTCAACTTGGAAGTCATTCTTCCTGCATCATCTTCTGTCTGATGGAGGAAAAGGCCTACTCTCTCCAGCTCAGTGATAAAGGAGTTCTTGTTAGGTGGTGAGATGGATCATCTCTTCTGCTGTGCTGCTAAGCACTCTCTCCTTGCCCTCCAGTGCTCCAGGCTTGTGGAAGCACAAGGAGATGTGTATGTGACAGTGGATAACCACTGTCCATCACCACAGGCATCAGCAGCCCTCCAAATGTGACAGAGGCTTTTGTCATCAGAGAAGATTTATCCTCTTCTCTTCCTCCCTGAGCACACACTCAAACAGTATATCCATTTTAATTGTTTTCTGAGAGGTTATTAATATTGGAGTGGGGATTTAGAATGAAGATCAATCATTAATCTGAAAAGGATAGATTTGCACTCTCCTGTAGCAAAGCTGGAAAAGAAGTTAGAACAAAAGAAGATCAAGAGAGGTTCCCCACCTAGCCTAATTTATTTTTTGTTTAGCTAAAATTGTCCAAGTAGCAGTTCTGAGGGAAAACCAAACCTCAGACTGAAGATTTCCAAAGTCCAACCTAGAAACTGTAGCAATATGTTACTACAATTTGTTACCATTTTTTTTCCACAGCATTTTATTTTAAGAATAAAATCTCTGGCTTTTCAAACAAAACCACAGTCTTAGCAGAGGATTTTAATTTTCTTCCGCATTATTCCTTTTAACAATATCCACAAATATTTCAGTAATTTGTTTTCTGTCGGTTAAACAGAAAAGTTTTAATTCAGCCTGGGAGCGATCTTGCCCGTGTTTCTGCACGGCAAATAGTTGACCCTGCTTTAGGTGTGGTGTGTTTCATGGCAAGAGCACCCTCTCAGTTTTTCTGGGCTAATGCCAGACCCTGATACTTTTTCTCTGGAAGGGAGGCACCACATGCTGAGCAGAGTTACAGTAAAAGTGCTGGTTTGATTGACTGCTCTCTCAGAATGGTCAGAAGGTTAAAATGTGTGCTTGGGTAACCTCTATGTCAGGGCCATTCCTGCTGGCAGTGCAAGATGGGAGCCTCATTCCCCCCAAAACCAGCACAAGGTTCATGCTCCCACTGTTTGTCCCTGCTTGTATTCCGGGGATAGGCACTCTGCCTGGGTCACTCTAGGGAGTGAATTTTATTATCTGTGTCCTGATGGGGAATATGATTCTCATCCTTGGGAAGTCCTTTTTGTCCCTCTGTTATTTACCTCTTCCTTGCCCATTTTAAGGTGCTCCTGGTGGGAAATGCTTTCTCTCCTCTTGTTTTCCCCACAACAGTGCTCCGGAGTGGGGAAAAGACAGAAGAATGGGGTGGTTCTTGGTCAGAGATTTTGTGGAATACTGAAAAATACATGTAGTTACTTGTCTAAAAGGTCAGTTTAGCATGTTTTTTCCTAACCAGTTACTTTGTTGAATTATGCAAAAGTGTAAATTTAAAAGCATTTCTGCTCAGTGTGGCAATAAATGCAAGTATAAGTGTATATAGTAACTTTAGTGTGTGGGAAAATGGTCTTTGGTACAGAAAGCTTGTGAATCGGTGTTTTAGGGTACAATTCATCTCAAAGAAGAGAAAGTCTGCATCACTTGTTTTCTCCTCTACTTTCTCTATCAAGAAGTACAGTAGAGAGGATACAGAGCACCTCCAGGTTGCACCTCCTACCCAGGGAAAGAGGCAGCCCTCCTTCTTTTTAATTTTCTTTTGATTTTAATCCCAATTTTGTTCCATGTTCTAGCCAGATCATGTCAGACATTTCTTGTAGCTACCAGGAAAAGGAACCAAACCACCATCACTCCATATAAATATATATTTCTATACATTTATATGTGGAGCTAGAATCATAGAATTGTTTCGGTTGGAAAAGATCTTCAAGGTCATAAAGTCCAGCCATTAACCTAACACTGCCAAATCCATCACTGAAATTCAGATATGGAGCACTTCTCTTTATTTTGAAAAAAGATATGATAGATGTGAATTCTCTGTATCTAACATTTAATTTTATCTTAAATTATCTTCAGCGATTAAGGATGTAATTTACTATTCAAGTGTTACATCATTGAATTACAACGCAATTAATTTTATAGCAGAAAGAAAATCTAGATGCTTTTCTGCTCCCCAGTAGCACTGACTAACTCCAGTGGAAGGAAGAAACTAGTGCTGTTTGTATTGGTGTAAACAGTGAACTGAGATACATTTGATGAAGACCCCTTTTGCTTTCATCTTCCAAGTCTGGATGTTTGCAAGTGTGACATAGGGAGGGGTGGCAAAGAGGATGGGAGGACCCAGAAGATGAGTGACCCAGTTTGAAAACTAGTCCATGGGGATTTGTTTGAACAGCTCGTCTGAGCACTGCACTTGCCTTTCCTGCTTGGTGGTTTTGCTTCAGTCTCTCAAACCAGGAGCTGAAGACTCAGTGAAGAGCACACCTTGAAGGGAGGTTGACCCTCTCCTCTAGGAATGGTCTGCTTATGGCAGTGGGTTTTGTTGTCCCTCTCCTTTGCACACTGGGCAAAGAGAGTGGATCCAGTCCTTCCAGATGTTCTGCAGCACAGGCCACTGCTGACTCTGAGGCTCAAGCCAAGGCTGCAGCACATGGATTTCCTCTGACTGCTCAGATTGCGACTCGCCCCCAAAATGGGAAAACAATACAAAACCAGGCACAGGCAAAGATAAATCCATCACTGCTTAAAACTGTTGGCAGCTTCCAAAACTTGAGGAAGTGAAGAGCTCTGAGAGATGGGTTTTTTGTGATCTGTGCAGTGTTTTATATTTCATCACTAGGGACAGAGAGGGTTTGGTTGAAGATAAGATAGGTTGTGTCTTAAGGACATGGTCCCCATCTTCCCTGTCTGCTGCCTCAGGGGAGAAGGCTGACCAAATAAACAGACTCACTTTCACTGTGCTTTGCAACAGCAGCCAGGGAAAATGAGGTCTTAATCCAGTGGCGTAGCTCATTTATTTCAACTCCTTCACAACAGCCCTCTTTAGTAAATTAATGCATATGTCAACTCTTGTCAGAAGCTCTTAGCAATGAACAAATGAGTTCAACACCATAATCTAATAAACAAATAGATAACCTGTTCCAGTTTGTTCTGAGTGAGGCGATGTTTTCCTTGTTGAGTTGTTTCATGGACCCTTCACTCTCAGAGGAGAAGGATGGTATGTGGGAATGCAGCCCATTTCCTCTCCAGGACAGGGTTTTTTCTTCTGACTTAGATGCCCTGATTTTTACTTGTTTACATGGAAATCTCTCCCTCTTAGCAGGCTGTTTTCTGTCATTTAAAAAAAAAAAAATCATTCATAACTACTCTTGTCCCCATTATTGGATCTGAGCAGCTGCAGCTGAAAGTGAGATCTCACTGTACTAATTGCTGCACAAGTAAGATGAACTTCATGCTCATTTCTACAAATAAACACTGCAGAGAAGGCAAAGGAAAGCTTTTCATGCTGGTGGACAGAGACACAGCGGGGTTAAGTCACATCCTCAACATTCTAAAAGAAGTCTGTAACAGGGAAGAGTGCTTAGAGCCTTTTTGTTAAATCTTACGGTTCTTTTTCTGCCTTCTATTTTAGCACAGATTTTTTGCGACGTTTTAAAGTTGCATGGACTGTTTCTTGTGTCAGTTCAACTTTAGTCCTTTGCTAAGCTTTAGTAAAGGATTGTTGTGTTTTCCATGAGTTGTATCTATGGCAGAGAGGTTGGTGTGGGCATTAGATGGAGTCCTCTGCCCCACAGTTGTATGGAAAAATAAGCTAAAGATCAGAATGCAGCCTTCTGTCGATGGCTTTGTGCTTTGTGTGTTGTAAGCCTGATGTGTAGGAAGCTCGGCTGATGTGCATATGGGAGGACAGTCCAGGGGCTGTACCTGCCTACCCCTCCCTGCCACCACTGGGGCTGCAGGAGCATTGACTGGGATTTGCTGGGAAGAATAGCACTTGGTGTCTACAGCCACCAGCTGAATGGAAACGCAGTCTCATCAAAAAGCCCCATTGTTTTCACAATGAGGAGCATCCACTGTGGCGAAGCAGCTGAGATTTTGCATAATTTGGGGAACTGAACCCTTATCTCTTATCCTCGTGCTAATTACTGCCTTTGGGGTGTTTTGAGAGGAGGTCAGTGAGTTCTGAGTGAAGGCCGGGGATGGAGGGGATTTCCCCGTATTGGTGACCAGAGCTGGAGTGACAGCTCTGTGTACAGGACACTAAAGACAGCATCTGTTTGTACTAAATTAATTAATTTGCTCATCAAAAGCTGCATCACTTGCAGTGAGCATGACATGGTGTGCCAGTGCTGCTCCTTTTAACAGTCACAAACTTTTGGGCACAAACTTGCAAGGGGTCCAGCTCCAGTGCCACTGGCTATGCCTGAGTGGTGGCAAAACCCAGTTAGCTCTTGAGAGGGAGTAAAAAATGGCTTTTGAACTGCTGCCTCAGCTCAGACTTGAATGTCAAAGCGGCCAGTGCTGGATCTCCCCGCTGGCACTCTCCCACGTGGCTCCTCTGTCCCCACCAGAGTCTCATTTGCTTCTCCTGAAAGCTTTAGTACCTTATTCTGACTCTAGTAACACTGGAAGAAGTCCAGAGCTATTCCAGCAGAGCTATTTTGGATTTGCATTTGCAGGAGGAATTGTACCTAGAGGTTTTAAGTTAATCGCATGGTCATTTTTCCTCTGTATATTTAACCACTGAGGTTAATTAACATTTCAAAGTTTCACAGGCTGCTTCTTCCATTTTCTCAGCCGGTTGTGGTGAGAGGCAGTGTGGCAAGAGGGTGATAGTCTGACTGGAGTTGTGCAGATAGGAAAATTGCTGGGAATTGTTTCCAGTGAATCGCAGGGGTCTGAACAGTTGGTTGGCAGGGTGAAGGTGGAGGTGAGGATGTGTAAGCTGCCATGGTACGTGTTTCCTATTGACTTTCCATGTAGTAAACAAAATTACCAGATGATTGTTGGCGTGTGGTGGGTTTGGTTTGTTTTTTTTTAATTTAAAGAGAATATTTTAAGCAGGACTGCGATTCATAGTCCTAAACTGTAGGGGACTAATGTTCCTGTTCTCCAGCTGGGAGAAACTAATTCAACATCTTGTGTTGTAAACACTCACTCATTTTAACTGATTACACCTCCAATGTTCCTCAAATCACTAAAATTACTAATTGCTATTCCTTACACATCAGAGAGTGAATCCTGAATAATTAACCCCAAATAAAATTAGATGAATTGGCCCTTTTAATTAGAATCCCTGCTGCTGTTTGTTCTGAGCTTCCTTTTCTTACTGTTAAGAGACTTTTAGAATGATTAAAACTGTTTAAGACTTAAACAGCCAGTGACCTTTTAATACAATGTAAATCCATAAAAGCAATATTTCAGCTAGCAGGTGGTGAAGTAAATTTTCAGTGCAACTACCTGACAGACTCAGTATTCCTTTTTTAAATGCTGAGGATGAAATTAGCCGCTGTGGTTTTTTTTTTCTTCCTCATGCTTATTAATACAGTAGCTGATTAGCACAAGTAGTTCAAATGGTAGGATTAGTGATTGGTAAGAGTGGTAATTTAAACAGTGCTTTCAGTTGTTGGAGCTGCTTTATTTTAGGAATCACAGGCCAGTGTGGCATATTTAGGTGGATTGTGGAGCTGGTGTGTCATCATGCAACAGTTTCCCCTGCAGTGGATGTGGTGTCAGTGGCTCCTCACATGGTTGGGGCCAAAACATGATTTTAATTGTGTGTTTTCTTTGCCTAGTGGTGCGTGTTAAGTACAGATGCTACAGGAAAATGTTCACTTTGGGAAACTTAGTAAGATGTATGTTCACACCTAGGAGGCACCAGGTCACATCTAGCTGAAGTTTTCTATAAAAATCCTGTGGTGTCACTTTGCAGTAGGAAGTTTCCCAGACCACATAGTAATACTGTGATATTCTGCAGGCTCCTGCAATGGTCACTGTGGAACACAGGTTCATGGTAGCCTCCATCAACAGGATTTCAGCCCAGTGCTCAATGAATTAGAGTTTAGGTGTAAATCTTAATTGTTTCGGTGTAGAAAGCTTTGGCTTTCTGCAGTAGAAGGTAAATCCTTGACCAAGCAGTGCCTCTGTCTGCTCAGTACTTTGCCAAATGGAGTCTGTCTGGATCAGAATGGAAACACATTGGGGGGGTTCTCTCCATCACTGTCCTTAGTCTGGTTTCTGAGTCAGGGCTGAACTGTGTTTCTCAGGTGATTCAAACTGATTCTGAACCAGTTCAGAATCAGAAATTATCAAGATGACAGTCAGAAAGAGTTATTTTTACTTGGAAGGAGAAAATTGAAATCAGTATCTGACATATAGTCCTCAGATGCCAGCCAGAGATCTGGTGTGACCAGTATAAGCCCAGTTTTTTTGTTTAATAGGTTTCATGAACTTATTGTTTCTGTGAAAAAGATGGTGTTTTGCTTTTTCGTGTTTCTCTGTGTTTTTCTCCCAAAGAGTCTCACTGAACATGTGAGCCCTTCTTCAAGTCTAGAAGTTTCAAAGCCGCAAATCTTGATGTCTAAACAACTTCGTCTGTCACGGGGGGGGAGGTAATTACTGTGCTACAATTCATTTGTTGGCTGGCAGATACACCTCCTGAAAACAAAGACTTGAGACATGAGCCTGATCCAGCAAAAAATGAAGTGCACTTAAAATTTTAAAGGTTAGCCTGTAAGTGAGAATGGTGTTTGCTGCATGAGGCAGGATGTTTTTCTCAGCTCGTACTTGCACCCAGAAGGCATGAGGCAGCCAGTGGCAAAAAATTTTGTGAGTTTCTATTCACCTTGACAGGTTTGTGCTGATGTAGGTATGTGTTAGGGCTTTGAAAATTTTATATTTGTATACTTAAATGTATAATAGTGAAATGTTGAAAGCTCTTTGGAAAGTGCAAGAAGGGAAATTTTGGGGCAGAGAGGGGTAAAACCTTGCAAGTGCATCTACAACTGGCAAAGATTTGACCAAAGCCAGAAGCCAGGCTGGGGCCTGGGAGGCATCACTTCTGCCTCTGGCTCTGCTATTGCTTCCCAACATAACCATGATGGATTCCCCTAATTTCTGCCTGCTTACTTGTATTAACAATACACAGGTGTTCTACCACTCAGGATGGGCCATTACCAGCTGGCAGTCCTGTCCCTGGTGGCTGCAGCGGGTGATGCTCTGGTGCAGGAGCTGCACGGGTGCTGAGGGAAGGGCTCAGCGCTGTGGTTTCACGGCACCTTGCGCCGCCGTGTCTGCAATAACGGAGCTGGGCACGCGTCCCACTGCACAGCCCCTTCTTAGGTTGACTCATGGCCTTCACAGCTCTATGAAGGGGGAATGAGTAGCTGGTGCCACAAGGACTGTTTATTTCCTCTTCTTAAACATATGGTAACAGGTAGAGGTTTCTCATTGTAAGAGCTGCAGGCAGGCTGTGTCTTGGTGTGATTTACTACCTCCAAAAATGGCCCAGGCTGCCTCCATGGAGAGACTTGCCATTGGAAGGCAAGTCTCTTCACCTGCCTTGAGGTCCAAATTGCTTTCTGGAGGTGCCTTGATATCTCTCTGTTGACAGAACTCAGTGCAGTCACTCTCATAACCTGAAATATATCCAAGTGTTCAGATTGATGTCAGGTGAAAGTCAATCTAAATGCTGGTCTTGGTGCTGAACAATAATCAATATTAATGAGCCTTTTGCCCATATTATTCACGGAGAGACAACCTGGTTAAATCCGTTAGGAGGGGGTGAGTGCTCAGGGTGGGATGTGTCCTCCACCAGCCCATGGTTAACTGGTTACCCCAGAGCCCCATTCTGCTGTGGCTGCTGGTGCATCTGTGCAGACCAGGGACTGTCCCTTGCCCACATGGCTCCTGCCTCGCTCTGTGACACTGAAAGTGGTCAGCAGTTGGTGGCAGTGATATGCTCCACCTGGACATGGACTTTCCTGCCTCCTCCTATAGCTTGCCCAGCTCTAAATAAGTGAAATCTGACTTGTAAAGCTCTGGGGGTGAGAGAAGGTCCCAAAAGTGCACTGTAGGGACACTGTGCTTACAGGGAGTGTAAGCTGGCTTTGAGGTTCTTTTCCTTTTTTGCTCCCTCCAACCTAGACCTGTTTCTTCCCCCCATCACCTAGAGTCATAGGATGCTGAGGACATGAATTTTAGTCTCTGCATGCTTCCCTCTCTGCCGGAGGGAGACTTCCAGCAATGCCAATAATAATAATGCAGTGACAGCTTTCCCTTCTGCATCCGAGGGAATACTCTCCTGCCAGTGCAGTGGGAACAGCGTCGGGTCCTGTGGCTGTGTGTGGGAAAGAGGAAGGCACAGTGGCAGAATAAATAACTAAAGCTGTGAAGGAGAAAGGTCCATCTGTTCGCAGAGGACCAGGAAAAGGCCAAACATCTGCAAGGTCCCCCCAGTTCATCAGGCATCTGTTCTCTGCTTCCCAGTCTGAAAACCTTCCCACTTGTGGGGAGAGTGGAGCCAGCAGCTTATCTAACACAGGATGGAGTCAGCAGAGCTGGGCTGGGATGTGGTAGAGCCAGCTGTCTCCTACTGCAAAGAAGTGTTTTCTTCCAAACTCTAGGAGAGAGCTCTTTTTCTGTCCTTTGCTCGTTTTCTGAAAACCTTGCCAGTGTTTTTTCTTCTCTTCTTTCAGGAGGAGTGGGTCTTCCAAAGGGGCAAAAATGGTATTTTGTTTATGTTTGTTCTAACGATCATTGTTAGATACAGACTTCTGTTTATGCCCTGTCTCATCTCCTCCAGCACATTCTCTACCTTGATTTTCCTTAGGTGTTTTGAAGGGTTGTAATAAAGCGAGAGTGTCTGACTAATGTGCTGTGCAGGGAGATAAGTCTTTGGCATCAGAGCCAGGAGAACTGAGAAATATCTGAAGTATAATCTTGAGAAGTCTGTGTCCTCTGGAATTGAATTTGTTTGTAAAATCGTGTTGGCTGGTTGGAGGGTCATTTTCAGAGCAAAGGAGAAAAGTTTAAGAAGCACTCAAATATCCCAGCATTTTTTAGAACCAACCCCTTTGATATTAATTTCAATATCTCTCTACTTTTCTTTTTATTTCATATTGTATTTCACATGATTTGAAATAAAAGATTGGATTAATTATAGGGCAATGAGGAGGATACTGCAGATATTATTGGACATAAGTTTTTTAAAAATCAATGCTGAACTCTGTAATAGCATGAACCAGTGGATTTCCTGGGATTTTATGTGTTGGAGCAGCATGATTGTCTTAAATTAGTTTTCTATGTGTTGTTTTTGAGCTGTCTTTGAGCATCTGTATTTGGGATGATACTTTCTTAGGGATTCAGAAGGTTTTTTTTGAGTCCCATCCATGCTCATTTTGGGAAATATGGGAAGAAATTACTTTCCTGGTAAGTAACATCTCTGAAAGTCCATGGGGAAGTTTGTGTCTTTCAGAGAGTGATTCAAAATAGAAGAGAAAAACTTTTGAGGGCTGCAGACCCATCTGCTTCCCATGGCAGAGAGCATGAAAGTGCTGTGCTGGTAGTGCTGCCCAGCTGATGCCTGTGCCTGGTGTAGGCTGAGCCTAGGGCTTTACACCTGGGCACAGGTGGCCCAGAAGGCTGCAGGTCAAGGGGTTTGGCTCAGCACCTTCCTGAGTGGTTTGTAGCCTTCTCCTTGGCATTTAGGAGTGGTGCTCTGGCCTGAATGCAGTATGATGCTGCATGGAGATCTGGAGGGTCAAGCAGGGAGCTTATATTTCCTTCCAAAAGCAATAGTCCCTATATATTTGAAATATCACACTTTTATTAATCCGAAACCTTCCATCCCAGATGCTGCACATACAAGAGCCAACAGCAAACAGCTCTACTTGCAGCATCAATCTTTATAAGAAAGAAGAAAAACATACCAAAGTGGTCCAAATTGCAGGCAGCTGCCTTCCCTGGAGACAAATCCAGTACTAATGGCAAATGCTCTTTTTCCACCATTAGGAGGTGCTTTCAGAGCCTGATATCCTGCTGCCTGCAGCCTGTGCTGCTCTGTCCTTGTTTTGTTTCTCCTTTGTGTCCCACATCCCATGAAATTCTCAAGGCGAACTTCTCTCTGCTCCCATCTCACATCTCTGTACTAAGCTGGATGGCTTCACAGCCAGTATGTGCTGCTTTGTCTTTCCATCAGCACTTTTGGAAGATTAACATGAGCAAGTTGAATTCTAGAAATTCTGTACATCAACGATCCCCTTGTAAAAATCCAGCGTTAAGAGAGGTGGATTCACGTTTGCTTGCAGCTGGCCCATCATGTGGCTATTGTCACTGAGAAGAGCCTGTGATCTTCCCAGCAGTTCTTTACATGAAGCTATGAACTCCCTATAGGAAGAGGAAGATGCAAAGAGTATGGCTGCCTGCCAGCAGCAGGGAGGCAGGAGATGGGCTGGTCTAGATCCTGGGCTCCAGCTCCAGCCCTCCGTGTGTCTTCTGCAGCAGGGAATCCCTGCTTTTGGACAGCACCTGATGCTGTCTCTACAGGGATCAAGAAGAGCTGGCATAGTTTAGCACAGGAGAGAAGTGTATTGGATGGGATCCATTGCAAGTTTAGATGTGGGGTGTTCATTAGTGCAAGTTTTGTGGTTGCCTGTGGCAGGTTTGAGATGCGACTTGGATCTGTGGAGCTGCTTTGCTATGAAATCTGAGCACCCCTGAGCCATCTGCCACTGTTACTGAGCTGAGTAGCCATCTCCTGAAGCAGTGAGGGGTGAAGCTGAGTGTTTAATAGTTAAATAATGCGTTATGTCCTGTGCCACAAAACCAATGGACAGAGCTGAAAGTATTGCGGAGTTCCTGCTGATCATCCATGTCATGATGTGGGGAAATGCTGCTGAGTCTAAATTCTCCCGTTCTCTCTCCTAGGGGACTTTCTTCCTCCCCCACCCCCTCCTGTGGATGACCTTGGGAACATCACATCATCACAAGGTGCCTTCCCCCCCCCACCCCCTCTGGATGACGTGTCTTACAATGTACAGGTAAGAAGACAAGAATTTTGTCATTTGTGCAGAACCAATCCAGAAACTGTGGGAATGAATGAATGAAAATAAAATGAGGTAGCAAAGTTCTGGTTAAAAATCATGGGGCAGGGATAACCAAATAAGCTTTAGCAAGCTGTATTTCCCAAGCACGGAATATTTCCATTCAAAACTTGCTGGGCTATTAAAGGATTTTTCCCATCCGGCTTGAATTAGAAGACTAATTGCCTTATGTCGTTGTGCTGGTGGAGAGGAGTGAAACCTTCCCAGAATGAATTGTTTTCTGGAATGGCCATCTCCTTCCATGTACTGTGGAGAGACTTTAGGGCAGTAATCTGATCCTAAAAGTGCTTTGTTTAGATGCCTAAAATTAAGGGAAACAAATAAGCCCTGGCCCAGGCTTCAGTGATGTAATTGAGACCCTTTTCACCCTCTTTTTGCTGGCTTGGATCTTCTAGATTGGCCACTTGGATGAAAATGCAACTTTTAAGATGCATCAGGTGATGACTGCATGTCCAAAGTGAATATGGACAGACCTTGAACACCTTTGAAAGATATGAACCCTTTTGTGCATGTATTGCAGGTTTGCCTGGAGTGCCAGGTTTATGTTTGCTCCGGCACATTCTGGAGAAATGCATTCAGACTTCCAGGACAAGGCAGTCAAGGTGATTAAAGAGTGAGGAGCTGCGCTTCCCAGTGGAGACCAGAAGAGTTTGTCTTGTTAGCTGAACAAAAGAAAGGCGGAGGATGGATCTGGTTGCAAATTTGAAATACGCTTGGGGAATAAGCCTGTATTTCAGCTCTGTGTGGGTGTTGGTGCAGGAACCGGAGAGGCTGAGCTTGCCAGAAGTGCCTCCATGCTGGTGTTTAAAAATTTTCTAAGCACTGGGGCTCCAAAGATCTGGAAAAGCCTCCTGTGAGAAGTGGTGAGAACAAATACAGCATGGTCTAGGTTTGAGGATGTTGAGAGTCATGTAACCACATGTCCACAGACATGGGGCTGCCCTTGATGGCCCTGGAAGATTGTGGCAGTTCTGTATCCCTTGGTAGGTTTGAACATCAGAGTAGGCCAGCAGACAGGCGTTAAACAGGATTCAAAGGATTTGACTTAGTTCGTGACCCTCTCACCATCTCTAGAGTCAATTTTTCTGCTTTGTGCCTTGGGAAAAACAAAACATTCCTCTCCCTCATGGGCTTACTGGGATCTCTTGCCTGTGGCAAGATGTTCAGATGCTGTGGCAAAGCCTCAGCCTTTCCCTCTATGGGCTTAGTGTTGGAGCAGCCTTTGAGAAGGAAGGGGTTAACAGGTATTGTGTTCTCCCTTGCCAGGAAAGGCTGCAGCCATCAGGGACATTGCCAAGTGCAGAGCATGGCTTTTCCCAGCCTTGGGGGAATGAAGTAATTCCCCAGCAAGTGTTGTTCTGTCTTTTATCTCTCTGAGTAGAGTGGCCCCCGTGGGAGCAGGGGAGCTTCCAGAGAGCCCTGGGAAGCCGTGGAGCAGCAGGCTTCTGGCAAAGGCAGGCATGGTGCCTGCACAGGAGCCTGGGTAGCAGCAAGGGGTTGTGGTGCCTTCACAGGATTCCTCAGGGTCAGGCTTTTGCCTTCCCAGGTCACCCGAGGAGAGGACCTTGTATGTTTATTGGAAGGAGCTCCCTCCTGCCCTGGCTCCAGAAGTGTCCCTGACTCACCCGAGGCTGTCATGGGGATGTACCCCTTGGTAGAACCACTCAGCAGGACAGCTCTTCCCTCCGAACTCATGAAATTGCTATTTATCACACCCTTTCTCTCTGGCTTTGGGAAACTGGGACTGGAGCTGTGTTCAATGTTGGGTTTTAGCAAGAGCTTGGTGAGAGCAGGATTCCTTTGCATGGTATCCTGCTCAGAGGAAGGTGAGCCTGCCAGTTGTACCACAGCACCCCAAACGTACTCCTATGCAGCAACCACAGCTCCCTGTGTTTCATCTGTGCTCTCTGGTCACCTATTTCCCTTCCCTTCCCCTTCCATTTTCTGTAGGAGATCAGGAGCAGGCTAAAGTCAGGAGCCAGCAGGGTTTTGTGTTGCAAGATCAGCTCCTTATCTTTCAGAAGCAGCAAGAGTCATGCTGAAGCAAGATATAAAGCCCAAGAGAGGAGGAAAAGGGCAGGTGGTGCTGGAGAATGCTACCCAATGCCTTTGTGCATCAAACACAGTAATTTTCTCAAATCTGGACAGGCGTTCTTGTGCTAAAGGAGCAGAACGAATGGTGACTGTGTTCCTTCTCCTGTGAGGACATGGTTGTCTGAAATCAGAGATCTCAGGCACATGTGTTGTATTGGGCTCCAAGGGGCTGATTTTGCTCTCCAATGCCAGACCATTTAATTTCCATGCCTCAGTTTCCCCGTTGCTAAACGTAACTCAGACCCAGTTCCTGAGCATTGACCAGACCTGAGGCCGCTGTCTGGGATGGTTTGGCCCCTGTGGACCTGGTGAGAGCCCTCCAGGTCTATTCCAGAGTTTGAAATTCATCTGTTCCATCAAATCACCCGTTTTACATCAGAAATTTCTCTCTGGATGGCACAGTGCTAATGACAGCTTATGAAATATGTGTGCTGTGGGGCTCCAGGTAAAGCTTTTTATACTAGATGTTAAGTTGATGAGGACAGCAGGGTAACTGTTTAGTTTATTATCAGTTTGTGTGTTACTGTTACCACAGGGTTGAAAGCTGCACAGCTTATTTCAGTTAAAGCTGTAGCTTAAGAGCAGCAGTTAAAAAAATAATACCCAGTTTTCATAGACCTGTTTATCTCTGGATCTCTATTTGGACAGTGGAACTGGCCACTTAGGATCAGATCCAAAAAGGTACTTTAGTATCTGACTTATGCTCTGATGGAAATTAGAGGAGGGCTGGGTCATGAAATACCTTTGTGATAGATCTGGCATTTTCTTGTAATTTCTGTGTTCCCATCTAGATCCATTATATTTGGATTCACAGCAGGGCTGTGGGGAGGAAAGGGGAAGGAAATTTAAACTCTTTTCTTATTAACTTGTATGCCTTTTTTTAGGAGGGAAAAAAAAAAAAAGGAAAGAAAAGGCAATATTTATTTTTGAAGGAGTGTGTTTGGGCTGGGGAACAGTTGTGTTGGGAAGTTCCCCTTCGGCTGCAGCCGGGGAAGGCAAGGACTTTTTCCCAGAATGGTGATGAGGGCGTGGTGATGGCATGTTTGACAAATAAGGACATGAGCAAAGAGCCTTTTGCCACGTTGGCCTGGGCTCAGTTTAAAAGAGAAAGAGAAAAAAAAAATCTGGACGGGAAGAAAAATGAAATCACTGTTTGTCAAAGGGAAATAGATAGATATGGGAGGGAGGGAGGCAGATTTTTATTATGTTTTTGCCTTCTGGTTTCAAAACAGGCATCTGCCCAGGCCAGGGAAAGCAAAAGTGAAAAACTCTCATCAGCCACCTCTCTAAGTACCCTGTTTGCTCACAGGCAGGGACCCTCACCCATGGCTCTGGCAGTTTCTTCCTTCATTGCAGTCAAGGCTATGCAGGGATAAGAATGGCACAGCTGTGTGGAAAGCCAGTCCTTGTCCCATGCCCTGTCCTCCCGAAGGCTGTCTCAGGAGTCGTGGGTGCTGCTGAAATGACCAGTTCTCTTTGAAGGGAAGGGTCAGAGCCCAGCATTTCGTGTTGGGGCAGGATCTGGGTGGCTCAAAGCAGATACGACCCTCAGCTGCCAACTTGCCAAGGGCCACCTTGGGAAAACGTCCATTATTTACAGATCTCTACTAATTACCTGCTTGTGCTGCATTTGCAGATGGGTCTGATTTTGTTTTGGGATCTGAGATGCTACCACAGCATAGGAAGGAGAGGATTGTGTTGGTTGGCTGGGATGGCACCTCTTTCCCAGCAAGCCCCAGCTGTTATCAGTGTGTTTTTTATTGACAAGGCACAAAACACTTTAGAAAAGAAATACCACTCTCTTCCTGATAAGGAAGCTGGAACAGGGAAAGTGCTTTGCCTAGGTCACCAGGCTGACCAGTAGCAGGCTAAAAATAAGACCTAGATCTCCTGTCTCCCAGAGCAATTCTGCCCACTACATCCCAGAGCCTCCTTACTGTAATAACTGCAAATTAATGACTAAACACCATCAGTGCCAGAACACAGGAACAATTTGGGATATATCAAAGTGGATGTTACAAGTGGCTTTAAGTTGGGGGTTAAAGTGAAGAAACAATCGGACTTTGAGTAGTTGCATGAAGTGCAATATAAAGAATCTTAATATATCAGTTCTTGTTGTAACCATCTATGCTTGGAGGGGCTGCAGGGCTGCAGCTACATGGACAGGGAGCTATTAGCACATTCAGACCTACTGAACTCACCGGCCATATCATCCTGTTGTGATGTGCAGAAAATCAGTCAAAGGGCTCGAGTTCCTATTGCCAAGGAATTTTGGAAGGAGAAAAGCTGAAGCGCATTCTGGAGGCGTGTGAGGCTGTTCTGAGGAGACCTGTCTCACTTCTCCTTAGTGCTCACGCCTGGGAGAAGGTGGGAATGTGTTGATAGATGCGAGAAGCGAGAGCCTCATCCTTGTTAGGGAAGAGGCTGCCAGGTGTTTCACTGTCTGACTCCGCTCCCCACGAGTGGTGGCGGTGGTGCCTCTGTGGGCTCTGATTCACCAGCTGAAGGAACAGCCAGGACACAGGAATTTTTTTTTTTTTGGTGGTTTTGTTTTGTTTTTAATTTATTTCTTAATTTTGGGTGCACATCTTGGCAAATAGCTGGAGAGGAAAGAGCATGAATTTTGCCAGTGAGGGTTGCTGCCTTAAATAGCTCATCTCGTGTTCAGAGGCTGGGCTCTGCCTGCTGGTGTTGGGCTTCCTTTAAATCACCGGCCTTTTAATGTCTGGAGAAGCTGAAAAGGCCAGAGAGAGCAGAACATGTGTTCAGCCTCCCTCTAGTGCTAGATTTTGTTAATCATCAGGATTATTGGCCTGGTTGTAGGTGCTCACTGCCGAGGAACGTTGGTACGACAGGGCAAC
Organism: Brachypodius melanocephalos; assembly: GCA_013398615.1. Classification (NCBI taxonomy): domain Eukaryota; kingdom Metazoa; phylum Chordata; class Aves; order Passeriformes; family Pycnonotidae; genus Brachypodius; species Brachypodius melanocephalos. Next base: position 9,918,164 of record VZSR01000247.1, read on the forward strand.
TCTCACTGCTGGCAGGGTCGCCTGACTCCAGGAGCGATCAGTGACTCCCAGAAACTCTGTAGATAAAGCCACAGTCTGTGTGCCTTGCTTGCCATTTGAGATCCAGCTTCTGTGGATTTCTGTGACTTCTAACCTGATTTATCGAAATCCATCTGCCTTTTATCTAAACTGAAGTTGTGTCCAACAGTATAAATGAATTACCTGGTAATGTTAACCCTCTTACTCAAACCTTGGCTTTGCAGGAATGCTTTTCATCTGTTTCCTTCCTGCCTTCCTTGTGTGTTTTGAGAAACTGGGATGTGCTGTGCTCTAAGTTAAACTTGAACAAATAGCATGTATGTTCTCTGGATGTTTAAATGCACACTAAGTCTCTACAGCTTGATATGTTTTTGCTCTATAATAGGGATTTCTAGTCTCTAGGGTGAGAAAAATCAGTATATAACATCTGTATATGCTGATGAATATTGGGATGCATGAGAGATAAAATGCATGCATTTCTTATATATGTGTATATATATATATTTACACCCTATAGATATACATATGAGAAATGAGTCATGAGTGGGGATATAGAGCAGACCTTCACATTATTGGGAGCAAGCATGCACATTTTATCCCTGCTGCTTTTTCATCCCTTTTTGTGGCTAGCATGACCAGTAGACCCAGGATCACAGGAGAAAAGGAACACTGAGCACTTCTTTCAGGCAGCTCTTGATGCATCCCATCTTATACATGTTTATTTTACATTGCCAAACCACATTCTGTTTTAAATCTTTAATGAACCTCTATTCCCATCCATGTAACTTTCCAATCCTTACTCTCTTCAGAATAGACAAAGATGCTTATTATAAACCACAAATTTTACTGAAAGGGTAAACTGGAAAAGTTTTAATTGTGCAGCGTAAGCCTGCCATTCATCTCCCTGCCTGGCTATTAATATCTTGGCGATGTTATAATGCAACACAACCTTTATTGGCTGAACCTCTCGGCAAGGACTACAAAGTAAGCAAGGATCCAAACAGTTAACTGTGCTCATTATTTTCATCATGCTTATTACTGTGTTATTTAATGTATTTGTTATGTTATTGTTTAATACAGTCACTCAGCACACAGGATGTGCCAGGACCTGCACACTTGTGCCTTCTTTGGGAGGAGAGCTCTGTGGCTGAGGCTGGGAGATGCTTTCAAAGATGAAACAGGGCAGCTTTTGATGATCTGCCATACAGCAGGTGATGAGGTGCAGGAACAGAAGAAGGCAAAAGCCTGGTACAGATCATGTGTAAATACAGGTATGGAACCTACTAAAAAGTCATGAGAGGAAACAGAAAGGTCAGAAATGTCGCTGCTTATGATGGTCAGAGCTGATCAAGATAAATCCCAGGTTAAGACTCAGCACATGTGCCAGCCGGGCTTCAAACAGAAGGCTGTGCTCCCCCAGTGCTGTGCCCAAGGCCACAAAACCGTGGTGGGCACAGCACAGAACCGTGGTCTCCTTGGTTCTGTGGACACATCTCTGAGGGACATTGTCACACTGCAAATGATGGAGCCACAGCTGGCACCTGCAGAGAGTTTACTCTGTAACCTGGATTATACCCATGGATAATAGAGACATGAATGCGGAAAGTAATAGTGGAGACATGGAGAACATGCAGAAAAAGCAGACAATTTTATTCATGGCTGGTGATGCACCAAAAGCAAACAAATACATCATTGTATCTAAGGTAGAAATATTTAAGCAGAGGGAAAACAAAAAGAAAATGAAGATGTGGGAATTCTCCTATCAAAGCAGATGAGCTGTGTGATGGGACAGAGTGAGATAAAATGACCAATGCAAAAGAAGTTTCCAATCTTCTCATATCTGTGTGCTATTCAAGTCTGCCGTTGGATTAGCAGGTCCTAGGAAAAATCTCTTGCAAGATGGGTTGCTCTTGTCTCAGATCTGAGTAGCCTGTGCTGTATTAGGGAACTACAATGCAGCAGCAAGACTGAAACAGACTGCCAGTAACAAGAAGGAATGCTAAAAACTGCAGCAGACAAATTATTATGCCTCTTCTGTGAAGCTGGCTGGGATTGGAAGATGTGGTTTAGAAAGTCAAAGTCTTTCCATACATCTTGGGCATGATGGTAGCCTGGAAGGTGACAGAGCAGAGTCAGGTTCCCACCTTGGGTTTGGTGCTTTAAGTACTGTGATGCTGTGCAGCGTAGCAAAGAGCTTTGGCCAAACAAGATAAAAGGAAGTAGAACTCTACTGATTGGGGAATTCAGTTGTGGCCTAAATTCAGTTTTAGAGCCCTGGAGTTTTTCAAAGTGTAGGGCAAACTTCATCCTATTTTTGATGAAAATTTTATCTGGCAGCAATGAGATGTGGATATGGAGAAGTTGTGAGAGCACCTAATTTCCAAGAATGGAAGTGGCTGAAATGCAGGTTCCTGTCTCTGTTTTTCAGTTTCCATCGCTGGTGAAAAACAGCTTCAGCTGCCATGAAGGGTGGTTTTGTTGTTAGAAAATGTTGCCTCTGTGAGGAGTGTGTGGCACAGTGACTGAGCAAGCAGGAAGGTGGTAGAAATACCAATGAGAAATGTTGCAGCCAGAGCTGAAGGAATTTGTTCCAGACATGATTTTAAGTGTCTGCTACCGTAAAACTCCATCTTTGAAGGGCCATTCTCCACAACTGTATTTTTCAATTTGAGTTGCTGATTAAAATGCAGGATGTTGATTTGCTTTAACACACAACAGGTAGGGAAGAGCATCTGGAAAACATCATGTGATGGTTTTAGTATTGCTTTTAATGGTGAGAGAAGTAAAATATAAATGTTTGGAAAAGCTATAGCAACTCCCAAGTGTTGCTGAAGCCAGTAAACGACAAAGGTGCTTTACAAACTCCTTTTATTCAACAGTCCTGAGGCACAGATCCTTCCCTCTCCGTCTCCGTGTTTCTCTTTTGCCATGGGAACAGTCTCACATCTTGTCACCTAAAGGTCTGGCCTTCCTCTTCAGCTCCTGAGTTGCTTTCCCCTTCCTCCCCCTGTCTCTGGCTCTGCAAATTCCTCCAGTTCAGCCCTGCAGTCCCCCTCTCTGTGTTGCTAAAGCATGCCTCAGCCAAGACCTGCAGATGCCCAGGTGTCCCGTGGGTGGTGGCAGGGCTGTCCTCAGCGTGTGCTCAGTTCTCAGCTCAGGTGAGCCTCTTAAAGACATGTAGGTAAGGAACACCCTTCCAATGCAGAAGTTTGGCTTCTGTGGTGTGTTGGCCCCAAGCAGAGATACTGTTAAAAGCTGTTTTCCTGAGGTCTAATGTGTGCTGGGGGGCACCACCTTTTCTGATGCGTGAATTCTAATTGAAAGACAGCACTTTACATTCATTTATCTGCATCAATTTCAGCATCAGTATCAAGTTAAACTTTGGAGCTCACCCAGGAGGGATCTGCACACTGTGGATTCCATTTTAGGGCAGCAGAAATTATCCATTGTTCAGCTTTGTGTGTGATTCAGGTCCCTTTTCTTCAGCTGAGGTTCCCATCTTAGGGGATGTGTAGAACGTAAAGTGTCCGAACAAGGCAGTTGTTGTTAAAAAAGAAATAAAAACCCATGGTCAGCCAGCCAAATCCAATACCAGACACACATCTGGCAGCCTTGAAGGGAATGTAGAAGTGGGCCTAATGGTTTGGAAAATGAGATTGCAGATTTCTTGAAGGCAAGAACCTTCTTCAGTGAATCAGACTGTGGGGTTTGCCCAGCTGAGGCCTGCCTGCCCCATGAACTGCACCCACTCACCACCCCAAAAATGTGTAGACGGAGGCAGAGTCCAGATTTATCTCTTCTCAGCTTTGAGACATATAGTAGATTTTTAACATGATTCATTTCCTCAGAAGCCAAATCCAAGCCATTGACTTTCATGTAGTTTTATACTTCCATTTTGCTGATATTTTGCCAGGTTCCCTGGGAATCCTTGCAAACATTTTGGCACTCACCCCTTCCTATTACAGCAAAACAAGCAAACAAACTCAGAAATATGTTACATGTTTAATTTCTGGACCTAGTGCTTACTCAGGCTGTGAAAATTGACCAGCCAGTTTTAATTTTACTTTTTTCCTCATTGGTGATTTCCTAATAGCTTCACAGCCCATGCTCAGGAATGCTTTCTCAAATTCAGAGAAGCTTGGCTGTGTGCTTAAACTTCATTAAAGTTGATAGAACTTAAGCACACATGTAAAATTAAGCATATGCTTATGTTTTATACAGTCTTTTTGCAGGTGACACAAACAGCTGCATATGGGTTTCCAATATGTGATTAAATTCCAAAAGGAGTTTTTTAAAACAGTTTTAGTCAACCTTAATTTTCTGAAATTGGTAGCTTTAACAAAACCTATCTTTTTTGATTTAAATTGCCTGAGACGTGTGCCTTTTAAAAAGCTCTTTTATTTAACTGTCACAATATGCAGTCTTGTGTGGGATAGAGTTTGTTCATGTAAATTTAATTTCCAGTTAAAGTGGTGCAAACACAAAGTGATGTCAGTAGATCTTTATGGACTGGCAGAGCTGTTTCTTTCTCACCTCTGTCGAGGTGGGGGCCAGGCAGAGCCATTAAATTGTCAGCTGTGCCCCTCTGCCTGTTGCAGATCATAAAGCTTTGCCTGGTCACCCAGGGAGACCAAAGGCATCCAGCCTTGATCCGCAGACATCAAGAGGTAGAGGAATCTTGGAAGTTTGTTTTAACATTTAATTGCCTGCAGTATTACACATAAATGAGTATCTCTGTTATTTCTAAATGGAATTTCCCTGGCTTTGGCTTCCTGACTGCTGTGTGGTTTTTCTCTTTTGGTAGATTGGACAGGCTTGTGGTATCTGGCATTTTCATTCTGTGCAGCTGTTTAGATATTGCTATTGAGCTACTCAATCTCCTTCATAGGTGAAACCAAGTGAGTTCTCTATGTGTCTCCTTTTCAGCTGTTTTCTGTTTTTTGAGGGTGTCTCAAGTTCTGAAACTGCTGCCTCCCATACCGGCCACAATATGCCAGTGCCAGACTCACCACAAGTGTTGAGAGAAATAAAATCACCTTCAGCTCTGCACTTTCCTTGTGCCTGGCAGGAGATGGTGTTTGGTGTGGTTTTCCCATCTGGGATATAAATCCAGAGTGGTGGGGCTGGGTGTGACAGGCTGCCTTGTGCACAGGTGTGTGTAATTCGTGCCTTGTCAGACACATCCCATGCTGTCCGAGGAATCCACCTCTTACCTCTTTTCTTATGCCAGAAGGAGAAAGATGAAGATCACAACTTGGCCAGGATGTGAAGGTGAAGGGAGTCTCTGCTCTTTCACATCACCAATGCATCTTTAAAAATGTAACATTCATGTCATAGGAGTCAGTGGGAAGGTCTTCCCTTATTGCAGTGGACACTTAATGAGCTATTTGGTTTCTACATTGATTAAACTTTGCAGCTGTATTGGGGTAATTGGCTGCTCTTTGGTTATGGTTCCCCTTGGAGGCAGATGATGAAATATCCACTATGTTCTCCTATTTCTCAGTTTTTCTGTAGCAGCAATACTCTGTGGGGAACATCAGCTCTGCTTGATGGCTAATTAAACATTAATTTGTGACGATATTGGAGCAGATTTTAAGTTGGTGGGAGAGTGGGCATAGAAAGGGGAAACTTTTAACAGTCAGCATAATTGTCAATAATGAGTCCTAATGTAATTGCATTAATTAAAAGAAAAAGGATATATTCTGTGCTGCTGTAAAGTAAGTTAAAGTCAGTGAAAGTCATGCTGGGTCAAAAAGACTTCATGGCTGGCTCTTCTTGCCCTGTGGACAGACAAGTAGTGCTGTCCTGCCTAAAGTGTAAAGAAAAAAGTTATATATCCCAGTTCTTATTGTATATTCTGCTGATGAACAGGAATGTTTCACAAATTCAATTTAATTCCCAAGGACGAGTAATTGTAACTCCACCTGGAGAATACTAAATTGCCTTAATGGGAAAATAAACTAGTTTTATTCTCCCCCTTCTCTCCCCACCTTCCCCAGTTTTCAAATAACTTTATGTGCCTCCTTAACTTATTAATACACTTCTCATCTTGCTGCTGATTTTGCATCTGGTAGCACTTAACACAGACAAGACTCCCAAAGCTTTTGATCAGACATGTTAAGTAAACTCTCAGAACTGTCGGGTCTGCTGCTCTGGCAGATGTTGGCTCGTGAGGCTCCTCCTCTCTCTTCATCCCCTGACTGTTCCTTATCAAATCCATCCTGTTGCTTTCATGTGCTGAGGATTGTGGTGCCTTTCTCTGTGTATTCTCTGGCCTAAGATTACTGCTCATCCACACTGGTGGCATCCTGCCCCCACCGATGTGGTGGTGTTGGGACTGGGGCCCTGCTCAGGATAAGCAGAGGGCAAGAGCTTATTCAGCAGCGATTGAAGATGACCAGGGGCCCCACTGGTTGCTAGCCACGGCTGTGGCTGAGACCCAGCCATGTCGTGTGAAATCAGGGATGTCCTGCAACAGAGTTGCAGATGGAGCTTGGATGATTTAGACAGGCGTTTGTTGTCTTCCGGCGTGTTTTGTCAGGTCTCGGATGGCAAATACAGAGAATGAAATGTCCTTTAAGGAGCTGGCTTGGCCCAGGGGATTGGTGTCTTCATCTGGTGGCCTGGAGGAACTTGGTTATGTCTCCAAGTTTCAGCACCTCGCTCCCACCCCTCTACCTGCATTCCCTTCCCAGGGCTGGTATCCAATTGACAATCAACTCCTTGGGACAAGGATGTTTCCTAGATACTGTGTGTGAACAGTGTCTGTCACACTGATCTCTAGGGAAATATAAATCTTTATTATCAGGCATATTCATAACTGCAACAGAGTTTTTGCTTTCTTTTATCTATTCATCCCAGGAGGCTGAGTGCAGTTGGCTGTAATTTCTGTTGTCTCTGCTAAAAGAAAGGAAGAAATAGGTTTCCACCTGTTGGGCCAAACCCTGGCACCAAGGGCTGTGGTCAGTTATTTACCTGCAGAGACTGGAATGTGTCCACCAGCAGATACGACTCCTGGCAGGTGGATAGAAAACACAAGTGGAGACTTCATATGAATGTCTCCAAAAGCCAAATCAATCACTAGTGACCAGAGAAAAATGTAAAAAGGACGCACAGAACATTTTATATTTATTATGTATCTTGGAGTTTTCTTCTATGTGTTTCTCCTGCTGCTTTTGAAATCCATGTAAACTCATAGTAACCACAGTGTCTTGCAGCAGAAATAGCTCTGTAGCTTAGCAGTGTGTTGTGTGACAAAACACCTACCCCCTTTCCTTTGTTTTGAGACTGATGCCTCCTAGTTTCATGCTTTCTTGTTATCTGCTTTCTCTGTATTTTTTCTTTTTAAAAATGTTTTTATTATTTGTCCTTTTCATAAGCTTCCTACACCACAGCGAGTTTTTAAATCGGTTGTTGAGGTTTTGCAAGGTGTCTCCTAGCAATGCTTAACAAATAACTTTCCTTCATCTGCTTGTTTGTTTGCCCCAGCTGAAAGCCTGTGCAGTTCTTTACCACACCTTGTTGCTTCAGAAATGAGTTCAGTCTGGATACCCAGTGCTATTTGTGTTTTCCATGAGTGGAGAAATTCAGTGTGGGAGTGTGGCTACCCCAGACTAATTGCTGTAGGTGTGGCTGAGCACTGCTCCCTTTACCCCACTGTGCTTCCTGCAGTTTGTTGTGGCACAGATACTGTTATGAACTTTGCCAAGGGAAGATATTTGGCACATTCATTGGCCTTTTTTGGGACCATATAGGCTGGTGTTTAGTAGATGATCATCCCCACCATATTCAAGCTCTGTTCCAGGTAGGCCTGACCTGCCTCTTTACAGTGAAATCTTCAAAAGTGGCCACAAAGAAACATTGCTCAGTTAAATGACAGTGGTACCTGAGAGGCACCAAATGGTGCCTTTGAACAGCCCTCTTTAAACTTTTGAAGTGTTTTCCTTTGGTCCTGCTAATATCCAGCAACACAAACCAGGTAAAACTATTCTGTGCCTGAAAAAATGAAAGAGCAAGGGGAAAAAATAAATCAAAACCTAACTTCCCTTTGGCTTTTATCCTTGATGTCATCAAAAGACTAAAAAGGATATTTCAGGCCTGGCTTCAGCCTGATGGAACAGCAGGGAAGTTCTTTTCTATTAGATCCTTGATACAATCACATCTGGTGAAATCACCACGGTCACATCTGCTGAAATCTTCCATCATTTCAGATTTGTTTCAAAAGACTCAATCTTTCTGTTTTTAAAGGGCACGGTTTTTTTTTTGTCTAGCTCTCCTTGGTGCCTGGAACGGAGATTAGGCATCAATCAAGCATCTCAGACCCCCCTTGCCCTGACTGCTGCACTCAGCTTGTCTCCATGTGCATGTGTGGGGGGCAGCCTCTTGGGACTGTTTAAATTTACATTGGGGAATTTGAAAGAAAATGTTTACACTTGTCTGTAGGCTTAGGGGAGAATAGACACAGCAACTCTTGAGGGTGCTTCATATTCCTGATAGATGCCCTTCAGTATGCATCTTTTTTGCCACTGCAATGTCTTTTGGGGCTTTAGATGGCTTTTGTGACCTTGGAAAGAAGAATGAATAAGAGACGAGGTAGCAGGGGTGTGTGTCTGAAAAGGACCTTGCCTCTGGCAGAGATATTGTTAGAGAAAGTGCAAAGAAAGAGAAAAAAAGGGAAAAACTCAACATAACTCCCAGCCTGAAGTATATCAAGACTGAATCACTTCCTTTCTTCTTCCTAGTTAACATTTCTCACAGTCTCTTCTTGTCAGTACTGTGGATACTATTGACATCAAACACTTTTCTGTCCCTCACCTGTCCCCAGCTAAAATAGGAAATAAGAACCACATCCTTCTTGCTCTGTCTGCATCTCTGTCTAAGCCCAGTGCCCAAGGCCACGGAGCATAAGGAGAGGCTCACTTTTATTTGCTCTTCCCACCACCTCAGTGCCTATCCCAGGATTACAACAGCCTGTAGAGTGTGGTGGGTGGCTGCCATGGGTGCAGCCTGGTGGAAGCAGGCAGTGGGCATTGAATTTATCAGCTCTATCACCTCATCTATGGCTCACTGGCTTTTACTGGAGGAAAAGACAGTAAAGTCTTTCAGGGCAGAAGTCCCTTATGTACTGCCTACTTGCTCACAACTCCTGATTTGCCTAAATTCCGCTTGCTCCTCTCTTTGTCCTTCCTTTGCCCCAGAAGGCTTTTCTGCTTTTCCCTGTTCTTGGATGTGTAAATGCCAAAAGTGTTGATGTGTTACAGCTCAGAGAGAGCTCCCAGGCACCTCAGGCTCCCAGTCAAACCAATGTACCAGGAGCAGAAGGCAGTGTGGGCCCCCAGCTTTGTTTTGAGTCATTAGCTGTGACCTTTGCTAATATCCATGGTGTTCATCTCCAGTCTTTCACTTGTGAGTTAGGAGGTTATCAGTGATAGCACGGCATGTGCAGTGAACTGATGCTACGAGAGAGCTTGTGTGTTTAGCTGCATCTCTGCTGTCTTGGATGTGTCTGCACAGATAAACCAGCACTACACTTCCCATGAATGACAGCTCATGTTCCTGGGACACAGTTCAGGGGATGAGCTGGCCACAGCACTCAGGAAACATGCAAATGTGCTGAGCTCAACCTCTGTTAGACAAGACTTTTGAGGTGGATGGAGAGATGGTGGATATTGATGCTGGAAAGTTGCGGTGAGCAAAGTCCTGATGCTCCGAAAGTATTCAGGAGTTTGGCCACTGCCTTGTGTTGGTAGAAAATATATGCTGAGGCTCTGGAGTTACTTTTAGCCTGTCACCTATATCAGCAGGTTGCTGCTGCAAAGCCATTCTCCATATTTCCCCAACACAGCAACACCACCTGGCACCAGCATTTGGCTCAGAGGCCAACCTGGCAGCCCACATTACATCTCTCATACCAGGGGCTAATGCCTGGCCTGAGCTATAGCCCTGCAGGGCAGCAAACAGGGCATGGAGAGAGGGGAAACAGAATAAAAGAGAGATGGCTGGGCCTGGGTAGGGAGAGGAATTTGGAACAGGAGCTAGGAAGGACATCTGGGAGCCAGATTGTTCTCTTTGAGCCCACTGCAAGGAGCTGGCTTGGTTAAACAAGAGACGTTCTTGTTGCTCTGCTGAAAGCTGAAAAATATTATAAGAGTAGGTGATCTAGGGTTGTAGGAAGAGGTGTCATCTAGGGAAATAATTGTACTTTTCATGTCTTTTAGCTCAGTAAATAGTCTTACAACCCTTTTAGCACAGTGAGGGAAAATTTGAGACCCCGTGTTGACCTCTGCACTGCATGTTCTGTAATGAATGTTCCTTGGAGTGGTGTGGCACTGACTGTGGCACTGACTGCTGTTGGGTTGTAGGATTAGCAAAAGTAAAGTAAATTTTCATCAGAGCAGAGTGGGTTGATGGAGCTTGGGAGTAGGTTGCCATCAGAGCTGCTCTTGAGCTGCACACCAGGAATTCAGGGGCAGACAAACAAGCCAAACAGTGAAGCTCTCTGCTGTTTTTCTCTCGTTTGACTCACAGCAGAGACTGAGCCAGGGGGATAGGAGTGTAGGCGTTGGAGAAGTTCACGTGAGTGGATAGTCTCTGGCACGAGTCATTTGTTGGACTGGGTTGGCTTACGTTTGCTTTTTGTCGAACTCACGTTGGCTGAGCCAAAGATAGCATCCTTTTTCTTTTTAAACCCATTTTTCCATATTCTGCTGGCTGGAAGAGGGGGTGCACAAGTGACATGTCTGCAAGAATGCCATAAATCCAGACAGAAATAGAATTAGCAGTTCCCTCTGGTTCCGGTGTTTGTATCTGCGGGGCTCTGAGCTTAACCAGCCCGGGCTCCTCGGAGCAGAGCTGTGTCTGTGCGAACCTGTTGTGCCTTGGGACCTGGCTCTCGGGTTTTGTTCCAGCACATATCATAAAACTTTTATAGCAACGTCATGACAAAAACCATGGGAAGAGGAATAACTTAACCCTCTCTTGCTGAAGTTGGTGCTGCAAATGCTCCAGTTTGCCCACGCAGCAAATCCTTGAATATAGAACACTGTGGGGAGAGAGAAAATTCAAGATTAGTGGGGATGGGGAAGAAAAAGCAACCAGAAACCTGTCTTTGTGAGGATTACTATTTCTTAAATGTCTTTAAAGTCCATTTCTCTCCCAGTAGGCCCTGGCACACATTGGTAGTGTCATTCATTGGCACTGTTGCACTGCATTATGTTCCTGCATTTGTAGAGTTGGGCTTTTAATCTATGTTGATTATATTTTAATTGAATAGATAAATCAGAGCCCAGAATCAATAGAGATGCTTCTATGCTGTTTTATTTTATTTTTCTAGGTTTCCTAAGGACATTTAACTTTTACAACCTTATAACTTGTTCTGCAGCATTTGCTAGTCAGCTATTGCATAATTGTTCTGGGGAATGAGAACCTGGGAATAATATGGCCCAGAAATGCTAAGAAGCAGAAATGAAATTGGCTGATCATCTCATCTGCTGCCATCTCTTCTCTCTAGGGTCAGGGTACCAAGCAGGTCCTGTGTGGACTTCAGTGTCGTTCCTGGGTCTGCCATTGGCTTGATTTATCACCTCACATGTTGGGGCCTTGGATGCCCTTTGCATCTCCCCTCTCCTTTCCTGACTTTTCCTTCCAAAAGGCTGACTTTTGGCTGCTTAGCTTCAAAATTCTCTGGAGTGGAGCAATCACAGATTTTCTGTCTGAGAAGCCTGTGGCAGTTACAGGCCAACAACTGGAAGATGAAGAAAAAACTAAACAAGAGCCATGAAATGGAAAAGAAGTTGTACTTTTGCAGATTAAAAAAAAAAAAAAAAGGTGCCTGCAGTTAGCCAGGAGTAATGGTCTCAGCTAATTCCTGTGAAAAATATTTCTTTTTTTGAACAATGGTTTGGATGGAACAACTTTAGCTCTATAATAAAAATAGGCAAGAAGAGTTGATTTTGTAAGTGTTTTCTAACCTGATTCTCAGCATTTTAAATGGTGTGTTCTTGCATAAGCCGCACTGGAGCTTCCATTTCCTTGTTAGTCAAGCCAAATATATTGTAATCCAGTAAGATTTAATAATCATTAGGAAGTAATGAATGCCTCAGCACGTATAAGTTTGGCAGATCAGGCACTGCCTACTTTACATAGCCTGTTTCTCTGTGACCAACTTGCCATTTATGTGTCAGATTGATAACTGGGGAGTTCTTTAAAGAAGGTAATGATCAACTGCTCCTAAAATGAAATTTAAATAAAAACTATCTGGAACAGCCAGTGAGCAAAAGGTAAAGGCAAATTTTTTGGCATGGAAAATTGAAGTAACTTGGTGAGAGTGAAGGCAAACAGAGCTGGATTGTCTGTGGGGAGGTGCTGGTATGGTCTGAACAGCTTTTGCCATTGAAATTAGGTGAACCGTTAGATAATTCTCTAATATTTTTACTATTGACATTGTCAAGGTCTGAATGAGCTCTTCTGCACTGAACTCTGTAGTTGCACGTACGCAGAGAGGCTCTGTCCTGTCCAGGGGATTTGCAGATAAGTAAGACATGGAAGAACAGAAGAAAAATAACTCAGGTTGAGGAAAGACTTTCAGTGTAATGTTTCACTTGACTCAAGAACTTTGGTTTCTGTGCATGCCCTGGCTCAGTGGGGCTAGCCCCTGGCACCTACTTTGTCCATGGCAGGGATCCTCAGCTGGTTTTGTTAAATTCCCCATTCCTAGTGGAGCTTCCTAAAATTCCCAAAGCACTGAAAACATTGAGGAGGATGTTTCCTAGCCTTCACCTGACTTTGTGCCCTGTTGAGAGGTCCCGCTGTTGGGTTGGGCTGTAGAGCACAGAGGTCCTTTCCAGAGGTTTTGGACTAGGTTGATTTATCAAAAATAAAATATGTGAATAAGTCCTCTAAAAATGTTTATTCTAGAAGGGATTGTAGTCCTGCCCTTAAACAGTGGCTTGAAGATCACATGCTCTGCTGTGGTGCTGAGTTCTTGGTTTTACTTTCTGAGGTGGACGATGGTGGTGGTGAAAATTCACATCTCTTCCCTTGCAAGTGAGAGTCCCTACCAACCTGGGTACAAATGGGACCAGGCTATTTTCAAAGCAGAAAGAAAGCAAAATGTATTGAATTAGAGTCCTTGGCTGCATGTTGGCATTTGCTCTGGGCGTGGGCTTTCCTGCATAAAAGCCTTTTCACAAGGACCTTACTTATGTTATTATGTGACTGCTTATTGCAAATCACACACTTCACCTTCAATCTGCTAGAAATGGATTGAACTTTTTCACTCCTCCTTAAAGGAACTCATTTTTCAGATGGAAGACGTGTTGAATCAGACAGGTACAACTCCCAAGAATTGGTTTAAAATAAGAATAGGTGCATGTGGCCAGTCACTGGCTACTGTGGCTTGTAGCTCTGTTCTGTTTGTGCTTTGACTGAGATGAGAACATGGCAGAAGAGATGCTCTCAGGATCCAGGTGCTCCAAGCCTGTCCCCAGCTTTGTCTTTCCAGACAGGTATCTTCTATAACACATCTTCTCCATCTAACGTTGTGGGGATTGTCCTGCCTCTTCAGCTCGCAGCAGATTGCTGAATTGCTAATCCTCCAAGTCAGTTTTACACAATGGGACCCTTGTGGCAAATACATGAAGAAAAGCCCCAAAGCAGCATAAATTCCTGTGAGATGGAGGCTAGCTGTTAGTTCTGGAGGGAGCATGTTTGTCCCTGCAACCCGAGAGTTATTGCTGGGCATGGGTGCAGCTCTGTGAGGACAGTAAGAAACCATGTGCCAGGCCAAGAGGTTGGAATAACTGGAACTATTGTTTCTTCTTTAAGGTGAATCCTGGTGTCAAGACACTTGAGGAGAGGCGGTCCAGTTTGGATGCAGAAATCGACTCTCTGACCAGCATCCTGGCTGACCTGGAGAGCAGCTCTCCATACAAACCTCGGACTCAACAGGTTAGTGGCACGTTGCATAAACAGAGCGGGAAAGGGGCCAGCATCAGCTTCTGGAGTCAATTTGCTAAGTGCTTGGTATTTGTTGCGAGAAGGCCTGCCAGTTCCTTCTGATAGCATCCAGATGTGGTTGTCAACGGGGAGAAGGGTGCAGCTGCTCCGGGGGGGGCACCGGCTCAAAAGCTGCCGCACCTCTGAGCAAAGGGCCTCTGATCCTGACTGTCAGATTGCCACAGAGATTGTTAGAATAAGACTTGCAAAAAATGGCATTTCATTTGCCTCGACTTTCAACCAACAATGACTTGTGAATTAAAACCTTCTTGGTTCACAAGTACTTTTGTGCTTTTATTTTCTTGTTGTTTTTCTGTTCTGTTAACTTTTGTCTGTCGCGCTGCCAGAAGGATCCAGATATCCGCATCTCATGGAGTGGCTTGGATGGGAGCTCAGCTGTCAGGGTGGCTGTAGCCCAGCAAGGCAGACTGGAATTCACACTTCTCTGCTGTGTCTAGACGAGGACTGCAGGGGTGACAGCGACTTGGCTAATTTTTGTCACTCATCTAGGTAGAGCTTGAGTGGAGCTATTTAAGTTCTGGTGAGATGTCATCTATTTATCAGAGGAAGTGGTGACACCCCGGAGGCACTTTTAAAAGGGCAATTCTTGACATCTCATAAAATCATCCTAGATATATCTGTGCCTTGTCTTTCCTTGCTAGGTGCACGACTGGTCTCATTTCTTGCATGTGTGTGGGTCTATAGGTTGTATACGGCTATATGTATGCTGTATTTCTCTTAGTAAAGCCCCAAAAGTCAAAAGTATCAAAGGGATAGGTGAATGATGGGTGCACACCCACTATGCATACAAGCCTTCTCTTTGGTTTGTCTTTTTTGGTTGTTTTCATTGCTCCATTTCTTTTAAGTAACTGAGAAGTGATACTTTTGGAGCAGAACTAAAACAGTGATCGGAGTCTCTTTAGATTTGCTCTTGTTCGAGTCAGCAAATGGAGCAAAGGCAGAGCAAAATCAGACTTGTGTTCTTTTGAAAATGTCCCCCTGCACACAGTGGCTCTGGGTTTCCATCCTTTCTGCAGGGACCTCCCTATAAACTCATCTTTCAGTTTAGTGGCATGTTCACAGTTATTGCATACACTTACAGACTTGTCCTTGAAAAATAGTCTAATTTCAGTTAGTCAGTCAGAAAGACCAACAATGTAAACCAGATAAAATTCAACCCTTTTTCCTTTTTGTTGTTGCAGTAAATGAGACGAGTTCTGCTGAGGCACTGTGGTGAATAACCCATGTTCAGTTTGTTTGCACAGGCCAAACACACACCAGTGCCCACTGTAACTGAGGAGTGCTTTATAGACTCAAAATGCTGCTAGGGTTGGGCGAAAGAGATTTGTGCTCCCCATTTTCATCAGCAATGCCCATGGCCAGCTCTGACATCTTTGTGGGGACGTGTAACTTCTGTACCCATTTCCTGGAGCATCTGCAGTCTGCTGACTGCAGTTTCCTGATGCTTCGTCCTTTGGGATCTGGGTTTCTGTAAATACGTTGTTTTTTCACTTTTATTTTACGCCTTTACCATTAAAAGAAAAAAATGTAAGAATGACAGCATTCAAATGCAAACTTGTGCAGGTATATTTGAATTTCTGGAGGATTTGAAGTCATAGCCCAGGTTTGGGACTTGATCTGACTTCTGAAGTTCATCACCCTCCAAGATGATATGCTCATTCCCATTCATGCACAGTCATGTTCCCATGGCTTTCTGCCACAGCTCGGGTTGGGGCTCTGCAGACTTGTCACCTGCACCCAGGAGCACCTGGCTGGTGAGGCTCCCAGCTGCACCACATACTGTGTGGTCTGGTGGGCAGAAGAAGCTGAACTCCATCTTCAGGATCAAATCCCAACTTGATTTGTTCCATCTATCTGACTTTTCAGCATCTCTTGGTAATGATGTCCTGTGAAAAGTACTGCTACAGCTACTTCTAACTAGAGCTGTTAGAGAAAGAAAATGCCAGAGTTGGGTGTATCATCTGCTGTAATTAAAGAGTGCTCAAACAAGTCCTTGAAAGGTGGAACTAGAACGTAAAGCTTTGATATTTTCCTTTGTTTGATCTGTACTAAGTATTAAAACTGGTGAGTCATTTGATGGTCTTATAGTAGGATAATAGATTAGGCTGCAAACTGTAAGGTACTTACTCAGAACATCAGCACATTTATTGGATTACACCTTAGCTGACCTTCCCAAATTTATCAGGGTAATGGCTGCAGATAAGAAAAAAGAGCTACGACTTGTTTTCAGAGAAGACGTTTTCAGTTGCGCTTACGCAGTTAAAGCATTATAATAATTTTATAGGAATACCTTGCCCTTGGGGATACTCCTATTCTGGAATAAGAGAAATTTTATTGTTACATTTCTTTTTTTATATTATCTTCAAGACAGTTTTAAAGCAACGTAAGATAAATCGTAATGTAGTCCTCTCTCACTAGAGTAGGAGTGATAGCAGGGTAATGACAAGCCGTTCATTTAACATACACTGTCCATTGGCATAAATTCACACAAAGGGGAGCTCTTTTGATCCTTTTGGTACGAGTTCAAGATTGCAAAGACACACACTGCACCAGGAGGTGCCTCTGACACACAGAGTTGTAATGTTTCTCAGAAAAGGTGGGCCAGCATCAACCCCAGATAATGTCCCTTAGCTTTTGCTGTTGAGGACACGGGTGAGTGAATTTCTGCACCATCCCTGCATTGCTTACCTGGCTGTCACTCTGGTAACACCTTTCGTGTGCCAGGCAGGTGACAAGGACACTGCCATGAGCTGAAACTGACCACCATTAATAGAAGGCAGGAGAGAGTTGACACCTGTGTTTCAGCAGTGCCCTCCTGGTATCTCGTGGTCCTGCCTGATTCCAGGCAGCTGAGTAGGAAAGCAAAGGTGACCTGGGCTGAGTCCATGTCTTGCAAGCAAAAGTCTCTCTGACAGAAGCGGTCAAAAGTGATCAAATGCACGTTTTTTTTTTTCCTTTCAAAATTGCACATTCCTAAAAGCCCTGAAAATTACAAGACTAAATCATCATCTCTAGCCTCAACAGAGCAGCATCTAAGGATGTTTTCTGTCATGTGAGGTGCTATAGGAGAGACTTTATTTAAAGAATTCAGCTAGAACTGAAGTTTTAGAAAGGATCTGCATGACCTTCCCCAGCATGACCAGTTCTGGCCCTCTGGTACAGTAAATTGAAATGGGCAAGATGACCAACATGATCTCAAAATTGCCATGACTGCAGTGGCATATGAGGTTTAACTTACCTTGGGTGTTGTTGGAAGAACTGCAGATGCATTATGAAAAAAAACTAATTAATATTTTCCTCCTGTTTGGTGCAGTTTGGAAGTACTAGTGTGATGAGTAAAGTACAGAGCACCTCTTGTGTAGCTGCAATGTGCTTCTGTGTACATATCACACCTTCTAAATTGCAGTAACTCATTGGAAAGTTCAGAGGCACTGTATCTTTCATTACTAAAAGGAGGCATTAGTAAAAGACAAGATATTAGGTGCGTAATTTCCATGGATGGGAGCAGGGGCAAGTCATACATTGTGTGAACCCCCTAAGTAGAGGCCTAGTGAATGCTGTGGTCATCTGACTCCTCTATTAAAGGTATTTTTCCCAGTTTTTACCTGTTCTGCTTAAATCCTTGCATAAGAGATCAGTGCAGCAAGACCTTAACCAAAAAAAACACCCCAAACCAAACATGCCAAATTTCAGCCCATAAAACAAATGTTTGCATTTTTTAAAAACAAGAAAACTTTGTGACTCTGGAGAAGAGGCTTCCAGCAGAGACTGTGAAAATGAAATACTGGAAATAGCACACGTAAGCTCAGGATTTTTTGTCCCTGCTGTGAATTATGTATTGAATGATGATTGCTTTGTCTGGAATTGGACACCTACCTTCCAAAACTCTTGAGTTTTAACCTGAATTTTCAACAGAATGTCTGTTAGGCAAAATAGCACTTTGTGGGAGGTGTACCAGGTAATAAGATGTACCTGGTCTGTTGGTATTTAAGGTTTTTTGAAAAGCAAATGCTCTGTGGCCAATGTTTGTGAAGTATTTAAATAGCAAAAAAATCTTGTTTGACCATGCACCATGGTCAAGATGAAATCTACTTGTGTACAGCTCTTGGAGGCAGCTTGATCCAGAGGGAGCTGGGCTGGCACTCTGGAAACCTGTTTCATTCCCAGGAACCACTGCTGTGCTAAATGACCTTGAATGTAGTGTTTCCCCTCTCCTTCCTCTCAAAATCCCTTCTGTCCTTGTAGCTTGGCAACCTCTTCAATGTGGTTTGCCTCTTACTCCCCATGTGTATGGCACGTAGCAGTGTGGAACCTTGGTCTGGGTTGAAGGCCTTTGGGTGATGTGATGGTGCGAACAGGTGGGGAACACGAAGGCAGAGTTAGGCAAGATATCTAAGGATTCATGCCTGTGTCCCTCTGTGTCATTGCCCCCAGTACTAGACATCTGTCACTATCCAACACTTAAAGCCAAAGTGAGCACTGTTTTGAAGGAAAAGAGGCTCGTTCTCAATGTGAGCTACAGAACAATAAAAACGTAAAGAAAATTAAATTAAAAAATCAGTGATATATTTTCATTAAGTTTCAAGCATACTGGGAAATAATGTCTTGTAATGACTGGAATTTGAAAGGGATTTAAATGTTTGACAGTGCTGGTGGTTATCCTGTCACTTCTTTTGATAACTGTTTGGGGATAATAAAAGCAGAGAAAAGGCAATGGACGTATTTTCTTGCAGAATGGTGGGACACGATTGAACAGTTTCAGCTGTACAGTGGCAAGCCAAGGCAAAATGTTGAGTGCTGAAGACAAAACAAAATAAGGCAAAGTGTTGAATGCTAAAGACTCCTAGGAGGTCTCTTCCCTGGGAATTTCTAATTGCAGTGCCCCACTTATAGCTGTGTCAAGAATGCACAGCTGAAGAGTTTAGGTGCTGTATCTTGGTTTATGCAGAGCTGTGTCTCCAACCATGAATAAAGCTTCCAACCCAGCAAGGGGAAGCACTTTCCCCCAGCTTTCAGAAAGATCCTTATGATTGCTCTTGGTTTGGGCTGTGAGGCTCTGTGAAAAACGGATCACTGAATCTGAACTCATACCAGTCTGTACAAATTTGCTAGTCCAGGCTCAGAGTTGATTCCATTGTTCCTGGTACTTGCCTGAGCCTGGCTGCTTAGGTTGGTTCACACTGAGAGGATTTTGGAAGTGCAGTCCACAGGGTATATTACAGAACTCCAGTTGTTGTCAGGAATGTATTTATTTCTTTTAAGAAAGAAAATTTAGGGGTGCAAGCAGATTGAGACTGATTTAGTGGGTTCAGAATTAATTCTTCCCTCCTGGAGCATTTATGTGACAGAGAGTTTTATGGTTCCTCAGTAATGGGACTCAGGAGGATATGGCTTTTTCAGATGTTCAGTTTGGGCTGAAATGGATGGCTTAGCTTCTGCCATCTTCACATATGATATTTGAGGTAAATAAAAGTTTCCTGGCCTCATTCTGTTGGTCTGAGCACATCTAACTGCTGGGCATCTGCACAGCTTTGCCAAAGAGTCTTCAGTGTCCAGCAGCGCAGCACAGTAGCCAGGCAGTGCTTTCCCGGTTGCAAAGGGTTCTTTGTATCTGTTCTCTTGAGGTGTGTGCATTTTGGGCTTTGTAGGCATTTGCTGTAGGACGAAGAGACTCATTGGAAATAAGCTCATCTGCTGAAACTGAGAAGCAAAGCCAAAGCTGGCTTTGAGCAGGTGAGCTCCTTGTAGCAGCGTTAGATGGCTTGTGCAGACTCCCTGCAGGGTGGTGACTGTGGCTGTTCTCGTTGGGCTGTGAGACTTTTGTCATAGTCATGGACCTTAGGAGTTGCATGGGCTGTTCTGAAGCTGGGGTCACCTCTGAGAGCTGTGCTCCTGCTTCTGGCTGCAGCATGCTGGCTTTGTGCTGTCTGGAAAATCCAGGTGGATTACTGAAAGTAGGGAAGGAAGCGTCAGAGTAATTTCAGTAGGTTCCTCCCAGCACTCAAAATGCAAATCCTCTACATCCAGAAATCCTTCCTCCTGCGGTTCCCCTCTCCAAAGGCAGAGTGACATTCCCACCCCACGTGGGTGGTGTTTGAGGTGGTCCCAGGGTTGGAGCTTTCTGGGAGGACCACTGTGGGTGCGCTGGCTGTGAGCAGCACATCTGTCCTGCCACCCCTGACGTGTCTGCAGGCAGGAGGTGCATAGGATGGGGATGCTCAGCCATGAACTTGTGAGTTGGGAGGCATAGCCAAGAGATGATTTAATGTATGGATTTGGTCTTTCTCTGTAAGAAGTGAAACCTTCCTGCAGTCATCAGCTCCAGCCGGTGCGTGCACCAACTGATGCTGCTCTGATTAGCAGATGCCTGAATCAGTTGCATCTGCTGGTATGTATTAAACCTTAATCCTTTTGATAAGAGCATGTCCGTGAAGATTTTTAAAGAAAGTTTTCTGAGATCCCGGATTATCAGCCTGTCACAGATGAACAGGATAAGAGTGACCTTTGCAGGGTATTATTTCTTCCTCTTGAACTATCATCAGAGTGAAAATAAATCAGCACTACTGCTGCTGTTTCTTTTTCTGATATATAATCAAGTTCACAGAAATATCAGTAAGGTGTTCTTTTCCATTTTTCCCTTTCTCTTTTTCTGCATCCATTTTGATTTTCTGCCTATGTGTTTGGCTAAAGCTTTAGATTATGACTAGTGTTGGATATATTGGACTTTAAAATCTGTGCAGGCATCTCAAATTTGTATATGGATAAAGATAAACATTTACTTTGGGAACAGTGATAAAAAGCAAATAGTACTTCATAATTTGGTCTTTTTCTCATTCTACATTTGTGATTGTTTTGCTGTGAGTGGTTGAGAGCAGGGCTCTTATTCTCTAAAGCTTTTCAAGGCCTTCTACCTATTGTTATGCTTTGTTTTCTATCCTTTTCCCCACAATGGGACCGAGCTGCTGTAAGCCATCATCTCAGGAAGCCTGTCATCATTTCCCCATCCTTGCATTTTGGCACTCGCTGTGGTTTGGCACTCTCCTCAAAGGGCTGCGGCGCACTTCATGAGCTGTCCGTGTGTCCAGCCAGCAAAGAGCAGCTGCCTCTGGGGCAGGAACCTGTGTTTTGTTGGGACACAGCCTCTGCTCACGTTCTGGCATGGGTTGATGCATCTGAGTGATTCAGCAGCATCAGATTCACCACCAGGACAGCAGCCCTGTGAAGTGGGGAAGTACACTGGGTGTCTCATGGGCAGGGGAGGAACCTAGGCACTGGGAGATCAGGTGACTTGGTTTGTGCCTGAGGCCACACCATGGGCACCCTATCACGGATTTGTCTTTGTCTCATACTCCATGGGGACAGATGGGCAGAGTGTGTGAGAACACCTGCTGTCAGGAAGATTTTAAAGAGGTCTCGGGTGTGGGGTTGATTTTCCCACTTGTGGCAGCCACTCTTCTGCCCAGTGCCTACTGGAGGAAGTAACTGGAGTGTTTTGGAATGAAAGCACAGTTGATTAATTCTTCCTACCCAGCACCCATTGGTGTCCAGCAGTTGGCTGATCCCCACATATGGTTTGATTTCTGTGACCACTTTTAAGTGGGTCTGTGGGAGGGGTATCTGTGTGCAGAACTCTGTGGCTGGGGAGGAGGGATCCCTCAGATCCCTGTTTTGGGGAGCTGCAGTGAGGTGCTGGCTGTCCTTGCTTGGCCTGTGGGGTGGCCCCACTGCACACGTGTGCAGCGAGCTCCAAGCCTGTGTCCTGCAGGCAACTTGAACTTTTGCTCTTCCAGACTGTGCTGTAACCAGGATCTGTGACCTGGAACATGGATTGTTTGGCTGACACACACAGACAAATGCCAACGCTAATACTAGGGGGAGAAGGGAAGTGGGGGGGGCAGTCAGGAGAGGTAACAGATGAGAACAGGAAGGGTCAGAGTCTGCTCAAGACGCAAGACACAAGTCCATAGGAAATCAGGCTTCCTTTGCTCTGCTCTCTATGGTTTCTGTTCCTTTTGTGTTGTGTTTTTCTCTTCTGTGCACAGGAGGAACCAGCTGCGTTTCCCTCCCTGCTAGGAAAAGGAAATAGTTCAGCGCCAAGGGAACAGCACAGCAACTTGTAGAAACACCTGCATGGCAATACATCACTTGGAACTTTGCTCCCACTGTGGACACTGCTGGGCGTATTCCCCAGGCCATTTCCACCAAAATGGGAGCAATGGCTTTGTGATTCATGCATCACACTTGCAGCAAGGAGGGCATTGCCTTGGTGTGCCTTCAAATTGCTTGGACTCTATCCAGAGACCGTTTCAGGGCAGGTATAGATACTGTTGATGGGAGTTCCTGTGGAATTGTTCTCTTTAGACGAGGAGGGCAGCTGCCTTCTGTAGTGGTAGTTTCTAAATACAATTTGAAAGGTGAAGGCTTAAACACACCGGGAAGCCCTGGTGTTTAAAGTATGGCCTTTGTGAATTTGTCCTTGTTACTTATTGATGCCTGTTTGCATGAGTACTTGCAGCTTTCCATATGTTTATCCTTGTCGTGCCCTGGGGTGGGAGAAGTTTGGTTCTTTTGTTTTGTAGATGCAGAGCTGAGGCACAAAGAGACCTTGCAGCTCATTGTAAAACGAGGCCTTGGACAGACACCAGTGACGTTCTGGGATAGTGTTGTCACTCACTGGTCCATCCTGTTCTCAATGGTCTGTTTTTCCAAGGGTCTGCCCTGCCAGGGAGGGAAGACCTCTCCCTGGAGCCCTTGCTGGCCATTCCAGAGGCAGATCAGGGTCTATTCACAGCCTCATTTCAGGTAGGGCCACCTGTGAGGACCTACAGCTCCACAGAAAAGTGAGACCTGGCCCTGTACTTTCTACATCAGACTTTGTCACCAGTGTGTAAATAAACCTGATCCATTTGTAGCCTGAATATATCTCAGGATTGTTCCAAGATGTTCTAGTTCAAAACCTAGTTCATTAAAGTAAGAGGCAGAGGCATCTGTGAATGGTTTGAGATGCAGTGTCTATATTTTCTCTTATTGATTGCCTTTGGCCTTCCTGTCTGGAACCTTTTGAAAGATGACTGTGATGCTGAAATGCATTGTGTCTCTCTGTATATTAAAGCTGCCTAGGCTAAAAAAAAACCCAGCTCACATCTAGCCTGTATCTGAAAGCCATGAATTGATAGATCCTTGCTCTAGCTCTTCAAGTAACTGTAAATTACTCCAGGCTGTTACAGTTTCATTGTAAGGAAGTTCCTTCCTTGACTCAGACTTCTTTGCATCACAGTAAAATGCAATTAGGTGACGTACTTATTGTGGCTTGGAAGCACTTAGAATTCTCTGAGCCTTATGTTGTCAACTTTTGCTCAATAGCAGGCTTGTGGACTGTGTCAATGTGCCTGTGTTAGCATATATTATCACCATATGGTGTTTCAGTAGTGAATAGGAAACTTCTATGAGTATGTAAAAGAGGATGAAATGAAAAAAAAAATTACAGTAAGATAAAACTAACATGCTGCTTCCCTGCTGAAAGTGAGCATTCTAACTAACTGCTGTTTCTATGGGAAATCAATAATGTGTTTGTTCAGTGGAAGGTATTACTGTCTTCCCCAACAGATTTAAAAAAGAAAACTAAACAAAAAAAAAAAAAAAAAGGACCTGGCCAGAAAAAGGAAATTTTGAAGCAGTTATAAATACTTCTGCCAATGCTTGCAGTCTGATACTGATTCCTCCCTGCCCAAACAAAATATTTTGAGTCTTATGATGAATTCTTCATTTGGAAGGAAGTAGTTTCGTGTCCATAAGTACAGTAAGAGCAAGGGCAGGTTGTGCAGTCTGTATGGCATTATGTGCCTCACAAGCAGGATTGTTGCAATCATCTCACCTGGTTGCCAGCATCAGCCAGGCCAGAGGCTCTGCTGTCTTGCCATAAGTAGCACTGTTGTTTCTCTCTGGGTTGACAAGAGGCTGAGTAGGTTACCCCCTCTGGAGTGATTTGTAAGATGTCAATGAGAACCCGTTCCTGTCCCAGGCAGCTCAGAACCATGAGGAATTGCCATCTTGTGTATCAGCAATCACTCCAGTCGTCCTGGGCTCTCAGGCAATTTTGATGCCGTCTTCCAAAACCATTAACTTGTGATCCAAGGAGAATTCAAGAAAGATGGGAGGCACAGTTCTTTTTCCATCCAGCAGAAAGCCAGGATGCACGTGCAGCTTTGAGCTGTGATTATCAAGAGGGGAAGAGAACATGTTGGGGTCGATTACTGTGCTGGTTTGCAGAAAGATGAACTGTGCATTTCGTGGAATATCTGTGCAGCTAAGACCTTTTTACAGTCCTAAAAAGTGGTAGAAAAACAGTTGTTCAGCTGGATTTTTTTGAGCACTGTGTAGTTCAGCAGGGAGATAGTACAGATATTGTTTTGAATGGTATTTAATATTTTTCTGGAAAGGTTTTGAATGGAATCTGCATGAGCAGCTCATGTCCAAAGTGCAAGACAAGGGATCTGGCTGTGGAAAAAGGTTACCACAAAGATCATGGTGTTTTATGAGGCCCCAGTGACAGCTGCTACCATGCTCGAGACAGCACTCTCTGCTTCCTGAGAGAAGCTGTGGAGATACCACATAGAGGATGAATTGTTAAGTAGTTCCTTTGGGTAGATATCTATCACTGTTAGGTTTTGGAGATATCTGGAAGAGGCAGAGCCAGCACCCCAAAGCAGGACTTTTTAATACTGGAAATCATCAGACTTTCTGGCAAGACTTGCCTTTGACAAGACTTGGCTTTGACGTCTTTGAGTAATGTGGTCATTTCTAACTAATGGCAGTAAAACTTTAGGGAACACCTGCTGTTTGGATATTGAACATATGTGTGCGTGCTCATGTAAAATCACAAATGCAGGCAGGTCTAGAAAATACAATTTATACTTGGCATCTTTCCTACAAATTGTATTTCAGAACACCTTAAAGCCTTCCTGTAAGTAAGATTGTTTCAGAATTGAGCTCATTAATGGAGAGAAGGAGGTGAGGTAAGGCACAAAGACAAAGGAGGAAAAAGGTGGCTTTTGTTTTGTTTTGTGGACTTTTTAAAGGCAAAGCTTCCATTTGATGAATTCAATCATTTGCTGAATGTACTGAGTGATTTCTCAGGAGGACATATGGACAATCTCAGGAGACTGTCTGCATGATTGGAGCTGCATGGAGCCAAAACCAAAATGATGGGCTGATTGCTTAAAAAGTATAAATGGAGGGAACATCTGAGGATCTCTGGCTGTTTTTCTTATGAGGCAGTGCTGGATTATCCCCTATAATCAGTGCTTTCGCCAGCCCAGTTTCAAATAAATTAAATGTAAATATCTCGTTGCTTTCTTTGGGTGATTACTCCAGACTGAAATGTATACAGCTGCTAAGAGCTATTTGACTTCAGCATTTCCTTTCTTAATTTAATCTCCTTGTTCTGAGTGACACTTCATATATGTGTCCATGCATATGTCCTCGTACCATATGGACGCATTCCATGTCTACACATACGGAGTGTGAGGAGGTTGAAATTCCCCAGTACAGACAGAGCTGTGATAAAAGGACTGACAGACTGGGTCTATAATATGCCTGACCTGACAATTAAGCAAACTTATTACCGTGTCAGCCTGCCAGATGGATCATCTACTCATGATGTAACGTGTGTTGCTTCTTGCATATATTGGAGTGCAGTTTCCTATTTTATGTTTGTTGAGCTGAGAAAAGGAGAGAGAAGAGACAGTTTTATTTGAACTAAACCCACTCGTTTCAAGTATGTTTAATGATAGCAATATGTGACAGATAAAATCCTAGGCCCTGGTCCATGTTTATTTTAATTTCAAGCAATGGGGAGAGATAAAACAGATAAAATTACAGGCTAAAAATGTCTCTTGATGTAAAATAGCAGCTTGAGTCCTGAAGGGGCTTTCCTTGCTGTACCCTGCAGGGTTCTCAGATACATTTGCCAGAGTTTTGCCATGCAGGAATTTGGGGCTTTGACTATAAGAAAAGTCAGGTTGGACTGATTGGCATCAGCTTTATAATTGTATCATTTAACTTAAGATAGTAAGGCTACACTGAAAGAGTGGAGAGGAAAGCAGTACTCAGTCTGAAGCATCTGTCACTAACCTGGACTTTCTTTTAACCCAGTCCCACCCTGAACCTGAGGAGGAGGTAAGTTGTTCTCAGTTCTGTATTGTGTCCCTGAGACTGCCAGCCTTCTACCTGCTGGTGTGTAACCTTGGCTGAGCCATCTTCTGCCTCTGGGCTGCTCTTCTGTTAAACAGGGATACCCCCATTTCTTTGCTCAGTGTGAACATCCAGTACCTGGTGCAGTGAGGATGTATAGGTGATGTTCTATTTGTGACCTTTAGTATTTGCATCTGGACCACTGGGATTTTATGGGTGGATTGGGATAAAGTGCCTTTGTCCAAGTCTTACTTGGAGCACAGCCTTGCAGGTTTGTGCAGGTGTTTCACCTTTCTTTGTGGCTAAGTTGGCAGAGTCAACCGCACCAAAGTGCTCTTCTCCATTTTTAAGCTGTTCTCTGCCTGAACAGCTTAAGAAGTCCCTATGCATCCAAACCAGATCCCTCAATCTGCTCTTACACCTCTGAGGAGCTGTAAGCCAACAACTCAAGGAAACATTAAAGTGATCCTCTTGTCCTGCAAAGATGTTTGAACTGGCTTTGCAAGTGGCATGTTGTGCCCAACAGCTGGGAATTCTTCCTGCACACAAGTGCAGAATAGTAAAAGGCAGACAGTACTAAGATTAGTGCTCAGAACCATCACCTCGTTTGGAGATCCATTGTGTGGGGATGTACCAGTGCATCCAGCACTGGCTCCATCACGTGCTTTTGACTCCATTAATTGCACTTGTATGCAGAAGACACTGCAATATCAGTGTTGGAAGCCTATCCTCTGGGGAAGTTTAATATCTTATTTACTGTCAAGTTTTCTTGAGTGTCTCAAATGCTGGCTGTTGTTAAGACTCAGCTTCATCTCTGGCTTGGCTCATTTGATGAAAGCATTTTGGTATCCTGGACTCAGATACATGCTTTTGTTGTAGGATATGTTGTCTGCAACTGAGCTTGGAGGGAGTTGAATCTGGAGTGTATCTGCTCAAATACATTTGGTCCTGATTCATATCATTATAGTGTTGGTCAGCCTTTGGTGCTTTTTTAAAGACAGAAGTAGCAAAAGCCTGGGTTTTAGAAAAATAACCTGCCTGCATGAGAAACTGGAATTTTAAACCTTCGCTTTTCAGTATCTTTCTCTCATATGTCCAGTTATATGTGTCTGAAATTAAGAACCTGACCTTGCCCACCCTGTGTCAGATGAGTGATCACTCCAGCTCAGTGTTCTTCCCCATAAATACCAAAGAAAGGAGACGAGTGGTGCAAATTCATATCTGCACCACCCCAGAATACCTCCCTTTATCTAAGAATTTGATGTTCACAGAGAACTGGCTTGATTTAAATTATGTCTTCCTTAATATTCAGTCAGGGATTTTTCCTCCATCAGCTCATTCAATTGCTTTATGAGCTCATGTAAATCTCTGGAATTTAAAACATCCCATAGCAAAGAAGTTCAGTGGAGGTGGGGCAGACCCACCTTATTCCTGATATTTTCCCTTTGCCTCCCACAAGGGTGGTTTCCTGTTGCTTCTTTCTAGCACTGGAAGTGACAGAGCAATCATTCCTCTTGTTTGTACCAGTCTGAGTCTTAGCTGTCTCTTTTCAAGGCTCAGGGCTCCAGGGATACTTGGTTATTTCAGAGGAATGTGAAAAATGTAGGTGCAGTATCCATTTGTTTCTGATCAGGTATTGCTATCTAACTCTGAACTGGTAGGCTTATGTGCCAAAAAAAAAAGGTGGAAGTGGCTATTGGACCTGCGTTATTTTATTTTTTCTTTGCTATTGACTTACTCTGAAACAATGGCTTAACTGTGGATTTTACTTGTTGGGGTAAAGTCGGTGATTGAGCTGTGGGACTTTGAGAGTAACTTCCATAGTTCCCTGCTTTTTTCTGGTTTGTTTTGGTGGTTTTATTTGTTTGGTTTTTTAGATTTTTCCCCAATTATTGCAAGATTAAACAGTTTGCGTGGATATTGACCTTTTTGCCAAACCTTTGTGTGATAGTTTCCAAAGATAGTATCCATGGGCACTTCGCTTGCAAATACAGAGTGAAAGGAGACATACAGGATGACTGATTTGAGAGAGGTCTGATGCAGCCACGGCACTTTGGAACAAGATGGGATCTGCTGTTCTCCCTTTCCTCCAAGATCTCTGACATATCCCTTTATTTTCAGTAAGATTTTTAATTTTTCTAGCATTAAGTTTTCCATCTGTAAAATAGAGGTGGTAATAATAACTGTCCCACCTGGCTGTCTGCCTTCAGAAAGGATTTTCAAATCTCCAGCTGAAAATTCTTCTGCAAGCACAAAAATTTTACAGTTTTGCTAGCTTATATAAAAAATTGTTTCTTGCTGTGAAAAATCAGTATATCAAACACTTTTATTTTCTGTAAGGGAATTCAGCATCAAACTCTTCCAAATGTGTTAGGTAATGTTTTGCATTATAGATTGTATGCTGTTAATTTAATTTCAAGTTCTATGCAGAGAAGAAATTGTTGAGTGTACTTTAGTGATTTATACTATGATTTGATCAGTGTGTTAGTAGTCTGGCAGATCTTAACTTCCAGAAACATCTAAGAGTTCAATACATTAGAGATGAATAAGCTATGTACATGAACATATGTGCTTTTATTGCTAAAGCTAAATTAAAGCTTGAGCCCTTTTGGGCTGAATTAGCCAGCACTTCTCCAGCTCTTTTTTTGTCTTTCAAAACTCTTCTGTGCAACCAGTATGATTCTAATGTGCTCTGCATTATTTTTTTGCTTTAACTTGAAGACCTGGAGAGACAGTGAAAGCTCTGTATAGAGTGTATTGTACAGTGAGGGAGGGAGCCCAACAAAGCTAATTATACAGACACTCCCACTCTATTACCCTTTAGAGAAATTGAGCCTAACATTCTGCTCTGAAGCTTGTTAAACTATTCTTTTTGGGTGCAAGGAGCTTATTGAGGGAATGAAATAGCTACACTGTGTAATCAGAATGGGAATTGGAGCAGATCATTATATTTACTCATTTGATTAGCCATAAAATAGCTACTGAAGTCCCCATTTTAAATCTGCTTAGCAATTGTGCAGCAGGGCAAACTAGGTCTTTTAATTAGAAAAGAAAAGAGATTGCAGTATTTTTTTATAAGTAATAAATATATAAACACACACACACATTGAGATCCTGTTTATGTAAATAATCTCTTCCCTGTGGGTGTTCTTGCCTCCTAATTGTTCAGGGTCTGTCTGCTTCCAGCTGCAAAGAAAAAGGGAATGACACATCTACGTTGGAAAGCACAATGTCTGGGACTTAAAACCCAGCCAGAGATTTAGATTAGCCATTAGAGTAAAACTGCTCTAGAAGGGATAGGTAACCCCAGAAGAAGATGGCATGAAAAAGTAGAAGGTCATTGATTAGTGGAGGGACTTTAGGTCAGGTTGTGCAAAGGTCTGTCTGGAGCAGTTTAGGCAGGGTCAGTCCTGCCTTAAGGGAGGGGACTGGACTGAACAGACTCCTAAGGTCCCATTCAACCTGTAAGATTTACTGAAGAGAGGCCGTTCTGCATCACCAGGGGTTGCCTTGAGCGAATGCCTGATTCTCCCCTTCCCAAGGGAGCTGAGGGGGCTCAGGGAGGGGCACTGGACAGACCCCCAGACATCTGAGACCAGCAGGTCCTGAGCTGCCTTGCAGGCACTGCCCGCCGTAGTGCACAGCCACAGCCAGGGATGCCCTGCATTCCCTCTAAGAAAATTCAGTGCCCAGCCATGGCCATAAAGACTTGGAAAGGAGCCATTACTGAAGGTTTCATTTTCTGGCTTCCTTTGCTATCTGAGGAACTTGGAAATCAGAGCAGATGTTCCAAAGGCAGCAAGCTCTGTAGCCACTGGTTTCCCGATGGTCAGTGTCTTAATATTTCTTAAGTATAAAATATGCTTTTAGGAAGTCAAAAGCTGTGAAACTATTTCAGCTTTTTATTTGTTTAATTTTGTTTCAAGACAACCAGAGCTTGGTTAGAGAGAGCAGATTTGTTTTTTAAAATGAATTAGACTGTGTGGAGGGCTGACCATTGGTAAGCGTGTGTTGTGGTGCTGTACTTCCGTGGGTCACTGAAAAGTCATGTTCTTACTGACAATAACAAAATCATTC
Organism: Brachypodius melanocephalos; assembly: GCA_013398615.1. Classification (NCBI taxonomy): domain Eukaryota; kingdom Metazoa; phylum Chordata; class Aves; order Passeriformes; family Pycnonotidae; genus Brachypodius; species Brachypodius melanocephalos. The sequence continues at coordinate 9,948,467 of VZSR01000247.1, forward strand.
TTTTGATGTTGCCTGCATGACAAGATCCTCGGGCAGCAGGAAGGGGCACAGTACAGCTTTACCATCAGTTGTAAGGGATGAAATAAGTATTAGGCCTAGTGACTTGTTTTCTTTTCGTGGACATATTCTCCAGTATTTCCTTTTTCATAATTTGTTTAACTGGTCCATGGGTTAGAACCCACTTGCAAATGCCCAGAAGTCCTACTGTGTTGAGAAGTCATGTCCAGAATGGCTCAGAGCAATCCTTCCCAGATGTGCTCTGGGGATCTAAAAGGCCACACCTCAGGGGAAGAAATGCCAGCACTGGCTGTTCTGCATCTGCCAAGAAAGATGTTGGTGCCTGGGGATTGTTACTCTGGTGTTATTCCACAGCACTAAATTGTATAAGCAGGATACTGGGCAGACCAGAAAAAGAAAAAAGGTGCCTTTATTAGCCCCAAAATACCACTAGTTGTAACTCCCTGGCCAAGAGAACAAGCACCTAACTATAAAAAGATTAGAAGGATGTTATAAATTTTAGTGAATGCCTGATTCTCTTTTTAATGTGGCTGAGACACCTGCAGTGAATTGGGGCTGTTCTGCATTGTCCTGGATCACTGCAACCTCCTCAGAGCCCACCCGGCTGTCAGGAGGAGCAGGGGTAAAGGGAGATTGCATGGTTTAGTTTTCGCTTGATTGTGGCAGAAGGGCTTTCCCTGAAGTTCTGCACACCCGTAGCTGCCATTGAAATTAATGGAACATTTGACATTGATGCCAATTCTCCTTTTCTTTCCATCCGCCAGCCTGCTCATATCCTTTCTGTGCCACAGGGGTGGAGAGAGCCCTAGTCTAACTCTCACTAGCACAGTGTATGCAGAATAACTGGCCAAGTGAGGATCCTGGAGGAACATTTTTTAGTGTTACATCTCCTTTTGGATACACACCTTTCCCAACTGAGTGGCTGCTCTGCACCCGGGGAAGCGGGGTTTGTGTTTAGAGCATGTCTGTGAATTGCGATTGTTGACTGGATCAAGCTGTCACTGTGTCACTTAAATGTTACAATCTCTCAAGCTGTCACGATGACTTTTAAATCGAAGCAAAGGTGATGGCTTCCTTCTCACATCAACAGCCGCGCCGTTTCCAGAGCTGTGCGTTCTGGCTCTCCGCCGCTCGCCTCCTGCTTTGAGGAGTTTTATCCCCCCAGCCTCTTTCGTGGGGTTATTTGCATCTCACCTGCCTGACTGCTGTGAGGGCACACTTAGATCAGGACACATGGCTCCACACTTTCAGTAAACCAGGTGTTTCCAGCCAAGAACGTAACTTTCTGTAGCAATTTGGTGTTATTTGCATAGGATTCTCTCCCTTCCAGGGAAAAGTGTACTCCTGTAATCTGATCTGAAAGGGCTCCTAAAGGAATTATTTAGCTATTTCTCTAGAAGTATGTAATAAATTTCCCGGGAGGACTGGTGCTCTTCTGCGTGATGGAGGAGTGAGAAAGTATTTAGTGAGATTTCCCAAGAGATGATCCTGAATGTGACTTTTCTGTAGACACATCTGCTATTATTGCTCGTTGCAGGGACATGCTGCAGTCTACAGAAGCAGCTTTGACTTCGCTGGGGTTCTGCCACTTCTGAAAGGGCTTTCTCTTCTGAAAAGCTGATCTCAGTTATGCTTGAGTCCAAATATTTGGGTACCTCCACTCAGTGAAGAAGTGATGGGCTGGGCTGCTGAGGGGGCCTCACATAAATGGAATGGGCTGCCCTCAGGAATGAGCACACACAGAATGCCTTTAATCTGTGCAATGAAGGCAAAGGCGCAGCTATTTCTGTTCATGTCCAGTTGTATATGTTGGGAAGTCTCTCTGGATTTTTTGATGGACCTGAGGTTATGGTGTGCACTCCTGATACGGTTGTAGCAATTGGTGCTTTCACGTGAAGCATTTTTTAGGTGAGGACATGGTGACTTGCAGTAAGGGCAATGCCTGAGGTGAAATGCCTGAGCTGCTAGGCTCAGCCTGCAGGCTAAGCATCTGAGCACTTAGATGCTGATGGTTCTGCTCACAGTTGCTGAGATTTTGGGTAGGAGGAAAAGAAAATCAAATCTTGAGTGCTATGGGAAATTTGGTCTTTGGCATCTGAGTAGGAAAATGTTTGGCATTCAGCATCCACAGGGAACTTGGTGCTCAATCAGGCAAAGAGCTAGAGGAGCTGAAGAGTATGACCTTCTGTCCATTTTAAGGCATGGTCACTGCCTTTTAGCCCGTTGAGGCTAGCATTTTCCAAGAAATGTTCTTTCCCAGGCTAAGCTGGAAGGTGAGTAGGCTGCTGTTTTTGCAGAGCTGGGTGAGTGCAGGAAGCCCCATTTCAACCCTCCTGCAAAGGACCAGGTCACCTCCACTTCTGGACTGGTGATATTGCAGTTGAATTTCTCCGTAGCCTTTGGAATTCCCAGTCTCAGGTCACCTCCAGTTTTGGCAGAGCAGGAGATGGTGTGGAATTGCTCCCCCCTGGCAGGGACTGGCAGTGACTGGATTCACCATTGCAGTCATCTCTTGGTCCAAAGACTCCATTGATATAATTAATTCTGCATAGGGGGGAGCAGCCACTTTTCTGAAGCCCTTTGCAGGATCCTTGGAATCTGCCCGTGCACTGTTTCTGTCTGCGTGTCCCTGTGCCATTCAGGATTGGAGGAATGACTAAGTAGTGCTGACGACATCAGTTGTTGGCCTGTATTAATTATTTCCGCGGGTTCTATTTACTTGCGTGTTCCCTATGGGAATGTTGTGCATACAGATCGCAGCAGCACTTAATTTTATTGCAGTGAGCGGCTGAGGTTGGGGAAGGGGAGGGGTGAGAGGAGAGAAAGGGTCGTGTATGCGTCAGCCCTGTCAGGCTTTTCCTTCTGTTTCATTTGTGCTGAGGTTTTTATTATCATTAAGCCGATTGTATCTGTGGCACAAAGGGCTGAGTTACCTCGGTAACCACACTAGCTGGGATGGTAATCCATTTATAGCATCACTGCTCAGGTCTGATTAAATTAGCATGCTGATGACGTAAATGCTTGGCTGGGTGATGCTGATGAGGCTGCTCTTAATAGGAACTCTCGCCCTTACATTTATTCTCATTTATTTCATGAGACCCCTGCAGGAAATGTACAGAAATAAGGCTACAGATGATTGACTCTTGTTTTCAGAACAACTTGTGCTGCTAGCAACAGACAGCGCTTGATCTGAATGCAGACGGCAGCCTGCACATTTCGCCTTGTTTCTTCCCGCTGCAGAATTCCCCACACGGCCCTGCCGAGGCAGAGCCCTGCTCTCCGCCCTGCTCGCCATCTGCCACAGCAGCAGCGGGAGCAGCTCCTCTGCCCGATGGGTTATTTCCACACACTGCTACAAAAGAAATAAAAAAGGTAATAATAAAAGAAAAGGAACACCCTGGTTCCTTACTCCCTCTTGTGAGATTCCTGCAAACACAGACATCCTTTTACTCACTCCAAACAAGCCAGTTATTTATGTCTGAATTCTCAGTGTCGAACAATACTGTTCAGTGCTCACATGTGGATCAAATGCTTTCAGCATCTTCTGTCCAGCCCCTTGAGGGAAAACACTGACAACTGCATGATCACATTGCTGTGCCTGTTGTTTGCTGAAGTGGCGAGAACAAGAGGGCTGAGAGTTGCTGAAACTCCTGGTTTGCCTTCCCAGCCCTGCCTCTGATTTAGTGGATAAGGATTCTTTGGGGCAAGCAGCTATTTGGGGCTCCCAGGACTTCAGTTCTTCATCTGTAAAAAAAGAATTTAAAAGGATGCTTTTACTGTTTTTTCCTTTTTGCAAGAAGCATGGGAGTAATTAAGTGTTTAAGTTCCAAAAGTATTTGGAGATCCTCAGGTGGAAACTCTGAGGTTCTAAACAATTTGCCATTTTAATTGTCAGATTTGATTTATCCAGTTGGCATAGAAGGATTTTAAAGGAATTTTTGAACAAAAGCAGTTTTGGGATGGAGGACTAAAAATGCAATAAATTTTAAGTAGCAATAAATAGTTTGGCATTTGCCCTGGAGTATGAGCAGATGTGGTTGCACAGAAACCACTGGACTACACCTGCTTTTGGTTGGATTTGGACATGGAAATCTGTTATTTTTGAAATAACAAGCATGGTTTTGAGATGCAAACGTGAATATGTCAATACTGTCATTTTCTGGGCCTGCAAATTCTTATCTAGAGCTTCCAGGGCTTTTCCTTGGTAACATTGGGATAAAGGTCGTTGGGTACATGGGAGCCCTCTGCCATGCCTTTCCCAGCTATGGTTGCTCTCTTTGAGAATTATCCAGTGCTTGAAGGACCCTGCCTGGAATCTGAAGCTCTACAAAGGTGAGGGGCACTGAATTTGTCAGTGGCAGTACTTCACCTGCCTGGCAGCTGGCTGAGTCAGAGCATCCCAACGCTGCTGCATTTGCTGTGTGCTCCCTGTGCAGTGACAGGGAGCAGCTGAGCTGGTGATGCTCCTGCTCATTCCTTGGACTGTGTGGGACACGTGTGCTCTAGCCTCAGCCCTGCCAGCACCACGCTGAGAGCTCAGCTCTGCTCCCCAGTCTCCTGCCAGAGCAGGTGCACTCTGTTAATGACGGTATTTTGAAGAGTTTGATTTTACCTCTGGCTCAGTTCAAAGCATCCTGCTGTCAAGAAGTCCTGCACCTATGGCCTGGGATGCCTTTCCCTGGGGCTTCCCTTTAAATTAAAACTTCTATGGCTAATTCCATTAATTTTACTCTTTTCAGTATGAAAGTCAGCAGCAGCAGCAGCATGTTCAAGAGGGGCTGTGGGTACTCCTTAGCTGGACTCTGCTTCTTCCAGGAGTGACAGGCATGAGCAGCATTTTCCTGATTTATTTCCTGGATAACCTCCACCTTCTGGTAGAATGAGCTGCTCTGAGGGACACAGACTCATGGGCACCCACGCAGCACATGAGGTGGTGGAAGCTCTCAGAGGTAATGTCCAGGACTCAGAAAGAGGGACTCCAGATTGTACTGAGTTTTGGGAAGTCATCCCTTTTCCCCTCAGGTCTGCAGCACCTCTGCTCAATAAGTAAAAAATCAGCCCTCTTTTGATTGCCACACTTTGGTTAATTAACCTGTGTGCTGGGGCTGACAAGAGCGCCTGGAGAGGAGATGGCTTTCTCTGTTCCAGCAGCATTCACAAGCTGACTGGCAATTTTTGGCATCAAAACCATTCCTGTTCATTTCAGGGACATCACAAGAGCTTAGCTGAGGTCTCAGCTCCTCTTTTTCAGCTTTTTCTTTTCCCAAAGATTTATCCAAAATAAGAATATTTTGGTCTCAAGGGTCTGCCCCCGATTTGGTTGGCTGAAGGAGAAGTTACTTGGGCTCTAACAAGCTCAAGTCAGACAAGGACCGCAGGGCAGGAGGGGAAGTCCCACTGAAATTCCCCTCCCTTCCCCACGGGTTTCTGTGATTTTTGGCATGAGTGCATTACCTTAAGAGTGCCTGGAAATTTTCATTATAGGTGAGCAAAATTTCAACTCATTTGTCTACCAAATTAGAGCGAGGCAGGAGATGAACAGTAATAAAATTCCTGTTTGTTGAAACAAACCCATTCTTGCTCATTTGGAGAAAAAGAAAAGCCTCTCATATTTTCATATTTGCATGTGTTTGGATTTTGATGTTGCTTGAGCCTGGTCCCTCTCTTTTCTGAAGTCGTTGGGATGTTTGTATCTTATTCCGGTGGGAGAGGAATCTGTTGGCAGAATTTGCTTTAACACTGTAAGGATTTTGGTTTTTTTAGAGAAGTAGCAAGAATTGGGATTTTTAACTATTTGTATTCTTCCAAAGGAAGGTTTGCTGCTTATTATCTCACAAGCTTTTATCTGGTGCTGAGTCATGGAAGTGAGAGAATGTGTAGGCGTCTTAGCATAAGAGAGAGTAATACTGTCATTTACATTTACAGACAGTTATGCTTTCCAGAAAACTTTTTTTTGTGGGTTACAAAAGTGATTAATCTGCTGTTGAAGCTGTCAAAGGAGGTTTTCTGTTTAAGAATTTTTTTTGAGAGAGAAAAATCTGTTTCTACTTATAGGAAATAATAAGGTAGAAGTTGATATATTAAAAAAACCCTGAAAGAACAGACAAGAAAATATTCCCTTTCTAATTATATTTTGCCCTTTTCTTTTTATGTATCTATCCATCTATCAGCCTATATATCTATTCTTCTGTCTCATGGAAAAATCATGTGGACTTTGATACAAAGCTAAATATAGTAGAATTATGGCCAAGTTCAGTATTATCAATTCCAGCTGTTAAAAATATCATGGGATCAGTTTAAAATCATATTTGTTTTCTCTTTAAAGAAAGCTTATTCCAGTTTCTTTTTAGTTTTCCATCAGGCTCTTTAGTTTTTATGTTTTAAGCTTTTTCTGCACTCTTGAAAACTGCATTTCTTTTAAATGAGGTCCAGAGCCCTCAATTAAATATTTCTCTGCAGTAGTAGTAAGATAAACTATTTCTTTTCTTTTCCTTCATCCTTTTTTTTTTAGTCTTTTTCCTTTGCCATAGTTTTTTTTTTTTTCCCAATTGCTGTTTAGTTTTTCTTTTATTATTAAAAAAAGGAATTAATTACAGCTGAGACAAATTCTTTCCTCCTTAGGACATATTCTCAGTTGTGAGAGCTGTACTGCTGTTGGAAGGCTCAAGAGAGTTTACCAGTTGCAACCAAATTTGTACAGACCATCGACATCAATGGCATGATTAGTTGTGATTCTTGTTTGTTGTACCCATTCCTGAAGACTAACTGGACATGAACTATTTATCCTGGAAGCTGAGTGGTTTTGTTCCTAACAAAGTAGTAGTGATGTTTTCAAGTGGTCTTCTGGCACAGTAAGGGTGGGAGTATAAAAACTCTCTCTACTTTCAGCGTCATTTATTCCCATTATGATATGCCCAGCAAAGTCTCTCTTTGGGGGTTCCAGTGGAGCTGAGGCTGTGGTGGAAGCAAGGCAGTAAAGCAGGGTGCTGTGCTGGAAGCTGCAGCTGTCACAGGTAGCCTTGGGCAGAGAGAAGGAGTGCTCATCGTGCCCGAGGGCAGCCTGTGGGGCAGAAGGATGTCCCTTCTTGTCCCACCTAGCTGAAACCCTCAGCCCAACCCCAAATGGACTTTTGACAAGGGCATGTAGGGGCAGGACAAGGGGGAATGGCTTTAAATGGAAAGAAAGCAGGTTTAGATTAAATGTAAGGAAGAAATACTTCCCTGAGTGTGGTGAGGCACTGGCACAGGTTGCCCAGAGAAGCTGTGGCTGCCTCATCCCTGAAGTGTTCAAGCTCAGGCTGAATGGGGCTTTGAGCAACCTGGTGTAGTGGAAGGTACCCTGCCCATGGCAGGGGTTTGGAACTGGATGGATGTTCAGGTCCTGTCCGACCAAAACACTTCATGACTGTATGATCAATACCACATCTGCTCACCTGCCTTGGTTAGAAAAGTTGGTTTTACCATCTCCCTTATCCCTGCTCGGGTTAAAGTCTCTGCTCTCCTGATTCCCCATTTCTCACAGCTGCCCTTTCTCCCTCCCCAACCGTAGTAGCTTCAACTATGATCCTTTAACCTTCAGCAGAAAATTATTTGTGCCATGTAAGAGGAATATTGATTTTTACATCACATGGCCCATGAGGCATCAGAAATCACATTTTTTCCCGTAAGTGTGGCTTATCTCTAGCTTTTAGGAAAAAATTAGCTTTGGGCCCTGTGAGATTTCCTGTTCAGGGTGAATGGGTTCTGCATTTAGATCTTTTCACTGGAAAGCCATGCGCTGCAGCTGGACTTCTAAATTAAAGGGGGAAGGGCTTAACCTGGCTTAACCTAAGTTTTGACAATTCCATTGAGAGGCCAGTGACTCATTTAGAGAATTCATCGAGTCCACAAGGGTTACAATGATACTTCTGAAAGCTTATAGAATGTCATTGCTTTGTGTTTCAACAATCTCGTCTTGCAGTGAATTTTTGTGGGTTGTTATGGAAAAAAGATTTATTATTGACTTGTGATGCCAGGATGTTTCCTCTGTGCATAATTTTTTTTTCTTAAAATACAAATACATCATAAACTGCCAAAGAGAAAGAAAAAAAAAGGATGCATTTCAAGCGAGAAATTACAATTTAACTATGATTTAATCCCATGGTAAATTCAGACCTAGACCTTAATTCTCCTCACCCCCCGCAAGTTCAGGTCTGGAGCCTAATTTGACCTGTGATAAACAAGAATTAAAGCCAGAAAACTCCATTGTGGATCCAAAATTCATTGCAGTTTTTGGGCATCCACTTCTGAGTTTTGGAGAGCCTTGAGCCCTTGTTAGAAACATTGTTGAAGCCAAGCTCTCAGATTTAAAATTAATACTCCCCAATCCCAAAGTTTTTTAGCATTTAGTACTCCTGCACCAGGGCTAGAAAGTCACTGTTTCAAATTCTGGAGTTAAAAATGTCAAAATCAGTTAGACTACAAGTTACAGTAGCCATCAGTATGCATTTATACATGCACCACAAGGAAAGAAGTGAGGAGAGACCGAGGATACGTCTGTTTGTTTTGAATTAGCACGCTTGGGTTCAATTCCTAATGCAGAAGGGTTCATGGCTGGGTGCACAGCTGGAAGTGCTGCTGCTGGGACAGGCTGAGCTCAGTCCTTGGAGGTGCTGAGCTTTAGTCCAGTGCAGGCTGTATTTAATCTCAATTGGAAGTTTCGTTTGCTTTCATTCAGGCTGCAGCAGGATGAATTACCAAGATCTCCAGTGTGCTGAGTTTTGAGCAAAGCTGGACGATTAGTACCTAGAGGAGGTCAGATTGGTAGGATCCAGTACTCTTTGCATAGAAACCTCTGCTGTGTTCCCAGTAGGAAGACAAGCCCAGTGAATTCAGAGGCAGTAGAAGGCCAAATCCAGATCTGCAGCAGCCAGCGTGTTTGGAGTAAATCTGCTGGGGTCAATAGACACACATGAGCTGGCACCACTGTCACTGAGATCAGAATCTGGCTTGATATAAAGCACTTTAAAAAAATGTAATTCAGGCACTGAGGGGTATGGAAGAGTATTTTAGTTCTAAGCTGTGACTGTGATAACCCAGTCAGTAAGCCATGGAGCAAATGTTTTGGGATGTTATTTTGGTCCAAGAGCAGTGTAAATAGGAAAAATTACAAGTCATAACTTAATTGGGCTCATTAGTTTGTTAGTGATGAAGTTTAGGAACTTTTATATTTTTCTTCCTAAAACTCACTGAGCAGAAGGGAGTGTGGCAAAGGAGAAAGCCTGTTATTAAACTAGAATATAGTACTTAACTATATCAGAAAAGTCTGACATTTTTGGACAAACGAGTATAACCTAGTCAGCAGTATCAGTCATTGAAAACACAGCTCTTGCGTTCCGGTAAAGAATGAAGAGAAGGTTGGGGGTTTTTTTGTTGGTTTTTTTTTTTTTTTGGGGGGGGGGGGGGGGGGGGGGGGGGTTGTTTTTTGGTGGTTTTTTTTTTGTGGATTTTTTATATTAAAGCTTACAATGGTTATTTGTGGTCTTATTTCCTCAAGGCATATTTAGGAAAACTGGATTAATTTATAATGCCATTTGCAACAGAACGAAGCCTGGTGAGGCAATGGATTTGACATTCTTTTACACAGGCTTTTTACAGTGATACTGTTATGATTCTAAATTTTTATCAGTGGGTTTTTTGAGTAAACACTTTATTTGCCATACATTTAATGTAATTATATGTTCTATGAAAAGAGGAAAATAGTGCAGAAACAGTGATTATTCTGAGTTAATACTTGAATTTAAAAATAATCTTAACTTACTGTATTGTTTTGTAGCCAAGTGTTTCTGTGGTACAGATGGCTTTTTTTTTGCTTGTGCTATAAATTAATGCTCTCTCTTTCACTTTTTCTGACTGGTTATAGTGCTGCCCTGGTGTTTTGACTAGAAGTGCTGCAGGGGGTTTCTGTGCATCTTGGTGTATGTATTTATATATCTGGAGACTAATTTTAAAAGCTACAGCGGGTGAAAGAAAACCTTTCCAATCAGATTTCTCAACATCGTGCTTGGAGTCTGTGATACTGTGGAAAGATTAAGGTATTTCAGGCAGTGGTGATAACCCAGGCAGATGGATAAATGAGGGAACGTTCCACTCCACTTCCCAGAAGGAGCCATCTGGGAAAACTGTTAAATCTGACCTGTTGCTGGAGCTCATCAGCCTTTTGGAAAGGTGTACACTGAACCTAATAGGCAAATAACCTCTCTGTCACATATGCCTGTCTTTTATGGCTTTGGGGTTTTTTTCTTGGTTAGACTCTTATTTTTTTGGTATGGCTCTATAGTTTTTTCCTGCTGCTAACCACTCGACTTGAACCATTTTGTAGCCCACTAAAAATACTGGCAGATGACAGTGGGTTCTGGACCTCAAGTGAACCATAAGAAAGCAGATGTTGTATGAACACAGAGTTGTTCACTGATGCTTCTGCTCTTCTGTACTGCTATTTGCACAGGCTTTAAAATGTGGGGAAAAGAAGAATGAAAACACATGGTTTTCACAGGAAATAGAGACAATACTAACATTCAAAAATGTTTATGCCCTCTGGTAGGATAATGTTTTAAATCTGGTTTAATAGAGTTTTGGAATTCGAAAAGATAAATAGGTTATAAATGCAATGCAGCAAATAAATGGAATTGTAAACAAATAAAAAGTAACGCAAAGTAAACCAAGTAGTGTCTGGATGCATATGTATTTCCTATTATTTTATGTGTGCATATGCACATTTTTAAATGTTCTCTAGAACTAATAAAGAAAAAAAGCTTGTATACTCTATAAACACTCTAAAACTCCTTTGCAATTTAGTAGGAAATAAGAAGTTTTTATAGTGGTTTTGGACTGTTCCTTGTATCTGTTCAACACACAATAGAAAATGATAACTTTTCCATACAAATTGTAGAAGACTTCTCCAGAAGACTTCATGCATGTGTAATTTTGTCTTGTCACTCATAAGTGCAGACTGCTTCCCTCACTCATCCATCTTCCATTATACCTCCTTAATCCACTTTTTGTAATCATGATGCACATCCATGGATGGCGGTATAACCCTCAAACCTGCCCATATTTGTCATGCACAGGAACTTCTTTTCCATTACAAATAGCAAGTTATAAAAGGAAGGAAAAAAAGTCTGTGGGCACTGTAATTACGATACTTTAAGTTTTACTAGCTTAGTAATAGCAAAAGTCGTAAAAATACTTTGCTTACCCAAAGTTCTTATTATAGGGACTGGGGGCTTCCCAATTTTCAGGCTTAGCAATGTTTGCCTAAATTAAGTAAGGGAATTTGTTCAGCCCATTAGAAGGGGCCAGTTTGGTGAATGGAAATGTTTTGGACATTCCTGCATTGCTAAGATTTAGAGGAGGTGTTCCTTAAGAAGCTCTGTTTCAATGCTCCATGCATGTGGTGACTCGTCTTCACATGGTGTAGTGCTGGTTTTTTGTGGTCTTTGCTTCTGGGATTGTCCTTGGTAGTTTTGCCTTTTGGTGTGGCCAAAGGGCTGTGGTGCTGTTTTACAGCTCTTTATGTAATTTGCTGCTGAGTCCATGTGCCACTGATGAAGTCTGTGCAGGGGGCTACCATTGCATGGTCCTCAGGTCCAGATGGAAGCAAATAATATCATTTTAGTGATGAGAGTGGGAAATTAGAGAAATATCCCAAGATGAGTTCAGAAAATATTTCACTTCTCTTGACTGGCATCTTCTGTAACTTTTTGACAATTATATCTCATGCTGATAACTGATATTGTTGTAGATAAAGTTTCTACTGCATTTAAGGTGCTCAAGTGAAATTGCTTAGATAGAAGAGTTTAAATCATAACTAACGCTTTCAATGAATTAAGCTAGAATTATGGACCTTGACTGTCCACCAGCATTAAAAGTATTTAGGTCAATTGTTTGTACATCTTTCAAAACCGGTCTCTCACAAAGTCCTTCTCATAAATACCAGATGATCAGTCATCAGAAAAGGAAAAGCAAATAAAAAAGCTCAGAGTAGTCATCGTAGCGATAGTATTAGGTAAACAAAAAAGTAAATATGAAACTGAGAAGGAAATTCTTCCCTGGAATAACACTGTTGTGTTTTGGAGACCAAATTTTTCAGATGTGTTCAGACTCTTAATGGAGTGTTGCAAAGTGGAAACCCAGATTGCCTAAAACACTTGACACCCGCACTGAAAGCTGCACCAAGGTGTGTGTAACTGCACACAGTTGTGAAAGGCTATTTCCCATGATAAAATATTGGGGGTCAACTCTTAGCACCTTTTCTTCTGTGCATCATCTCCCATGGTTTCAGGCTGTGCCATTGTAAGGAGTAAAAGAGAGGTTATGGACAGAAACATTAACAACTGTGTTGACTCCTTTTCCACCTGTGGTAGCAGCTGAAAAACAGATCAAAGCTCAGAAGCAGTTGTGTTCCTGTAACACTTTATGGCATTTGCAAGGTATTCTCTTCATTTGAGAACCAGAGATGAACACTTTATTAGATTTCTCCTCTTTTTCTTTTGGTGTAATGCCTGGGAGCAGTCTGTTTGAGTACCTTGATAGCTTCTGGTGATCAAGCCAGCAAATTGAATCCCACATCTGCGAAGTCTGAGTATGGTTGCTGATCCATGCACAGCCCATACATCCGTGACACTCGCTTGTCAGCTGTAAACTAGAAATGAGAGAATGATGAAAGTGTAAAGAAAAACTTCATCTGATTATAAGCGTGTTTTGGCTGAGGGGTTTAAGGTTTGGACCAGACTTCAAAACTTTGGATTGGGTTCTAAGGACATTTTGACACTTAAAAAAAAATCTGTGTTAGCAACTGAGCTGTGTGCGCGGCATAGCAGCAGTGCAGAGTTGTAAAGATATGTCCTCAGTGTGCTTGGACTGTCTGGACCTTATAAAGAAGGCCAGGGAATGCTGTATATTGGAAATGCATTAGGTATGCTAAATGCGAGCAGTCCATCCACTCAAGATCTCTGGACATGAAGCAGCCCAGCTGGAGCTCTACCAGGACTCCAGGCATTTGCAAGTCCCAAATGAGAGGCCAGATTTCTCATTTTCACACAGATGTTATTTCAGACAGAAAAAGGTTCAGACAGGTTCAGGGGAACTTGGCCATACGTTATCACTGGCAAAGCAGCTTGTTCAAATACAGAATTTGAAGTCAGCAGGACGGTAGAGGTGCCTGCACATCAGGAAACCCCCTAAAATGCCTGTTCACATTTTCAGGTACCCAGAGGCCCAGGTTTCAAAGCAGAGTATTTTATTTTTCTCCAGGGTTATCTCTCCCCTGCTGAGGGGGAGTTGAGGTTTGCTACCTCAGGCAGAAGGGAGGCTCAGCCCAGATGCTGCTCCTGGAAAAGCAGCTGCTCCAGTTCCAGCAGGAGCCACTGTTCAGCACAGGGGTGGAAGAGGAGGTGGGGAAGGGTGTCCTATTCATGTCAGCCCCCTTCATACCCTAGAAATAAACTTGCAACACAACCTCTTGGTCATGCCTTGGCTGCAGGGTGCTGCAGGATCCTGGCAGATTGTCTGAGCTGCTGGCACTCAGAAATCTCTTTGGTGTGCTGCTGTAGCTGAGCTTGAGTGGCAGGGCACTTAATGCAGGGAAAAGGGATCTCTGCTTCTTACAGTCACATCAAAATTACCTGCTTATTGTGGAATTTGTCTCTACTAACTTGTGCTGTCTAAACATTCAGTGACTTGTCTTGCCTGTTTTTACGCTTCTTTTACAGTCAGCAGAGTGAAGTAGATTCCCCCAGTGGATGATTCATCTCCCCTGTTTTAGGCTTCAGTATTAGAACGGGATAAATGACCCTGTGGAGATACATTTCAGAGAGAGAGAGCTTTAAGCACCTCCAGCTAGCCAAGGTGAATGCCCATCATTTGTTTTAGGAAAAGCGTTTGTTCCCCTTCCCACCCAGGCCTCCAACTTCCACCGCCATTGAGTGCTACTTAAAGGATTTCAGGTGTTTTTGAGCCCTGTGTTTGAGCCCAGCTTGTGCCAGTGGACCATGCAGGAGAGGGGCCGAGTTAGGAGGAGGGATGCTGCAGTGACCTGTTGAACTGGCAGCCCCCTGAGAGCACCGCATCCTGGGTTCAGCCCACCGGTAGTTGCCAGGTTTCTGCCTTTCGAGGAAGAAGAATTGTTTCATTCCTATCCTGGAGTAAATAGTGGCTGAAATGCCCAAAAAAGGCAGCCCCAGCTAGAGCCATGGTTCTCAACCTCTGCTCTGCAAACCCTGGGGGTCCATGGATCTCTCCTAAGGTAACTAAGAAGAATTCAATGAAAGGTAACTGAAAAACCCATGTTTATTGTCAATAGATGAACTTTCTCCATAAAGGAGCTTGTCTCTTTTGAAAAACATTTGGGGGCTGCCGAGCATGAAGGTTGAAAATCACTGAGCTGGAGTAATGTATCTTTATATGTGATAATTTGACAGCTAAAGGGCTAAAGCTATTCAACTGTACCTTTATGAAAAAATGTCTGGAGAATTGAATAGAATGTGATAAACTTTGTATTGGCATTTTTGATTCAGTCTCTGAAACCTGAGTAACTGAAGGGATTCTGTAAAAATAATTCTACAAATGTGCAAAGTAAAAGAGTGAAGTCCTTTTCATATTGATTCCAGCTGATCATATAGAATTGTGCTCATGCTGTAGACTGTGATTATTCTGTACTCTTTTTAAGATTTAACCCTGACAAGTGGTAAAGAATTATAGGTTAATTTCTGTAGAACAACAGGTTTCGTCCCTACTACCTATGCAATGGCTTTTTAGCTGTAGATGTACATTGAATTTAATTTAAGGGCTATGTAAATAATTTCTGCAGGGTGAAGAATCAAAGATACTCAGGATTTTGGGTTTCACTACCAGGGTAGCTTTGAATCCAGACACCCAGCTCTGACAGTCATATCCCTTGGACAGCGTGGCTTTATCACAATGCCATAGACTTTTCGTATGATGGTTGGTACAAGAAACTCCTGAAAATGTTTATAAACCTCCTCTGCATTTAAGAAGACAAGGCAGGATTTGCCAAGCAAAATTATTCCCCTCATGGTTATATTATACATGGTAGACTTTTTTAGAAGTGTTTTGGGGTTTTTGTTCCTCCCACATTTGATTGAGTTTTACTTGATTTTGTCAGTATTAGTTCACCTTTACTTGAACTGCTGGATAATTCATTTGTAGAAGAAGCAGTACATTTAGGTACTTCCATCTGTGTTTAAACAAGGCTCTTGTGCTTTCCCATTTTAAAAAAAAAGAATTTGTATTATAATGCTTGTGGTAGATGAGGTTCTGAATTTAACTCCTTCCGACTCTAGTTTCTCTTATCGACTCTATGTTATCGACACCTGGGGTTTCTAGTTTACTCTCTTTGCAAATATGAATTTGCAAGAAGGGGTTGATGGTAAGTAGCGTGGTTTTAATTTGCACTTGCGAAGTGTGTCAGACAGTTTCATCAGGGCATGGCGAGCAGAGGAAAGCCTGTCTTCCTCTGGAAACAGCCCTCAGAGGATGTCAGAGAGCGTGTTTGGCTGCGATAATCACTTGCAAATGCCGTATGGTTTTGAAATGAGCTGTCCAGGAGCTGCTGGAGAAAGGGTGCCTGTGCTCCTATGAATTCACTCTTTGTCTTTCTCCTTTTCCTTTCTCCTGTTTCTTCTTGCTTTCATGTTTCTGGGCTGTCACTTTGATGTGCTTTTGCATAAGTCTACCTCGTTGTGTTGATGAAAGTTCTATGGATTCACTTGGATGAAAAATTTGTGACAGTCATCTGTTTTGGTAGACTGTACCCAGTGATATAGATAGCCCCTTCCAGCCTTCTGTTCATTACTCCATCTACCTGGCATCTTTAGAGCCTCATCCGTCCCTCCTGTCCTCCTAATGCCTTCCAGACAGCTGTTGAAATCTTTCTTCAAGTGCTATCGGAGTACCCTTTTCTGATCCTTCCACACATTCCTGTCCTCAGAGCAGGAATCTTGTCCATAGTTACTGTTCATTTATGAAGTTTTTTCTTAATCCATTGGTAATCTTAAGGTTTAAGCCTGGGGTGATATTTGAGTGCATGGCTGGACTGTGGCCACCCATCTCTGTCTCAAGCAAAAGGGCAGAGGATTTATGGTCATACCTCACCTGTGCCCTTGCACAAGAACTAAAACCAACTTGTGTCCCCATAAATCATCAATGCTCCAGCAGTGTTAAATTCCCTGTAGCCTGTCCCATTTCTCTACTACACCACATCAGCTAGCCTTACACCTCCCCCCACTAAACCCCAGCTTTCATCACACACTTGCCCAGTGCCCTCAGAGGAATTCAGAATGAGTCACGAAGGGTGCCTCTGGGGACTCCTACTGATGCAAACTTCCTCCTCCTCAA
This sequence comes from Brachypodius melanocephalos, assembly GCA_013398615.1. NCBI lineage: Eukaryota > Metazoa > Chordata > Aves > Passeriformes > Pycnonotidae > Brachypodius > Brachypodius melanocephalos. Next base: position 9,964,880 of record VZSR01000247.1, read on the forward strand.
GGCAGCCTGTGGTTTGATGCCACAATGCAGCCGGTACTTGTTAGCTTGGGCCTTCGCTGTGGAGTTGATAGCAAAGTTTGTACTCTGCTCCCCCAAATTGCCACCTTCCTTCACTGGATTCTGGTGCAGGAGGGGGTACTCCCAGTTCATCCTCTCTGTGGTGTCAAACGCAGGAGCTGCTCAGTGCCAGTCCACAGATTGTGAGGGTTTGGGGTTTTTTTGGAAGAAGGGTTTATCATTCATTCGGAAGGTGTATTCCAGTTCAGGCAGGAGACTGGCATCAGCCCATTAGGTGAAGCATTATGTGGATGTTTATGTGGAAGATTAAAGTCCCCCAGTTCTCAAGATAGGATCAGAAGAGCTTTAGTAGTGTCTGTCATGACCTGCTTCCAGAGTCTGCGTTCAGAAATACAGAATGTGGTGAACAGAGCTCACTTATATTGTTTTGGTTTGGTCTTTCTCCCTCCCCCAGACAGGCCATTGTCTTTATAACATTATCTACCTTCTACCTCTTCACATGGAAAAAAAAATGCTTTTCTGGTGGTAATTACACAGTGCTGCATTGTGGACCTTTCATCCCATTACAGTAAGTGGGCAAGCTACTATAATTTACTAGAACAAAATAGGTGAGGAAATGGGAAAGTTTCTGGCACTCCCAGGCATAAATGCCAACCTGACACAGGAGAACAATTCTGACAGAAAACAAGTTTTCTTGCTAGCAGTGAGTGCTGGTGCAGTTGTGTTCTGATGCAGGGATGGAGGAATGCCAGCTTCTCTTCAGGTGTTTCAGAAGTAGAAGAATCGGACAGTATTAATGGAATGCTACAGACCCTTAACCTGTCTCTGCCCTTGCAGTTCAATTGAGACACGCTTCAGCTCTTCCTTGCTCTCAGTTTCAAAATCTCTTCAACCTGTCTGTGTGCTGCCTTGTCATGGATCTGTTAGCAAGGTCAGGGTGTGAATACATTGAGATGTTTCTCCTCCAGCAGAAGTTTGCTGCCTTATTATTCCCCACCTCTGGATACACACCTTTTACATCTCTCAAAACAGACTGATGCTCTTATTTGCCTGGGGATTTTTTCTGATTTATAGTGCTTCCTTGTGGGAGGTTTGCCCTGAAGGTGTGATTGCAGGAGTAAGGTCTTTACCAGTGCATCAGCAAAAAAGTATTTGCACATCACCAGTGAAGAGCTGCCAGTTGGGTGGTAGAGCTTCCTTATCCCATGGGTAGACTTGTCTGTAGGCTGTGCGCTAGAAGCTGAGTGGCTTGCTCTTATCTTCTTGTTCTTTGTATGAGGTGGTTACCAGATGTTGGCGAACACAACCACCCTGTACAGTGGATGAGTTTGGAACCCTTGGAGGCTGAGGGTGGCTTTGATTTCCCCCAGAGTTCCCCCAGCCCCCTCTGGGTGGTTTGGCAGCAATTAATTGCCGCCACCTGCTGACCAGGCACAGGATTTCTCTGGCCCCAGTACAGGTTGTGCACGTCCCGAAGAGTCCTCACCATGCCCTCCCCATCGAGAGGGTGCTGGAGCAGTAGGTGGACATCAGGGTGCCTGCATAAAGCAGGAACACCTGGGGACACATACAAGGTTGGTCATTTAAAGGTGGCACATAAGCCTTAGAGTCCACATAAGCATGGGTGAAGGCTGAGCTGGTCTGCCTTTGGGCTGCTGTAAACTTGTAGATTATCAAGCAGATCATGGATGAAATCAAGCCTAGCACACGAAGTTTGAATGAGATATAACCTCATATAACTATGGTGTTAAGTGCAGTCAAGCTGCATGTCTTCACTTTAATGCATTTCTCTGCAGAAGGCATAAAATTCAGGTGCTCTTTTAGAATAAAGGAAAATAGAGAAGCAAGAAAATTTACCTAGTCCTAAACTCTGGAAATTCAAGTTTGCTCTTCCTTGATTTAGTGAAGAGACATAAAGAGTGTTTGTCAGTGTTCTTCAGAAACCATTTCACATTGTTAGCTCTTTAACAAAGATGTCTTTCACGTTGGTGTTTTTGAACATTTAAATGCAAGGTAAGCCAGACAAACAAGTACATTAGACTGAAGGATGTACGATGCCTATTAGACGGCATCACTGCAGCAAAGCTTTATTCCGTGGCCAAATTACAGGAAGCAGCAGCATTTGCTGTGATCCTCTTCCCTGGCTGCCCCAGCATTGCTGTGCCTGGGGCACGGGTGCAGGGTTACATGGCTGCCGTGTTAGAAGCTGACTTCTGAAGCTCTTGGAAATCCTCACCCGCTTTCTGCCCTTTAATGAAGCATTTAACTTTTCTGGGGTCACTCCAGGTTTTCAACCAACCCTATAGCCAGCCTAAGGACACCTGAGTGACTTGCTTTGATCAGAGTTCATTCTTACAGCCTGGGACCTGCTTGCAGGCTATCCCAATCTGCTGCCTCCTGTGCACTTGAAGGAGCTCCTGTATTGGGGCAGAACCCTACAAGTGCTCTAGGGACCCAAAGAATTTCATGTCTCCATAGAGACTATAATCTCATTTTCTCTCTTTGTCAAAATGGCCTCATTTTCGCAGGAATGCATGGGGTTTTCCCTAATTATCCTCTAGCTAGTCTTGCTTTTTTTTCTTTGCGTGTATCATTTTTTAATTTGTTTGTTTGTTTGGAGGCGGAGGAGAAGCCTCCAAGGAGACATGAAATGCCATGCACGGCAGTTCTGCTCGGCTGCTGTGGTGCCATGCCTGTTCTGTCAGAGCAGGGGAAGGTTGCTACTACCAGTCTGTAATACATGGCCCTAGGTTATTCTTGCTTTCCTAAGCAGTTTGAATTGGTGCACAGATGTTTCTGTAAACCCCCATTTCCACCCTTGTTGCTCGATCCAGTGCCCGAGTGGCCCCTCCTGCTGACCCTGTGTCTCTCTCCTTACTCTCCAGGGCTCTGGCACCTCAAGCAGCTCCACTGCCGCCACCCCATCTGTGTCCACTCCTGTCACCGGCCACAAGCGGATGATCATCCCCAACCAGCCTCCCCTCACTGCCACCAAGAAGTCCACCGCCAAGGGCCCGGGGCAGCCAGCGCCCATCCCGGTCACTCCCGTTGGCACCCTGAAGCCGCAGCCGGTGCCGGCCTCCTACACCACGGCCTCCACGCCGAGCCGCCCGGCCTTCAACGTGCAGGTGAGGACGGCGCAGCCCAGCCCGCACTACCAGCCGCCCAGCCAGCAGCCCGGGCACTATGGCAGCCTGGGGCCCGGCCAGCCCTACGGGACGGCACCGTCCCGCCAGCCCGCTGCCCCTCAGTACGGAGCGCCACAGCCCCACGGGCCCAACTACGGGTACGCGCCTCCGCCCAGCCGGCCCGCCGAGCCCGCCTACGGGTACGCGCCTCCACAGGGCCGCTACCAGGAGCCCTACTACGGGGGCTACGGCGGCAGGAACGGCTCCGAAGCGCCCTACGTGCCACAGAGCTCCTGGAAGGCCGAGCCGGCGTATCCTGCCAGTAATGCCATGGGCCAGGCTGCCCCTGGGCTCTACCAGCCGCCAGGCACGAAGAAGACGTACATCACTGACCCGGTGCTGGCCCCGCAGCAGCCCGCCCTGCAGCAGAAGGTAAGAGATGCCAGTGGTCACTGGCATTCCTGGGAGAGCCACGTGGCTGCATGTGGCCTGGGACGCTCCTGGAAAGATGGTGGGGGTTAAGGCGGTGCTATCAGAGGTGTAGGGCAGGTCTCCCTACATACGGATTCCTAAAAGCTGGAAATAGGGAACTCTCATCTGCTTTGAAAAGAGCCTCTGCAGAGGCTTAGAAAAACCATCAGCCTCAATTGGTGAGATGGTGTCACATGTGGAAGCATGGTGCCAGCCCATAGGAGAGAGGCTTCGTCCCTGTGACATCCTGTTGCCCAAGAAGCTCCCTGGCCATGCCTCCATAAGGCATTGCTGAACTGGAGCCTTTTCTTCTGGGCACTCCCAAGATAAAGTGAGAGATTGAGTATGAGCTGTTTCATGTGCTTCTGGACGTCCCTGGTTCAATAGCTAATCCTGCTTGTCCTCAGGCAGATGGGAGGTGCACGAGAGGCTGGTTTTGATTGTGGTTCAGCATGATTGCGGAGGTTGTCCTCTGGTGTGTCTCTGTTCAAAGATCACTTATCACTGAAACCACATGGAAATGAGTCCCCACAGAGCTCGGCTCTGGTTTTCCTCTCCGATGCTGGTACACCGGGTGGCCCCCATCCACTTCAAAAAGTGCCTGAACCTCACTTAAGTGAAGTCAGTTTGAAATAGAAAGTTAAAGAGGATCTGCCTGGTTTCTCTGCCCAAGCTTATCCTGCCTGGCTTTTGTCACTTCTGCTGGTGGACACCTCTAATGTGGCTCTGGGAGGACAGAGGTATTTTGGCTTTGTGGGGCCCTTGCTGTGTATGACAAGCTGAGGTTCCACAAATGGTGAGGCAGAGAGGCAGTGATGCGGCAGTTTGGAGAGGGCAAGAAATTACAGAAGTCCTTGAAATATTATCTACTAACAGCTAAGAAGCTGCTTTTTCTCATTTCTTCTCCTTCCTTAACAAGAAACTTTGAAGCAGGGAGAGAAGCAATAAACTCTCAGCTCTGCAGGTACTTGGTCTAGAGCTTAGACTGAAAAGTAGTGAAAGACACAAAATTTGCACATAGCCTTAACTGGTGTAAATTGTTGTGGTTCCAGCGGAGTCACTGAGGAAATGCTGAGGTACAGCAGATCCATATTTAGACTTTTATAGATACAAGTAGGCTTTATATATATAAAAAATTTAAAAACTGTAGTTCAGTCAGCATCTCTATGGAAACGCAAATCATCTCGAACCACAAACAGCACAAGCCTGTTAGTCTCATTTGCATTACAAAGCTGGAGGGACAATTTAGTTTAGCTCAAGTTTGGGGTTTTATGTATGCCTATATATATTTATATATACGTGTTGGTGTGTGTGCACGTGGCATTTGCAAATACACATGCAGAAATACTTCATAAATATTTCTATAAAAAATGATTTCACTTCTTCTACAGAACAGACTGTCATCTGCTTGATGATAAATCCCTCCAGAAACTTTCTCTTCCAGCCTGCTAAACAACTGTTTTCTTACCTATTTCACTTTTGAGCTTACAGATCTTCTGTAACATATTAGTGGCAGGCTTTGCCTTTAAAATAATGTTGTCCAGCCTTATCATATGCTGTTCTCTTCTTTTGCAGAATAACTCATTCATAAAATCGACTTTGGGAATTATTTTATTCAAAAGGGAAAAAGGAGGCTGTGTTAGAGCCAGATATCTGTTAGGGAGAATTGTCACTGTAATTTGACTTTGCTATCATGTGAATTTTAACGTCTTTTCCTACACACACACACGATTCTGCATTTGGTTGTGTTTTGCCTTTTCAAAGTTGATTTGAGACCTTTCAGTTAAGGGAACAGAAAGGGTAAGAAGCATTAATACATACCACATAAAATGTAAGATGACCTTTAGGAATTTTTCTTCTTGCAAGGGAATGATTTTAAAATATCAAACAATTTCTAAATGTATTCAGAAAAGTGCATGCCTAATCTTGAACACAGTTTGTGTGCAAATTATTGAGGATGTTGTAGCAAATCCATCTGAGATGAAGAGTTCATGGTCCTTAATTCTAATATTAAGATCCATCACTGTGAGAGGCAAAATTTTTCATTAAATTTGTTTCATGTTTTTAAAGGGTAAAAAAAAAAGGTTTATAATTGGCATTCTGGCTAGGAAGAGGTTCATGACGCTGTGGCTCTGTGTTTTTTGCTGTGTACTAATCGTGTTGAAGTTGCTGCTGATCCAAAATAAATCTGGATTGGTATGGGAACAGCAAATAATCTGTATTGGTTGTTAAAGTCTGCTCAAAACAATGAATTTTACTCACACACAATTCCACATTGCATTCTGTCCTAGGGCCACTTACAGAGTGAGAGTCATACATGTGAAGCCTCTGGGCATTTTAGTCTTTTGCAGCACCTTGTCTAGCATTAGTGCCCAAGTCCTAGTTAGGAAATGATCTGGTGGAGTGCATGTCCTCATTTAAACCTTCATGTGCTTCAACAGTCAAGAAACCTCAGGAGCTTTCTCTTCTGGATGATGGGTGGTGGGGACTTCTGTAGGAGCAGCAGCAGAGTTCTCATGAGACCATTTGGCTCCTCTCATGCTCTTGCTATGCCTGCTCAGACCAAGTCAAAATCTGAAGCCTCTCTCTTGACTTCTCTCCCAAAGGGCAGAGGGCACAAAACCAGGGTGGCACGTTAGGGACGCTCATTTCTGGCACCGAGATGTCCGTAGTAAACATATGACAAAGCCAGATTCTGATGTGGAGTATTCCCAGAACTTTGCCCTGTGGCCAAAGCAGGACTGGTAAACTCCTACCACTGACCAGCTCCTCTATCAGCAAATGTTTCTGTGCTAGACTGGTTAAGACACCGAAAACCCTTGTTGAGTTCTCATATCTCCAAATAGAGAGATTCTCATATCTCTATCTCCTTTCACTGTTTTTGGTCATGTTTGAGCATTTTTGAGCCACTTATCTCCCAAGTGGATTTGTGGACTTTTTAGGGACTTCATGCATCTCCTGGTGTATTTGGGGTGGCTCTGGAAGATCTGTTCTTTCTAGTTCTGAGATTCCAGCTATTCTTTTAACTCTACTCACAGGCTTTGGGAAGCACATTCCTTCCTAAAGGGACCTTCACGTTTTCAACATACGTACTACTGAAGCCATTTGAGACAGCTTTGTGGCTCTGGTCCAAAATGGTGGAAATCTTAACAAAAACATTGATCTCTTGAGAGCAATTTACCAATTTGGTGAGGACAGAAGTGTCTTGTAACTCTGATTTAGTACAGCATCCAAACCCACGTTCATTTGCTGCAGATGTGCTGGAAGGAGAAAGGGAGCAGTGTGCCTTTGGTACCCGCGTCTGTTCTCCCTGACATGGCACAACAAGTGCCCGAGTTCTTTAATCCGGTCAGCCACGGATCCCAGAATCCCCATTCACACCTACAGAGGCATCAGTGCATATGGGACATGGCCTTCTCTTCAGACAGCCCTTCAGTTTTGCACACCTTTCCAGGTGAGCACCCTGAAAATTGGGGAGAGAACTTTAAACCAGGAGGATTTAATGAGGCAGCTCAGGCTTGTGGCGTGGTTTAGGTGGTGGTGACCGCTCCTGACTAGCAGACCTCAGCCACCGCGTGGTTTCCGCACTGCTGGAGGTGATTTCTTTGCTGCCTGCTGCACCCAGCCCTGACATGGTCTCCCGCAGCTTGCAGTGCCCAAAAGAGGCTGTGACAGCTCGCTGTTGTCTCATTTTACACAGCTTCTGTCAGTTTTTCCACTGATTTAATACCTGTGATGGAGACATTTGCTTGGAAGTTTCATCTTTGCCTCAGAAATGTGTGCTTACCAGTGCCCTTCGCTATGACTGATGCACTTCTCTTTTACTGGTTTAATAATTTTTACAGTCTGCCATCACTCACATAAAGGAGATACCTCCGGCACTGGCATTTGAACTGAGACTAATTCTCTTGCTGTTTGCTGTTAATTTAGCAACTAGAATTTTTTCCTTCTCTGCAGATGAATAAAAGCACTCTACCAGATTCCCTCCTGCTGTCACAGGGATATATTCCTTCCTAGTGTTGCTTTTGACTTGTGGAGAAAGGCAGGCAGCTTGCTTTGCATTGCTTGCCTCCCCCAAAGTGTCTTCTCACCCAAAATTTTATGTCTTCACCCAAGTGTCTTCTTCACAAAAGTCACATATCAAAAATTTTCAATGGATGGAATTTTGAGACAGTGTAAAATTATGATTGAAGTTGGTTTTCTGTCAGTGTGGGACAGTGGCTTCCTATAGTTTTAATATGCTCAAATAAAGCAACACAAAGTAAAATTAAAAAGGGGTATTTAAAATATTCTACTTTGGCATTTAATGAATTTAAAAAAGAGTGAAAGCTAATGTAAAATGAAATAGACGGTGAAATTCTGAAATTCAGAGTTGAATCTGTGAGTTCAGTGTGACATTTCAAAATTTCCAGATGAATATGCAGTTCCTTTCTACCCTGAGAATAGCAACAAATGTCAAAATGTTGACATTCTTCACAAAACAGTAATTCAGAGTTCTAACCAGCACTAGCTGTATATCAGCTGCTGACTCTGTCATTGCTTCTGGGTGGATTAAATTAAATACTGTTGCTTCTGTTAAGAGGAGGAGGAGGGAGAAGAAGGCAGTTGTGTCTAACAATAAGATGAGAAGCTCAGGATTTATGATACTGTGGCAATGAGAATGATGTTTCCCTCTTCAAGTTATTGTAAATCTCTGCATGAAAATCTTTGGGTTTTTTCGGGTGAATAGATGCTGGCAAGAGATGCAAAGAGGTGTTTTTAGAATGGTGTCCATATCCTCACTGCAGGAATTTGACACAGTCTGGTTTATACCCTAGACTTCTGAAAGTGCCTGATTCTTGGCACAAAATATGTTTAACATATTAATTTAAGAACTTTGCTCTTTGTTCTTTGTATTATATTTTTATTATTTAAGCACTCCATATACTAGCAGGAACCAACTGATGACAGAGCAATTAATCAGTTTTTTCTCTTAGGAATCATATATTTGAATTGTTTTCCTGAAATAGTGAAACAAAGAGTTGCCAAACAATTACCTTGAAGTTAAAGATAACAGGGAGCCTGCAGTTACAGGAGTAAGTCAGGTCAGCATATACTGAAAAACCAACTTAAATTTACAGCTTCAGGATGCAGCTTTCGCAGCTTTAGCCTTTAGTCAGCAACAATGGGTTAGAAATATAAGAGGAATAATTGAGAAAGAGGCTTTTGGCATAATACCTGGATGTTCTTTCTTGCTCCTTCTTAAAATAAGCTGAGGACAATGCCTCCACACATGATAAGGCATGGGGCAACCTTGAAGTTAATCAAGGGCTCTGTTTCTGTGCTGGTTAACTCTTGATAACCAAGTGTCTACCTTGAGAGATCCTGCCACACTGTTTTACAGGCTAACATAAGAATTTTGTGTCTGAGATCTTAAGATGCAGTGGGTGTATACTTACACAGGAAGGCTGGCTGGTTTCCAGGCAGTGGGGCTTGCCTGAGCCCCAGGGCTGCCTGAGCTCAGGTCTGCAAGGGGCAGCCTGGTCTGTAGCATGATGAGACAAGGATGGTTGGCCTTGCTGCAAGGTTTACAGCTTTCAGTACAGAAAGCAGCACCCATAAAAGTGAGTGCCACTTAATTTGCAGGCAGACTCTGGCTATGGTATGTGGTGGTGCTGCTGATTACTGGAGGAGCTGATTCCTTCCATTTTAAAATACACACAAGTCCAACCCCACTGTAATTCTTCCAAAGCCAGAGCGTGTGAGGAAGCTCTTCTTCTGTTAGATAACCTCTGTGTCATTGTCAAGTTTATTGCAATGAAGCCAGAACCTGAGCAGGTAGAACTTGTCCAAGGTTAGGCACCTGTTGATTAGGACAGTTGGGCAGAACAAGGAGACATGGAGCATTCTGGTGTCGTTTGGTGGCTCTTCTGTTTGAGGTGAGGAGGTGTCTGGCTGCCCTGCTGGTCTGAAACTCTTTGGGCTTATGACCTGATGGTAATGCCAATGTTAAAAGAAGTCACTATGCTCACAACACCGTGACAACACAGGTGATGCTTTGAGTGATGTCCTATTTTGGCCATGTCATTTGGAGTGGATCTTTCTATATTTGGGTGGTTTCCCCCACTGACCTCTGTGAAGCATATTTGCAATCTTAATCCAGTTTTTAATGGCACATGTACAGATAAAATAGTAATGGTCTGTTACTGAAGCACCATTTTGTGTAGGGGGCTGTGCACAGTTTAAAGGATGAATCATTTTTCCATGGGTAGAGATGGTTGTGCATAGATAGGCTCTTGAGCCTCGTACTTGAATAAGCAGGCAAGTTAGAAAACTACCATGGTTCACAGTGAGCAGTGCCAGCCATGTAGGATCCCACCAAAATAGATATTCGGTTGTAAAGCTTACAAAGTAGTCTATAATGTCTGCTGATATAATATTTGTTTCATGCAAGAATAATGGTATGAAGCAATGGCTAATATATGGTTACATTTATTGATCATAAATATTCTGTTGTTAAACTAACTTTAGCCTCCACATAATGGGCTTCCTGTTAAGATTTACCTCTGAATAACTACAAAGAAACATAATATAGTAAATTTAATAGCAACCTTTGGGGAAAAAAAAAAAAAAGTTTAAAAAAAAAAAGAAGAGGTTTCCTATCACAGGCTGGAAGAACTCCTGCAAGGCAAACAGAATCTGCAATTACACTGACAGTTTTGTTCTTAAATGAAAATAATAGTGAATTATAAAGCTGTAAAATTGTTTTCACAACAATATTTTGTTTTTATAACTCATAGTATTTCATTTAGTAGCTGCCTGGCTCCACGGCAAGTTACATAACATGATATTATGAGTATGATACCTCAACTTTTTGTCTAGGGAATTAATTTAAGGGCTCTAAACTTTCCAGTCACATTTTCTTCTTTGTTCCAGATGCAGTGTATTCTCTCTACTGAAAAAATATCAGATGAGCTAGTCTTGCTTATAGCAGAGTAATATTCATGTGCCTCTTTATCCACGCTAATAGGGCAGTGACTTAGTTTCACATGGCTCCTCAAAATAGTGCAGATTGAAATGGGCCATCTAAAGTCAGCTACACAAAACAAATTAGAAGAGTGGAGCTGCTGTGTGTTAGCTGATCAATGTAGCATTAGCGAGGATTTTCCACAGTGTGGTTTAGCACCAGCATTATTATTCTTACTGTCAGTATCACTCGTCCTTCCAATTAAATATTTTTCTAAACAAACAAACAAAATTTCCTCAAATGAGTTGGCTCTAACTTAACCTGACTTATTAGGATTAGTTTAGTCATCAGTAAAATGGAACCACACCTGAGCTACAATATACAGCAGGTTAGCTATCATAGTTTTCATCCTGTTACTCCCTAGTTAGACTCTGCTTTACTGGCACCTGAAGAGTCTTTTTTTCAGGGGTTTCCTCCAGCTTTGTGAGAGCTGGTTGAAGGATTAAATTAATCCTTCTTTTCTGTTGTTGCTGCGATAGAGCCTAAAGTGAAAATTCATTTTCTCCATGTTTTCCATGGAGAAAAATTGCCTGAGTGGACAGGGAAGCTCCTGCTGTGTATGTGCCACTGGTGGATTCCTTCTAGGCTGTCTCCAGGAAGCCCGGTGGGTTTTATTTTGCAGTCCAAGTCAGCCAACAGAATAAATCTCTGTGAAGAAGTGCCCTGAAACATTTGTATTCTTGTAAACCTCTGTTTCATATGTGTCTTGCAGACTCAGAGATTCAGGTGACAATTGTGTTTTCCTAATCTGATGATCAACATCAGAAAGGTGCCCTGCATCTCTTCCTCCAGCTTGTGTTAGAAGGCTGCTTTTCTGTTCCTTGCTGCATCAAAATCCTTTCCCCCTCCCATTATGCAATACCTACTTGTGACCTCTCTTTCCACAGGCTGCATCCCAAAAACATGCTTTAGAAACACACAGATTCTTGCATGACCTCATTTGAATACTTAAGTTAAAACTTTCTCCTGAACCCATTTTCTCAACTGCATTTCCCGTCATCTAGATTTTTCACAACTTTTGCGTGTTTCTACATCACTTTCCCTCAGGGTTTTTGTCCTCCAAGGCTTAGGCTTAAAATTAGACCTTTTGCTGCTGTAGAATTTCCAGATCACTGAGCAAGTGGTGAGTGAGTCTTTCTAGTAGATTTTTTCAGTACAGAGAAATAATGCAGTTGTACTGCAGGAAAACATGGCCCTATAGGTACCAGAGGGTGTTGGGAGTGCATGTGCTTGTGTTTGTTTTTTCATAAGGTTACTCACCAATAAATATGTCCAAATAGTTTTCAAATCTGAATTCAGCTTCTCACCCACCTGTCTGTTCCATTTCACCATCAGGTCACCTTCTACTGAATAAATACAGAACACCAATTAAAAGCATATGTGTAATTAAAAGAAATTCAGCATAAATTTAAACAGCATGAAGATAAGAAAAGTAGAGGGATAAGTTCAGAAGCTCTGTTCTGTGTGACCTGCTTTTGAATAAACAACATTATATTCCACAGTCAATTATCCAAAAAGTACAATGTGTTCTGTTGCCAAAAAAAGGTTGTCAGATAGAAGTTGTTAGTCAAAAGGACACATGCACTGGAGTGAACATTAGTCTATTGTACTCAGTATAATATTATACAAACAGAGCTGGCTTGTTACTGGCTTATTTCTTTTTTTTTTTTTTTTTTTTTTTTAATTTTTGACCACAGATGTGATTATGCAGCTTTTTAATATTACTTCATGAACATCTAATTGCAGGCTTCAACAAGAGGTGCAGACCTTGCTAGGGAAATCAAATAAGGTATGCTCTGTGCAGCCCAATAATAAGGCTTCCAATACAAAAGTGGAAAAACAAGTCATTAGTTACAACCATCGAACGGAAGAGGTCTAATGGGAGCCACAGGATAAACATTCCATTTTATTATGTCTTCGTTATATGTTTTGCAAGAATCCGTGGTTATAAATTAAAATTGCTTTTTGCAGCAGCGGCTGTAAAAAGTTCAAAATCTGTGAATGTACCTATTATTTTTATTTATATCACAGCAGGCTGCTAGCAAAATTAACTTTTTTCCCCTCCTGTTTGTTAGTTAAAAGATGGAAAAAGCATACAAATGTATATCTGCAGGCAGCACTCAAAATGCCTCCCCCCCCGCTTTTATTTTTGTTTTTAAATCAAGATGGCATCAATTTAAAATGGGAGACAAAAGAGGGGAGGAAACCCAAACATCTCAGATAAAATTAACTTCTTCGCCATTCCACGAGTTGGTAGGGTCTGGTGTTTGTTTAGAAATTTAAATTAATGCTAGTGAAAGCATCCAGACTGTACTTTGACAGATTAGACAGGGCTTTGCTTGAGACCATGTCGCTGACAAAGCAGGAGAATTTCCAGGGCTCTTCTCCAATTGAACTGGCAGTCGTGGAGACCCTGATTACCAGCAAAAAAAGCAGTATTAGAACAGGATTTTCCAATGCTGTCTTCTGCCTTCTGAGCTGTTGTGTGGGGGAATGTGTTCGACCTCTGACTCTGGCCCAGACTCTCTCTTGGACCTTCCAGCAACGCAATTAATTTGTTTGTTTCTTAATACAGCATTTGGAAGTCACTGCCCCAAGGTAACAGCCAGAGCAAGAGATTTGTGGAGTGGAAATTTGTGGTGGTTGGAAACATCTGTTTCTCCTTTTAGAAAGGATACAAAGACATGCAGTCCTAAACCTTCATCACCCTCATCAATCCTTCTGCTTCCATTTAGGAAGTTAATTATTGAGTGAAGCACCATAGGCAGCTTCTCTTGAGGAGAGAGGCTATCCTGAGCAGGAGATCTGTGGCTTTCAGCTTGCAAATCCCAAGCATCAGCAAATTTCTTCTGAGCTGTACTTCCCCGATCTAGGAAAACCTTTTGTGAGAAGCTTAAATTCATTATGTGGAGCCTGCACGTCCAAGGAAGAAAAATAATTGTATGCAAATGAAAAAAGGAAAAAAACCCCACTGCCATGGAGACTTTTTTAGCCTTTCACGTTAGCATTCCCATGGGCCATTGAGGAAACAAGCCAAGGTGATCTCACCTAGGCTGGGAATTCCTGCTGTAAGCAGGGTTGAGGTTCATAGGAATCTGTCTCCAAGGACTGGTCAGAAAGAGCCTCCAGGTAGGGACCATAGCACATTCTCTAGGATGGGTCAGATTAAAAAATGATACATGTTTCTGAGTCTCCACAGTGCGGCTGTTGCTGCTCCCTGGTTATCACCATTACAGTTCTGCTAGTGATGCTTAGTAATTGTTCTAAATACTAGATAATGCCAAGAATTCAATACCATGGAACCTAATTGTTTCTCTATCATTGGGAGATTAAAAACACTTCGTGTTTAGTGATGAGGAACCTGTTTTAAAGTAAAAACCTGGATTTTTCAGCACAAGATGAGTTCCTGCAAGCTTTGCCTCCCACTGTGCTGCCAGTTGCTGAGGAATTATATTATTTCCCAATTTAGATGTTGGACAGTGACTCAATATGCCCTGGAAATACTATCATTCTAGCAAATTTCTCATGTGGCTTAATGTCAGAGAAATGGGTAGTTATGAGTCCAGACACTGTAACATTGGACTTGGGTTCTAAAAATAAGTGTTTGGTTAACTTTTAGTCGTCAACAATTTTCTACTGCCACACATGTTAGAAAATGGAATAAATGGCCTCATGCAATTCCAGGCACACTCTGTGGTCAACAGAAGTATCTGCAGAAGATCAAATAAGGTGGTTATACAGATAAATGCAGTGGCCACTCTCGCCATATGGCGTGTGCACCCTGATGTTTAGAACCTTGAGAGCAGAAGAGTTAACTGCTCAACAAGAAGAATAAGTGAACAATTGTGCATCTAGATAGACCTTACTAGCATGCCTGATTTCTCAAATGTCTCCTTTCTGGCTTTAGACTTTGTGGTTTAACCTTTTTCCTTCTTAGTTTCCTCCCTAATACAGGTATAATGTTTACCTCCTGTATCACAGTGGGGGCTTCAAGACTTGATTGTCTGCAAATTAGTTTTAAAGTCTATAAATGCAAAGTAGTGTTCCTATTTTCTGTGTGAAAGGCAAAGAAAATCATGTGCAGAGCCTCTCACAGCAGGCACAGTGGTTATTTGAAATGAAGGATATTTCTGCACCTTTGTACAGAAATGAAAGAAAGATCTCTCTTAAATCTGTGGCTATTAAAAACATTTAACTTTTAGCATTTATGTAGTGTTTTATATTGTCAGAGCTCTCTTATGAACCTCAACTAAATTCTTCACAAAGCTTCTGAAAAGCCTATGGCAATATTCTGCTATTATGGTCATTTCCCCAGACTCACAGAGGGAGAAGGTAACTCAGCCAGGCTCATATGGGTAGCAGCCCCATGGCTTTCTCCTCCCTTGGTGGCAGACAGAAAGCAAGGACCTGTTCCAGGCAGATAAAAAAGGTTCCTCAGAGGTGGAGAATGAGCTATTTAATCAAGTCACACAGTTTTATGAATAAGTCAACATTAGGAAAGTAAGGTATTGACATTCCTTGAGGAGCAGTGCAGAGCTCTGACCTTGTCTGGATCTAAGGGCTTTGATGGGATTTAGGATGAATGTGGCCCACTCTCCCATGTGCTGAGTGTGTGCTTAGAGCAGAAATATGCAGTGCCTCACTGTGGCTTAAGTCCTTGTTTTATTTTGTTGCCAAGCATGGGGAAAGGCCAGTGAGATCAGACATGACTACTGACATCCTCAGC
Organism: Brachypodius melanocephalos; assembly: GCA_013398615.1. Lineage (NCBI taxonomy): Eukaryota > Metazoa > Chordata > Aves > Passeriformes > Pycnonotidae > Brachypodius > Brachypodius melanocephalos. The sequence continues at coordinate 9,980,229 of VZSR01000247.1, forward strand.
TTTCCTGTTACTGAAGCATCCGCATGTTTTATGAGGAACCAGATGCAAAGAATGTGGAAAATGAGGAAGAGGATAAATGTTGCTGCCCAGTGTTCAGGATTGTTCAACCAGTTTCCTTTGGTCTTCAGTCTGGGATGATTCATGAGACATTTGGTGGCCACGTTATGCCCCATTTGGTTTTAGAAGGCTTTAAAACAAACTCATTTATGGAAGGAGCTGTGTTGCAGCTGGAGTCAGGCTATCTCTGTACAGTAATTCCAGCTGTTGCTGGAATGAAATGAGAAACGAGGAATGGAAACAAGCAGACATCCAAAAAACCCACAGCAGATATGACACCTTATATATGAAGCACATATACAGAATTTGCATAGAATAACATTTTAGCAGTGAGTTTGAGCTATCCTATGAAGGCTCTTGAGTTGTAACGTACAGGTTTTCATTTTGCAGTGTGTATATTGGACCAGAGCGATGTCACTGTAGCAGTAATTGACTTTGGAGCAACTCTGTTGATTTAGTAACAGCTGGGAGTATAGATCAGAGGCTAACATAGTATTGTCATCTGAGGTTCTCAGGCTACAACTAGGAGACTGAGTAAATCATAGACTGCCTTTTGTGTTCTCTTATTTCCTGCCTGCCTAGAACAATTACACATTGAACCTGTTTCTGGTACAACAGTGACTTTATGGTTAGCTCTAGGGGGATCATCACCTTTAATCTGCTGGTTACCAGCCTTAACATTTTTCAATATTTTCTTTGGTAAGGCATTGTTCTAAGCAAACAGAGATTTTACTTCACATATAGGAAGATATCCCTGTGTGAGTTCTTGTAAAGAAGAAGGAGGAGTGCTGTAACAGAACAGCTCAAGTAAATGACACCCTGCGGTAGAAACCCATCCATTTCTGGGGAGGTTTGCTACAGCATTCAGAGTGGGCTGTGAGTGATTGGGGCTGTTTCTGAACAGACACCACCAGTGATGTGAACCTCATCAGGAAGGACTGTTGGCAGTATAGGCAGAGAGCAAAGGTACATATCAGGAGGAGTTGGTTGTGAACATGCATCCCCACAGATACAAAGCAGAAATAGTGTTGAAAATTTGGGCCATTTTTACAGATATACATTTCTTCCTAAGCTTTCTTTCCAAGCCCCCTACTCCTGATTTTTCCTAGAAGGATTTCTCTGAATCTCACATCCTATTTTTCTTGGACAGAGATTTTTTCCTGCTTCTCTTACGCTCTGCACAAGAGGCAGCTGTTCACTCCTCCTCAGTGATGAATATATACAAGGGTCAGTATACAGGGTCCAGAGCATTGTGATGACAGTGAGCAAGGCAGCTACACTGAGCTTTTACTGATGAGAGTTTATTACTCATGGTTTCGTATCAGCTCGTATCTGCCTCAGCTGTTCTGCAGATGCCTTTCTTCCCCAACACTGATTTTTCACTTGAGTTGCAGGAGACTGCAATTCCTCAGCCAAGGTGTGTGGCTTTCCTCAGACCTGTGTGATTGCCACTGGGTAGATCTAGATTGGCAGGAGCTCAAGAGATTTGAGTGCTGGGAGAACCATAAGGACTCATAAATTGTGAGAGTACAAGAATGAATACAAAAACCTACCTGTCAAAAAGAAGCAACTTGGCGATTGCTGACATATGTTTAAGTGGAGGTTTGTTGAGGGATATTAACACCCAAATGCATGCACATGTGTATAGACAAATCTCAGCTGGGTAATAAAACTTCTAGAATTCTACCAATGTTCTCAGTGTTGGCTCATCATCCATGATTTCTGCTCTTTTGTGCCTCCTGTTCATTAAGTTTAAAGTATTGAGGACAGCCTTCAGCTGAATATGTGCAATGAGTTGTTTATAACCAAAACATGATATTTGAGTGGCCTAATGTCAGCCTTTAGCACACTTGATCAAAGAATTCACCAACTTGGTTTGACAGCTTGGACCTTGTATTACCTTCCTTTTCCTTGAGGTTTACTGTGGATAAACTGTTTCACCCAGAGTTGAAAGGGGGTTTCGCCCATCAATCTGCTTGCCCCAGGCATGAGTAACTCAGATGGCTCATTCTTCTTTCATAGGAACTCTGGTGGGATCACTTCTCCTAAGGGAAGAAGCCTGGACATTACTGTGTGCAAGCAGTGATGGACCTTAAGAATGACTCTGAACAGGCAGTGCTCATCAAGCAGATGCAAAACCCAAACCTTGTTTGGGTTAATTAACATGCCCAAGTCCAAAGAGAAAGTGGTGTTGAAGTTGGGGAAGTGAACTCAGAGGTTTTGACACGCAGTGGTCTGTGCTTCCCCTGAAAAGGGGAAGTTGTAATGGCACCTGTAAGATTTGCAGGGTTTTGTGTGAGGCCATCCAAACCGCCAAATCCAAATTTCAGTGAGTCTCTCAGTTTTCCTTGGTTCCTGCTTCACTGGGCTCTCAGAGAATCTCTGAGGGAAGGGGCCACGTCTGTGTGGCCTCCTGGGGGCTGCTGGGCACCACTGGTAAGCCTAGGAGCTGAAGTCCTGATGTCTTTCAAGTGATGCTTTGGAATGACATTGCCTCTCTGGCTGGGATGCTCAGGCATGGGGCAGTGAGCAGAGCAAACAGGGTGGGTTTGAGTGTGTGAGTGTTTGCTCAGCAGAGTGCAGCTGCCTTGTCTGCTTGTCTCAGAGCACAAGGGAGAGGGGACAGCCAGCGGTCACCAGCAGCCTTCAGTAAAGCATTATTTCAATTAATCCTTTGGTTGTGTTGTTTATTAAGGGACAGCACTGCCCACACAGCATGTAAGTTTATCCCCTACCTTGTCTTAGTCAAAAGGCTAGGGCAGTCTGACAATGCAGCAAGCCCGAAATTCTTCCTGTGGATGACACTGAAAGAGCAAACCTCAAGAAAAGCTGTCAGTGTAGCTCAAGGCATAGCCAGTCCTGCTTGTGTGATCTCTCCCTGCTTTCCCTCTCTTGCCACCACAACACACATAAATACTTGCTGATTCACAAATGCACACATTCCCTCTCACTCTACATCTCTCTCTTGCATCATCTAACAAACAAGGAGTTTGTACAACTGTTTGGCTTCTGGGGAAAGCACTGAGCACCTTACAGAGCTGACCTGCAGCATTTTCCTTGTTGCAGCATGAGCAGGTTTTAACTTAAAAGTGACAGGTCAAGACCAAGGCCAGACTTAAATTGTGTTTGATGCTCTGTTGATCCAGCAGTATTTGTCTTGATTGTATCATTGTAGTAGTAGTAAATTCCAGAAGTTCATTGCTGTTTCTTTTCATGTGTCTTCTGCATCCTGATCAGTAATACCAGCAGTCCTTTCTTTTTGTGTTTTTCCCCCAAACCAAGAGATGGTTAGACATACCACCTTTTGCAATCTTGCGTTCTGGAAGGCCACTGCATATATTCATTGCTCTCTTTATTTGGGTCATTCGCAAATCTGCTGGTGCCTTGTATACAGATCAGCCTCTTGAGAGACCTGCCATTTTCCCCACCAGTGCATGAGCTGTTTTGGTCCCAGCCTTTGCTTTGGAAAGTTTTCTGTTGTCATTCAGTGTCTGTGGAGCTGCTGGCTTTCTTAAGCACCTTTGTTGGCTTGTGCTGGGACACTGGCACTTGTTCAGCTGGGGCTGGTGATCTGTGTCTATTTGACATATCGTTTGCTCTTGTCACACCATGTGTCCTCTAATTACACTGTCCTGGATGGGTGCCAATAGGGAAAGGACAAGACATACAGCACAATATGAGATGGCAGAGAGGTTTTACTGGTGTGTGAGGAAAGATTTTATCTTGCCGTTTTAGCAAATGTTTGATATTGACAGGAATATCCAAAGTGCTCTCCTTGTTCTCAGGAGCTGGGGCACAGCTCCAAGCAGTTGCAGTTGCAAACAGCCCGCTCAGCCTTGCACAAGGCTCTGTGATGCGAACACATGGCTGTTTTCACACAGGTCCTCCCTGAACAGGAGTGGTGTCCTTAGTGCCAAATCACCTTTGAGCCACAAAGCACTTATTAATCCCACCAAAAGCTCTATGACTGACTGAGACAAATTCACCTTTGAAAATTGAACTAGTGCAGTGTGATGACTCCGAAATATCAAGGGATTTTTTTTAATTTGTTTGTTTTGAACCACAAATGGTGCTGCCTGAGGTTTACCTAGGGTCAAGCTACAAACTATAGAGCCAAATGTTGACTATGCTGATCTTTGGAGCTTAGCCCTTTATAGGAAAGCCAGTCCTTAACTGGGATACATAATCAGATTTGAATTTCACCTCAGAGCCAAGAACTGATCTCTGACTTCTACAGTTCTGCATTTTCTGTAAAGTATGTATTTATAGTCAATGTGACACTGCCACATGACTGGTAAATAAGCAAGTCCTAAAAGTAAACATTGTAAAATAGGAAACCTATAGACAGTATTTACATCATCAAAGTTTCCCTAAATATTTTCAACTATTATCATTTGTCCAATGTTGTCATCATCTTTTTTTGTTTGTTTGTTTGTTTTTTTTTCTTAATTGACTTTGTACAGATTCCTTTTAATGTGAACTACCCACCATGGTTTGCTGGTATTTTGTCAGGGAAAAATGTTCATCTGGTTTGGAGGGAAATCCTATTCAGGCATGAAGGTAAACCAAGGTTTATGTAGCAGATTCGAGTTATGCCTTTTTTCATCCTTTGTTTTAGTATGAACGTATCATTTAGGTCGGGAGAGCTGGTGCTTATTTCTAGTGCAAAACCAGTTGTTGATCCTCCTAAACTGAGTGAAAATAGGTGACAATTCCAGAGAAGTGAAGTAGAATTTTTTGGGGCATGTGCCATTTCAGACTGGGGAATGTAGCTTTTGCTTTTTGTATCTTCACATGTGATCTTGCCAAAATTTCTAGCATGCTCACAGTGCTCTGACTTCATTGCTGCTTTGCTTTTTTTGACTTGTGATCATCTCAGCTTCGTTTCTAACAACTAACCCCTTTCATCACTCTCTCTGTTTACTTAGAGATTGACCTTTTGAGTGTTTGCACTAACAGTTTCTCTTTGTGAATTGTTCAACCGCTGAAAATAAGTTCCAAGAAAGGGAATGTTATTTTTCTCATGCATACTTGCAGCATTCAGAAGTTGTGCCTGCGCACCTGCTTTTCAAAAGAAGCACACCCAGCCGCTTTTGCCTGTTTTGGGATGCCCAGAGCTTAGGAGACAGTGCCTTGTAATGGAAATCAACAATTGTGATTTGGTCTAGAGGGTGGCATTAGGATGTATTGGCACCAGTGATAACAAGGGGGCCAAGCACTTTGTTTGCATCCCCTTTGAAAAGTCTCCTCTCAGGGATACACAGATTCTGCAGAGCTGCACACACGAACAGCATTTTCTACCATTTACAGGGCTGGCTATGAGAAAGACTCTGCAGGACCTGCAGCATTTAGAGGAACAAAAGAAATATTCTCTCTTTTTTCCTTACAGCACCTGAGACGCAAATAAAAGGCAGAGAAATCTTGCATGTGGAAGAACCTGCACATTTTCAGTTTTTTGTAATCCTTGGCTACAGACAGAAGTAGAGTGTACATATATTAACAGGACAGCAAGGTATTGGTCTGGCAGTCATTCTAGAGGTTAATGTGTTGTCCTCTGAACCACTGATAAAATTTCCTGTATGAAGAAGAGGAGGCAGAAAGTTTCAGCAGGAAAAAGCAGAAACTCAGATCAAAGTGAAAAAGCCCAGAAGCCCTGTTTGCTCCAGAGTAAAGCAGAGCTCAGGAATGGAAGACACAGAGAAAGCAGGACACTAAGGATTGGTGCCTACCACAAACAAAAGCAGCTTTGAAATGGTTATTGCACAGGACAGCACTTAGGAGCCCCAGTGCTCAGAATTAGGCTAGAGTGACTGTGAGGGCTTTTGACAGAGCTCTAGGATGCATCTCCTCTGTTAAGTGGGAGAGAACAAGAAACCACAGGGAAATTACTGCAAACCCCCTTGTCAAAAGCTTTGAGAAATCTTCCTGGCTTTTACTTTTCCAAACTTGACACTGTTATTCCTAAATCTGTTACATTACAAAACACAGCACATGTGCAAGCTGCTGAGTTGCTGTTTAATGAAGCATAGTTTCCTATTGCCTGTGAGACAGTTTTTACAGACGTGAGGTTTGCACTTTGGTTTGGCTGCTAGAGCCAAGCCCTGAGCTCGAGGGACTGCAGTGGTCTCAAGCAAGGGACGATCATTCTGTTATTTCTGCACCTCATTTAGCAACCCTGTTGAATTATCTAAGACTGACCAGATGAAAGCCAAGGTCAGATTCCACATCTTCAGCCCCAAGAAGAGCTATGAGAAGTTAATCTTTGTGGTATGTGGTGTCAGCATTCAGCGGCACTGTCACCTGCAGTGCTCTAACCACATGGTGCAGGAAACAGCAATACATTGAAAAGAGAAAATATTCTGCTCCCGTCACAGTCATTTCAGGCCCAAAGCTGGGTTTGGCCATGTCCTCTGGTGCATAAAAACTTTCACTGGCTGTGGGCTCTGGCATCTGCCTTGCACACAGGTTTCTCAACCTTCAATCTATTGGCTAAGAGCCACGTTTTGTTTAAATCTTACGGGATTGCAGCTGGTCAGGTTGGTCATGCTGAAATATGTGAGTGCTGTGCCTTGCAGGCCCCTGTGATCCATCTGCAAGAGAGATTAACCTCCTAGGTGTCCCTTGCCTAAGCCCTGAGCTTTGACTTGGCCAGGCTGTTCTTCAGCCAGTAACTCATGCTGGTGCTGGTACCAATTTCCCAGTATCCCTGGGTTAGCCTGTAAGGTTGTTGCCTTTCCCTTAATTCATTTACTCTGAAACTGTCCAAATGTCATGGATTAAGCCAAAACCTGCACATCAAACCATACTGTCTTTGATCTTGATTACAACAGGTTTGGCTTTGCTCACTGCATTTTTACTTTTCCTTCCCAATTATCTGGCTGTAGCTTGCACACCCAGGATCCATTATTTATTCACTTATCTGCAGCTTCATTTGCTTCTTTGCTGAGGTCCTCATCCTTCTCCGTTTTACCACCATCTCTGTTCAGATGTCTGGGTGGACTGTCATGACTGGGACCAGGGATACCACTGGTCACCCCCTGACCAACAGTTTTGGGAACGTGGTGGAGACTCAGTTACTCTGTGGAAAGAGGCAGGGACAGGGAGCAGAAATTTCCTTTTGAGTTCAGGATGTAATTAATAGGTCACTGCAGCTGTCTTCCCTTTTTGGCTACACTTTCCCTCTTGATTTCTAGCATGGAGAATGGGAATGCTAAAAGTCTTTCCTGCTGGCAGAGAGGAGCAGTTTGGATGTCTCTCTGCCAAGAATGTACATTCTTGAGGGAACAGCCAGGTGCCTTGGTGTCACCCAAGATCTCTCAGTTCATTGAATCTTAGAAATGTAAAGTGTGGGAGGGATGGAGACTCTCCATGGACACAATCCCATTCACATCAGAAAAGCAAGATTGAGCATATCTCAGGGATGACCTTCCAGACCCTTCTTCTGGCAAAGGCCATTTCTAGTTGGGAATCCCAGTGTTGCTACCAAATACCTGCTGGGCTCCTGACCTGAATTCCTGCTGGTGTGGTGCTAAGAGGGTGCCCTGACTTAGCCAGTCTGTCAAGATGTTTCTTCCGTGGCAAGTTTGATAGGAACAAATGTGGGCCTAGCATGGGGGCAGTGAGCTGCTTTGGGGAGTGGATTTGGGAGGGTTTGAGACCTGAGCTGCCTTGTCTTCTCTGTTCCCCAAAACAAGGAAATCTTCATTTTTGTTGCCAAAGCATGTTTTTTGTTCCTTCAATATAAAATCAAGGCCTCAGGCCCGAGTGTTGCAAACACAAGTTAGCACCTGGTCTTTCTCACTGGAAATAACTGTGCAGTGAGAGTATGGTACTGCAGCTGTAACACATTGCAATCCCTCTTCTTTTTCTTTTCTTTGACACCAAATTTTTCTCTCTGGCACCCAGCATTAGAAATATGTATCTGTATTTGGCTGCTAAAGAAGCAGCCTGAGTTATGATTTTCCATAGTACAATGCATTTGACTTCAGTAGGGGCTGAGAGGATGCAGCAGTTCAGAAAAGGTGACCTCTCATTTGGTGTTTACAGATGCATTTCAAAGCTTGACTTCAGGCACGTGAGTTTGAAAATGTTTGACCTGAAGTCCTTTTCCCCTTTTGGTTTACTGCCAGCGCTTATCTGGTCGTTACTGTAGCAGGTCACCACATTATCCCTTACTAGCAGCTATCAGTAAGTGTCAATTCCCAGCAAATGAATTCAGCAACTTGACAATATATTTTTTTATGATGTCTATTTAAAGATGACAAAAATCATAAATCTTGTAGGCTTGTCACTGAGAGTTTTTATTGAGTTTGTTGATGAAACAACTTCACAGCTCAGCTGAAGAGGAACTGCAGGGTATGAAGAAGCAAAAGACTTTTGATAGTGTGCAGTAGTCCAAGAAATTGAAGATAGAAACAAACTTACTGGCATTCTGTCCATATTCCTACGTCCTGGTCAGAGCAGAAGCTTCTCTTCACACCCCTGAGAGAGGCAGAGCATTTTCCAGCCCCTGTGGAAGAGAGGCCAATCACCACATGAAGCAGGGGTTGTTTTCAACCACGGGAGTTAGAGAAGGGGAATTAAGACTGGGAGGGCGGCAGTCGGGGCGAGTATCACCTCCCTGAGTGCAGCAATGTTTCCTTCTCTCCCTCACATCCTGCAGTGGAAAGTTCCATTGCAATACTGTTGTTTTACAATTACAAATTTTATCTGGGGAGGAAAGTTTGAATCTTATGGACGTTTTGATAACAGCCCATAAACTCTCCTCCATAAATCTGGTTGGTGAATTCCCTGGTTGCTATTTGCATTCTCATCCTCTGTGCAGGCCAGTGGCTCTCATTGACACTTACTTTATTTTGCAGTCAGCGAATTGACTGGCAGAGTTTATGGAGTAATTGCTGCATTATGCAACAAGTGGGAAGGTTTATGGTTTTCTGTAGAAGGAAGATATAATTGTAACAACTAATATAACTGCTTTAGCAACCACCCTGACAGCAGGCTGGTCCATAAAATTCCAAAATTGGATTGAAAATAGTATCTAAAAAGTGTGTCTCAGGCATAAACCTCTATTTAACAGAGAGGAATGGATCTTAGCTTGTTTTAACTGTTGAGGTAGTTTTAGATATCATTCCCTATTCTTGAAAAGCAGGGATTTGTTCATCCTCCAAGCTTCAGTAGACTGATGTTACTTGAAACTGGCATATTGGTTCTGCAGTTGTATGTTTATCAAAGTTAATGTATTAAATGTAGTATTAATATCTTCTGCCATAACAATAGTTATCTGGTGTATCTTGTTCCACTGTTCATTCAGTGGAACAATCAGTCTTGCATTACCCACCAGAAAAGCCCCATTCTGCAGAGATAAAATCAGACTGTGAGGTAAATCTGACACTAGGTTGTGCTGGTCTCTGAAGAGAAATTACATTTTCAAAATCTGGCCTTGGCTAAACTCCCACTCACTCTGGCTGAGCCAAAATTTACCCTATGATATAGTAAGCACCATTTTTTTTCCCCTTAAGTAAATTAAGTCGCATCAGAGGTCCTTTAAGTGTCCTTGTATTTTTCAGTCTCCCTGCAGATGATACTTGACCAGCCTTCCCATAAAACATGCATGCACTTAGTCAGAAAACCAGCAGTGCTGACTTGTCTGTGTTCAGAGTGCAGAGCTTTCCTTCCCTCTTTGCCATGCTGTTTCAGAGGATCCCAGCTCCAGTGCCTGAATGCTCTTGTCCTCTGAGATGAGTTTGAAAATACAGGCTCAAGGTGAAATTTCCTGCACTGGTATTAGGCCCAAAGACAAGTGACCCCATCTTCTAAATGCTGTTGTTGTGGCACTTCCAACTTGCTTCATGAAGTTTGCCAGATTCATGACCTAAATGCTTTGCAGGTGGATGTGTTTTTATAGCTATACTGTATTTGTGTATATTTTATATATTATACATAGGTATACTATATACCTGGGATTAAATTTTTAAAAAATCTTGGTCTTGTTCTCCCACTAACTCTTTTCTCTAGTATCCAAAGCAGAGCATGGAGAGGATATGTTAAAAAGATTCAGACTGAAGGAGTGGAATTGGGATGTTGTAAGCTTGCCCAAGGGAAAGTAGTAATGTAAGTTTAGCGTAAAGCATTTCACAACGTTGACCTGTGGTAGATCAGACCTAAAGCCTTTACTACATTTGCACGTGGTTTAGTATTGCCAGTTCCTCAGCTGGATTGTTGTAAACTACTGAGCAAAACTGCAAAGCCTTTTCTGTGTCATTGCTAAAGGGTCTCAGGAAACTAATTGCCACAGCAGAGAGCCCTGAACTCTGACCCTTGGCCTGAGACCTGCTGTAGGTTGCTGTCCTGTGTGTGGCACAGCACAGAGCAACTCAGTGTAGACTGCTGCCCTGTGTTGGTTATCAGGCACACTAACAACGTGTTCAGCAAATTTCTCTCTAGTCATGCCTATTTAAAAAAGCAATTTTAATAACCGAAGGCTTAATGCTAAACTTGCAAACTTCTAATGTTGCTTACACAACAAACAAATCAGACCTATTTTGACAAGCCCTGAATCTTTGTCAGGTGCCATTACCTTGTTTTATAACAGCACTGGATTTTCAGGAATTGCAGTAAATAAATGAATGAAATTAAAGCCCTGTGGTGAACTTCAACCAGGGCAGTGGATCCACTGGAGGCTGTCTGCCTGCTGCAGAACATCACTTCATCTTCTCTGATGAATCACCACGTTGTGTGAGGCATTAATAAACAAAGTCCAGAGAGAAAAAAGGACGTTATCTAGATGTAATGAACTCCTGAACTGACTGGAGAAGGTGACATGCTGACAAGAAGTCATCCACTACGAAGCAAGACAGGACCCCTCACCTCTGGAGCCCAGTGATAGGTATCACAAAGCCACTGTTACCTGAACAATTATCTATGGAGCCAGCTCTGCATGGTTGCCCCATTAACATTTCATTTGCAAAGAGATGAAGCTGTGAATGCTTAAAAGTCTCCCAGTGGCTGAACTGCAAAGCTTTTATATTTTCTTTATTTGAAGACTTAACACACAGGCGTGTGTGTTCACATAATCTTCAGCCTGGAGATTTCAAGCTGTTAGGTAAATGAAATGTTTCAATGACAACTTTTTTGGATTTTGTCACTGTTAGCCCTTAGTAAATTAGGAATAAATACTTGCAAAGAGAGTTTCATTTTTCTTTAGCACTATTTTCTGGTGGCAGCTGGACAGATAATGCAGCCATGAAGTGAAACTTCTTTATAAAGAAGTGCAAGTACAAGCTCTTCTGAGGCTTGCAGGCAAACCCCTGCAGCTTCATAGCAATAGTCAGCAATATTTCAAACAGTGAGAAGATAATGGTCACTTTGAAATGTAAGAAATGGATTTGGATGGTGAATTTCAAAACCAAGCACTGATCCAACAATTGTGGCCACATCTGATTGCAGCAGTGATGCTGAAGGGGAGCCTGAGTCATAGTCACACTTGAAACCTTTGTGCATCACTCTGGTTGTAAAAAATGGGTTTGAAGTGGGGGCTAACTAATCTACACCTGCCCACTGCAGGAATTGCTAAAAAAAGGGGTAGGGCAAATGTGAACCAGGCATCTTGTGGACAGGAGAATGATTCTTTCAGTTTATGGGCACTTATAGAACTTACCCCTCTTGTAGGTGAATGTGGCTGTCTCCAGTGTTATTTTCACCTTGAAAAGAGTGGGCTGCTCAGATTGTCTGAGGATGTTCAGTAGTTTTTTTAAAGCCTGGTTCCTTTGAGATGTCTGGCAGTGAGATGTGTCTTCAGCAAATGTTGGGTTAGGTGTTTGAATGTGATTTAAGGTACTATGAGCTGCTAATTAACGTATTTTTTAGTCTGTCCTGCCCTCTTGCAAACCCAGATGTTCTGCTTAAATCCAGAGAAGGGGAAAGTGCATCTGCCCAATGTGCCTGTAGGTGAGAGATTTGCAAAAAATCTAATGCAGGGTGCAAAATGGAGACAAGTCTGAAAAGCCAGATTGTGTGTCTGGTCTTTCTCATGCATTCCCACGGCACAGACAGGTCTCTAAAAGCATGTCTTTTCTAAAATGCCCCATTTCCCTTTCCCACTCTGTAGTGCCGCTGCTTCTGTCCACCCAGCATGAGTTGAGCTGTGGAGTCCAACTGCTTTGTGAAGTAATTACAGGGACAAAACTCTGCTAAAGGAAGAGAGATGAGAGGATGCACTCAGAGGAGCCCTGTGGCTCACATGTCGCCGCTGCTGCCACGGCTCTTTCAGCATTGGACAGAGCTCTGCAGGGCTGCCACGGCACAGCAAACGCCACAGCTGTCCTCGGCAGCAGCAGGGCTTCCAGAGGGGCTTCCAGAGCTGTGCAGCCTTGGGCCATCCCAGCAGGGCTTCCAGGGGTGTGCAGGCTCAGGCCACCCTTCCTGAACGCCGAAGGTTTGGCCACAGTTCCTAGCGGCAGCAGCAGAAAGCCATAAGAAGCTCAGTACCTTCCTTGGGCAGAAGCTTTCATGGAATTTGGTTTGGGCTGGATGGGTATTGTGTGTGCTTCTTTGATGGTATTTCAGATAACCTAGTGGAAACTTAAATATTCATTTATGAACCGGTATAAAAATAATACTGCCCATCTGTTTAACTAGTCTTGGTCTGTCTTGTAACAGTTCACTGACCATCTGTTACTGTGGTGTAGAGGTAGACATTGTGAATCAACTTGCATGTGTGGATGTCAGACTTCAGTTTATTTTTGGTTGCTGGTACATATGGACTCTGTTCTGTTACTCTCCATGTGTTTGTTCACAAGGATTTCTTAGCACAAATTTCCCTGGGAGGGGTGTTTCAGAATGGGGGAAGAAGGTGAAGAAAAGCAGTTAATTTTCTACTTCAATAATCATAAATAGTTTCTAATTTGGATCCCATCTCACTGTCTTTTCCCCAGCAAGCTGTCTGGATGCATGAAGCAGCCAGGGGAGAGTGGCAATCCAGATGTGAGCTATCTGATTAATGAAGTCACTGTCAGGCATGCATAGTAAAACTCAAACAAAATGAATCATTTCAGAGTTCTCTTATCAATGTTTCTGCTGTCTCCTCTCTTTCACATGGTGTTAAAGGCTGGGCGGGGTGTCTGGGCACTGCCACAGTGCTCCTTTGTCTCCACATCCAGCAGGCTCTGATAAATTAGAATGGTACTTAGCTGACTGGATGCATTTGAAGGGCCTGCTGGTGAGACATGCTCTTGGTTTTAGCAGTGATGCTCTTGGTTTTATTAGTGATGCTTTTAGTAGCCCAAGTCAGAGTAATCTCTGCACCAGGAAAGATCAGGAAGTGGTGTCTCCTTCCCAGGGCCCGCCAGTGTTATGAAAAAGAGCTGATGTTAGGTTGGGCTTGTCGCAGATCACCGTTTGTTGCCTCATCTGTGCTGTGTGGCTGTTTTATTGACCCTTACTGAGTTCAGTCTTAGTGAAAATCATTGGAAGAAGATTTTTCCTAAGATCATGATGTTGTTCTCTGTGGACAGCTTCCTGGCAGAACTTCATGGTTCGGCAGAGCTGGAAAGGGTGCTGGCTTTTCTTCCTGCTTCTCTTTTACAACAGAGTGAAAATCCACGTCTGTAGTACTCCTGCCTTTGGGTGGCATAAGGTGGAAGTGAAACTTCCTCAGCCTAACCAGGTATGAGCTAGGCAGCTGCTAGGCAATTAAGCTATATGTTGACACAGTCTCCATTCCTTTGACGGAAGCTTTAGAATGGCTGTGTGGGTGACGCAGGAACATTCCAGGAGTTGGTCTGAACTTGTTCCTATTGCTCATGAAATCCTTTGTGCTTTCTAAGTTAGCCTATTTAGACAAGCAGCAGCATTCATTCAGGCATCACCTAGCACTCCAAAAGAATCAAGTTCAGCTCTACATCAGCTATAAGCCATCACAACTCCTCTTGTCAGGAAATCCTTCTAGCACACACAAATGCTGTGGGGAAAAATACAGCTGTGATAAAGGTTGCACTGGGAGGCACAACATAAACATGGAGACAGAGCAGTGTCCCAGCAAACAGTTTCCAGACTGGGGGAAGCATTTCAAAATCCCACCAGGACCCGCAGTATCACTGTGCAAAGAAGTTCCTATGCAGTGAGGAGAAGCAATGAAATCCCCTCTCATTGGAAACCAATAGCACTCCTCTGTGTGTAACTATAGCAGAACTTGTAGGCAAAACAGGATTACGCTTCTGCATTAGTTATCAGCTAATTAGACCCTTGTTTTTAGACAAGGACCACTTTATAAAAATCAGGTGAAAGGATTTCTTGCATCTATTACTTTACCAAGGCTTTGTTAACACCTCACCACCTTTAATCTCTCACCATTGTTACTTGTATTTAGTAATCTATCTGAATTAGAAGTGGTGTGACCCATTCTCTGCTGAGGCCAGACTGCCAGCTTATAGAAATTACTGAAACAAGGCGCCAAAGTAATGTAAGGACAAATGTCTCCCTGTACAAATTGGCATGAACACTGGAGGCAGCATTTGAGCGTAATATTGACTAATTATTTAACCATGAGTGGCAGCTTTGAACATTGTGTTCTTTTTGCTTCGCTTCCCGCATTTACTGTGAATCCTAATTACGAGGGGAACAAGTATTCCTTCTCAGGTCGCTGCAAGCACAGCAGCCAGCTTTGGGAGGGCACATGGGATGCAGAGTGGAGGCTGCCGTGAACTGTGCATCAGCCAGTTCTCATACTAGAGCTAGTGCTATGTGCTAGCACTAGTACTCACTGAGCAGAGAGAGCAGGTGTTGGCAGGGAGCTGGTCTGGAAATTCAAAAGCTGCTGATAAGACAAAAAATAGATCATGGACTAAAAGTGCATAACTTGAAATGAGCCGTTTAGATTATTAGCAACATGAGCTTTCCCCCACTCCCCCTCCCATTTCAGAAGGCTTGGCTTTTTAATGATTCTTCCTGTGATGTTAGCAAGAGGTGTCCCCAGTTGGATGCTTTTCAGTAGAGGTCATGTGCATCAAGAGATCTGACCCCTAAAGAAGAATGTAAGCTTCTGGCATTAACTTTGTGGAAATAGCTCTGTCACAGATGGAAACTTATCTGTATTTAAAGGAATATGCATGTACAGCAAACAGCTGGATTCCCTGAATGAGACGAGACAACTGATAGTTGCTTGAGAAGGCAGATGGTTATCTAATTCTTTCCCTTGCTACCGTCTTTTGGTCTCCTAACCCATGAGGTGAAAAATAAGACTTTAGCTCCCAAAGAACTGAGACAGTAAACATTGCAGTAAGGTGGGAATTAATGTTTAGTGCTGCACTGAAATTTGTGACACCCATAGCAATCAGACAAATACCTAAAAAGAAAATTGATCCTATTTATTCTGAAGCCCCTCGAGAAAAGGACTGTCTCTTCAAGTGTGTTTGTGTACAGTCAAGTCAGGCTCATGACATGGACCTCAGTGGAGGTTCGTCCCATAGGCCCTCTGGAATAACCTAAGTGCTGAGTTTGGCTTGATGTCTCAGCTTTTAATCGCAAACTATGCCAATGACATGGCCTTATGCCTTGTCTCTGTCCCTTGGAGAAAGCCTGTCTTCATGGCTTTCAGAAATTGTAGGATTTCTTGGGTTCAGAGAACATGGTTTTAGCTCAGCCCAGAGATCAGCTGAGACTCTTTAGTCTGTGTATCCTCTCTGGCTGCGTGCACATTGCTGGGCTCTTCAAGGACACCCGTCTGCTGCAGCTCCTTGTGCAGCTGCCAGCTCAGCCTCTCTGTGGCTTGGTGGGTTTCTCTTCCATAAGCAAAAAGACACCTGGAGGACTTTGCTTGGCCCTCAGGCTCGTTCAGAGTTGTGGGAGGCAGCTGGAAGACAGTGAGAGCCTCGGTGGTGGAACAAGGTGTGCTGGATTGCTATCCATGCTCCAGCTCTCCTCAGCAAGCCTGCCTGCACACACCTCTGCTTTTGTGGCAGATTGGCACAGGACTTGTGGCAGGCTAAGGACACCACTAAAGATCACATTGCTACTGCCTTGAGGTGCATTCTTGGAGGCGGGAGTCATGTGCAGTGTAAATATATCCTCTTACTCTTTCATCTGGGGTCAGATGATGCCAGGCTATTATATTAAATGCTCTGTTGCAGTATGTACTCTGTGGATGACTTTGTGAATGATACTTTTTTCCACAATAAATTAGTTGGAAATCCCCTACCGCTAGACCGGGGTGTTAATACCAGTTACAACCCTTTGTTTCCATTAAGCTTGATTCAGTTAGCTATGGTTGCTACTTGCTGATTTTCCTCTGTGGGAAACCTAGTGCCTGTCTTTCCTGGAAGTGCCCAATGGATGATTTTAACTACAGAGGTTATTGAGATATGCCAAGACCAAGATGTCAAGTTTGGCCTTGAGCATTTGTCTCTGTATTACCGGAAAATTTATTTGGGATATAAAATGATTGCCAAAAGCCCATTAGATAACTTGATGTTCTCTATTCCTTCCTATTCCCAAAGTCTGCTGCAGGGCTCTGATTCCAAATGCACTTTTAATAAACTTGCAATTGCATTGTTTGTTTTAATTTAAGGTACCATTTCTGCAAACACAAAGTTGTACCACTTTGTTTTTGCACTTGATACTGAGTTGGTTGTGAATATTAATTAAGGGCCATTAGAAGAGCAAGTGCAGAGCAGTGCAAAATGTGACTGACCACATGTGCTATACTGCAGTCTGCAGTGTTCTGTGTTGTACCATTTTTTGATGAGATTTGAAAAATTACAAGTGAAAACATACTCTTCCTTTATTAGCCACTATTATTAGAACCATATGGCTTGAACTGAAGAATAAGTGTGCCTGACATATATCAACCTAGCATGAGTCTGCAGGTAAATATAATTTTTGAAATGTAGATTAAAGGGGAAATGAAGGTGGGATAGTAACATTCACAAAATTTCTCTAGGAGATGCTGGCACTATTTCTCATTTTTAAGGTCCAGGATCTCTGGAGGATGACACAGAGGTGCAAGACAATTTCTCTGTAGGAATGGTGATATACAGACATGCGTTTGCATTCAGCTTTTTGTATTCCCTCTTAAAATGGAACTCATCTTTGTTTGTAGAGAGGTTGACGTGTGATACATAACATGACTCCATGGAAGATATTTGCACATTAGTGTGCTGCTGCTATGCTGCTGAGAGAAGTTCAAGATGAGACCTTGACCATCCTTGCCTGGCTTGTCATGAGATAAGAGATCATGCTGTTACACTGCGTAAGAGGCTCTGTTCTTAGGAGGAAAAGTAAATCCTCCTATCTCAAAGCAGTCTAATTACAAATTACCTGGAGTGAAGAAGAAAATAGTCTTTGGACATAATATTTAGTATTTTATTGTTTTACGTTTCTTGGATTTTTTTACCCCTTTATCATCAGGTGATAATTCTTCTCGAAGATGCAACCCTGCATCTCTGGGCTGCCCTGGTGATCATGTGAGTTTCCCTTGTCCAAAGAGTGTTATGACTACAAGCACTGTGGACACCCAAGATTTGTGCTGTGCTGTTACTAGGAAAATTAAATGCTTCTTCCTCTCTCTCCAGAATTAATCTGTCTAATAGGTCAAACACGTACTTTATTTTATACCTTCTTGGGATAAAGGGGTTTATTAAGCAATCTCTCAAAATCACTTCCAAATCTTGTCTCTCTTGTTATTTCTTAGTTACACAGGCTTGTTAGGTGTCTCCTCTCTGCTGCTTTTAGAGTTTAAGTCCCTGTTGGTTTTGAAGAATATTTGTCCAGGCCTGCAGCCTCATACCATGAGTACAAGTCTGGGGAACCAGCCATTGTTCTGCTGTCTCACTATCCCCTCGTGCAGACAGGGATTCCAAGCAGCCTCCTGGCGTGAATGATATCCCACTTCTATTGGCATATTTCACCCAGCAGTCATCACAGGAGAGCCTCATTGATCCAACAGCAGCCACCACCAGCCTAGCATCAACGAGTAGCTAAAAATAATCCAGGGTGGAAAAAAACACCTAACATCTAAATATAAATCTCTAATGCCTCAGCAGGGAGCATTGCATTTCCTAATCATTCAGTCAAATTGTTTAAACATTGATTAATACTGGAAAGCCTTATGTTTCCACCTTGGTTACTGATCTTTCCTTCTCCCAGCTCCTTTTTAAGAAGGCAGAGATTTCTTTTCCCTTCCCTCCCAGTTCTCTGGTAGCTCTTCCTTTGCTTGTGTGCCCTTTTCCATAAGCCCTGCTGGCCACTGGAACAATGGGAGCACCATGCAGTGCCCAGCCACATTTACAGAACTGTGCTGGTTCCTGCAACCACCTCCCAAAGAGCAGCACATTAGGGAAAGTGAAGGGGTACAGGGGACACAGTGTGACACTCAGGGCACCAGTTTTGCCATCTGCAAGCTGACACAGCTCCCACAAACTCAGCTTGTTGAGTTGTGCCACCTGGGCTTGCCACCCACCCTTAACCATAGCACAGGTGGAATGAAATAACACACAGACATGGAGAAAATGGTGTGAATGGACTTTTTTTTCCCAACCCGTCAGCTGGCTGCCTTTGAAAATCAAAGGCTAGAGCAATT
The DNA here is from genome assembly GCA_013398615.1 of Brachypodius melanocephalos. Lineage (NCBI taxonomy): Eukaryota > Metazoa > Chordata > Aves > Passeriformes > Pycnonotidae > Brachypodius > Brachypodius melanocephalos. The sequence continues at coordinate 9,998,857 of VZSR01000247.1, forward strand.
TCTTTCCTCGGGAACACATGCCATGCAATCGTGCTCCATTGTTGCTGGCAGATTTGTTTTTGCACACTTCAGACAGGAAGAGCGGCACTCACGGGGCGAAGACACTGGCACAGCGCGAGCGAGATGGGAAGAGGGGAAAGAGCCGGTGAGCGGCGGGGAAATCTGCAGAGGCTTTGCTACGTTCCCTAGCAACCCACGCCCCCAGAGCCGCTTCCAGTGGCTCCTCTTCATCAGTGCAGCTGCATGGGATGTGCGAGCCTCACCGTGGTCTGACTGGCGCTATTTCGGGTGTAAAACATGAAGCCTGTGATTGCAGCACTGTCATGGGCATAAGGGCTTTGGATTGCTCTCTTGCACAGATGGGAGCAATTCACAAGGAGTGTTGGGAAAGTGACTTTCTGTTCTTGCTTGAATGTTGTCTGGTACCAGCTAGTAAATACTGTCTTGTGGCATAAAGACTTTGCGAAGAGTAGATTAGATAGCTCCCCTACCATTTGTTTTCCCCAGAAGGTGGTATTGCAGGAGAGCTGGCATCGATGTTTCTGGAGTAACTTCTTTCCTTCAATCCACGGCAGACACACGTGGGGTTTTGCACAACAGACACGTGGAGCATTCTGCAGTTTGGGACACCTAGGGTGTTTTTCTGAATGCTTTTTGCCTGCCATTTCCATGCTCCTGGCCAGACTCACTGCATCCTGTCTAGCTTCTGGGAGGTTTTAATAGAGATTCAGCACCGACGGCCAGATGGGCATTCCTGAGGACTGGGACAAAAGAAGCCGGCTGTTTGTCTAACACAAATATTTACGGCCCCTACAGTGGGTGCTCTGAATGTGCTGCCTCTTGCACCTGGAGTCAAAGCTGGAGATACAGCATTTTGAAGATGGTAAAAGCAGGATAGGGCCTGCTTAGGACCCAGCTTCTTTGTCTTACCGTTGCTGAACAAACTTTCCTTGATTTAGTATTTGGAACAAAACCACCAAGTAACTTAACACTGCATATGAGCTTCCTTTCCTGTAAGCAGCTTCAGCCCTGAAGATGATCCATAGGGCTTTCAGCTGGCTTTGCTCAACTCCGTTGCAGAATATGTCACAACTGCTATCACAATCACAGAAGCATAAACAGTAAAGCCGGAGCAGACTTGAAGATCTGTCTGCTGCTCAGAGACAGGATCAACTCTGCCTAAGCTATTCTTTACAAATATTTGTTTGGTCCTACTCTGAAAAGTCTCAGTGATGGAAATCACAGACTCTCCCCAGGCAATCCCTTCCAGCATTTTGCTGGCCTTACTTTCTCATCCTCTTTGTTGCAAACCCTCTCAAGTGTGTGAGTGATTTTCAGATGAGGGTCCTACACAGGGAGGGGGTCTGAGTCCCTTCTTTAATAGTGTAAAACAAATGCAGAAGGGCAGACAGGGAGCATGGAGAGAATACATAGTATTGAGACAAAGAGGAGGAAGGAGTCTGTAAAGTGCTTGTTGTTCTCAGCTGTTTTTCTAGACATGCTGTTAAAATTTGCATGGCTCTTATGAACGTGAGTACAGGAGGAAGGAGGTAGAGGAGGCATGCTTGTTCTAAAGGTCTTCTAAAAGAGGGAGCCAGGTCCTCAAAAGGAGCCAGGAGTGAGGAGGCCCTAAAAAACATGTTAGCTTGACCTGGAGGTTGCCCATGAAAGCCAGACTGACATGTGCTCCACAGATAGGGACAGAGACTTTTAACTTGAGTAAGCCCGGGAGTGTCATCTGCATGGAAGCTGGTGTCAATCACCCATATCCTCAGAGAGTGAGTCTTTGTCTGCAGTGTTCACTCTTGGTCTAGCAGTCTGGAAGCCAGTTTTCTTTCTGTGTCATATTTTCTGTGAGAGACAAATGCAGCTGAAGGCTCAGGGGGCTGCAGTTAGTCTGATCTGGGTTTGGACAGCCTTGTTGACTCAAATAGTGCCTCTCAACCAGTCAGTGTACACCTGAGTACATTGCTCTCTTTGGCATGTTGAGCTAGATTCTCCACTGCTGTGTAAATCAGCGAGTTCCCTGGAGCGACTCTGATTTGCACCATCTGAATGTCTAGCCCATCCTTTTCAAGTAAATTCTGCAAAATTATATATATATATATACGCCTTTGTTTTTCCCCTTCAGCCTTTGCTCACTCAACCTGCGAGCTGCTCAGTCATTAAAACACATGAGGTTGCTGCTGTTGTGGCTGAACAGGACGTGAAAATGGTTCATGGACAGAGTGATCTTTCCAATACATCCGAATGGTCCAGGCACAGTGTTGTGTCCAGCCACAGCCTCCAGCCTCCTCAGCTCTAATTGCACACGCCACCACCTCTGCCAGTTCACTCCGTTCTCCACGAAGTACTGCTCCACCAATTAGTGAGATAAGGCTTTCTCCAGCCCAGGATGGATGTGGACAGCCTTCTTAGCTGCATCTCTGTACATGGAGGAATGTTTTGACAACTAAACATGGATCTTGTTGAGCTGTCAGTTCAACTGACTCTCCCAAGTGTCTCATATATTGAGCCATCAGGCTCTTCTTGACCTCCCCAGAGTCAGTCCCAGCCTCACACAAAAGATGGCACAGAAATACAGCTTGAGCGTGGCCTTCTGAGCAGGGTGAGTTTCTTCAAGCATTTGATGCCTTGAGCAGTGTAGATCATTAGGTCTGTATGTCAGTACAGTGACTGTGCCCTCAGGATGGCAGCAGCCTTAGAGGCTGCAGCTGAGGAAGTTAGATTCCCTTCCATTGTGCACAGCCTGGTTTGGCTGCCAAGATCCTGGGGCTTTTTGAGAGGCTGATAGGAAAGCAGAGGATAAGGAAAAGCAGCAAAAAAGCTCAGAATCTAGGGAATCCCATATTCCTTTCTGGCTCCAGCACCAAGCAGGATTCCTTCTTGCCCTTTATTCTATAGCACACAGCACAATCCCTGCAGCACAAGCCCCTATGCATTTACCATCTTAAGCATCATGGCCATAGAAGTAGTTTTCCATTTGGCTGGAAAGCATGCCTGTGACAAATGTGGGATCACACACGACATGTGGCAGGGAAAGTGGAAAGGAGGATTGGCTGACATTGAAACCCCATATACCACTTCCACGAGGGAATCAAAAGTGACACTAAGGGTGTAGTGCTCTGCCCTGGGTGCCTATTGTCCCAAAATCAAAAACAGACACAGACACACACACACGTGTGTGTGTGTGTGTCTAGAAGCATCTGACCAATCCCATAAACTGAAACTGCTAGGTTTTGTTAGCATTGGATAGTTCTGTACAAAGGAAATTATTCAGTAAAATCAGCTGACACTGATGCCTCTACTTGGGTCTTACTTTCCACTTGCTGCCTGCTCTGAGGGTGCTATTAGTCCATCCTTCTATTTCATACAGCTTCTTTGCACTTTGGTCTTCCCTAAGCCACTCTCCCTGTGGTGGGTGCATATCTCTGTGTGCCTTCTCTGCATGGGCTCCTGCCAGCTCTGGAAGCTCCTAGCCAGGCTGCACTTTGTTCTCCTTCCTCTCTGCCTCATCCCATCCTCCCCTTTGATGCTGGGCTCTGGCTCAAATCACTTACTGCATGCTGCCTTCTGAGTGGTTTTCCCCTCTTCCTACCAGCACTTGTCTCTTGTCTTTGTAGTTCTGCCTTTTTTAATTGCTGTATTTGTGTTGATAAATGCTGATTTGCTCTTTCCCCTGCCTCCCTTCCCGTGTTGCCATCATTCCAGATCTGACCTTCACCTCTCTGCTCCTGTGGCTCTTCTCCTCCAAGGGCATTCTCCTGCCCTCTGCACAAGCGGGATTCATAGGATCCACAACAGGAATAGAATAGCCAACTCACTCCTGTTCCAGCAGGTCGGAAGAAAAAGGTTGAGACCCTCTGAATATTGAATAGCCGTGGTGAAACTTCCTGCAGCATTTTTTGATAGCCCATAACCTCTGCTTCTTTGCCTATCTGCCACGATTTGGCCACTAGTTGGGATGTGCTGGGTCTCCAGCCTGTGGTTCTCTTTGAGGAAAAATCATTCCTCTTCTCTTGCTGCCCTTTTCTCAGATCACCTCCCTTGTGATTGTGGGAAATTCCTGATCAGGGACAGTTTTTCAAGGGAGACTTGGAGCTTTTATTTGAGTAATACTTTACTGCCCTGGACTCTATTACAGGAGAATTATGACTTTGTTGAGAAATTTCTACTGCTGTGAGCCAAATGAGAGATCATTTTTGTAAGTACATTGGGTGAAATAAATTATAATCTAGATGACGGGCATTTACCCTGGCCTTTTTCCTCCAAGTGCAGTATAGAATTTGGCACTGCTTTGTTCTGAAAATATTATTTCTGATTATCCTGAGGTAATTGATAGTGAGACATGTACAAGTCTTTTCTAAAGCAGCAGTGCTTAGGTTATCAAGATGACACTCACTCGAGGCTGCAGCAGCCCTCCACTCTTTCCTCCTTATTTTCTTGGATATTACTCCCTCTGCTCCTGATGGCACTTTAATTTCACCACCTCTCTCCTTACTGCCAGTGTGTCCTGTCCCCTGCCTGATGTTGCTCAGCATCACAATAGCACATGCAAGTGCAGGTAATGCCTTGTGGGTGCCACTGCACCATGAACTGGCTGCCAAACCCTTCCCTAGACTCTCATGTGAGCAAGCAGCATCAGGTCTGTGAGCAAACTGCCTGCTTTTGGGAGAAGGGGAAGGGTTCTCAAACTTTCTAATCACCAGTGATGAGTAACTCCAGCCTGGTAGTTCTGTGGAGAGGCTGTTGTCTTTGCTTGAGCTGGAGGTAGAGGCCAGGGCTTGCTGGTAGCAGTGTGGTCTGCTCAACATGACAGGCTGGTGATTGCTTTCATGAATTAAATAACCTGTGTTTGCAAATGGTACTTTACATGATGTTAGATGACTGAGCTGAGATCCAGGTGACCTACAGATACCTGCAGAGGGCTCTTCATGAGGAGAATTAGTTGTTTTTAATGCAGTAAAGCTTCAGTCTCTTAAAGGTCAATAAAGCAATTCGGCAACAAAACCATCCATATAGATGGTATAAAATATAGAGATGCTTTAATTGAGGTAGAGATGGGGTGACTTCTGATCTTTACTGCTCATATATTGTCTTGAGCTGTGTCAGTATCCCTTAAATAATCTTCTCTACAGTCTTTCACCACAAGACCTGGAGGTGCAAGCAGATGAGGTCTCCCTGTGACTTCGATGAGTAGCAATCTTCTCATTATTATTTGTAAGTTCTCTTTTCTCTTGCATCACTGGAAAAGGTGTCACTTTGAAAATTTTTTGTCACCCTTGAAGCACACCTTGGCCGAGAGGTGAGCACAAAAAGACGGCCTGAGCAGAATCCAGATGTCTAGACTGTCTCTTAAATTTCTGCCTCCTTCTCCCTGTCTCAGTTACCTGAGAGACTCAAAGTCAAATGAAGGATCATACTCAGTACTTGCACTCTCTGATGTGTTTGGAGTTCCTTCTCTTCTTTCCAAAGGAACTTGTGCTCATTTTCTTAAAAGGGGTTGGCACCCTCCAGTAACCTCTTTAAGAAACATAGCCAGTGCAAATTTAAAGGAAAAACAGGAAAGCTCTTAGAATGAAAGCAACTACACGTAAGGAAAAGAGAACAGGTGATTTTGGGATTGGAACATGAGTAAAATGGAGAAATTTCCCATTTGTAATAAGGAAGAAGCTTCTGAGTCCAGCAGGAATGTAATTTGCTTTTGTCACAGTATTGTTTCCTCAAATATTATTCTTATCACTTTTATTTATACAAGACCACTGAGGGCATGATTGGAGACCAGTGTTTGTTTTGAAGATGTTGTAATCTTGAAAGACAAAATGTAGGCCCATGTGAGTGAAAGGAGGCACAATTTTGGCTAGTAAAGGTAATTCATAATAGTCATGATTTGTACTCAGCATCTTTCATTCAAGGATCTCAAAGCATTTTGTAATGAAGAGTTCATTGAGCCTCTCAAACTCTCTTGAGACAGCCAAGCATTATGAACACCATTTATAACAGCAGGGTGCAGGATCAGACTGGTTAAGAATATTGCTGAGGATAAAGCTCAGGAATCCTACCCTCCAATGCTATGGATGTTGAACTTAGCACCCGCTCCAGTCTGAGAAGCTTTTTTTTTTTTTTTTAAACTGTAATTTATATATATAATCTTTAATGTTAAGCAAAATATGTAGTCTTCATTTAAGTCATTGATGTCCTGGGAAGTGTAATGACCCATGTCACAGTTGACTAAAAGTGAGACTACAGATAGTGGGTTAAACACACTTGGTTAACCATTTGTTTGCTGTTACAGTTTTCACATGAAAAAACCTTATATTAAAATCTGCCTTGGTGATGGAAAGTGATGTGATTTTAGGTTTCTTTGTGTGTTAAAACAGAAACACAATTTGCATCTTTTAAGTATCTTTTCTAGCCTATTCAGGTTTCTGGCAAGAAAGCTATATTTAAACTGTTAATACAGTATGAATGCAAGTTTCACATGCAAAATTAGTACCACTAAAATGGTGAGATTTATTTTTCTTTTGAAACAAGCGATGCCCAGGCAGTTCTGTTTTTGTTACGTGCTGAGGCCCCGCAGCTGGTGCCGCCTGTTTTGTCCCTGGGTGCCGGAGCCGAACCGCGGGGCAGGTGGTGCCGGTGCGGAGGCGCTTCTCCGGGGTGAATGGTGGTGAGGGATACGCAGCCCCCCAGCTGTGTGAGTGAACCCGTCACACCGTGTAACCACCCCTCAGGGTCTGTGCAAACCGGCCAGCCCGGCCTTTCTGAACGGCTTGGTGAAGGAAAAACTTCAGGAAGGGCAAAGCTCAGTTGTTTCCTTGGATTTTAAGGGTGCTTCTGGAAGGGCGGGCTTTGGAAGGAAGGTGCTTCTTTCAGTCGTTTTCATTGTGGCAATGAGTCACTGGGCGAGTTGAGCACTGTGTCAGCAAACAGGTCTCTTTTCATCAGTATGGATATTGAAGCATTCCCATTTTTATGAAGTTTGTCTCTGTGCTTGTCCTATTAGATGGGAATATGGCTTGGTTTGTGGTGAGACAGTGAGCCCTTGGAATGCCCATCACTGCCACTGGAGCCCCCCCACAGCTTGATGTCCTTCAGTAGTGCCACCTTAGACTGGCACGAGGGAACCCCTTGTTCCTTGTTCATCACCTGCCCAGGCAAGGAGTTCTAGATGCACTGTGCACCCCAGGATCTATAGCCGAGATGTCAAGAAGTGAATTCCAGCTCTTGTACAGCAGTTTGCTGTGCAACTTGGGATTAAAGATGTGAGACTCTTATCTCCTATGGAAGCTTATGGCTCCTACTCTGAAATGCAGATTGTGACCTGTTGATAGCAGTAAATATAAAGCTTAATTAATTAGTGCTTTGAAGGCCATCCTGGAAGCCCACAGGATTATGATAGGAAGAGGAGGGGAGTTGATAAGCAGCGTGTAGGGTCTTTACTGCTGGTGATGATTCATGGGAGTAAGAGAGTACTTGACTGAGCCCAGAGAGATGTGACAAGGCAAGCAGCTTAGAGCAGAATAAAGCCTTTGATCTTGAAACAAATAGATGAGTAAGCATAGGACCTCCTAATGTAATTTTATGGAGCAGACTGAGCTCTTCCATCCAAAAATGTAGGGCTAAAATGGTACAGTCTCATTTTTTGCATATGGGTGTAATGATGGTGCCTCATTCTCTCCCTCAGTAGTACCATCCAGCTGTTCCTTGAGTTCTTGGCTTTTTAAAAAAGTGCCTAAAATGTATGTTACCAAAATAAGTGGGGTTAATGGAATAACACAAAACAAAACAGCTTTGCTCCCCTTTTCACATGAGATAAGCCTTGACAAGTAAACCATATTTGTGTAATGATAGGGCCAAGAGGCCTCGGGCAAGATCAGGCACTGCTGCATTTGTTTCTGTATATACATTTAAGCACCAATGAGACATTAAAATGTGGTATTTTATACGTGAAATATAGCTTAAATTTGCTGTTTCCTGAGATAACATGCAAAAAATTATTATTTGGAGGACCAGCCACTGCTTTGTATTTTATAATGAGAAATGGTCAATGTTGCTCTATAAAAATCTTGCACATCTGCTGTTAACCCTGAATATATAAACAGTCTGTAGCATCCAGCAGAAACAAGGACTTGCCAGAATAGCGTGGAAGGTGTCATTTAATACAGTCATGCTCAGTGCAGAAGCCAGAAGCAGATGGTGGTGTTTACAGAGTGTCCAGTTTTTATAATACCTGGCAAAAATAACCAGCCCTTCCAGATTCAAAACATTAGTGAAAATATGAAGAATAGCAAGAAAAGCTACTTAGTCTGTTTACATATAATAGCATAAAACAATCCAAGGACAAAACAGTCATGTTCATTTGTTACCATGCTTGATGTTTAATAAAATGCTCTGTCTCTGTGTAGTCACTTGTATCGCAGAAGCTCGAACAGCTCTACAGCACTGATTAATTAAGACAGAAATATTGTTAAACCCATTTTACAGAGTAATTAGGGTGCATGTATGATGAGCCTGTTGAATTCAGTATCACTACACAAAGACCAAGATATTGGGTTTGTGACTGTAAACTAAAAGCTCTGCTCCGGTGAGTCAAAATAGACATCTGGATGAGCAGCCTGATTTTCAGAAGTCCAGGAAACTTCTCAATTCTATAGTGGTTTTGCATTCTGGCTGTACTGTCTTTTAAAACTATCAACAAGATACATCCCCTTCTTACCTGTTTGCATCCCAGTTTCACAGTGAAAAAAAAAAAAAAAAAAAGAAAAAAAAAAAAGAGAGAGACAATTGTGCAAAATTGCAGGCTGTGAAGTTAAAACAGAGGAAAATACTTTTATTGTTATTATTACTCAAATTCTCCGTAGCTTAATGCCACAAGAGATCACTGAAACGAAGAGCTTAGCAGGATTAGGACAGGCAATGTGCGTGGATAGCTAAGTGAGGATACAGTTGCAATAATGAAGTTTAAAAATAAAGAAAAATATCCTCTAGAGCTTTGAAGCAGTTACAAAACTGTCCTATTTCAAAGCCAGGCAGTGTTAAACAAATGAGGGCTCTGCTGGCAGAACTGTACGTTCTGGATTGCTGGTTTGCTGTGGGGTGGCAGGGCAGGTAGGCAGCGTGGGAACCAGTGACCTGTTCCACCCTGGCATGTCCCAGAAGAGCCCTCTCTCCTGGCAGCCCAGCACTTGAAATTTTGGTCTTCTGGGGTGGGCTGGAGGGCACTGGCTGTCAGTGGATATCTCCTCATGCAGAGCAGCTTCTTCAGAGAATCTTGATGAGCTATCCTCTGACCAGGAGTAAACTCAGGAATGTGCATGCTGCAAGGATTCCAAGCAGAATCCTCTTTTCAGGAATCTTTATGTACTCTGGCAGCTGTAACCTTTCACTGGGAAAATAAATCAAGAATTTTATTTTTTTTCTAGTGCATCTCCTCTGTAAGACTTGGCTTTAATTATAAACTGAATTACAGCTGTAGGCAATCTTGATACTTCCTTGGGAGCACAGCTCATGAGAGATGTGGTACTGTGCTGGATTTCTCGCTTTGAAAGTTTGCAATTGTTTTGGACAGTTGTCACTATAGGACACGAAATGAATGACATGCGCACAGCCAAGTCATCAGGGCAAGAAGAAGGAAGTTTATTTCTTTGCTTTGATTTATATAGATTTCTGACAATGATCATGGATTGGAGGATGAGGTTGCCACTTCTCCAACCACACTGGTCAACTAGAAGTCCATCAATTGTCTCCTCCTCAAGAGAGGAATGAAAAACAAGAAAAGACAGTTACAGTAACATGACATTGTTTACATAAAAATCTGTGAGAAACTCCATTACAAAAATGCAAACATCAGAAGGCTGAAAAAGATCAGGGAGACAGACAGTCAATAACTTTTAAAAAAATGTGGTCTTTGTCAAACCATGGAACAAAAAATTACACTGCAATACTTTTTAACTGATGATTACTTTTGGTGAGTGAAGTGAAAGGACTAACTTTTTGCAGTTGAAGGAGGAGGAAAAAAATGAAGAGAAAGTAACTATCAGTGAAAGATGTTTCTGGCTGCCTTTCAATTCCAAATTCGGCTAATTCTACCTTCTGAAAAGAAGATAATTTCCACGTTTCTGTAACTGGGAACACGTAATTGAAGTTATTTTCTCCCAGAGAGAAGAAGCTTCTTCTACAGTGTTTGCAAATGGACAAGAAGAATGACCACATACAGTGTGTTCTGAATGATGGTGCATTCATCACAGCATCATCTTCAGATGTCTTTGCAGATTTTGCACTGCAGTTTTTATCCATATGGGTAAATATTTATGTGAGGATGGGGAAGGTTCTTGATGGTGAGTGCACCACACTGACTGCAGAGCTCCCTTTTCTGGGCAGCCCTTACATCTGATAGAGGTCTAGAGTAGAAAAACATGTGCCAGGGAAGCACTGAAAGAAGTATAAGCTTTGTGTACCAAAATAATTTTGCAGTGATTCCACACGACTGCTTCTTTTGACCTGGCTTTTCAGGAACTGAACTTTTATAAGGAAGATGAGCCAGATGTTGTTGCAGCATTTTGATAGTGGCATAAGCAATTAGCTCACTTCCTTTGTAGCATGAAGATACTTTCTGCTACAGGGCTTAACCCTGGAAGTGCTGTTTTTCCCCTCAACATCCCAACTAAGTATGCAGAACAGTGTTTATTTAGGAATGCTTTTGCATCTGCACATGCTACTGCAATCCTATTCTCTTCTTGAGCTTGCTCCTGCAATCTTCTCTTCTGTGAATTTGCTTAGTGTTTGATGACAGTAGCAAAAAGAAGGCACTCAGGTGCCTGTGCTTCCAAAGCATAGTCCCTCCTGACAGCTTTTTGCTCTTTTCCATTTTCATGGGTCAGTTTATCATCTCTGATGTTTCTGTGCTTAGCCAGACAGAGTGGTGCACGGGGTTTGCAAGTCCCTTTCTTTGAGCTGTGTTTAGCTAAGGAAGGGGATATCTGTATGTATTAAGTCATCATGGAGAAAAGAGAATGCATAAAGTTAACTGGTAGATCAGACAGCAAACTGAATTTCTAGACAGCCTCGATTATTGTACAGATCAGGAGAAAATAGAGGAAATATAATATAAACAACAACACCACAGCTCTGTTTTGTAAGGAAAGCCAGAGTTATATTTTTACCCTGACCTAACAAAGGAGGAGGAAGGAAACTGTTTTGCTGAAACAAGCATTTTATATTGGACTAAGGATACACTTTCCTCTCTATGTTTGTGTGTGTGTGTGTGTCCCAGCAAACAGCATGTTCATATGCATGAAATGCATTTTTCTGGAGTCACGTAGTCAGCATGTGCCATGGGAGAAAGGAAAAAGATTTGCCTCACACTACTTAAATGCTGGTCAAAAAGGCATAGCATTTTAGTCAAAGTAAGTTAAAGTGTCTCATAACATTGTGGTTGGTATTTGTTATTCCTGCAGACATTTGGTACTGGATAAGAAATCTGCCTGGTTTGGAAAACTGCAATGTAGATAAAATACGAGAGCAGCCTATTTATTGTGTGTATGAGGGAGTGTGGCCTCCAAAACCAGGGAGAGTCAGACAAAACTGAAAATCTGTAGATTTTGGCCTTTGATTTTAAAGGGCCTAGTCCAAGCCTTTATTAATTAGTTATGGAGGCTCTCCAGTCGGGAGATGTGGGAAGCCAGCATGGAAAAGAGGGAAGAGGCTTCACTCACCTCCCACCAAAGCCTGGCTGCAGGTGCAGTGGCTTTGGGTTGCAGAGTGTTCAGTGTAGGTCTGCAATGCCAGGTACAGCCCCAATGGGCTGCGTGGGAGGCTGGAAAGTGTAGGGCTCCCAGCAGCCTGGATGCAGGATTTGTCTTTGCCTTAGAACCCATGTGTGATGCTGGGCAAATCGCTTCAGCTCCATGTATCTCACTGTCCTTTTCTGTGAACAGGCTGTGGCTTGTGCCTTCTGTTTTGGTCCATTTATATTACAGGGCCCGAGGGTAAAGGCAGTGTTTCAGATGATGTGTGGACAGAGCCCAGCAGAAGAGGCTGATGGGTGATGACTGAAATACAGGCTGGGAAATACAGGGATGGGGGGCTGTCATCAGCTTCAGACCATGCTATCTTCTCCATGCGACATCTAGGACAGGAGTCTCTGTTGATGGAATGGCAGTGGTCATTCCTTTCTGCATGGAAACTGAAATAGGTACAGTAACTGGAACAGAACCTCAAGAAGCTCACTTGCCAGATTGATGTCTCAAGCTAATAAATCCTTAGCTGCACTTGCTGTGTTAAAATATATGTTCAGGCAAGATGCGTGATCAGCTCTTAGGAACAAGAAAGCAAAGGGAAAAAACAGGTTGTTCCAAGATTAAGTGTCTTACATTTGACACTTTTAATTGACTTACTCATAACTTTTTTTTTTGAGGGGGGGATTATCCTATATATTATTTCTAATGAAGTAGTTGTAGACTAGCCCTTCTAAAAAAAGCCACAAAGCTCTGGCCAAGGCAGTCTGGATGTTCTGGGTCAAATACCTGCTTCTAGAACTTCTAGTCATATGAATGGCCTTATCCACACCAAAATTATGTATCCCACAGAGATGACACTTACATGACTTAGAAGGCAAATGCAGATGCACTGTACTGCCTGCCTTCCCATGTGAAAAAGTAAGTTGTGGTAACCGGAACACAACAGCATGGTTGCATTTGTACAAAAAAGTTTACTGCTCTGTATGTGGACATTCAGCATTTTCAGATGCTCAACAGCTTCCTCAGGACAACTGCTAGGCAACTAGAATTCCTGGAGAAATGCACAAAATCCTAAATGTTCAGAAAAACTTCATAAGCAAAAAAACCCAGAACATGTGTGGGAAAACTTGAATGTATGTTAGGTCCAATCTGTGTTCTCAGTCAGGGAGGCTGAATGTGTGGCAAACAGACCTTGTACAGCCCTTCAGGGAAATTCATCCAGCCTGGGGCTTATTCCAGGTACACTTTTTTCTCTAGGGGACCATGCCACCCCTCTCTCTTTGTGAACTGCTGCTACTCTGCTACAGAGAGGGCTTTGGGCAGGCAGTGGGTGCAGCTACTGCACTGAGTGTGTGCACAGCAAATCCAACCCTTCCAGGGAGCACAGGCACCTGCTGAGGCCAATAAGTGAGGGTGCAGCTTAGCATGGACCCTAGAAAAGTAAGTAGGATGGGGTCAGGGACATGCAGATGTTTGGGTTTTGGGAGTGGGTGATTGAAGTATTATCACAAAGTGCTGTTCTGAGACCTTCTCTACATTGATTGATGTCTCATTTGAAATCTCCTTCTTGGCTGAAAGAAAAAAGCATGGAAGCATATCATTAATTCTCTTGAAGTGCAGTGCTTTAAAGCTACTGTTCTCTGTAGAACATCAGTGGCTTAATAAAGATTCATCCTATCAGATGTGGTCTCTAGAAGTGGTCAGTGTATTGTTTCTCCAGTGATTTTACACTTTCTTGCCATTTAAATAGTTATGGAGCATGAAAAAATGTTTCCGTGTTTCATATCAAAGGTCCAATCCTTGATGTAGGCAGCAATTAATCAATGGAATCATTTGCTTTACTGAAATGATGTGTTTTATAAATAAGTTTGTTTTTGTATGCAAGTCTCTCAAGAAAACAGAGCACACAAGGAGAGCTGGTGTCAGCATTTTTTAATCCTGAAATGACCGAGTTTCTCCTTATGGACACCAAACTTAGCTTCTTCTAAGAAATTTCTAAGCATAAGACTATTTCTGTGCTTCTCAAAATATGCCATTCTTTTGGTGTTTTCCAGGGAGAAAACTCTCTGAGACAGGCTGCAAATATTGTATGCAGCTGTTAGCTTATGAAGAGATCCAAGTTTCTACACACATATTAAAACCTTTGTGTCTTTAGTACTGAAAATCTGTGGACTAGCTCCTGATCTCACCTATGTTAACAACAGGATTTGTGTTGAAACAAACAAGAAGAGAACATAACTAGCAGCTTAGGATTATCTGTCTTCATCCATATACTCTACCACTGTAGAATTATCTTTTATGTTGTGTTGTTAAGTGATGGAAAGTTTTACCAAATCTGAACTTAAATGCTTCCAAAGCCTTTTCCAGTTTTGGAGAACGTTTGTATCAAGTTATTCTTGGAATAATCTTCTGCTTTATTTATTATTATGTGCTACCTAGTAGACATCTAATTATGAGGCACAGGATACTTTCCATTCTAGGATACATAGTACTTCACTGGATGTTCTTCACAGTCCATTTTCATCACATTAAATAAGGTGTTTACTTGCTTGAATCCCTTGGATCTTAAAACAAAGAAAAATACGACAAAGAAAGAAGTTCAATACTGAACAGCCAATATCACCCCCTTTCTGTGTGTGAATGCTTTTATACCACTTCACAGGCTGGTTTTTGGGTTTTTTTTTCAGAGTGGATATCCAAGCTCTGGACCTGCATCAAGCACTCCTGCCTTCAGGCCTGAAGATGAGCTGGAACATCTGACCAAGAAAATGCTGTATGACATGGAGAATCCTCCCTCTGATGAGTACTTTGGTGAGCCGTGTCACAAGTGTCCGTGCCCCTCTTCTGTATTTACTGGGTTCAGTAGTGGGAGGGCTGACAGCTGCACTGGTAACGTAGTGACACTCGTGTTGATGGATGTGCTTTCCATGCTTGGGCTGGAAGTGTAATCATCCATAGGAATTCCTCTGTAATTTCAACATAAATCTCATGCTCACTCACTGTATGTTTATAGTCTTACTGGATGTAAAGTTGAATTTTTCAGTGTCTGGTTCATTTTCACACCATCTGTCCCCAGCTTCCAGGCTACCAGTCTGAATTCAGGTGTGGTCGCTGTTGTGCCTGCCTGCCCCATCCCTTCTCATTGCAGCTGCACAAAAATCTGGCAGTGTAAATGTGTTCTGCTTCCAAGGCATAGATTTTCATTTTCTGTGTGCTGGCACAGATTAAAAGGAAATCTCTTTTGAGTCAATCAGGTTGGTTATACATGGGGACCTAGAACTGGGTCCAACAAATACAAGTAAGACAGATCTGGACTGATTGGTTCATAACGGTGTCATCGTCCTTACCTGGAAAAAGATAAACATCTGATTTCCTTCTTAAGTGGTATAGAATGTAATTATCTTAGTCATCTATAGGTGTAGAATTATATCTTGCCTTTACATGAAACATAGGTGATGAGGCCTTTGAACTCTTCATTCAGATCAAGAGTCTTGGGCATTATTGATGGATCTGCCTGTATGCTTAGTTTCTTACGGGGTTGGGTAATAATGTTATTGTGAAACAAACTGCTGTAGTTTGTAGAGTTAAATACTGGGACAGGCCATTCATTTTGTGTTCTTTATCTTCCTTTATTTCATAATTCCTTAAAAATTCATTTAAATTACCCTCAGGTCTATTTGCTGTGGAGTTTGGTTGGACAGAAACGTTTCTGGCTTAAAGAAACTTTCACGGTCTGGTTTAATCAGAAGGCGGGTGGAACCATGGTTTCACTGACAAACAAGGATCTTGCAGTGGCAAGGATCTGATAATATGGAAAGATTAAGGTGTTCTCATCAAACAAATATTGCCCTTGTAGGTGGGGTTAGTATCAGTCCCAATTCTCTATCAGTACCTTCTACCTCCTGTGGGCTGTGCCCTAATAACCAAAATGTCTTCTCTGTAAACATTGATAGTCATCAGTGTTGATGAACATCACAGATCTGAGGTATGATCAGGAATGGCTAACTGAATAGAAAATAGCCAGGGAGCATTTTCTGTGTTGCTGCCTTTGACTTCATCTGTGCCCATAGCCATTTGGGTTCATTCTCTGATATTTTAAACACAAACTGAATGAACATAGCATGTATTTAGCCATTAGCTGGGCAGGCAAGAGCGAATAAGTTTTTTCCTGTCCTCGTCAGGCAAATGGCTGAAGCCCTGAAGCATGAGATTTGATTACAGCAATTTTCTTAATGCAGAACTGTGTGGCAGGAGTTGGTTGATGGACCAACACTCATTCAGTTTTCCTTTTAGCCCAAGAAGGTAGGCAGATAAACAAAGAAGATTCACAGGCTCCCAAGGTCAGAAAGGACCTTGCCATTATATTGCCTAATGTCCTACTCTCAGTTTCTCCCAGAAACATGATTGAATCATGACTTTTAAAAAAAAAGAAAAAAGAAGATCTAATCTTATCTTAAAAACTTCGAGCAATGGTGAGTCAACCACCTACCCTGATAAGCTGTTCTAGTGATTAATTTTCCTCACAGCTCGGAAATTGCTTCCTGAAGTGAAGCTTTAGTTTTGTTTACCACTTGTATTTATGAAGCTGCAAAGCTCAGATTTTTCAGAGTAATATTGTATGACTAAGATTGCTGTGCTCTGTTTGAGAGGATGGTACATCAAAGTTTCTTCATCCAAAAGGGATGCAGAGATGAAAGGGTGGGAACATAAAGTCTCTCAGTGTTAGGTCATCAATTTGGCTATCAGATGGGAGGTCAGACCAATGCCATACCAATAGCTCTTAATTCAGCAGGAGACAAGAAAATGGAAAGAAGGCTTCAGAGCACTCTGAAGTTTTGCCAGTCTTATTTATATAAACAGTAGCATAATCAAAGATGGAATAATCATGCATGAGGCACGGTGGAAAAATCAAAAAACAACCTTAGTCCTACCCTGGGCAGGTCATGTGTAATTACCAGCTGCACTTGATTAATCTTTTAATTGCATGGTGTGCCACTGAAGTTCATCTCTGAGGTGGTGTCCAGCCTTGGTATTCCTGATGTGCCAAAGAACCATGTATTGGGCTGAACATCTCCTCAGCTCCCTAAGCATGCTATGCCCCATAGAGCCTTCTGGGAGCATGTCTATCTAACAAAATATAGAATGCTGGAGCACAACTGCTTTTTATGCTTAGGTATAAGCTCAGTGAAAGAGTAGGCTGCCCTCATTTCATAGGTTTGCTCCAGCCCAGGCTCCTCCCTGGGTCTCTGGAGTCACAGTGGGTGAAGCTTTCTGATATGGCAGTGCAGGCTGGGAGTTTTGTACTAATTCTGGCTATGTCAGAACTAAATACCCATCTCTACTTGAGCTGTCATCCAGTGCCTTTCAGTAACTTCATGCTCATGTGGAAAGAACAAATTAAGTGTGGGAGGAAAAAAAACGTCTTTCAACTTTGGTTAACTGTCTCAACCAATATCTCTGCCCTTGTTCTTTAGTTGTTTAGCATGGTAGTGTGGACTGTACAGGATTCATATGGCACATTGATCAAATAATCTGAAAAAGGACAAATGGGCAGAGACATTGACTCTGATTTGCATTAAATATCTTATGCCTGAGGTCTAAATGCCATGGTAATTGTAGCATACCAGATAGCTGTCAGCTAATCACTTTTATTAGTTTGAATTTAGAAAACTGGATTTCAGCATATTAAAAGTTGGTTAAGAGCAGATAGGTTTTGAATAGAGGAAGCTAATTAACCTTGCTAGAAAGCTGCAAGGCGTTATATTAAGTCATGAAAATAATTTGTTGGAATAATTACATTTGAACTGTCAGGCTAGAGAAAGGTCATCTTACTTGGTCCGCCAGTACTCTGGGATATTCTCTGTAACCAACTTCCTGCTGCAAGTTCACTCACCATAACTCTGGTTTTCAGTCAAACCATCCTAGTTCTGTAGTCAGCAGAATCTGCCCAGCAGTGGACAGGATGAAGTTTCCTTGGGAACTAAGAGGAGTAGGAGTCTCTGAAGTTGTCTCTTTGCCCTGGAAATGCTGTTTGGTACTGCTGGCAAATCCAGTGAGCTGAGCTGAGGAGCAGGACAGCCCACACTTCCATCCAGGCTGTGCTCACTGCACCTCTATGCAGCTTCCCAGGCAGAAACCACTGAAGGTGGTTTCAGAGTTGGGGGAACTGTTCTAGGCAGTGGTTGCTCACACAAGCAGACACAGCTGCTCTCCTGGGGAGCCTGGGAGTGTGGTGGGAGCCAGGAGCAGCATGCTGTAAACACTTGGGAGCAGCACAATCACAGCTGGCAGCTTTGTCTTGCCAGGATTTACCACAGCAGCATGATCCAGTCGCTGGGAAATCCTCTGGCTGCCATTGGCAAGGCAGTGCTTAAGCATGGAAATATCACTAGGCATAATAATTTTTTTTAAATTCCTGTGAATTTTTAGGAGTTAAACGTGCATGTTGGATATTCTGCCTAACATAACTTTGTTAAGACCACACTGCTAGAAATCGTCTAAGCATCCCAATCCTTGGTGTATGTCCCCTCCTACCCCCTTGTAGGTTCTGGAGTAACTTGTGGAGTAACTACTCCTGGGAAGTCCTTGGCAGATCAGCAAATTAAAGTCTTTTAAGTCTAAGCTGCTCTTCCTTCTTTACTGATGATTGAGTTGCTGATCTGTGGTAGTTAGCTGTCTTTGATCAAATCCCTTTTTATTAGAAAGGATTCCCAAATGTCTTATGGTCTATGCAGTAGGGATAGTTTCTCTCTATCACAGCCCTCCCCGTTGATAAATGTGCTATTGTAGACAGACATCTCTGATTTGTTTGGAAAAAATAATACTTACTGGAGTGGAAATTGGGTAAGGTTGAGGGAGGAGAAATGGATACTTATAGGAGATTAAAATGAAACTATCAAAATTGTTTGTTGGCCGCCATGGGAAATTACAGCCCTTGATTTTGCATTTTAAAAAACCCGACCAAATACATACACACAAAGATCACAACTGTTCTGGACCACTGTTTCAAGTTTTATAGAAAGAAATGACTTCTGGCAGCTTATCAGTCTCTATCACCATGCAGACAGTGCTGATTAAGACTGGAAGAGTGCCATTGGGGCCCCTCATCTCCTGTTGCCTTCTGGACTATGTCCCAGCTGAGTCACTCCCCACAGCAGTTTCCCTGACTGGTGGGAAGAAACTCTCACTGGTATTTTACCATAAATGCTCAGAGCTACCAAAGGAACCACCAGTTTTATGTATTGGATAATGCAGCAGTCTCCTTTTGTAGTTCCAGCATGCTGTAGGGATGCACATGAGGAGAAGAGAGATGCTAAAATCATCCTATGGGGAATACTCGGTTTGTGCAGTAAAGGAGTCTTGATTTAACTCTGAGCTGATAATTCAGGATATATAGGTTTTTATGTGTGTTTTCTTTGTACCCTGGCTTTGACAATGGGAGAGGTGGTGCAAAATTGGGTCGAAGAGCAAGGCCAAGAAACAGGAGGCTTGACTTTTTTTTCTACTTCTCATCTTTATGTCTTGACCTGTGGCAGATTATTTTACCTTTTCAAACCTAATTTTTTCCTTTTTCACTAATTTGCTGGAGATGATTAGCAACAGCGACATGTGTGTCCCCCATGGAGAAGGCTTCATCTCCGATGGTTCTTTGAGATGCCATGTCACAGTTAAGATGAAAGAGTGATAAGTGACAGCAGTCTGCCAAGGTTCTGCTAACCTTTCCCATCACTGGTTTTGCATCTCCATTTGGCTTCCATTCATAAGCTAAAATTCCTTCAACAGTACCAGAGACCTGATATCCAAACAGTGTTGAATGCATTCCCTTAATTTTAGTTCTTGAGAGTCAGGACATGGGTTAGCAGGTAGCAGTCCAAGTCAGGTATGGGAGAGAGTGTGGTAGAGTTGTAGAAGGTTCAGCTAAGGAGACACATTGGATGATCCAGGTGTGACTTCCTTTGGTTCATGGTGTCTTTGTTTCCTTTAGCATGGCTCTGAGCACTGTACAGTTCTAGAGGCTCTAAACTGAACATGGTCTGTGTTGCATTTCAGTCTTGGTCAGGCATATCAGCAGCCTCTAAGAGGCACAAGTAGCCACTTGGTTTCATCTGAATTATTACTAGAAAAAGAAACTGAAAGTTGTCATATCTTGCCTGTACTTTTAGATCTGTTCTGAAAAGGTTATCATTAAAAGAAGCATATTATTATTACAAGAGCATAATTACATTGTAATTTTGCCATGTAATGTGGTGTGTCTTTTGTCTAAAGGCAGGGCTTCTGCTGCAAGATGGTGTCTGTCCTCATTTGAGCAACATCTGGGTCAGAAAATCGTAGGTTAGAGTTTCAACAACTGATGAGCCAACAGTCATTTTCTGTTATGTAACCGCTCACAAAAGCCAGAAGAATAGACATATAATGGGGACCCTTTTCTCCATTGTAGTTCAAGTAAGTTTTTTTTATGTTCAAGCCATATTCCAGTGTTTTCACACAGGCTACAAAGCCTGGGAGCAACCTCTGCTCAGGGAGGTCACAGTGCAGCACCATCAACATCCAGCGGCCCTGTTGTGGCCTGCCGCAAGGTGAGTCACCCTCCCTCTGCTCCCCAGGGGCTTTAATTATCTTGGTAAATGGCTTTCAGAGCCTGTTTCTTCAGTCTCACTTCTGTCAATACTTGCCACCCTCGTCTAGCTTCTTTTCGGGGAGTCCTCTGCCTGCAGGCATCCTTGCACAGCAAGTGGAGGTAGAGTATATTTGTAAGGATAATCTCAGTGCAACCTAGATGGTGAATTTTAGCCCACAGTTCCAAGGTAAGAAGAGAAAAAGAGTAGGCCAGTGAGTGGTTGGAGAGCAAAATATACCATATCTACATGCACTTAGCTCCAGCCATGAGAAAGGTCAGAGGCTGTGAGCTGGTCTAAGTGGCTTCTCAATCATTTGAAAGACTGGAAATGGATGCAGAAGTTTGATTCTTCCTGATGTTGATCCTATCTACATCTTACTCTGTATTAATTCTGGGAAACATGTTTTATGATGCTAAGCACCTAGATCTTTTTATACCAAGGATCTTAGATGCCTTATCAGGGCTTGAGTGCACATCTTTTAAATGAAGATCTAGCAGATGTAGCAGTCAGGAATGAGAGAAGGCTGAACTTCTGTGAGTCTTGAGCACCTGGTACCCGCATGAGCCAGGAGACAGGAGACTCACCTTCTGTTTTCCTCTTTCCACTCTCCACAAGAGTGGTCAAGACTTCGTATCATGAGTGTTTCTGAGGCACAGTCTCTTCAGAGACCACCACTGCTTCACAGATGGGATCTAAATCTTACATCAAAACCGCAATTACCCTTTGTTACTGTAGGTCATAAAATCCCAGCTGGAACAGGTAGCAAGCAGCATGACTTCTGTGTTTTTAATTCCCTGGTTTAGCTTGAATTGCTGGCAGTCAACATAGACATATTCTTACTTTTAAACAGAACTGATTTTTGATGCAGAAGTTATTTAATGGAGAATAAGTTCAGAATACCAAAGTAGCACTTGATCAAAGGGATTCCCATGATCACGTGTATCCTGTGAAAGAGAGGTGGGTTTCAAGTCATGAATGAAATTAGGTGTGTCCCAAAAGTTAGTAGATAAAAACTGATAATTACCTGCTGTCTTCAAAGAGGAGTGAAATGTGATAATGATATTCAGGGATGTGTCTTTCCAAAGTACAGCTGTATTCTACATGATTCTTCAGCATCCTTAAAAATTGACATAGCCATGGAAAAAAAAAAAAAAATCTGAGGGTGGTAGATACTTTTGTTGTGGGAGGGCCCTTAGTGTTCTAGGACCTGTACAGATGGATAGGAAAGCTCACCCTCTTTCAGAAAAACCTTTGAACAATAATGAGGCTATTAGCCAACCCCCTCATATTTAACAGTCCTACGTGGAAACAAACCAAATCTTTCTACTTTAATTTGTCCAGCAATTCAAAGACAATCCAGCTTGTTCATGATGAACTTACAAAGTAGAGTAAATTCTCTGTGGACTGAAAGGGCTGAAGAACTGATAGTGTGCCATTAAGTCTTCAGTTGCAGTTCATTAGTCTGTAGCTAACTCAGATCATTAAGAAGCAAAAATGAGACCTATCTGCTGGCTGTTTCCTGCTCCACATGAAATGAGCTGGCTGATCCCTGGGAGTTCCCTTTGGGGGTGTCATCACCTGATTAAAACCCAAAATTGTGGCACCTGGAGGACCCTTGGTTGGGAATCACCTTGATGAGGCCAGGAGCTGAAGATGGACTATTGGTCTAGGACATACAGGATGGAGAAGGTTGGTTCTCCTGTTTTATGGAGATAAGTGCA
Source organism: Brachypodius melanocephalos (assembly GCA_013398615.1). Lineage (NCBI taxonomy): Eukaryota > Metazoa > Chordata > Aves > Passeriformes > Pycnonotidae > Brachypodius > Brachypodius melanocephalos. The sequence continues at coordinate 10,020,937 of VZSR01000247.1, forward strand.
ACCAGGAGTTTCCTCCATCTGGGAAATCATAAGCTCTAAATTCTCACATACAAGTATTTTGAGAGGGGGTGTGTGTATGCTTGTGTCTATGAACGAGTGATAATGTTTTTCTGGACTGTAATATTATAGAAATAATTTTCACTTCAGATAGAGCTTTGGAGTGTTTAAAGCCTCAAGACATTCTTTTGTCATTACTTGTAGCTAAGTTGTCGAGTGAAGCACAGGCATTCAGTTTTGGAGCTGGAGTTAAAAACCTTTCCAGCCATGCAGTCTTGGATAAATCTTTGTCCCAATAACATGAAAATAGTTTAATTTCTTTGTTTTGAGTTAGTTCTGTACATGACTTGACAGAAAGGAACCTTTTCTTTGCTTTTTAAAACTGAAACCTGCTCACCTGTTCTTTGAAACTGGATGCACTAAATTTGCAGTTGGCTCCCATGTTCCATTATGGCTCATTGTGCTGCAGTGGTATCCAAGGCTGTGGTCACACTGTACTATGTGCAAATTAAACATGGAATAGGAACAAGGTGCATCCCTCAGAGTTCTGAAATTGAAAATATGTCAAAGACCAGGAAATTACTGTCCCTAATTTACAAATGAGGGGCTGACTCGTGGCAAAGTTAAGATGACTCACCCAGAGTCATGCTGAGATCCAGTAGCGAAGTGGGAATTGAGCCTAGAATTCCTTCAAGTTCCATGCCTTACCCAAAGCTGTGGCCACACTCTTTTTATTTTATGTGAAAATCAACCAAAATGGACTTGTGAGCCTTGTCTGATAAGAAATCACAACCAGTCTGAAGGCTCTTCCCAGCATTCAGAGCAGAAGCCCTATTTTCCAGGGTTAGTAACGAGGCTATGAAAACAAGAAAGGGAGGAAATGTGCTCCAGGATCACACTTGATCATTTTAACTGCTGTTAATGTACTGTACCCACTAATGTTATCACACTTCAGCATTTAGATAGTTCACGGCTATTAGAAAAATTGATAATTCACCATAGTAATCTGTTACTTTCCACTCTAGCAATCACTGTTCCATGAAAGCGGGGCACAGTGTGGCATTTGTTATTTCTTCTTCTGGTGGCATTTGTCTCATGCTGTCTTTTTTGATAGGGTGGTTTGTCTTTTGCTAGTAGCTTTTGGGGGTATTTTAGTGTCATTAACTCAAAATGAGTTGTTTCCAGTGGGGGGAAAGGACAGATTTTATCTGAGAGTGAAATGTGTTAAAAAGAAGAATTAAACAGGACTGTTTCATTTGCTGAGTGTTCTCCAGCCTCTTCTCTTCTGATGGAAATGCATCAAAACCATTTGGTTTTTTATAAGGAATTGCTTTGACTCAGATTCTGTGAGATGAATCATAACCCACTTTCTCATCTGAGATACGAAAAAAAAAAATTCCAGCTCTGCTGTCAATGTCAGCATAATCAATACAGAGTGATTCTCAGTGGTGCAGAGAGGTAGGGGAGGATTAAAAGAATGAAAATAATCAAAAGTAGCCAAACTTTCCTGCAGGTTTTAGTAAGGTGCACCATTTTCATGTTTCCAAATGCACCTTGCTGTTCATCATGTCATGTCATGAACGTGTGTTTGCTTATGTCTGGCTACAAGCCAAGGTCACAACTGCTTCTCAAAAGTCAGGAGACTGTCATCTCAAACTGGCAGGCAGATCACGAGAAGCCAGCCCTGGCAGACATTTGGGATGCTACAAGCAGCCAAGACTAAACCTGTTTTGATTTGTGAAACCTGCAGTTGAGATGTTCCCTGCCTGGACCGTGCCAGCACAGATTGTGTCCGCTGAGCAGGAGAGAGTGGCAAAGCACTGTGCCTGTCCCATGGCCCTGCCTAAGCCAGCCCCACTGAGGGAAACAATGTCAATAGCAATAGAATCACTGTGGGTGCAAAGTGGAGATGGGTGACTACACCTGATACCTTGTCCCCAGCTTTCATTTAGGAACTTGCTCATTTGCTTTTTTTTTGCTTTTTTTCCCTTGTATGTCTGCCAAGACATGCACAGAGATGTAGAAATAATTACTTCTGGAAGTGTGAGCTAAGAGCCAAACCTCTGAAAAAGTGTGTTCACAGCACCAGGGTGAAAAGGGGACAGCACAGGTAGTGACATGAGTTCTGACAGTTGACAAAATGTATCTCCCCATTGAACACAAGTGGTTCAGTAAAACACCATGGCAATAGCAGACCCCTTTGTTGAGAGTTTAGAAGTATTGGTACAACTATCTTCCACAGCCTAAGGCACTGTCCTCTGCTAAAGACAGCTGGATCTGGGATGTGAATTATTTTGTAGATCCTTCCAAATCACTGTCCCAGCCATGCTGAACTGTCTGTTTAAAGCTGTGAATCAGGCTTTGTTCAGTTAGCAGCAGTGTTGAACTTCAATATAAAATTTCCTCAACAAATTCTGGTTCCAGACAATATCTTGAGAGGTTAATAACTTACTATCTGTTCAGTACATGTTCTGATTCTGTCAGGGGCAGGCTAGGCAGGTGATGTGCTGCATTCTTTGTGAGTGCAGGTTGAAAGAAGGGATACTTTTTGTGGGGGTTTTAGTTGCTTTTGTTGTAATGTAAAATTACACTTGAAAAAACTCCAGCTTTTGAAATGTCTCTATTTCCTCACAATGTGCTTGCCGTGAAAGACACGTGAATTCAGCATGTGACTGTCAAAAGAACTGCAGAAGGCCTGAAGCCTTTTACCTTGAATTTTCACTTGTGTTGATGCATGGCTGGGACATGACAATATTGACTTTCCACTCCTTTTAGTGCAGACTTTGTGATCACATGAGCTAAGGAATTGTGTCTGGCTGAGCTGGCAGGAGACATTTAGAAAGGACTCCAGTGTGGGTTCTTTATGTTCTGCAGAAGACTGTCACATGAGGCCAGCTCTTCTGGACAGCAAAGTCCTAGTGATTGTCACTGCCAGCATGGAGCTAATTCTGGTCATGTGTTCATCTCCACAAGCTGGGCAGCTGCTTCTCATTTCTATCTTCTCATTTCTGCCTTCTTATTTCTGGCTGTAATCAGTGAGAATCTTAAAATGCATAAACAAATATGTGTGTGCACATATATGTAGTGCAGGGTACTACCTGAAGTCGGATTCTAATGGCGTTCCTTTCTTTCCTGTTCTCCATCTCAGCATCTCACATCAACTGATCCAACTTTTGATGCCTACATGGGTCATGTGAAGTGTTACTCTCTCCAACACTGGCAAATCTGATGTGTGTTGTTTAGAGGAGGGAGGAAGGTATGCTGGAAGGGCAGAACTGGGGAACATATGGCTACAATAACAGTGGATGTTTGGGTGGGACATTTTGAAATACTCTGTCTTTTATCTGTATATGCCTAAAACCATTGTCTTCTAAAGAGAAAATGGCAAAGCACAGGCTTCAGTGTACTGTGCTGGTATTGTCCTGTTAGGCCACTACTGATGCTCAGACCACTATAACCTCTTATTCTGTGTATACTCAATTTTCATGCACGGCAACAGAAAAAGGGAGGGGAGTGAAAAATGGAGGTTGCTCATGGTCAGATTTAATTCTACTGTTTCTTCACAGGCAGAATTCAGAAGGTGAAGGAAGTGGAGCATGTGCACTGTAGATGTGCACAGCTGCTGCACTGCCATCTCCATGGCATCCTCTATCAGAAAGGCAGCTGAGGAGAGCCACAAGGTCTGTGTCAGTTACGTGGCCAGCTCCTAGTAAAAGCTTGTCATTTGAACTCTTTTGGTGTCTTTCTGCCCTGCTGTCTCTAAATTGAGTGAGGAATGGAAACTGCTCTGTTCAGTAACACAGGGAAGAGTCACATGATTTCTTGAGGGCTCAGGCAGAAAACTGCACCGATAATGCAAGTTTTAGGAGCCTCAGCAGGAGGGTCAGAGACAGGCTTTGGAAAAGGGACCACCCCCAAACTTAGGCCAGAGGGGCATTGCTGCTCTGGGATTGGAGAGCTGTGCCCTGAGCTAGCTCTGGTCATGTCTGGTCATGAGCAAACGTTTTTGATTGTAAGGCCCATTGATTTAAGTGTGGCTTTGTCTTTTAAACAAAAACAATACTTCACAGAAAGCCAATTATTCTTGGGATCTTGGTGGGTTTTCTGTTATTTCTTTGCTCTGATTACAGCAGGATATTGGATGAGTAGCCACAACTAAACTGTTTCAAGTTTACAGACTCTGCTTCCTTCTGTTTTGTACAATTGCAAGGTGTGCACCCACAGTCTTGCTGCCTATTGCTCTTTGTGGCACAGCTTTCAGGGGAGACAGCGTGGCTGACCTGTGGGCTTGAGTCCTTTGTAAGTGACAGAAGTCCTGGTACAATGAGTGATCGCTGTTAGGCAGCAAGTAGGAATGGTGTGCATCCAGCAAATGTCTGATTACAAGAGCTGTTCTGGCCTAGGGAAATTGCAGAACGATCTGTTCAGAGGAACGAACATTTCAGAGGATGATGTTTTAGAGCGTGGTCTAATTGTGGCACATAGTGGCTCACATCTCAATAGGTTGACTAGAAGATGCTGCAACTGGCATCAGCTTGGCTAGAGTAAAATCAATCTGGCTGAATAAATACTCCCTAAACTCTTAGGACATCAGTGTGTGCAGTAGCTTCATTCTTCTGCTCTGGGGACAGAGGAGAACAGAATGATACACAGCACAAATAAGACTGTAAAATGAGATATTAATATTGTTTCCCCATGGCAGTTCTCTAATTTTGTGTCACTCTTAGCTGGGAATATCACATGGTGGCCCTTAATACCTCAGACAGGGCTCATCTGCATGAAAAGGAGCTCTCAAAACTTTAGTCTGATTTCCAAAATGCCAGTCTTTCTTTTTTGCTATGGTGAGGTTCCTTTGACTTTCTCATGAAATAATACTGGAACTCAGACCTTTTTACAGGTGTTCTAATGTTTGGACATAGATCTGAAGCTTATCTTAAACTCTGTTTTGTAGGTCCTCATCTGTGCAGGGATGCTTAGAACACTGGAAAACCATGAATGGAATTCCTAAAACGTTTGAAGTACCAAAAGGTCCTGTTTTGAAGGATTTTATAAGTTGTAGCTTTCCAATGGGACGAAAGTCTCCTACACTTTTTCCTATGCTATGGTGGGAATAATAGTTTCTCTGACCTACCCATCACATCTGTTATATTTGTCAGCATAATAAAGCTGCATCATTTTATGTGCAAATGGAAACGAACTTAAACTAACAACTAACTTAAACCAGTGTTGGCTTTCTGGGTTTGATCATATAAATTCAAAAGAAGTTGACTAAGTTTACATCAGCCAAAATAAGACTTGGTATAAACTGTCCCTGCATATACCTCAGATCTAAATTTGGAGGTCTGGTGGATTTCAAATGATTCCGTTATCCCATGTAAACAAGTGCATCAGTTTTCCCTACTGTCACACCAAAGAGTTTAATGAGGATTAGATACCCTTTCTGTTTCCACAGTGAACTGCCATGAATGTAGGAAACCAGTAAAGAGCACCCTGAAAATTCAAAGCAGAGTGATTTGCCAACTTTGCTCATACAGAGTTGCTGTCACTGGTACGGTACGTTCAGGACATTTTCCAGCACCAAGTTTTTGGCAAACACTTAAAATCCCTGCATATGATGGCCTTTTCTAATGCCTGCTCAAGGGCATTGGACTGGCAGAACCCATAATGAGCTCTGGATATTGAATCAGTCCTTTCTGATTGGTTCAGCTGTGGGAGGGAGGAGGGAAAGCGTTTGCGGTTTCAGTTTCCATTGGCACAAAATTTTCAGGTCATGAATTGCGTGAATAATTCAGGAGACACGGATTGGTGCCCTTAGCATGGGAGCCAATTCAGGAAGAATCTTCCATCTTAGTATTGCTAAGATGAGTGATGAGTGATGAGATGATGGGTTGAGCACGCCTTTGTAGATGCCGGTCAACTTTAGAGCCTACTCACAGAGCACTAAAGGTGAAATGTCAGGAGAGTCTTTAATCATGATAAATGGATCAGTACCCACAATTCTCGTGTCTCCTACTGTTAGTCAACAGGCCCTGGAGTCAAAACCACCACCTCAAACAGAGCAGACTTAATGCCACGAAAGAGCTTGGTTTTATAGTGTGAATTATTTTTTACTTATTATTTTTTAAGCCTTACTAATTTTGAATCAAAAGCTGTAGGATGTGTGAGAGTGACACATGCAATTGTGCAGATGGATTTCCACATACTTTCTTTAAATAAAACAATAATTGTTATAAATATGTATCTCATATTTTGCACTAATTCACTTGTAATGGAGGCCAAGCAAGAAAACTTTGATAGCCTTATGCTGCAAGCTCTGAGAATGTGGCAGTCAGGTGAGTGAAATGATCTGTGGATACTTGATATGAGTGCTTCATCATGGACTCCACATGAAGCATGTGCTGCTGGGAGGTTATTATCAAATTAAATTTCCATCTACCCCAGCCTGTAAAAGCAGGTCCCATGACCCAAAGAAGGAGCAGAATTACAGTTATTGCTTAATTACATCAGTCTAATAAATATGGTGTCACCAACATCAAATGACATTTTAAAATGACTTTTGCTTTCAATACCAGTGTCACATTTTAAGATTATGACATGTGTGGTCATTCTGAATAGGAACAAATCTTAAACATCCCCTGCAGAATCAGAGTGCTTCTCCATCCCTGGTTGTAAAGTTCCTGTTACTTATCCAAGAGAGTAAACAAATACTGGATCTTGTACCTGGTTGGAAAGGTCTCAGATTTTGGGGTGAAGAAGGAAACCTCTGTCTAGTAGGTTGCTTTAATGAGAAGAAAAACAGCATTAGTTGATTCCAGCTACTGAGAAATTTGGAGTGATGGAATTCATTGCAAGGAACAGTGGATGCTCGGCATACAGGTGAGGTGGTTTCCAGTGCCTGAGGGATGTGATTTATGGCAGGGTTGCTGTCAACACACAGACAGCGCATGTTTCAAAACAGCAAGGAAGCTTTGGGCTGGTGCCGGATTGTGAAAGACAGGGTTTTCAAAAGACCTGAAATAAACTAGGTGCTGGTTGAAATTCAGTGTGACATCTAATGCAGCCAGGCACCTTTGAAAACCTCAGGCCTATGAGAGCTGCCATTTGTTCAGGACACTACTCTTTGTCAGATCCAGCTTTTCTTCACTTTTTTTTTTTCTTTTTCCTTTCACTTTTGGCAGTGTGAAGATAGGTTCCCTCCCTGTTTTTTGAGTTTTGTCAGATGTTTTTCCTCAGGCAAACATGCAGGACGCATTCCAGGTTGGTAGGCCAGAGCCAATGGCACAGGAAGCATCTCTGACTCAAAACTTTGCCACTACACAGGCAATTTAATCTTCACCACTGAACAGAGCCTTTGGTAAAAATCAGTTCATGCCACCACCTTCCCAGTGATGCCGTGAGGCAGAGACAAGCTTCAGAATACCAGCTGGAGCATAGTCAGGCTATGAAAGAGTGAATTGAGTAATTCATGCCCAGCCATGGATGTGATTTTTGGCTGGGCTTGAATCTGCTGAATGAACTGATGGTGCCTATCCTGGGTTTATGAAATGGATTGGCTTGGCAGAGGGACAGAAGTGGTTTGAAGAGCCATTGTGCAACATGGACACAGTTGGAGATGGAAGTCTTTGGGACTGAGGACATTGTTTTCTCTGTGTTTGTCCTGCACCTAACATCACCCCATTGTTTGGGCTCCCCATTGCTTGGGCATGGAGCTGCACTCCATTGCTTGGGCTCCTTGAGCCTGCTTTTCATGCTGGAAATGGCAAACCCAATGACATTCCTTTGGGAGTGTGGTAAAAGACAACTCATTTTTTGACCTAGACGTAAAGGCTGCTGTCCATATCAGTGTGAGTCTTAGCTGGTCCTTTCTGACTGCACTCTCGGTTCAGCTCTGTAAGAGGGCTGAGAGCTCAGGAGAATTTGATCTATGTTTAAGGTGTGCTTGCAGTGAGCAGCACCATGAGCCTGTGGACAGCCAGTCTCCCAGCTGGAGGAGTGGCTGGGAGAAGCTGCATGGACCATTGCACAGTGAGCACCAAGCCTCTGAGAGCAGCTCGTGTGGCCTCCAGCTCTGCTCTGTGTTACAGCCATCGCTTACGGACAGGGTCAGGTGCAGCAGCCCCTGAAATCACCCTCCACTGCTCTGCCAGCAAGGCTGGTCTCCTGAGCCAGGGAGGGAGCAGGCGGGGACAGCAGGCTGGGACAGACACCTGCCAAAGGACCCACATAGGCTGGGAGGAGCTGCCCCATGGAGCAGCTGCCTTGAGGCTGCTGCCACTGGCACCCCCACTGACACACCCATGACAAGGTGGTTTTTTGTGACTTTCCGAAAGAGGATCCTGAAATTTGGTGCAGCATTACAGAACGAGCCCAGTGGGCCAGGGGATAGCTCAGGAAATGCCCCCTTGCCCGTAGCCGCTGATGAGGGTGGGAGGAGGAGTGATTCCTGCCTGGTATCCTGCCTTGCTTTCCCTGCAGGAGATTCATACATGCATGTTTGGCTCACCTTGTGTACTGTCATATATTTGGTGGTTTCACTGTCCAGGGTTTATCATGGCTTTGCAAGTGCGAGTGCAAAGAGAGTGGCTCAGTAGTTGTTGCTGTTGGCATCACCAGAACTGCCAAAATTAGTCTGATCTAGAGCTCAGCCAGCAGCTGTTCCCCTTTGCTGAGATTCTTTCCCAGAGGGGTAAAACCCCACAGAATCAGCTTTGGGATAAATTGCCCAGAGAGAGGTTTCCTGCCAGCCTCAGTAGGACTTGGATGGTAGCCTCACCTTCAGCAGGGCTTTAGTAGAGAGCTGCTGAGGTTCTTCCCTGAATGCCACATATTGGTAACATCTCACTAAAAAATAAGATTTCGACATTAGTGACATGTTCCAAGGAGAAGAATCATTTTTGATTTGAAAGTCTTATTTTCCTATGAAAGTAAAATAAAATAAGAGGTTTCTCAGCTTTTAAAAGCATGGGAAAGGCCCACTTTCTTACAGCCTTTATAATTTTTGCCTGATATTTATTTTGAAGGAAAAAAAAGATGTGTTTGTGTGTCTTGCCTTTTGAACTTACTACATGCAATCAGAGAGGAGTAATAGCACAGGAATGTGGGGGACTTCTGTGAAAGTATGCTTTTTTTTTTTTTTCTTTTAACCAATGAAGTGATCACGCTCCTTAGTTAAGCATGTGTTGGCTGAGGTTTTTTTGTACGAATTGGTGCTTTGAAAGTCTTGCCCCCAAACACCAACACGTTTGTAATTAAAAGGAGTAATCATGAAACGTTACTTCTTTCAATCCAACTCTACACTTGCAACTTAAAGCCTCTTCTTTACCATGCCCATGCCCAGTTCAGCCCGGGCTGGGAGCGGTGGGGAGGGGAAGCAGGGAGTGCCCAGCACACAGCAGGGGCCATGGCACAGTGTTTGCCGTGTTGGACAGCCCGGCAGAGACAGGGGCTGGAGGAGGAATTGCTGCGGCTGCCAGGGACATCCCCGCGCCTGGCGGAGCTGCGCTGACAGCTCGCTCCTCTGCCTCCCGAGCCCGGCTCTTCAGTGGATACACTGCCCTGCTCTCTGTCATCTGGCAGCTTTCATCGGCACTAAAGAAAACATTTCTAAAGGAAATACAGTACATTTTACTCTCTCTCTTGCATTTCCTTGATCGATTAGCAAAGGGAGGAATGTTTCCCCTCTCCCACTCTTTTTTTACCTTTTTTTTTTTTTTCCCTCCAGATGTAAGCGGGGCTCTATTTCAAGCCGTTCGCACATGGTAAAACACGTGCCAAAAAAGTTGATACAATGTAACAACAACAACTGAAGGCGGGGAAAAAAGGCAAAGCAGGCTGCAAAAAAGGTGTCTGGGACCTTAAATACTGTAGAGCATCACTGACCCCCACTGGGCTGGCACACTCACTGCACATCATCCAGCGCGGGGACTGGCACCTCATCCCTGTGCGGGGCTCAGGGACACTGCCCTGCGAGGGGACATCTTCCATTCGGCCCTTACGGCTGCTGTAGACTCACCCGAGCCTGTCTGCTTTCTGTGTGTCCATCCTGAACGGAGTAAAAAGGCATTGGCTTGGCTTGGCTTGCTGCGAGGGGCACTGTGGTTGGATGGCAGAAAGGCTCACTGGTGGTACTGGTAGCTACTCGCTGAGATTTTTTGCCCAAGTGCTTGGTGAAATCTCTCTTGCTGGAGGTTTTTAGGAGCAGGTTGAACAAGTATTTGTCAGGAATGCTGTATGGAGAGTTGGTGCTGCCTCCGAAGCAGTAAGATCATTTCCATGTCTTCTCAAGATCCTGTTCAACCTGAATTTTTTTTTTTTTTTGGAAAATCAGGAGTGGGCCTCTCCATTTTGTGGCAGTAATACAATGTAGCTGCGATAATTTGGGGAGGTTCCTCTCATTGGAATCTGCTTTATATCAGAAACAAACTAAATTGTCTCTTGTGTCCCAGGATGTTGAGGAGAGGGGGATGTGGATGGGTTAAGGATCACCACCACATAGGTGTTGAAGGAAGCAGAGACCTTTCTTGCTCTGTCAATAAACAGAGGACAGTAGCAGAGGCACCGAACTCTGTGTGCTCTGTTGCTATGTGGCTCAGCCAGGCTGCCAGAGATTTATGCCATGGTTGACACTAGGAGCAAATTCCTCCTCCTGGGGAGGGTTTTTTAGCAAGGCTGATGCTAGGAGCTCCCTCTGAAATGGAGTTTTTATGCCACAGGACTTTCTTACCATCAGGCCTTTTCAGAGATGGCCTTGTGGTTAAAGAAACCAGGCTGTGATTGAGAAGATAGGTTTCAGTTCCTGGCTCCATCATAAACTTCTTGTGTGCCCCTTGGAGGGTTATTTAACCTGTGTGGGTCTCAGGTTCCTTGCCTGCATGTTGGGCGTCTTCTACCTTCCCTGGGGTGTTGCAAAGGTTCACTGTGAGGCCTGGAGATCAGCTGGGACAGTAATCTTGTGATGAGCAGCGTGAAGAAATGTTTGAAAAGGTGAAGTGTTGGCAGGGTGAGCCTGCACAGTTGCAGTGCGTTTGCTCTGTGGTGTGGAATGAGACCTCCGGGGCATATTGAGAATGTGTCAGGTTTTTACAGCCAAGCAAAGTGAGAATATGAAGTTGTATTGTGCTTGGAGGAAAGGGATGCAAACAACATGAGAGTGCAGCTACTGCACAGTGCTGTACAGTACAAATGACAAGTAGGTCACTGCAGGGACCTGTACATCTGGAGTACAAGTGCAACACAGTTAAAGCAGAATAACCAGGACACAGTAATTAAATCAGGGCCTTGGATTTAATTTATGAAGTGTTTCAGGCACACATTGCAGCATGAAGCTGTGTTTACTGTGAAAGATTGTGTTTTCTGATGTCTGCTAAAGAAGAGGGAATTAAGATTGATCTGTCTTGTGTCCAAGGGCTGTGTAAGACAACTGATGCATACAGCCTGCTACTGTCAAATGGTGACACTTCAAGCTTAGATCCTGGCACAATAAACCATTGCCAAGGGCTTCCCATTCAGTGAAAAGTCTTGAGTTCAAAAACAAGAAAAGAGTTGGTAAGGAAGGCAAGGGTAAGATGAGCTAAATAATATAGTTTTCCACAAAATGTACAAAATACCTCTGGGTTTCCCTTTGTACTATTGTTGCAGTGCCCTGAGTGCCAAAACGTCAGAATCACTTTGGGACAAATATGATCAACACATCTTTGTCTGGCATAATCAGTTAGACACATACCTCCCGTGCACTGTAGAAGGACATAAACCCTCCCCTGTGGATCAGAGATCCCTCTTCTATTCCCTTGGGAGGAGTCAAAGAACCCAGGACCTGTCGGGTACTTCTGAGTTGCAGAAGCTGTGACACTGGGACTTAACTTGACTAGGGTGTACTAAGATAAGGTCTGCTGTTACACTGGTATCCTAATAATCAGCTTCTGCTCCTGTATCCCCTTAAAATGGAGTAATTGTGCCTGTCTGACGTAGGTGTCCTGAGGAATCCCACGTGCTTGGGAAATGCTTGAAAACCTTTGGATAAAAGTCACTAGGAAAGACGAGGGAGAGAGAGGAAAGTCTTTTTACATTGTTGACTTATGGTCAACGTTGTCCTCGAAATGCTGTTTTGTCATCAATATTTCTTCATTAGGAATAATGATTTTTCCACATTTACTGCCAGCTGATTCAAAGCCATCCAAAAGCAGAATGTGACATGAATCTCTAAAATGCATTTGCTAAACAGAGATGATTAGAAAAATAACGCAGTGGAAATACTGGATGTCTTGAGGCTGCCAGGGGAACTTTTAGTGAGATATTTTGTTCAATGTATTTTTTTAGAAGTGTTCTTGGTACCGTTTTGAAAAGGCAGCATGCTGTATTTTTTTAGTTCTGTCTTGCATTGTGTATCAGAGCTGCAGTGAGAGCCAGGGAATACACTTAGCTGATCAAGGGAAATTGTGTAATTGATAGGCACTGAGGATATGACCTTGTGGTGTATTCCCACAGCACAATTAGGTGGGAAACAGTATTTCCCATCATGCAGAGTTTTTTGAGATATCAACATTTTTTCCCCACATTTCAGCAAATGCAGAACCTCCCTACTTTGATGCTTTTATCAGAAAATTATCCCCTATCTCTTCTCTATATAGAATGCATGCTTTGAATTCATGAATTTAAGCCTTTTGTGGAGAGGTTTGCACATTTTCTCTCTGCTTTCTCTGCTCTTGGCATCTGTAGTCACTGCCTGAATTGTCTGTGTTAGGCACTGTACATCACAGTGGTGCTGCCAATGGCTTAATGTCTAAGTAGGTATGACAGAAAAATAATGCTGTAGCCTACAAAAGGCTACTGAAGTCCCTGGATGTGCAAACAGTAGCATCTCAATCACCTGTGTGGAGTTACATTGCCTTTATCTTCAGCTCCAGTGTGATTGCTATCAGAATATTACTGCCATAAGCATTAGTGTGACATGTACCTATTCCATCATCCATCTTCAGTGGTGGATGTTTGTCCCATTTGCTCACGTTCCCAATCTGATGTTTAAAAGTGACGCATGTCCCAGATAAGGTTGAACATCCTGTGCCTAATTCCTCATCTCCAGATTGTGCCCAGTTTCTGGCCAAATCTTAAGAATCTTGCTGAATAACAGCTCAGATTATGGCCTTTCCTATTCATCTTCACAGTTAAAACCTGCATCCAAGCTCCAGTGACCTTGAATCTCTGCAACATCCTTTTAAAAATGCAGTTTCTCTCTATTCATGCTCAACTACCTGCAGAAATAACTCTCTGGCTTTAAACTTAGGCCAGATCATTTCTGCCTCTTAGTCATAGAGTCACAGAATATTCTGAGTTGGAAGGGGCCCACAAGGATCATCGACTCCAACTCCTAAACATCTCTCCTCTGGTTTCATTTTTGCCTCATATCAAACAGAAGCTTCATGTCTTTACCTGCATGACCTGTAATGACTTATTCCCACCCTTGTTCCTCTAGTATTCTCCAGTGACATATCAACTCATCCTTCTCATCTGAAGGCGTCTATGTTCAATCTTCAAGCACTTACATTCTCTTTTTTGTTGTCTTTGTCCTTTCTTCAGAAGCATTCCATTAAACTTCCTTTAAACTCCCTCCGGGTCCTCTTTCAAATTCTTCTTAACCTTTTCCTTTGCTATGCTGTCTACAGACTCCTTGTCAACAGTAAAACATTCAGAGTGCTGAGACCACAGCTTCTCTTGCTGACTGGTTTTGTCTGATTGTTTCCTTCTATTTCCTATCACTACCCAGTTGTTATTGCTTGTATTAGGTTGCAAACTCCTGCAGTTGGGCCCTTCTTTGAATGCTGTGTTTTTCCAATACTCGGGTTCTATAATCTGAGCAGCCAGGATCTGTGGTGGTATAGGCAAAACCCATGTAATAATAGTAATGAGATAACAAGAGGTTAGAACATGGCATCATGTGCAATATGAGCTCCTCTTCTCCCTTCCCCCTCTTCCTTCAGATTCACAGTATTTCAAATATTTAACATAATAGAAGACAGTAAGTGAGGTTTCAGAATAGAGTATAGTAGCTGATGTATCCTTTCAGCTGCTGAAGTGTTTTTGTGTGATCTGGTCAGTAATGATGGCATTTTCAGCAGGGAAACCTCTGTGGGCACTTCTGTACATCCCCCTGAGATAAGACTCCCATGTGGCAGCCAGGCTGGGCTGAAGGAAGGTCACAGCACGGCCAGGGTTAGGAACCTCTTTCATGCAAAAATAGAGGGCTCCAGTCTCCCAGGCTTGCTGCCAGCATATTGCCTTCTAGTTTTGCTGAAATGATCTTGAAAAAGGATTCAAAAAGGGCTGAAGGGGCAAAAGAAGAATGTTGAAATGACATAGCTTCTCATCTTCATGCAGTTTAGTGCTAATTTTGTCCTTTGTCTTTAAGCTGCCTTTTAAATGCTGTTTGTGGGAAGCAAATGGGTCACGTTGTTCTGTGTTTCTACTGTAATACGCTGCCTGCTATTTTTCCTCTTAGATTATTTGTGTAATCTTTTTTGTGCAATCTGTTTGTTCTTGAGTCTTGCAAACTTTGCTACTTCTTTCCCAATAAGCAGTGCAACTTGTTCTGTGTTCACTCAGGGGTATTCTGCACACAACGGACTGGGTTATTTGAGCCAGTGTGAAAATATTAAAATGGGGAACATGTGTGGGCACTTAATTGTGGTGAGCCCAACCACAAATACCTTCGCCGTTGGTAACTGGCACACAGGAAAAGCAGACCTTTGTTTTGTTTTTATCAGACATAATGATAGATACATTGTTTTTAGTGGAGTTTTTCTGGTTTTCTAAGGAAATGAGGCTTGTGCAATCCCACTGCCTGTGTGCATGTGCCTGTCTGCTTGTCAGTTCCTCCATCACCAATACTTGAAACTAATAGCCATTTTCTACTACATTTGAGCAAGTTGCAGGAGTTGGAAGAGGAGACAGGTTTTTGCAGAAGTCTCGTGAGTTCCCAGATTGCACCAAGGTCTGCAAAAGGTGCAGTCTCCAGTGATCACATTGCTGCAAACCAGATTGGTTGTATTTGCCCATGTGCCTTTAAGTGGATCCAGCCACCCACTTGTAAGCTCCCAAATTTGAATAGTTTGACTTCTTTGCTTTTACCTTTTGGGTGAGTGAGTCAGTTGGGAGAGTTGCTAGGTGCAGAGCTTGTGTTTTGATTCTCACTGGAGTGGCCATGTCTCATGAGAAACATGGTTTGCTCAAGGCCACAGTGTTATAATTTGCATATAAACTTATAAAAAAGGAAGCTTTCTTTAAGCTTTCCTGTATGAGAGTTTATAGGAGTATTTCTGTCTGTGTACTTAAGAGCAGAAACTGGACTTCTTATAAATGTAGACAGGTTAAGTCAGTCATTGCCTCAGTGGGAATCTTCTGTGGAAAAACCCAGAAAAAGGAAGGAAAGCCTCAGGAAACCAGCTTAAAGGGGAGAAGTTGGCCAAGATTCGTGTTGTGCTACTCTTTGGTTTGTATCTGACCACCAGCAGTGTAGTTGGGGAATACCTCAGAGCTGTGAGGGAATGTAGCCTCAGGGCACCTTTGGGAGGCAGAGAAGATGTCTTTATGCCCTTTGCTCAAAGAGAGGACAGAGGTACACAGGCACTGAGTGACTTGTCAGAGATTACAGGAGTATGTATTTGAGTTAGGAAACTTGTATCAGGTCTCCTGGCGCAGGTATGGGCAGAAGTATGGTCTCCATGTAGACAGCTTCTTCAGCAAATGGAGAGATTTCTTGGTCAAAGAAGAAGATAAATGCTGAAACACGCAAGACCTGGCTAAATTATGAACGTGAGAAGAGGAGGGGTAGAAAAGATTCCCACATGTTCTGCTCAGATGTTAACAAAGAAAGCTGAGAAGTGTTTGCATAGACACTACATTATTCCATGTCCAAATGCCTCATAAAAATAATACCGGATGATCACAGAATGGCACACTAGGGAAAATAAATTCTTCAGCGGAATATTCCCTCTGGAAAAACACTGTGTAAAGTAATACACTAATGGCTTTCAATTTCATGTTTTATATATAGAGATATTAACTGCTCCCCAGACGTCTCTTCGTATTACAGCCCAGCTACACGAGATGTTTGGAGAAGGCCCTGGAGCAGCTCTGTGCTGTCCACATGCACGGCTGAGCAGGGCTCTCCTGTGGTCCACAGGAGGAGTCTTCTGCCTCCTTCTCAGTGCAGTGCTCGCTCCTGTGGTTCTCTCCAGTGGGTTTGGTTTTTTTTCTTCCTAGCCCTCATGGTTTTTTCCATTCTTCCCCCATACTCTGTAGCCTCACCACCATGCTGGGAAACATGAATTCCTTTTCTGCTCATAAAAAAGGAGTCCTCTCTAGAAGTGTTACAGTGGAGTGATTAAAGCACAACAGTGACAATCAAAACCTTAATAACAAATGCTAAGGAAAGTTAAGTTTAAATACAGGCATTAATAATTCCATTTGGGGGATTTTCAGACTTGTCTGGATTCATCTGGTGAGTTCTTCCTCCACGTTGCTCAGGCTGGGAGCTATTTGAGTCAGGAACTGTCTCTCCTGTATAAAGCCAACTACAGTTACACCATTGTAGCAAACCGTAACGATCTGGATTCTTTTCCGAGCTTTCCTAATATATCTCAAATGTTATATATATCATCCTGCCACATCCTGAGGGATCCAAAAGTAGCTTACATGCTTTGTTCCCTGAACGTAGCTTGTTGGAGTGGGAGAGGCAGGAAAGAAGTCATGAGTGTGGGGACATTGACATTGCACAGTGAAGGGCAGCAGTCCTGCTCTTGGGATGACAAGACAGGTCTAACTTCCTTCTTGTAGGAAGTTGTGTAGTATTTGCATGAAAAGATGGTATGAGAGAGCATTGTATCATTACTGGATTATGTAGTTACTATCAGGTACATATTACTTCTATATGCCTTTATGAATAATTCTATATTGAACTCAATCTGCTTTCCTGCCTGTACCTCAGCTCTTGTTTCCCTTCGCACCCTCGCTGACCATATCACTCCACCCATGAAGCCTTCAAGGAATGCAGGGCCTCAAGGCTGAGGTCACCACGGTTATTCTTAAACTGAAGAATACCATTTGAGTGGGACAATGCCCTAGATCATAGTTGCTCTATTACCTTTGATGGGGTTCTCCTGTGTAATGTGGCTAACCTTGTCCTTAATGCCTACCATTTTCAACACCAATTGTTGCCTAAGGACATGGGTTATCTCCATTTTCTAGAACTCAAATAGCAGAGAAAAATGGCAAAAGTGTGCCTTCTACCCACCTCTTCCATCATCTCTGCACCACAGTCTTCCCTAGGGAAATGTTTTTCCCATGAGCTATGGAAATCTTGTCTTCACTTTAAATCTGTCTGCCATATAACATCTTTAGCAACAATCTGAACAAGGCAGCAAGCCTTTTGTATGTGTGTGTCTGCAGACTTTTTGCTATGCATTTGTATCTGACATTAAGGACCTTTTTCAGAAACAGACAGAGCTCTTAAGGCTTGTCTGTACTTAGAGTCTTTACCAGCAGTTTCTGATATGCCTTTTTTGAAGGATGGTAAGAATAAAGTATCCACACATCAGTTTCCTTAGGAATAGTTTCTGTGCCACAAATAGACAGAATATCTTAATCTGTATTAATCTTTCAACAGAAAAAAAAAAGTAATTGGCTCCATTGAGAGAATTGGTTTAAGCTGTACAAGCAAAAACTTCTCTTTAAATTGTGCTGCCACCAGGCAGCTTTATGAAGCCTGCTTTATTAATCCTTTCATGTGGAAGCAAGGCTTAAAGCACAGGTTTATCCCATCTAACTGAGGAGCTGAGGATGACTATATAGCTGGGTTGGATGATAGCTGAGTGGTTTGTATCTGGAGCTCAAGATCCTAGCAATGATTGCTGGCTTACAGCAGCACAGCTGACATGATTGCTGTCTTGGGAGCCAGTTTCAGTCCTTTCTAGATCTTTTCATATGGACCAGCACCAGAATGCCTTCCAGTGGCTCTGGGTCTTTGCCAGCAGTGGCACAAGTTGTTTTTTCTGTGGACTGAGCTGCCACATCCCCCTGACCCACTGTGCAGCCACGGGTGAGTGGAGGGACATCCTCTGCAGCTGGGATGAGAGCCTTGCTTTGACTCCTGTCCTTTCCCCCATGACAGGACGCTGTGCCCGCTGCGGGGAGAATGTGGTTGGAGAAGGCACCGGGTGCACTGCCATGGACCAGGTCTTCCATGTGGAGTGTTTCACCTGCATGACGTGCAACAACAAGCTGAGGGGACAGCCTTTCTATGCCGTGGAGAAGAAAGCCTACTGTGAACCCTGCTACATTGTGAGTACCCGTTCCTCTTTGTGCCCTGATTTTAATGCACAGACATGGGAAACATCTATTTCTTTCATTGCTGTGGAGTTGCCTTACAGTTAAAATCTGACAATCCTGTGGCAGTACCATGAGCAACAGGTTTTTCTATGGTCTTCAGAAAAGCTCTGGTCTTTTCAGCTTACTGGGTGAATTACATTTCCTGGTCTGACCTGCCTCTGAAATGAAGTGGATACAGCAGGAGAAAGAGCTGGGTTTTGTGATTGTTTCATCTCTGTAAGGAGCAGACTATGCAGTCATTTTTTAGCAGTAATGTGGTTCTCAGCTTTCTGTGTTGAGAAAACTGATACCAAAATGGTTACAGACTGTGGTGCCCACTAAGATAAAAGAAGTGGGATGCAAGAAAGCACTAAAACTTCTAAAATCAAGACTTTTGCCTTGCTTGATGGAAGACTTTCTAGTGAACTTAGGATCTTTGGATTAGATATCTTTTGAACCTTACATTACCCTAAAATTTCATTTCATGCCTCCAACAAGGTCTTAAAGCAAACAATTAACAGTTGCTCTGAGGAGCTGCACATTTTAAGAGGCTCCCATAACAAGTAGCTGGAACCAGTTGCACGGGTGCAGATTAAAGAAACATCCCATAATGTGCCTGAGCTTTACCTTGGCCTGACCTTAGCATCCAGTATATAAGGATTATCCATGTAACTTAGAGTAAGAAAAGCACTGGAACATTCTTAAAACACTGATGGATCTTTCTCAAAAATTCTCAAAAAGTTTTGAGTTCTTACAGACTCTGGACCTGAGACCCTTCCAGAATTGGATTTGCACTTCTGAAAGTAAAAATTGATGTTTTTCATGACATTTCTGTCATTCCAGTGATAATTACAGCAATAATATTATAATATTTCTGAAAATGCCACCAGTATCTCATTGTTCTCTCTATTTCTACAGAGGCGTCACAGTGAGATTGAAATATTGAATATAAAAAGAGAGGATTGTATCTTATTTACAATGGCAGTGATAGATGGGCCTTGTTAATTTGCTTTTAAAAGCTAAATGGTCTTTTGGTGGAATATGTACCTTTTAAATAATTTCTATTTTTGTTTGCTCTAAAATGATTGCAGCATAAAAAATTTAAGTTTCATTTTGTGACAAGTTTAACCACGTGCAAAGCACTGAAGACTTTAGGAAGGTGCATTCATAATATAATTGGAGCAACTTTATGTAACTGGAATTAAACATTTCATTGACTTCAGGCTGGAATTGACTTCATCTGCTTGCAGATTGATACTTTCTTTTCTTCTTTTTTAAATCAAGCACGCATTCTACACCACTCATCTGCTTTAGTTTGGGAAAACATCTGCATTAGCCACTGTAGTAATGGTTTAAGATTATTTAATCCCATTACTTATACACTTCATTAGCCTGAGTGAATTGTTGGCAAGGATTCAGTAAACTTCCTACATTGGGAGATAAAAGGATAAAAAAGGAAAGGGAGAAGGATTCTGTTCCTCATTTTCTTTCAAATTTATCTTCTATCTATTTAAGGGATAAAGGAACGATAATTGCCTGGTTGCATCTGCATTTGTATGTTCTGTGATACGGCTTTGCAGCTCTGAGTACAGAGGAAAGAGTAAACGTTTAATAGCTTCCTTTTATATAACCAGAAGGGGCCTTTAAATGTTTATCCATGCAGTCCACAAAAACATGGTTATGGAGTTAACCCAAAACATGTCTGGATCCATCTGCTGCTGCACATGCAGGGGAAAGGATGGCAATGCTCATGGGGCTACATATATGTAGCTGGACAGCTGGTACTGTGAGTGGAAAATGAGAAGCAGGAATCTGGCAGTCTGATGCAGTAAAGAAAAAAAACCAAGAACCCAAGCACATATTAAACTCTTAAATGTGGAAGGAACGAGTGTTGGGAGCCTATGTCTCAGTGTCTTTCAGAAAGCTCAGGACTCTGCTATGTTGAAAGCCAGATCTACAAAGGATATAGGCTTCTGCTATGCCGCTGGCTTTAGGCCTGAGGAATTTGTGTCCTAGAGCATATGTCTCATTGATTTTTCAGTGGAATGAAGCCTGCATTGGCTTCAGTAGGATAATGAATGCCTAAGTACACTGAGGCTTTGAGCTAGGCTTGCAAGTTGTTCTTGCAGATGAATGAGACCCTTAAATTGATGAGGCACAGTCTGACTGCTTTTGTCTTTAGATGCCTTTAGATGTGTGATGCAGTTATCTTGAACTCAGAGTTAATGACCTGCTTAAAATCTAGCCTGTCTAGCCACATTCTGCTGAATTGTGGCCTCTGATTATTTTTGGTTTGGTTTGGGGGTTTTTTTCTGTTTCCTTTTGGTTGGTTGGTTGGTTGGTTTTGGGGGTTTTCTGGTGTTTGGTTTTTGAAGGTAGGTGGGGTATTTTTTGTTTCCCAAAGTTCCTGTATCAGAAAATAGCTTGGATACTAGGAATCCTAGATCTATAGAAAGTCAATGGGACTGAAGTACCTTGACTCAGATTCCTCTGGACCTGAATTCCCATGGAAGGTGCAGCAGATGTGACTGGCCCAAGACTGCACAGCTAATTCATGGCAGTGGCCAGATGAGAAAACAGGATTCTCAGCTGGTGTAAGTGTGAGTAATTGAGTGAAACTTGTTTCTGGTCTACCTAATCCACACTGATTTCTAGCACACGTCCCTATTTTCCCAAGTCAAAAACTCTTGACCTCTTACACAAGCCATAGAGGCTTCATTCATATGAAGAATATAAACTAATACTTGCCTAGTAACACTTGCCTAGTTGGGATATATAAATTCTTGAAGCCTTTGATTATTTTTTTAATTATTCACTGGTGTGACTTGTGGCCTTATGCACACAAAAACTATGCACAAAAACAAAAATAAATGTTTTTCAACAATTAGAATTGGCTAATCTTCTCAGTTTGTTGTGTGACTCTTCTTAGCTGTGGTGAAGCCATAATTAAGATTACTGTGAAGAGCTGTATTTAATTACTGGTTAGTCAGTACCAAGCCTAAATAGCCTGCAGAAGGGGTTTTCTTTGTTGTTTTGTTTTTCTGGTTTTATTTATCAGTGATCCAATTAAGATGAAATTCCCCAAAAGTCTGAATTAACATCTAAGGAAATCAATCACCTGTTTGAAAAGAAATATTTTTCTTAATGGGAATTTGAGTACCAGAGTTAATTTCTTTCACACAAAAATCCTCCCACCCAAAAACCCATCATTGTCATTTCCTGTTACATCTTCTGAGTGCAGTGAGTTCTGTTGCCAATGTGTTTGCTGGTTTTGCTCTGCATCCAAGAATTCTTTCATTATTGATGTTATTTCTAAAAGAGTACCAGTCTTCTCCATTAAGACACTTCTGCTGAACTAAAAGCAACTGTAAAAACTAAAGTGTTAATAGAAGACAGATGTTTCCCAGTCATTATGACAGTCAAGTTAACATTTGACATACCATGATAGGGTTTCCAGTGTAACCAGTGCACTGCTGTGCACGTGATGAATGCCGTGTCTGCAGTATGTTATCAGTATATTTTCCCCCTCCCTTACAGGGCAAATTACTGACAAAAGAACATTTGGTTTGCTTCCTCTAAGTAGTTCAAGAGATTTTAACACTGGACTCAGAGCAGGGAAAAGGCTAAGTGTAATATCAGTGGAACTGTTTTTATAAAAGACTGAAGAGCAAGATGTTGAGCAGTGCCAGCTGTCTGCTGTCCAAATACCATGTTATCGTAAGGACTGAACACAAGGTTAACCAGACACACCAGTCTGGCAAGAGTGATGCTGCTGTTTTGTGAATGGGGTGTTCTTTGATGTCCAGATAACTTTCTCCAGAATGTGGAAACTGTCCTTCATTCTTTCTCCCCTCTCCTGGCAGTCTGGTGGTTGGAAGCTGGAGAAGTGCACTCTGAAGTGAGGGCTGGGAGGGCTGAGCTCCTGCAGATAATGCAGAAAGCAGCAAGATCTTGCTGATGCTCCTGGCCTCTCAGGGTTTCTTCTGTTGTGTCCAAGTCAATGTGACCCACCTGAAGAGAGGACCATGGTGGGACTGGGAAGGGTACAAGAAAGCAGAAATAACCAGGGTCAGATGAAAGACTTCAGAGAAGTGGTGGGCTAGAAATCATGAATGATTGAAGGAGAAGAAAGAAACTCTCATTTCTGTCAAGCCAGAGAAGGGGAGAGGGTATCCTCTGCAGAGCCCTGTGGAGACCCAGGGATTGAGGTTTCCTATTTCTGCTGAGCACTGTGAGCTATTGAGCACGATATCTTAAACCCATCCCCAAAGATCACTTAAAAGGACTTTCTGCAGGTGAAGTTCATCTTTCCATAGTACTAAAGCTGTGGAAGTGCTTGAAGGAAGAAGAATTATGTGTAGAAGTCTTGCCCTGATTATTGCTGTTCCCCAGCTTTGAACATGGGATCATAGTGCTCCACCTTTTTTTTTTATATCCCCCTCCCCCCCACCTCCACCATTACTTGTTTTGTGAGCAGAAAAAAAGTATCTATTAGAGGCTTTTTTTTCCTCTTACAATTTTCTAATTTCCTGGCCTATCAGTGGCTGTAGTTCAGTAGGAGAAGATAGTTCAGAGCAGAACACAAGAGAAATGCTGATGTTTTAAGAAATAGTACAAGAGCCACTGGTACCTTAGAACATCCTGGGAAAGCTTAAATTTGCTAATCATTCTAAAATGTCAGTGTTAACTCAGTTTGTGCTCATTGAAATCTCTGGTGAGACTGCTATTGGCTTCAGTGTGACTGGTATTGTAAACCTCACCCTGTGTGCATGTGAGCATGGTGGGTTGAAAGCTGTGCAAGAGCAGCTTCCTGCAGCACATAGGGTTTAAAGTGTAAGGTTGTTCCCTGCAGTAAAACTACGTCTATTTTTAAAAATAATTCTGCAATTTGTAAGCGGGGATTACAGCACTAATTTAGTGACTATGTAACAATTTAAATTGAACCAGAAAAGAGAAACTATAATTTAAAGATTTTTTTTTTATGATACAAGTTTTCTTCTTTTTAAAGTAAAAAGCCCTTTATTCTTGTTTTTGTCAAGCAACGTATTGAATTTGAGAGTAATTTATGGAAAGTGCTGCCAGCATGGTATTGCAAGTGCTCCACAATTTGAATTTAAACTGCTCAATGGGATCATTAAGACTATTATGCCTGCTTTCCAAAGAGTTTGAATTCAAAATGACAACTGGAACAAAAATATAAAATAAACTAAAGAGAAGTCACGCACTCTTTGCGTGGTGGAATTTTTCTGCCCTCGAAATATTTCATTGAGATCAATGCTGCTCTTCAATCCTCTCCTAGAAAAAAGCTGGTGTTGCTAGTTTTAGTTCGGAGCTCCTGTGTGAGTCATCAGCAGCAGGGAGCTGAACCTGTGACCTGTGGATCGAAAAGCATTAAGGCTCAGCTCCTGTGGCACAGAGATGGAGCTGGGCTGTGCCAGGCAGCAGCAGGCTCATCCCTGGGTATTGTTACCCTCCACAGAAGTGGGCCATGGGCGTAGCAGCCACAAAACAGGTCCAGAGTTTTGGCTCGCTCACAGGCGCGTTTTATTTCTACTGATTATTAGTGCTGATAGTTTTGCTAGTCTGCAATTGGTAATTCCTTGGGAAAAACATAAATCTGTTACGTCTAGTAAACTGATCATTTGTAAAAGTGAAAAATTAGTAAACCTGCTAAGAGTGTAACAGCCCTTTCTATTGATAGCACCCAGCAACAGCTGATGTAAAAAATGGAGACAGAAGATGGAGGAGGAGTGGTGGCCATAAGCTCAACTCTACTACTTTGAGTGGTAAATGTCTTGTGCAATCAGGGCATAGATAGAGGAGGATGGGATGCTATTGCATAAGCTGCACCTGGAGCTTCCAGGAGTTCAGGTCTAGGACGTGTGAGAGAATGTGTCGATGAAGCAGCTTCTGTCAGAACTGGGACAGCTGAACTTATCTGACCCTCTGGAAGACTGCATCTGTTTTTTCAGTGGCCTACCAGCTGTTACAGGGGGTGGGTCGTGCCTCTTATTTTGTCATGAGGCAAGGGAAAAGGTTTCTTTGCAGGGATGGTTCGGTGGGAGAGTCAGCAGAGGTCAATAACCTCCTTTCTAAACTGGAATTATAAAGAAAGGGGAGAAAGTGTACCATGAGATGATGAGGTAATGCTTTACAGGTACTCTTCTGTAGGGATCCAGAGGCTCATATTAAAGAGGACAGGTCCAATTCATCTTGCTGTCCGACAAGGACAGGACAAGAAGTCTGCAAACCAAGCCTATAAGAAGAAAAATTCATAGTGTTCTTGGAAGACATGAGAGCGAGCCCTGCCAAGAATTGCACTGGGCTCACCTTGGTGATAGATTCTGAGACCAATATACCTTGGTGTAATTGACTTTCCAGAGAGCTGACTGGAGTGTTGCTTTAGAGGAAGACCAGCCATGGATTGTGGAGGTAAAGCAACTTGATGCTACCAATGAGAACAGTGTCATGAGGGGGATATTTTTGGAAAAGTACCGTAGTGCTAGACAGCATTTTAATAGATACATCTGTGTTGGAAGATTGGGCATTAAGTGCTGATTAACTATTCACTGATGTCTTGGTGGTGCAAAGTTTTGTTAGGTATGGATCACTTTTCAATCCTTTTCATGGCCCCTATTTAAAAATGTGTCCATTTTAAGTGACGACATCTCCTCCACACCTGGAGATTGAGACTACTTGCTTGAGATTTTTGTGATGGCTTGCTAGAATCCAGATCTTTCCTCCTGTGTGTGTTGGCAGCATAACAACTTGAATTGTAGTCTTGTCTCTGCCTTGTGCTTTTATAATTAGAGACATTTTTCATATTTTGATTATATGAACTAAGCATTGATTTGACATGTATAATCTAGAAAAACTATACCATGGGAAATGAAGAGTTCTTAGTGAGTGAAAAGATGATACTGTGAAGGACCAGCTGCTGCCATTCAGTGAATTTCTCGCCTCACAGGGTGAATTCCACTGACCAACTGTATGTTCTTTGGAAGAAAATAATCTCCCTTTCTGCAGGACTAATGGGATTTTATGGCTCCTGGCTATAGATCCACTTATGGATCATGCTACAGTAGAAGGGATGGCGAAGTCATTTAGCAATGGATTTTAGCTGTGTGCTGAGCTTTCCCTGTGGAACATATCCCAAAGCTTGCTGTCTTTGCAAGTTAGCAGAAATGGCTTATAAGGAAAGAATAACATCTTTGTAGTATCTTTCTCATTTGCAGTCAAGTGTAGATGGGTATTGGCAAGTTACATCCAATGTTCACAGTGTTCATCTCTTTTCTTTAAACTGTTCTTCACCACCTCCTCAGTGAACTACTTGCTGCTTTCACCCTTTGCTGTCCAAGCTGCATCTGGTGATACCACTGTAATAAACTCTCACCGTGGTGTGTCAGTGAATGAAAGTCTCTGCCTCTAAAAAACTTCTTGGTAAACAGCAAGTCTATGGAAAAGGCAACAGCATTGTCTCCATATTGCAGATGGAGATCTGACCCTAAGAGGTTTAAATGCAGTTTGTTTAGATCATGGATCTCCATTGCTGGAAGCCTTCAAGGACAGGTGGCACAAACATCTCTTAGGAATAGTTGAAGTCTAGGCATGGGCAGACCTAGGGGTGTTTTCTAGCCTTATTTGTTCCAGTTCTGAGCTTGAATGAACTGTCCAGGACCACAAACACATCCTGCACTGTACAGCTCAGATTTTCCGTGCCCCAGTTTTCTACCTATTTGCAGTTCAGCCTGCCAAGATCTCTAGGTGAGGGAGCTACCTTTCTTTTCTTCCCCTCTTCCAATCACTGTTGTTTAGAGACTGGACATGAATATGAACGAGCATCTGAAAGCTGAGTGAGGGCTCTGGTAAAACCCAGGAGGGTGGAAGGTACCATGACAGTGTTCCTTTCTGTGTAGTCCTACTGCTTGCTTGTAACCTTGCATAGTTATTTGTCAATTCAAACCGCTGAGGACAATTATTCTGGAAAGGCTGGGATTTATATGAAATTGGGCCTGTAATTTAGGCATGTGTTTCCATCAGATCCATGTATTATGGAACTCTGTCCTTTTTAATGCAGTGATGTCAAAGCACTGCAGTGTCCAGACATAAAAAAAAAATTGGAAGTCACTGAAGTAAACAAACCATAAAGTATTGGTTATTTTTACCAGGGCTGCTGGCAAAGCATACTGCAGTACCTGTGAGTAACAGAGCGGAATCTGTCCTGGAATGGGTGTGTTTGGATTCAGCAGGTATGGTTCCCTGAGCTGCCTTGAAGAGAGCAAAATCTTGTTTTGCTCACTCTCAATTCCAGCTGCCCTCTTCCTTCAGCCCAGACAGTGATTTGCAAGCCTGAGTGCCAGGGAGCTCAGCAGGCTCTTGCAGCATGCCACTTGAGCCGTCTCCTTGGTGAAGCCACACTCCAAGGAATTTGCTCTGGCAAAAACTCAGTCTGTGAGTCGATCCTCCCTCTAGTGTCTGCCTCTGCTCTTCACTGCAGGACATGATTTGCGTTCATGTGATGTTTGTTTGCAGTGGGGGAAACTGTTTAACTTGCCATCACGCACACAGAAACCCCAGTGGGCTTGGGAGATTTCTGGTTAGAAAAAAGTAAAATCATGCCAGTGTAGGGAAAATACAACAAATGGGAATGGTGACAGGAGAAAAAGTTTATTGATTTTAAGAGCATGCAGAGTGTTTGGTACTCACGTAGGGACAAAGCAGATTGTAAGATTGTTGTTTCATTTCATCTGTGTTGATTACAAAGCTGTGGGCCAAGTACAATATTGACAGAAGAGAAAAATCATCCACTGGGGTATTTTGGGCAGAAGGAAAACCAGATTATAGCTCAGCTCTGATGCTGTGGCATTTGCTGGGGACCAGAGATTGTTGTGCACTGGTAGGTAGCAACCTTCACAGGAGCAGAGAGGTTGATGTGGTCAGTGAGACCTTTGGTCCCGCAGCGTGTGCCTATCACTGCGAGGCCTCTGGTGGAATTAGGCAGGGATGGATGGCACCACTCACATCGGCGAGCGTGGAACTCACAGGCCATCTGGATTGCTGAAAATGGGTGATGAGATCTGCTCAGTGTTGTCCCTGCTTTTCCCTGGCTGCTGTTTCCTGACAAACATTTGACACAGAGGCACCATGTAGGTTTTCCACACAAACCTGATGCTGTAAGTCAAAGCAGACTTACCATGCAGCTCTCTGAGGCAGTGCAGGAAGTTAGGAACTGGTGGCAGTTCTTATGTCACATGCCCATGGTTTTTTCCTGTTAAAAAGGGAGCTTTATGGAAAGGAATAAACCAAGAATCTTTGTGACCTCTTTGGTCTGAGGTTATAAAGCACAGATGCAATAGTCTTTAGTCACTGTAGGAATGTGCTCCTGCAGATGCTGGCCACTGAAAAAAAATCTTTGTATTGTTTTGATTTTTATTTTCTTGCTGAAGTCAATCTACTAATGTGTACAATGCTGCAGCTCATTGTGTTTGCATCCTTGCTGTTTGACTCTTTAACACTGAGTGGCCTTCCAGATTCTCCGGTCACTTAACATTCTTTATGTAGGTGTTGTTTCAAACTGCTTCGAAGATGTAAAAAGTAATGGTTATTGTGCCCAAAACCTAAAAATTGCTGCTGACCAAACCCAGATATTTTCCCTTGTTTGTGAAGGGAAATACAGCAAGAAGGGGGAAAATAACAGTGTTGAAATGTAAATTAATTCTCAGATGTTATCAGGGGTTGAGATTTTAAGTATGAATATTCCATTAGCTCCTGACAAGGTAGTTTTTTGTTTAAGGTCGTGTTTGAACCAATACACCATCTTGGCATTCCACCAACAAAGGTATCTGTGTAAATGCAATCTGTGTTCAAGCCAGATAACACTTTAAAATTTTATTTATTATATCCTACAGCAAGCCATCTGTGACTGGTCATATTTTAGGAAACAAACTAACATCATAGCAACATTCGCCAATCTCTTTGAGTAACCTAGACTTTTAAAATTAAATATGCTGCCAAATATTTATGTTCTGTTGTGAAAAGAAAAATATTTGTTTGACAAGCTAGTCTCCCCAGCAATTTTCAGTCGTTTGCTCCTCTGAGGAGCTGTGCTTTTCTCATGAGTGCTGCAGGGCCAAAAGAGGATGTGGGAATCCCTAAAGGTGGCTTTTGTGCTCCTCAGCAGGGAATGGGGGCAGCTGTAGCATGATGGGGCTCTGTGGGGACTGAGAGAGCTTGAGCCCTGGGTTCTCCTGTGGAGGCTGTGACAGGGGCAGGCTGGGGGCCAGGTTGTGCCCAGTACTGGCACTGGTGGGGCAGAGGGTGGTGGAACAGGCACGGGTGGCCATCACATTCCTGCCCACATGCAAAAGGCTCAAGAGTTCCCAGAAAAGCCAAACCACTTCGTAGGATGTCTTCCAATGCAGGAAGGAAGGCACTGCAGCCATCACCAAGGCAACCAAGTTGCCAGAATTTAGCGGCAGCAAAACAGAAGGAAAACTTAGCAATGGCCAAAATCATGGCTGATAAATGCCCTGATGGAGCTGAGCTGTGCTCTAAATCATATTTAGCATTTAGCAATAATTTTCAGAAAAGGTCTTGGTTTTTTATCTCGTTCTACAGATTTATGGCTGGCTTAAACATGGTAATTTTAAAGTAGTGAAATGCCTTTTGTTCAAGAGCTTGGAAATGGGTGTTATCCTCTTACTACATACAGGTACTAATAAACAAGTAAAATGTCTAAAACTCACTTGAAATAGTGAATAGTTTTGGAAAGGCTGAAATGTTCTGAAGAGTCCCTGGTGGAACAGCACCAATTTTTGCTCAGTACTCGTTTGAAATGGTCCATATAATTTGCTTGTACTTACCACCTTGGGATTGTTCAAACCAGCAGAAGCCCAGGTGAATCATCAACCCATAACATGTCCACATCTGTCTGTCACCTAAAGGATCAATGGCATACATAGAACATGCATATTCTTATATTCTGGAATGAAGCCTTTGCAGCAGAGCAGAGAGAGAAAGCAGTCCTGATTTGCTCTATTACCTCTGACAGTTTTACTTTCACTGTGGCATGGCAATAAGATTAAAGTTTTATGGTAATATCACCTCCATCCAGACAAAAAAAAATTAAACCTCTCCTCTCTGGTACTTAGATTTCAAACTCTTTTTATAGAGCCTCTGCATCTGTTAATAAAGTCCTTAATTCATTTTGAACATTTTATTGTCACTTTGGATAAAAGTTTAATCAGATAGAATTATTGCCCTTCTAATATTCCCTTAACCTTTGCATTTTAGGCTTAGACCATATCATTTAAATTTTAAAATCATTCTTTTATAGACTTGAATGCCCCCATCTCTTTTTTAGAGGGTACTTTTGCACAGGAATGCCATAGTCTGTCTTGAGGTCATGTGAAAACTTAAAAGGCTCCAATGTGAGCACTGCTCTCTTTCCACTGAAATGTCTTGCATGCCCTATTAATTACTTTAATGGTGACATGCTGGTTTAAAGGAGTTCTTTATTAATGCCACTAAATCTTTTTTTTTTATTGTTGTTTAAACGTTTTTTCTTTCCTTTATGTAGATGTATTTAATCCTTTCTGTCTTTAAAATAAATGAGTGCGTAACTCCACACAAGGTGTTTGACATTTCCATCTTTCCTTCTCAGGAGGATGCAGGGAGGGCTTTGCTCCCTTGTCTGTATTGCCCATATCCCACTAGACATGCATATCTGTACTGTCTGTCTTCATGTGTTAGATTGTTGTGGTGGAAGTAATATTTGAAGTCTGATCTCTCTCTTTCCAGAAATAGTATACAGTGAATTTGCTTTAACTCTTCCAGGATGTTGAGACTGTAGAGGTCAATTTGGATTTTTTGCTGAAAGTGCAACACTCCCAAGTTCAAGAGAGGATTTGCTTATGTTTGAGCTACTACTTTTCCTAGTAAGGCGGACAAGTTGATTTGCTCTCCTCAACCTGAACTAAGTAAGAGTATTCTAGTAGTCCATTTTTACTTCAAAGATGTATAGCATTCACTCTACTAGATTATTTATAGAGCAGCCCTTTTGCTGAACTAGCTAGCTGATAAAACACTGACATCCACGCCTGCAGCTGGATTTTAGTCTATCTAAGATTTCTAGGTTTTTTTAAGGTGAAATCTTTTACAAAATACCTGTTCTTGATTCATTTTAGTTGCAGATTTTCTTGGTCTGGAGAGGGAAAGCAAGGTATGAGAGAGAAAATATCATTAGGACCTGGAGAAACTTTTTCAAAAGCACATAAATGACTGAGGAATTGGCTGCTTTTGGTTTGCCAACCCACTCTTGACAATGAGACTTAAACTCTTAGTAGTAAGTCATGTAATTCTTTAGTCACTTTAGAAAGTGTTATGCCTTCAATAACTATTGATGGTTTCACCATGGGACTCTTCACATTTGAGATATATAAATAAACTTCATTGGTTTTAAAGAAAATCAGAGTAGATTGTTGAAAAATTTGTGAAGAGGTTGCACTAACAGCAACTAGTTTTTTCTTTGGTGAGGGACCAGTGGTTTAAGGCTTATGGTTGGGTTTTTTTGTTTTCTTTGGACAAAGTATGAAAGCTTGTGTTATACTGCAGGGTTTCTCTTGACCTCCCCTCTCCCAGATGACTTCTGGCTCCTAAAAACATCTGTGCCCAACTGGGCAATAAGAGTTTCTGTGCAGCCCTCCATGGCTAATGTATACCTGTACATAGATACAGAACTGCACAGGAAGAATCTGGAAGCCTGAATTCAATCTGAAATGATTTGGCATTTGCCTGGGAAAGGTATTCCTTCCTCCCGTGGACCTTCCCTCAGGTTTGTCCAAATCAGTCTTCAATTATCAATAGCACACTTTGCTGTTGAGTGGGTAGAGCCTTTTGCTCACAACTGCTGCTTTAATTTTGGGAGCAGGCAGTACACTCATGCACTTAGATGGTACTAAAGGTACCTTTTGCATTTTCAAACTTTGCTAAATGGCACCCTTTGCATTTTAGAATAAGTAGCTAATTAAATGGCAAGGCTGAGTGCTGTTTGAGCCATGGGTTAGAGTCACTCTAACTTAGATAGGGGACTGGATCCCATAAAACAAATTAGTCTAAGTTATGGGCCTGCTCCCGCTGATCCCAATTTAAATGTTTTCTTTAAAATTAATAGAAGCTGAATCCGATTTGTGGTGCCCAAGACAACTTGGCTAATGAAAGACATGAGACACAGACCCCATCTCACAAAGTGATCCTCTTGAGTGTGTGAAGAATCTAGACTGGCTTGATCAAAAGAATTTTCAATTTCTGTTTTTTAAAGCAAAAGTAAGGAAGATTCAAATTAATTTTAGTGGAAATTCCCTAAAATTAACTGAAAAGCTCAAAACATACTTTTCCCCCCTCTAAACTTGTTTCCTTTCCTTTTCCCATGTGGTTACCTTGTTTATTTTTTAAATAAATAATCATATTTTAAAGCAGTGTAAATAAATTGCAAAGTGTGCTCCAATGGGGTAGATAAATATATTCCATCTGCTGGGGAGTGATTATTAAATAATTCACCAGTGGCAAACCCAGGAGTGGTTATCCATTTTCCTCTCATTCATGGGTAATTTTTTTCTACATCCCATAGGAGCTCATTATGTTTTCTTTGTACATAATGTTTAATAATTTTAAAATCTGGCACTAACCCCTCCATCTACAGATTCTCCAATTTTTCCTAAGTATTTGTGCATATGTACACGTGTATTTATTGGCAGAGGAAGATACTTGTTTTCATTTTTTTTTTTCTTTCTTTTTTTCTTTTTTGTGTCAAGACAAGGTGAGAATTTATGTCTGAAGTGAGGTGGGGAGTTGGAGGCAAATTTCCTCCAACTGGGCAAGGGATTTCCTTCTGCACAGATGGGTCACATCCCTGGTCTCACCCTTGGCTGGCAATCAACAGAATTTCAGGGCTACGGCATTAATATGAACCTCATACTTCAACATTTATAAACAAAGGAACAGGATGTGGGGCATCTGAAGAGCCCCATCTCCTTTTTCTCAGTGTTAGGAAGAACTTGGTTATCTTCTAAGGGACCAAGAGTGAGCCCAATGAGCCTGGTCTGTGGATAAGCAGCAAGCTATTACCTGATTGAAAACTGGAGCCGTATCCCATCACTGGAAAAATTGCCACAGATGTGTGGATTGGTGGGCTTTGAATCTGACCTTAAGGGAAGAGTTTGGCTCCTGGTAACAGACCCAAAGGCCTTTGTGGGCTTTGACCAGGCAGGGTGGAGGACTGGATGGGGTTGGCACGGAGCAGGAGGCTGCACACGCTCAGGAACTGGCACCTCTAGTGCTGGATCCCATTGCAGAAATGGTCGTGTTCCCATGGCTGTGTGTGCTCCACGGGGCAGGAGGTGAGGGACCACCATCCTGTCCTGCAGCCACCCAGCGCCAGTGCCCAAGGAACTGTGGTCAGAGCTGGGCTCTCCCCCAGGCTGGAGGCAGATGTTTGCAGTTAGAGGACAATCACTACCTTGATGCTAAAATGTATAATTAGCTACAGGAAATTCTTTCCTCAGCTGATGAAGACAGGAAGGTAAAAGTGTCTTTTTATTCTTCCACTGTTTTTCCTAGGGAGTTGAGTGAATTTGGCTGCCCTCATAGAGGGGAACAGCAATCCTATTCCCCAGCAGGTGATGATCTCTGCTGTTCTCTTGCACATGTCTAGTTGTCCATACTGTTGTCCAGAGAGGAACAAAACTCTCTCACTGTGAGGTAGGGACCCGTTTTACTTTGCTTTCACTCTTTTTCACATTCCCTGTAGGTATGTGCAGACTCTGAGTTTCAGAGGTAGCTGGGCCCTGTACTAAGCACAAGCAAACAGCTTTTCCCTGGGATAAAGACTATGTCCAAATAATTTGGTTTCGACTATAATTTCCATATGAATCTTGACCTGGAAATTCCTCCTTTTGTTATTCTGCTAATCTCTTTTACTACCTGGGGAACAGGTTTGGAGGGGAGAGGGGAAGTAGTCCATATGTGAATTAGCAGAACCTTGAATATTTTGCTTGTTTGTGAAGAAAGACTCTTCTTTCCTTTGCACTTCCCAAGCTGATATTTTGCATATTTCCATCCCATATCTCCATCCCAGTCAAAGCCAGAATAACACCGTCCATGACTGATTTCTGTGCAAATCATGAGCTTTGCTGTGCTCAGTATAGGAATGGAGTGCTGCAACTAGTGAGGCTGGTTCTGGCTCTTAGCTCTCTTCTCCATCTCATTGCCTGCTCCAAATGACTGGCAATTTTCACTCCTAGAAATGATGCTCCAGGATGGAAGAGCACAGGGAAGCTACTATTGAGGTGAAATAACAGTGTTGACTGATCAGATTGAATACAAAGTTCCAGGGCAAATGACCAGTGTGTTATTCAGTGCTGTGTGCACTATGGACATATGAGAGAAGGTTGCACCTTGCAGAGCAAGGGCTGGAGGATAAGCTGGGGTGTGCTGGCCAACATGCCAGCTGCAGGAAATGTTGTGGGTTTGTGGAGTTGCTCTAATTTAAACCTCAAGAAACCGGTGTGAGGGAACAAAGAAAGCAGCTGTGGACTGGAATATGGTGTTTGATGGATCTGACAGGAGCTGGGGAGTACAGAATTACTGCCATGCTGGCTCTTGTGTGCCCATGCTTCATCCTACCTTAGCAGTTCTCCTGACACCTGTGTTCTTGCAAACCCAGACTGCTGGCACTTCCATCAGGGATGCTGTGGAATTCTCTCTTGATTGATGTCCTTGATATTAACCAGAGCACTGCCACTTGAATGGAGCAGGAACAGGAAGCTCAGTTTTCTAGAAACCTGCACTTAGGATGTAGATAGAGACATTTCCGTGATGTTCTTTTTTCTTCTTACAGGCACATGCTGCCTCTCCCCATGGACCTTGCTGTCTTCAGGTCTCTAGGTCCTGAAGACAGCAATTTTTGTGTGTATTTCCTATCCATGATGGTGATCCAGTTGCTCTTTTACCCTCTGTCAAGCATATTCAGAGAGGAGAAGTGGCTTAAATGGGCAAAGTCCAAGGGCAGAGCTGGGAAGTTGCCTGGGGCTTCCCCACACCCTGTCCAAGGTGTACATACATAACCCAAGCACCTTTTCCTGGTGCTCTTTCTGAAATGGCCCTGCTGGCAGCCCCTCTGCCTAAATACCCAGAACCCTCCCCACGCTGACATGGAGCTGGGCACCAAAGTGCTCTACAGCCTGCATTGCAATCTGCCATTAGGAAAACTGTAGTTGCCAAATGTTTCTGTTTTTACATGAAGCTATTCCACCGAGGTTATCTGATTTTTCTTTGGTGCTGAGAAAAGCAGTTGAATCAGATAAGAGACCTAGTGGGTGGAATACATTATGTCCAAAAATCAATCATAAGGTAAGGTAGGAATAGAATTGAGTTTATTTACAGTCTGTTGACTTTTATAGTTAGCACCATTTATTAGAGAAGATGAAGAAGAAGAAGAAAATTAAGCAGAGGGCAGGAAAATGTTTCTTTGTGATATTTTTGTGCCTGGCAATGGAAAGAGATGTGTGTACGAGCTGACAATTTATCTTCTGCCCTGAAGAGAAATGACTTGTTCTCAAATGGGCATGAAATGAAATAGTGCAGAACACGATAGGAACTTTTCTGAGTAAATGGGTCAATTTCCTGTCATTCTCTCGATAATTGTATGTAGAGCACACTACGCTCCAAACACTGGCAAATGTGATTTTTTTTTTCCCTCCTGTTATTTTACTCCTCTTGTAAATGGGTGGAAAACATATTCCAGTGCTGGCACTATTATAATCAGCTTTTGCCAGTGGCTAATAGCAGTCCATTTTCGGTGCATGCTTATTACCTCCAAGCAGTCCAAGACACTACATAATAACCCAGCACTGTGTAGACTGGTACCGCTAGGAATGAGATGCAGTTATAGAGACTGCATTGCAAATGCCCCATCACAGCAGGAAATTTGCTTGTCCCTTTATCTTCTCTTGCCTAATTGCAAAATAAGCCCTGGTGCTCTAGCTGGAGAAGGAGCCTTGTTTTCCTTCCAGAACTTCCTGGTATGGTCAGGGACTTTCTGCCTCACCATCCCTTAGCAGGCTGATGCATTTTCCTCCACTGAGAGCAGCTCTTGCTGTTACTGAGGGGACATGGGTTCAAGTCAGACTCACTGAGGACGGAGCTGGTAATTTTATTTTGGATGTGGTTAAAAGTAACAGAAGTGTTGTATCAGGTGTCCAATGGGTGACAGGATCTGTGTGGCAGATTGGGTAAATCTCACTGGAATGGGTTAATGCAGTGACAGAGCTTTATGAGTGCCTTTGAACCTCAATCTTAGGAAAAGGGAGAGGGTATTATAGGGTTGGCCCCAAGGTGCTGCATTCTGGCTGTGGAAATATCTGGATAAATCCCAAATACTTGATTTCAGTAAATTTTCTCCATTTAACTCCAAGTTAAGCAAGATGTAGACTTGTCCAGCCTATCTAATCATGCCTAGTATTATGCTCCTAGCTGGAGGTTATAGGAAGGATAAAAAACAATCCCAGCCTGGTCAGGACTGCAGATACTTGAGCTCTGATGTATCACCAGATAGGGTAACACAGCCCTGTGGTAGCTAAAACCCATCTCTGCCTCTCCAGCGACTTAGGGAGAAAGTTGCCCAAGAAATGGATTTCAGCTGAAGATCATTGAGAACTTCTGTTTTCACCCCAGATATCCCTCAAAATTAAAATCTTAAATCACATGTTTTGAAGGCTAGAATCTAAAAGCTTTGGAAGGAAACACCAAGAATAGATTTATTTATTTATTTCAGTTTTAATTTCCCACTAGTGAAAAGCTGAGTCTCGAAAGTGTGGCAGGATTAGGCATTTCCTATGCAAATTGTTCATTTAGGAGGGGAAGTCAGGGGTCTTTCTGGAGGTTTAAACAACACTGTTTTTTCTTGCTGGCTGTAACTAGAACTCTTCTGTGAATACAGCCCAGGGTCAGTATCACCTTCTTTCTATATGTGCAGGACAGGTTTCAGTCCAATACAGGTTGGACTTGGTCACAACTTAAAAAAAAGCTATTGAAAAATTTTCAACCTCTGATTTTCTTTTTTGTTGTAGTTGTTACTTGGGATTTTTTACTTTTTTTTAAAATTTTTCCACTAAGATAGGAAAATGTCAGCTTTTCATAGCTGTCTGTAAGAACAGACAGGTCTGTTTGTTTTGTGTGTACACTATTGTTGCAAATGGACTGGAAATAAGGATACACAGAATAGGTCTTCATCTTCTGCATCTGCTGTCAGGAGAGGAATTCATGTAGCAATCCCACTCTGTGAATCAGCAGTTGCTGAAGTATGCACACAACTGCTGGATGGAGCTGGCCCCACTTGGCTCATGTG
This sequence comes from Brachypodius melanocephalos, assembly GCA_013398615.1. Lineage (NCBI taxonomy): Eukaryota > Metazoa > Chordata > Aves > Passeriformes > Pycnonotidae > Brachypodius > Brachypodius melanocephalos. The sequence goes on from VZSR01000247.1 coordinate 10,057,694, forward strand.
TGAGGCTCCAGACTCCTCACAAGTCATGAGGAACGGGAAGTAAATGATCTCTGACCTCCGTCAGCAGGGAGCATGGAGAAATGCGTGTTGTTTGTTCCACCTGTCTTTGGAAAAGTGCAGCCCTGGAGGACTGATTCAGAAGACAGTTATGCTCAGTAATTCTGGAACAGCTCAGCTGCCTGGGATAGGATCGGCCCACTGTAAAAGCCACCAGGGGAATTGGGTCAGAATTCGGCCGTGCTGCTGCTTCAACCAGAGAATGAGTTCTAATGACTCTTACTTGGAGCAAAATAGGAAAAGATCAAGGGCAGAATTAGTCATTTTCCCCATGTTACATAACAATATTTCAGCAAACATTCTTCTTCCTGAACATTTAAATGCATTGCTTGAATAATCACTGAAGACAATGTGGTAATAATATGTTCCTGATGTGTTGGAGGCAAAGCATTTACTCTGGTTTTACTTTTGCAAAATATATTAAACTACTTATTTTTTGCTGATGTTTACACACAGGGAGTGTGGGGGCTTGTTTTGGTTTTTACTGCTATTTCTTTAAAGGGAGCACGAGGGGATTGCTATTAAATGGGTCTGATGCTTGTGGTGGAATTCATCCCAGATAACTTCATCTCGCTACAAGCCACGTGCTTACGCTGACATGCATGTGCCTTGGGAGTGATGGTGGAGAGTTATTGGTACCTCCTAGGGAAAGATATCTTAACCAGCCCTACCAACAACTCTTGCAATCACGCCAATGCTGGTGTCACCTTTGCTCGGTGTATTTACAGCAAGCAGCATCTGAGTACCTAGAAAGTAGGTTTTCTTCCACCTATGGCTCCCACATGGCCTAGTTGTTTAGTCATGCTCTAATTCACTCTCGTTCAGGACTGACTCCACCAGAAAAGGCAGTTCTGACCATTTCTCTGATGCAGCCAGGAAGAAAAAGTGGCGTTGCAATACACTCAGGTGGTTTTAAGTAGCTAGGAAGTGGGCCCTGGAGATGAGTGGACCCAAGCTCTGAAACTGCCTCAGCTGGAGGGCAAAACCAAAACCACCCTTTCTTAGGTGCAGGGGAGATGTGACAGAAAAGACTGCTCTGGAAGAACTCTTGTTTCAGCTCCAGCTGAAGCCAGCATGCAGAAAATACCCTGGGATGTGCCAGAGATGGTCAAGGCAGGGATGGAGATGTTCATTGGGATGATGTGGGTCAGAACTGCACTTTGTCTTCCCACCACAGTCTCCCAGCCTACTCCACCTTCCCACTTGGACAAACAGATGGGTAATACAGATGACTGCAAAAAGGAGATGGAAAAGAGCCTTAATCCTTAATCCACAAATAGTTATCACTGCACAAGAAGGTGTGCAGTGGCCACTGTGATGGGCATGGCAGTGTTGGAGGGGTGAGCTGGATGGACTACAATGCTACCTGTGAGCAAAAGGTGAGTTAGGAAGGCATGGTGTGATTTCTTCAGCTGGCTGGGTTCTTATTTGTCAAAAATGGATTTTACTGGGCTTGAAACTTGAATTAAAAAACATGTCTTTATTAGCTCCAGACAGAGATGCGTCCTGGAATCTTGGAAACTGTTTCACTGCTGTCTTTGGGAGGAAATTTTGGCTTTCTAAGTTACAACATGACTGATATGTTCTATTTGGTTTTTTGAGAATTTTTTTATATTCCCATGACTCAAATCCTTTTGAATTTTTCCTTCAAACCATGTGTTTGTACACTCTGACTAGCATAGCATTGCATTGGATATTCTGGCATTGGGCAGTGGAGGATGGAGGAGTGTTTTTCCACTGCTACCACAGCAATCTTCAGCTCAGTGTTGCAAAGCACAACTTTTAGCACAGTCTGACACAGACTGACACTTCCCAGGGGGAGCAGACACAGGGGTTTTGATCCACCAAGACCAGCACTGCTGAATAGATGCACTACAAAGAGAGGCACAAGCCTTGCCTCATGCTGTGACAACTCTTTCTGCCTTAAAATGTGTCTCCTCTGCCTGAGTTTTGCTGCTTTTATGTGCTTAAATAGGGTCTGTCCTTTAATGACATAATTATGGAGGGGTCCTCTTCACCCACCCTTGGATCCTCTGTACTGGTCATGGACTGCAGCTGTAGGATATTCACCCAGTCTTCTGTTCCTGCACTGCAGGGTGCAGGGGGTTAGTTTAGGGCATCTCCTATTTGCACAGGTAAATATTTGCTGGGCCAGAGCAAGACAGGCAGAGGAATTGATGCCATTACTGTAAGGTCAAGCTGTTTGCTGGAGAGGGAGAGAAAGAGAAAGGACATCAGCCCTCCAGGCATGTCCTAAGAACACACTGCAGATCCAGCTCTGCAAACAAGATGCACAAGGACATGTCCCGTTAGTGAATTGCCACCAGCCCTGAGTCTCCAGCCAGCATTGAACAATCACCACATAAATGATTGTGTGAGTGCCTGGTGATGATAAATGGAGGCACCTCAGGGACTTTATTGAAAACCTACATGTTTTCCCTTCCTGCCATCTGCACCAGCTCCCCAAAGGCTCTGAGAGCTGAGTCTGCAAGCTCATTTGCCCCCTTACGTCCTGTTTGGGCAATTGGGAGGGCCTGGCAAGGCTCTCCAGGACCTCCTCCCTGTGTAAGGAGCATTACTACCACTGCCAGGGTGCCACCATGGGAGTAAAAACACATCTCCTGATGCCTGAGAAAGCATGAGAGTCCACCTTGCTTTCTGGGAGCTGTGTTGCTTGAAGGGCTAAAAACTTATTTTGGGGTTACTGCTGTCAGCTGACCTGGCTCTGATGCACTTGTGTGAGCAGGCAGCTTTTTCATGTCAATGCTGTTTGCTTGAACATGTCAAATAGCTGATGTTTTTGCAAGGTTTCCCTAGCTCCTTTCTCCCTCCTCTTTTCTACTGTCTCTATAAAATAATACTGCTACAATCCAGTTTGACTCAGCAGGATCCCTTTCACGCTGGTTAATCCCCATATATAGGCATCAGTTCAGGGAGGTGCACCAGAACGCTGCAATATTTTCCCTAACATTCTGTTTAACCAGGATGACATTATTCAGACAAATTAATTCCTCCAAGACGTAAACTTGTTCTGACTGAGTGCTGCAGCAGCCTCCCTGAGAGCAACAAACCATGATCTGACATCTTAACAGCTCTCCACACAGTCAGGGGGAGTCTTACATAAAAGATCTTCAGCTGTGCATATCTGCAAGGTGCAGCTGCCCCTTTCTGCAACAGATTTCTTTTTCAGCAGGTTTTGGTGAAAAAAATATCATTTTTTAGGAAGTAAATGGGATCTAAAGCACAAGTAATTTCAGAAAATATCCTGGGATATAAAAACATACAGTAGAGATTACCCTACCCTCTGAAATCCTTGCTAAAGATTTTAAAAATGGGGTTCTACTGTGGTCACTCTCCTTCCATTTTGAATTGGGACTCCTGGTGTTCCACTTCAAGTACCCTAATGTAATATCATCAACATTAATTCAAACTGTGTTAAGATTACAGCAAGTAACTGTAACATCCAATAGACACTGAATAATTTAAAAGCTTTATAAAGTTGAAGCTTACAGAAATGGATTTACAGATGCATAAAACTACCTCAGATTAGTTTCAGAGGTTCCCTTTGCTCAGTATCAGCTGTTGCAGATGCTTCCCACTTGCTTCCCAAGGGAACTTTCACATCTTTTTCTCCTGGTTCTATTTGTGAAAGATCTAACATTAGGACTGCACTTTCTTTCACACTGCAGTTTTGTCTTTGGGGAATAGTCAGTCTTCAAGCTCTCTTCATGCTTTTAGCTCTAGGATCATCTCTGCGTGGTGATTCTGAGCCGTTTACTTGCTGCAGACATAGGCTTGACCAGTAGCTTTGAAAATGTCATTTAGAAATTTCATATCATCTACACAGTAACAGCCAGAATGAGCTTGTTGCTTTCCAGAGGCTTGGTGGAGTAATTAGCAATTTAGACTATAGTAAGGCAAAGTAGTTTTTTCTCCTATTGAAGCACTTCTTACGTCTTTATGGGAAAAGACACTGATGTTTTTATTTCATAATAAATGTGTGGAGTAACTTCCACACATTATACAAACCCTGAAATGTCATTAAATCACACAGGTTATTAATGGCTTCTGCTTAAGACTCCCTGTGATGTTAACCTGGGGTAAACCATGTGTCCCCTAACCAGATTTTTTTGACTGGTGCAACTGTCTCTACAAGAGAAACCATGTGAATGACCATGGCTGAAACAGATTTCTGGTGTGGTACTCCAGAGCTGTTGTGTGTGATAGTACTTAATGCTTACCTGTAGTCTGTTACTAATAACAAAGAAGAAAAGAAACTGCTGATACAATTAGTGGATTAGTAAGATGTCAAGAGCAGTGGAATGGAGAGGCATGGACTGATGAACATCCCGGACTCATTTGAACTAATAGGGTTTAACACACCCAATTGTGAGGCCATCTATTTGTTCAGGAACAAAACCATCTTCTGGCTCACCAGCTTTATCTCCAGGTAGAGGTTCATCTGGCAAAAGCAGAGCTTTCTGTACAACCAGCTAAGGGAGCCTTAGCAAGTGGTAAGTCTGTGAATGTTTCAGGCTATGTCTGAGCACTGCGATGGAAGTCTTGATTCAGTCAAACCTGTAAAGCGCTAAAAATCCTAAGTGGATTGGTTGCCAGGGATTCTGCACAGAAACAATGCTGGTATAGCACCAAGGACCTCACAAACTGTGGATTTGGGGTAGGAGTGGTGCCTTGTTTGGTTTTCTTTTTGTCATGTTCCCACAAGAGAGCAGAGAGTCCAAGCATGGTGGGAAGCATGCACAGAGCATACTGACAAGATCCTTGTGTTCTGTACATGGCACTAGCTAACACATTCCTCCTGTTAGACCATTGCCACAGCAGGTCCAGATGTCAGTAACTCCAGCTGATACCACTGAAGAATGATGATTTATGGCCACTGGAGATTTGTCTGCCTTTGTTCAAGGAGCGCAAGAAAAGGACTTGGAGGTTGTGCTTGGGGTGGTCAGCTATCTAGGTCAGAAGAGGTAAAAGCTGCTCTTTTCAAAAATTGGCCTTTCTTCCAGATATCTTGTGGTTTGTCTTCTCTGTCAGAGAATATGGGCTGCTTTGTTTTTTTCCAGGATGCTGAACATACCCCAACTCACGCTGCTGGCTTGAAGTGTTTTTAAGAAAAGGTGGTTTGAATTAATCACCCTAAAATATGGAACACCCTGTCTCTGAGGACACTTGGCAGTGTGTGACTGTTAAGCATTTAGTCATTAAAAGGAGGGTTATACCCAAAGTTAATTAATTCTTACATTAGGCCCTGAAAAGATCAAGTCTACACCCAGCTGTAGTCACAGGAATGCCAGGCAAACAGTGGAGTTTAAAGTGCGTGGAAGTGAGAGAACTAAATGGCAAAGACAAGCCTTTGGTATCCAGGTAGTATTTTCTTACCAGCAGATCTCAAAGTGCTTTCCAAAGCCTGCTAAGAACAAGGATGTGAGGGGTTAGATGAGCCCTGGAGTGAATGCCTTGTTTTCAGTCACACATTCCAGGTCTTGGCTCAAATATTTTTGTGTTGGGTTTCTTTCAGAAGAGTGCAGAAAGACCTTGGAGCCAGAAATACTGTATAAAACACACAGGATAATTAGCAACCTCCTGGAAACATGTGAAACTTTAATAAAACTGAAACTCCAGTTCCTTCCCACAGGTGGAGTCCAGCAATACTGTAGGCAATATGCACAATTAAGCTATTTTTATGCCTCTTCATCTAAAAATGTGAATGTTAAAACATATGTAGGTAAAACAAATGGAAAGCTTAGACTTGCCTGCATGCCATGCTCATTTGAAGTCGCTGCATTAGCCTGGATTGCTGCTGAGCAGTGTGTGCTCCAGCAAAGGTTTTGCAAAGGGAAATGGCTTCACCTACAAACCTGGCTTCTTAAAAAGCCCTATGACTTTGCAGCTCCAGAAGATACTGACTTTCCCTGCCAACCACAAAGGGGAATAAATGACTGGGAGGGCTCAAGTAATTATACAAAGTGCCTGGATCAACTTTTCCATGGGGATCCTGTAGCTACTGGTCTGATGGCTTAATAATGTGCTTCTGAAATGGCTGCTTTCCTCTGCTGTTTCTCTCTGGGGCCAGATTTCCAGCAAGACTCTTTAGCTGCCCTTGCAGAACTGGCAGGACTCATGCTGCATGTGAAGGAGCCAACAGTAACTTTTCCATAGGAAAACTTGCAGGTAGGACAGAGCTAGACTATGTTGCTTCAGCAGCAAACTTTGAGAAAGAGAATGACTCAGAAAGCCCTAGATAACTTCTTTGTTCCCCACTCTTCACTGCCACTCCCTGTCCCTGTGTCCTTGTCCCTCGTATCTTTGGAAGCTGGTGTGGCAGTGCAGGTGTAGAGTGACCACTTTGCACCACCAGTGCAGCAAAGAATGTGACCCTTCCATTAAGAGGCCACCAGCACTTGTCCCTATGGGCTGCATTAGCTGGATCACTCAGGTACATGAGCCACCTGCTAATACCACGCTTCCCTGTCCATTTTCACCTGGATCTGGTCTATAGTTAGAGCCTGATGAAGAGTGGCTCTTCCTTCTTTTGTTCCTTATAGGTCCATTAAATCAAAAGCTGTGTATGGAAACATGTGGTCCAGTTTTACTTTGTATGAGCTGGTTGGCGAAACGTGAGGGTCAGATTACTTTGGGTGTTCAGTAAACTGCTGGGGAAATGGCAACTTCTGGTCCTCAGAAAGGAAAGCTGGAAGTTGTGTTAGGGTGGGAATGAGCAATTTAGCAGTTACATTGGGAAACAACCGTTGATGCAGGTGATCTCAGACCTTTTAAAGTACAGTGAGAAGCACTGGAGCATGGTCTTTTCCACTGTTATGGAAAGAAAATCCCCATAATGGAATGGAACAGTTAGAGATCAGAATGATCCTGAAATAGTGTTGTTTTTTCATCTATATTCCACAACCACTGTGATTTCAGCCTGAGTCCATATACCGAGAGGATGCTATCAACTTGAGAATGGCCATGTTATATAACATCTATTATACATTCAGTGTGTTTATATAAATGCACATCTCTTATGTAACTGTGTCACTAGGAAAGCAGTGAGGTTGGACGAGTTGGTTTCTCCTGCCATTGCTGCTCTGCTTTGCTTGTTGATTCTTAAGCGCTGTCACAAGACACTGCAGGTTGTGCTGCTGATGTGTGTGCCCAAGTGAATCTCTTCTTTTCAGCAGCTCCATTCACTTCGGGTTTTGCTGAGTTTTTTCCTCAACTGTTGTTTCTTTTTGTAAATGTAATATTTGGCAGAAAGCCTTTGGTGTTGCTTTCACAAACATGGGAGTAATCTGGTTAGTAAATGCTATGGACTGACAGTTGACTGGCACAGCGTTCAGTTGCTGTGCTTTTCAACTTGAAATAACATCCAGGGCAGCCTCCTCAAGTGATGTAAAAGACCTGGTAAAGAAATGCCAACTGTCAGCTTGATTTTTGGTCTGCTCTGCTCTGACATAAACCTTTCCGACAGCTCAGACCAGTGTCCTTCATATTCCAAATTAATCCAAAATTTCTCATAGTAATGTAAGGGAAAGAAATTACTTTAGAGTGCATGTTTCCTGCTCTGAACATCCTTGACTAACCCTGCAGACAGTAGAGAATTACCACCTACTCAGACATGCCTGTCTGCTCTTGATGCAACTCTTGAGCTTATTTGCATTCCAATGGTTTTGCCATCCAAGATCTCTGTATCCAAGTCTCCATGTTGTCTGTACAAAATAGGAAAAACTTCTTTATTTTTCAGGGAGGCTTAATTTTTCTAGATTGAGAGCAAAGGAACAGTGCCAAGAGGCTGAATCAACTCAACAGACAATTGTGCTTTAAGGACTCTTCTGCCTAAATTCCCACAGCAGTATCTTGAACAGTAGAATAGCCCAAAGCTTCTGGTTTACTTTTCACTTATTCAGGGAAGGATCTGATCTATTGCCTGGGTATCTCTTTGTAAGGTTAGAAGGAATAATGTACCATCCTTTCTCTCCCAACTATACAGCAAGCTGAGTTCCAGCAGAAGCACCCTCAGAGGTGGGCAAGAGGTACAGAGGGACTGATGTAAATCATCTTCTCTGTCTCTGTCTTTGTGGATGAGATTATCTCACAGTGGAGGAAGGAAGGTGATGGATGAGCTCCCAGGGTGGAACATCAGTCTCCAGCTTTTGCTTTTCTCACATCTCACTTGACCTCTTTGGGAAGTTCTCTTTTCTATGCCATGCCTTGTCTGGGTTCCTCTTACATAGCTGTCTCAATTTTCTGGTTTTGTATCCCTTCCTCCTTTGTCACTCTTATCTCAGCAGGTGGCTCAAACTTGCTTTCCCAGACAAGGAAGTGAATCAAACATCCAGGTCAACTGAATGAAAAGAATAGGGATGTCATTGCATCTAAAAATAATCTCAGTACCTGGTAGGTGACATACTTGACCCTGGACTTAGTCAGCAGCCTGGATTTATTTCCAATTAGAGTCTGACTCTAGATAGAAGAAGGGGTGTTGCTCCATGAAATAATTCAATTCAAACCTCTGAAGAAATCCTGCCCCCCCAAAAATGAAACTTCTAATCTTGGTGTGGAGGGCAGAGAGTATAGTACAGTTCCTGCCTTACACTGACTCACTAAATTTTGGGTTCTATTATTCTTGACAGTGGCCAGTGCTGATTGTCTGTGGGTTTCCAGTGTTCTTTCAGAGTCTTTAAAAATAGACATTTTACTCAGGAGGCTTTCTTCAAGAAATAAGAAACTACCTCCTTCTCTCCCTTTGAAAAGACCTCAGAGCACTCACAAAGCTTTCAGCCCTCATATTTCAGGCACAGATAAATCTCCCACTGCCCCAAAGGCTCCAAGAAGTTCTCCTCACATCAGGGACATAAACCTGTTTGGCAACTCTTTAGGAAACATATCATGGATTTGGGTAAATCCTATTCTCACTGTCAGTTTGGGTAGCAGCAGCATCCAAGTGCTGTGAGAGTTTTATACTGGATTACGTTATCTATTAAAAGCAGCTATTTTTATGCTGAACTGCTGCAATGACCTGTGTTTCACAACTTGCATGTATACACTGAAAAAAGCATTATCTTGCACTCAAAAGGTGTTGCAGTGAAAGCTCCATAAAATTCTGTGCAAAATCTCATTATCTTCTTGCTTGGGTTTTCATTTTGTTTCAGTCTGGGGAGGTGTTTATTTCTTGGTAGTTCCAGGTGCCAACTTTGGTGTTTGCAATAGAGATGTGACTTCTGTCAGAGCATCACACACCTCCTAAGAGCTGACTAAAGCCACTTCATAGATAATATAAAGAACAGAGTAGGAAAATGATGAAATTATTCTCTGAGTCACTGGTGAACCAAGGACAGAAGCCAAATACCCTTAGTTTCCAGTGCTCTGCCCCTGCCACTAGAAAAAATTAATTTCTCTTGTGACTTGTATGGGATCTTCAGGAGAAGCTTTGCATTCTCTTTGTTTGAGCAATTGTGGTAAAGGGGAAGCTGTTAAACTGATACCCAGCTGAAATATTTAATTTATTTAGTAGCCATTAGAAGTGACTTAGAGATGCCCTTATCTGTGACTTGAAATAAGCAGAGGAAAATAGATTGTGTGCCCTTCCTTGTAGCTTAGAGAAATGGGGAGGTTTTATTCTCAAGGAGTGAAGGGGAAGGATTATGTCTTTTTTTAAATCATTTTTTTCCTTACAAATTCTAGAAAAACCCAGACTCTTGAGCAATAGCCCTGTCTTTTGTCTTTTTTTTTTTCTCCAGGAAATCTCTCTTGGAGAGCACAGCTTTAAACAGGTTGTAGTTAAAAGGCTTCTTCAATCTATAACCAAAGCAAGCCCAGCTTTGCTGAATGCTAATTTACTGACGAGAGTTTCCAACTAAAATTTGTTTTCCATTTTAATCAACGAAATTTCATTTTCTAGATAGTTTTTATGTCACAAATTCTTGCATTACTTAAACAGTCTTTCAGGAAACGCATGGTAGGTGAGAACTCATTTCAAATGTAAAAACACCAAGAAAGAGGAGAGTGAGGGGAACTATAAATAACCAGAGATGTCAGAGTCTCAGTCATTTTTTCCTCTGCAAGTCAGCTTTAGCAGTTAAGGTCAAGATAACATTTCCATGTCAATGGTCAGTTACATCAAAATTCTAAAACAGGAAAATCGAATGGAATTTTGGATTTTTTTTTCTTGTATTGTGCCCGGATTTGACCAATTTATAGTTTCTTTGGTCTGTCAGCTCTGAGTTCCAATGTTATTTTGGTTAAGCTTCTTGCCAGAGTGGCAAGCTTGGATTGGAACATTAAGTTTATTAAAGGCTATGAAATCAAATTCCTCACCAAAAGAATAGAAAAAAACCCCAATTCTTGCTGGTAGTCACTTCTCTGTTTCCTTTGATGTGGTTCAGTTTGACTTGAATTTTAGCCTAACAATTCGCTACACAATTTTGTTTTGTTTTCACAAAGTTCTAATCAGCTTAAACTGCAAGCGGTTTGAAATGCCTCTCTAACAGCTTCCTTAGTATTGCTAATTAAGCTTGAAATCTCTGTGCTGTCCACAATTGTATCTAAACAAGGAGGAGAGTGTATCTGCTCGATGTTTGCCACATCTCCCAGCTGCGTGTAATTCTGCTGCCTGTGCAGAAAGTAATCACAACAGGACAGAACCTTTATTTAGGCAAAACTCCCAGGGTGGCATGCAAGGTCAGGCACATCATGTTTTGAGAGCACGTAAGGCGAGCAGAGCTACATCAACAGCACAAAGACTGCAAGTGCTCGGGAATAATGAACAGTTATCCCCCAGAGCACTTTATTCCACAGAGCCCTGAGTTATGTATGGCCTGTGGGTGCTCTCACCTGATCTGTGGGTGTTAAAAATAGATAAAAGCACAGGCTATCAAGACCTGCCATGTATTCCCCCGGTCCCTCAGCAGCAAAGCTAGCAGAATATCACAGTTTTTAAAGCTACCAAGGTTCACTTCAGTGGAAAAAGAGTCCTAACAAATCCTCAAACACATCTTTCTGTGTTGGGCAAAGCCAGGGGCTGGTTTCTCTCTAGGTAGGGCCCACAGTGTGTGAAGCAACACTGCTGTGCTGAGGCATGGCTGCTGCTGTGCGATGCAGCCCAGGGATTTCCACAGCAGCTCTGTGCCAGTTTGCCTCAGCTGCAGGAGCCTGTTTACCTCTGACATTCTGGGAGGGATTTTGAGGGATTTCCTTCCAATTAGAAATCTTTGAAAATCAGCATCTTGCGCCAGGCGTTGTATTATGCAATGTCTTGGAATGAAGGTCTGGTCGTGCATTAGGATCTCCTTGGATTGAAGGAGTCAGAGATGGAAGCTGTCTTATCAGATCATCCCTCCCTGCCAAGGCAGACTCATCTCCTGTGATCTGCTAGTGCTGCTGTGCTTTACAGATGTTTTTCTCTCCAGTGCTCCAAAAGCCTGTCCCAGCTTCCTGGTTGGATGTTTTCTGGGCCAGTTGCAGTCCTGATGTGGAGTGACCTATTTCACCTGCTTATACTGGTTCATACCTGGGGCGTGGTGTGGTGGCAGTGCTAACAGCAAGAGTGAGCTCTGCTGCACCATGTGCTGCTTCAGTTCTCTGGGGAGCATGCAACTCCCCTTTCCTGTGGCAATAGACAAGATGTGAGGAGTCTTGGAAATGCAGATTCACTAGAAAATTACTGAAGGGACTGAAACTGATTACTAAGATATTTAACAATGTTCTTTCAAATAGCAGTTGCTGAGGATGCTTTCAATTGTTTAGCTTACTGTAGTATTCCATGCAACTATAATTATTGTTGCTGAAAAAATTTCATATGCATAGAGTTTTTTATTCTCCATGCTATTTTAAAGTCAACTGTAAGTTAGAAGCATTTCCCTAGTATTAAACTACTTTACTCTTGCAAATGGCTGTAGCCACATTGGAGTATTCTGAATAACAGCTCAGGTGCTGTTCTCTCATACTGCACCACCCAAAATTGACTTTTGAGATGTGTGCAAGCCATTACAGATAAAAAGAGTTTAATTTTTTCTGTTAATAATATCTTGTTTCCATTAAGTAACCATTTAGGCACACAGACTACTTCACAAGTATTTATCAAGCCTAACAATATCCAGTTTTTCACTGAGATATGTAACTTCTACAGCCATTTTATTTACAGGCCAACTGAGGCACAGAGTATGGAAATGCTTTGCCTATGGCAGCTACTTGGTTTAAAAGCCAGGCCAGGCATTTTATCTTCCAGCCTACCAGTCTAGAGGACAATTCCCTCATTTCTTACATTCAAAGGCTCTGCCATTTTAAAGGGACAAAGATCTCTGTTGTCAGAGGAATGTACAGAAGATGAGTAGCTAAGTAGTTAAGTAATTTCCAACACGGGGCTTCTTGTGGATTTGTAGCTGGAAGGAGTCAATGTGGCTGTGGTTGGACATTGAGCATAATGCAGAGCAGATTGTTTACCCTGACATTCCTTCACTCTCAGCTTGGTGATGCTATAAAGGGATGCAGGCCTTATCTAAACTGGCACTGGGCATCAGAGAAGTCACCCAGTCTCTGCCTCTGCTGCTCCAAACATCAATTACATTCAACATTAAAAATATAATTCTTTCTGCAGGTAGTATGGCCAACTTGTGTGCCTGCCAGGCCCAGCAGCCTTCTCCAAGTTTGCACTTTTGGTGTGCTCAGACAATGGCAAAGCCATCCCTCAGCCTTCACTTGATAAGAAAAATGGAGTTCCTTTCTCCTCTCACTGTAGAGCATATTTTGACATCTGCTTATCATTTGAGAAGCATTTCTCAAGCACTGTTCCATTTTCTCATGGCCTTTCTGTTTTTGCACATTTGTGGACTCAGTTGCATGCCATTGTTATCTTTGCTACTAACATAAGCCGTGAAATACATCTAGCCTTTCTCTAATAGTTACAGGGCAAGGGGAAGGGACTCCTCCAATCCTGTATGCTGAGAGGACTTACTGCCAGATTCACCTCCAGCTGCTCTGAGTCCAAAACTACAAAGCTGAATTCAGTTTCCCTGACAAGAAAAGCAAATTCCAGCAGAGGAGAAGCATGCCAGCCGTGGTATTGCTACTGTGCTGGGAAAGCCATGACAAACTGAGCCGAATGGAAGAACGATTTGAAAGCCAGTGAATCCAGTAACCTCCAAGGCCTGAGTCTGCACTGTGCGAGGGGTAGCTGTAAGCACAGCTCAGACCCATTGCCAGCAAGCTGGTAACATTGCAGGGCTGCCCATGTAATTTATTCCTGTATCTTCCTTTCCATCTCCCAGCAAATCAAGCTATACCATCTAAAGAACAGCCTCACTGTGCCTGAATTAGGCTGTCAGGGGTCACATCTCTTGCCCCAACACAGATGCAGCTATGGCAGCATGCCCTGAAGTTCAAAACACCAGCCAAGGTGCTTCTGCATTGCTCTCCCTTGCTGAAAGTACCCCTCAGAGCAGCAGGAAGGGGAGTGTCACCCTCTGCTAATAATGTGTCCAGCTGGTCAGGTGAAGTGAGAAGGATTAACTCATGCCTGAGTTCTCTGCTCAGACATGCAGGAAGGAATTTCGTGCTGGCTATTAGTGACTTAAATGTTATGTTTGCCAAGATACAACCCATCTGTGGAGATAGCAGCTGGGGAGCGTTGGGTGGAAATAAGGTCTTGGTTTTCCTTTTCTAGAAATAATGCCAAAAAAGTGTTTGAAAGTGTTGAAATTACATCTTGACACTTAACCCTTCCACCACTGTCTGCTTTATATTTAATTTATAATACAACTATATATTTTCAGACCCAAAACCTAAATGAAACCATTTGCAATTATTTTGAAGTGCAGTTTTTCAATTGACCTGATCTAATTTGAGGTTTATAAATTCACCAGGCTTCTTGAGATTAAAGTGTTCTGTCTTCACTTAAGTATGGAAACATTTTCAAGCCTTAAAAAATATCCCACAAAGGGGAAAATGTCTGCTGCTCTGCTCTCCTTGCTGTCTGAGGAAATGAAGGATGGAGTCACAAGATTTAAAGCATGTCACTTACCACACTTTACTAAGTTACAGTTCAACTATAGTATTTGACCATGTGCCTGTTTTTAGCACAACAGTCAAATTTCATTCGTGCAGCTTAAAACCATCTCCTCTGCTCAGTCACTTCGAAAAATGTGTTTCTTCTGCAGTGCTTACAGAAAGTGAGTTTGTGTCCCTGTGCATGAGTTGCCAATGTAATTTATTCCAGCAACTTCCCTCCCCTCTCCCAGCAAACTAAGCAATACCATGCTCGTGTCCCTGAGCGTGAGCTCTCCTCAGTCTGCTGTTCAGAGTGCAGGAGACATTATTTATGTTCATTAAAGCTTGGGATGAATTGCCAATGCAGAAGAAGCAATGACTAATCTGTGTGGCTTTTCTTCTGCACTCATTGCTGGGTCATTGTGGGAGAGTCCTTGTGCTGGCATAATAGTGTGAGTTACTGCTGTCCCCCAAGTTTGGTTAGGAGGGGTTATAATCTGCAGCATCAGGGCAGCAGGATGAGCTGCAGCCCATCGGCTGTCGCTGCACCTCTGCTCCCCAAAGCCTCTGCCACCTTGCCATCTGGGATGTGAAGGTTTCGGGAGAGAATTCAAGACACTCCCCAGCTCCAGTCTTCTGTGGCTCTTGCAACCCAGAAGTCTTGCCCAGCAGTTGGAGGTTTTACTTTGTGTCCCATGTTTAAACCTAAAATCTGCAAAGCAACTCCCTTTGGCTTTCTGTGGTTTCTGAAAGGACAAGTATTCCTCTAGGGAGGTCAACTCCAACCACCACTTGCTAGATGCTTGCTCTCAAGCAGCATGTTCCCACTTTGCTACTGATTGTGCTATACATGTTTAAGTCTCATAATTTTAACTTGCTAGATGATTCATGATGTCCTGGTCATCATAATTCTTTCTTTGTGTTTTAGTGTATTTTTTCCTGGGGTTATTTTTCTTGTTGGTATTTAGGGTGCATTATTTTCCCCATGTGAGATTCTTTTTCTTTGCCATGGATATTCTGCCCTCAAGAGACATGGACCCAGACTCAGCCTTAAACATTGTGCCAGCCTTCCATTTAGAAATGGATGGCTCCTTCCCTATGCTTTTCCAAGCCCCAAAAAATTAGTTGGATTTGGAGACACAAGGGCACTCGCTGCGTCGTAGCCAAAAATATGGGAAAAGAATGGTAAACTTTACCCGCAGCCCACATTAGATTTGTGGTCTGTATTCCTATGACATGAGTGTGACCACAACCCCGAGGTCTGATTTTTCCTAGCTGTTTCTCATCTTTCTTCTTTGTGCCTTCCCTTAGCTCCCAGTGTAGCTCATCAGATGCATTCAGCTCTACCTGTTGATTACAGAGCAGGCTTGCAACAACAGCTGGGAGAGAAAAGAAGGAAAATAGACCTGTTAGGCATTTTTCTTCATCTTGTTTGGCTTTTTGAAGGTCTGAAAGCTCCAGGAGGTGCTAGGAGAGTTAGACTAACTGTGAAAGAAAGCAAAATCAAGAAGCCAGACTTATAATTCTACAGGGATGCTGTTCCCATAATGTGCAGAAATACCTTTGTGCAGGTTGTTAGCTGCTGGGGCAGCACTTAGGCATGTGGGATAACCTGATTAGAGAATCAAAGAAAACCCTGGTAGCTTCACAGGCCAAATCCTGCCTTACAGCAACCTGATGTCAAATGGGTGTGAATCAAGGAAGCTTTCCCTTTGGCATCATCTGGTAACACCTTGAAGAGAAGGGTCTGAGCCAACCAGGGTTCTAGCAAGGAGAGAGGCTTAAGCAAATACACTCCCAGACAGGGAGTGAACTGGAGTCTGAAACTAATGACTTTGTTTTTCCTTACTGGTACAGACTTGGAAGGATGAAAAGAATAAATTTCTCAGGTCTGATTTTCAGGTTGCATAGAAGGTTTAATCGGGAGTTGGTTAATTTATAATGCTTGTCTTATTTAGCCGTGAGAATGTCAAACTGTGACTGAGCTGAGATTTGGGAGCAGAAGATGTGTGTTTTCAGAAGATATGATCCAGCAGTTAATAATCAGTGTTAACATGGGATGTCAGACAGGATGGTTGTACTGATCCTTTGTGGGTTTAAACTCTGTGTGCCCGAAATGGGCGAGCGGGAGTTTCATCGGATCCATGGTGAGAGCAGCTCCAGGCCATGCTGTAGACCTCTCTGCAGCAGGATTGCTGCTGCAGGTGCCTGCTCTGGTCACAGTCCTGGGTGGGCTGCAGCAGCAGCCCAGGGGAACTGCTGGACAGATCAGTCCCCAGCATGGAAGTAAGCCACAGAATTCCCAGTCATGTTGTGGGGGATCAGTGTTTATCAGAATTCAAAAATCAATCAGGAAAGTTTATGGGAGAAGCATCCACTTGAGGCAAAGTGTGGGGAAGCCGAGCTCTGACTCAGGAAGTCCCTAAACCAGTAATCAGTGGAGACTGGAAGAAAATCCCAAGGAATTTCTGTGTTTTGCTTACCCTGTTCTCATACTTTGGCCTCTGCTGTTGGCAACCGTTGGAAATGAGGCAAGCAGTGACTTGGTGAGGCAAATGCTCCATAGCAGTGTGTGTTCAGAAAGTTTCATGGCAAATGCCTTAGGAATGGCACAATCCTCCATCAGTATCCGCAGGTATCCTGCCTTCCCTCCTTGGCAGAAAAACGCAGAGAACCGCATGGATGCGGACCGAGATGATGTGATCTGCTTATGCAAAGCAAAATGGTAAATCTGCCAGGTTATTTCTCCGTGGAGAAAATTATTGACCTTGCTTTTTCTGGCATACCAGCCACTGTTATAATGATGATGATGGTGACAGCAAGCAGACAGAAAGGCCAGCAGTCATTTTTTCCTGCCCATTATTACAAGGTATAAAGCAAAATCCAGCCTGAATTTGGTGCTAGTCTGGCTGTGCTCTCCTTACAAATGCATGAGGCAGTTCTCATACGAGTGAAAATTCAGGACTTTTCATGTCAACCTTTCCAAAAACAATCCTTCTGATCCTCTGATAGGAACTCATGTATTTCTATGTTTGTACCTTACCAGTGACGTGCAGCCCAGAGATAATGTCTGAGAGCAAATGTGTGAGTGTAGAACCTTCTCAGCTGGGTGATTCATCTCCTTACAATACATTTTGGTTGCACATGTAAAGACTGGATCTTGCCCCTGAGAATACTGGCTCAAAGAAGCAATAACAATCCAGTCAGTCAAAGCATACTTTCCATGGGAATTTTTTTGCATGAGGTAGCAGAACTTTAGCCTTCCTTTGTTTGTCAACAAGATCTGCCTTTCAGCAGCTTTCTATATTTCTGTCCTTAGATTTTATGTTAGATATTTTCCTTTTTTTCCCCCACCTCCCTATTTCTGTCTATCTAAATAATCAATAGTGTAATGATAGATTTTTCTGTCTCACCCAAGGTGCATCTGCTGGCTGATAACATTATTTGATAACTTAAGGTGCATCAAAGAAGAATCGTAGGTGAAGTTTGCTTTTCTAAAGTCCAGGGAAATTACCAAAATCATTGCCACAAATTTATTGTCTGTATCTATGTGGTTTACATCCTCCATTCATGTGTCTTTTAAAGTGCTTGCTTTGAAATGGTTAGTTACCCAGTTGGTGTCAGAAGGGCTGGTGTGGCTCACAGACAACCATCTGAAACAAAATTATCTTGGTGTTTCTATAATTAACTGCAAGGGTGAGTGAGGGTTGAAATGAGATGAATCATTCAATGGACCCCACTTGAAAAGTGGGATTTTTTTTTGGCTCCAGCACTTTAGGAGCAGGCTAGTATGTAGAACCTGTGCAGCAAGGATCATGGCCTCAGAGCTGGCATTTCACAGTCATTATCTCAAACATCGTGGGCCAGAGATAAATGAAGCATTTAAGTCATCCTGAACTCCTGTCCTTGCAGATGCTTTCCTTGCAGCCACTGCTTTGTTCTCTCCCCAGACTTAACACTATTCTCTGTGGTGTGAGAGGAAGATCAAGATTTTCATACAAGGCAGATAAAGATATTTTTATGGTATCTGCATTGGCAAAGTAATTAGAGGGTCTCTGTGAAGCCCCAGGAGTCTGCACTTCAGTTTAGCACTGCCCTCTGTGGAGCTTGTCTCTAATGAACTCCACAGCAAAAGCTTGCTCAGACTGGACAGTCCAGAGGCAAAAGCCCAGAGGTGTTGGCTGCACAAACTCCTTCCTTCACGTGCTCCTGGCTGCAGAAACTGCTGTGTCTCAGATAACCCACCTGAAGAGCCATCTCTGATCACTTGTCAGAGCTGCTGAGAGAAGGCTCTGGTTTGTGTTCTCACACTGTTCTAAAGGCTTGACCCAGGCCCTGTGCTGTTATCATACTCTTTGATAACTGTTGACTGTACTGCACTTTATCTAGAAGAAATGAAGGTACCTAAAGCTTCCAAGCAGACCAGCAGCAGCCTCCAACCCAGCTGACCTTTGTAAGTGTCCTGCTGAGATGGTACTCACATCTGTTGTGTGTGTTTTCTCTGCAGAAAACACTGGAGCAATGCAGTGTCTGTGCAAAGCCCATCATGGAAAGGATCCTCCGAGCCACGGGGAAGGCGTACCACCCCCACTGCTTCACCTGTGTGATGTGCCATCGCAGCCTGGACGGGATCCCCTTCACTGTGGATGCTGGAGGCAACATCCACTGCATCGAGGATTTCCATAAGTAAGGCCTAACCTGCTGTCAGTGCTTTGCTTGTTGTCTTTGTTTTTCGCCCCTAAAAATTCTCCTTTTTCAGACCGAGTTTTCAGCAAGTCCTGAACCCTATGCCACTTCCTCCCAAGGCTCTTAAATAGTAGGGAGAGCTTTGCTCCCAGCAGGCACACCATGGCATACAAGTTTAATTGGTTAGGGGGCAATTCTGCTTGATCTGTTTTGCTTAGAGCTGAATTGAGGGATAACCTCTGTGTCCCTCTGTTTTAAGTGCTCTGCCTTCCCCTTGCTTTCACTGTGCATGTGCATGCTTCTCTTCACTGCCTCTACCTGCACTTTCACATCACCACCCCCCTGCTTCTTCCACTGAGCAATTAAGAGAGGTCCTGTCCTCCTGCACTCTGCAGGTGTTTGCTTACCTCCTAGAGGGATCTCAGTGGCCACAGGCTGCTCGCAGCTCCTTTTGTTTCTAGTTGCTAATTAGCTTTTTTAAGCTACTAAAAATACAGCCCTGGTAATAATTTATAGTGAAACTGCTATTTAAAGTAAGTTGAAAGGTATAGCTGCAAGTAATTTCTGTCACTGACATGCTACCACCCCCATCATCACAACTAATCTAGGGAAGACAGGTAGATATAATCAGAGCACAAATGTTTGCCCTGTATGGAAAAGACAGATACATTACACCCCTCAATTAAAAGATGAAATCAATACTGACAAATGCGAGTTTACATCTCAACCATTTACCTCTTAATTTCTAAGGGGGTAGACTTAATTAGAGCCTCCTGACATCAGTGTGTGGGTCTGAAAGCTCAAAGAAGCTGACTGACTTGACAGAGAGGGAAGCAGCCACAATTAATTGGCATGTTAGAATCCAACAGAAGGATGTTCCCTGTAGCTCAGCTAGGCTGGGTTAATTGGCCGCTGCTGTGTTGCTTTGCCTTTCTGTGCCACCAGTTGTGTCTAAGGTAAAATGTGGTCCTGAGCACAGGCCCAACAGGAGTCTTATGCACCACTCAGGCACCTGAAGGATTTCTCTCACACCCCCTTAACAATTTGGAGAGTGCCCCTTCCCAAAGCCCCACAGGCCAAGGGCTCACATGCTTTCAGGAGAAAGAGCTCCACATTTAAGCCTTTTGGCAGTGACTGCACACGGACTCGGGGCTCAGAGTGGAAAGTGGGAGGTTGTCAGTGCAAGGAAGGACATAAAAATTGTTGAGTGAAGGACTGAGGGGAGGGTGATGCGAATAGCACAAGACCCAGTGTGACACTCCGAATGTCTTTGGCCAACCACGCATTTTGCAGTACTTTGGCCAGCCCAGTTTTAATTGATTAGGGATGACATGTCCTCCTGATCTGGAGGCTGAGTGTTCTACATCTACATCCTTTTGATAACAAAACTGTAGCTGATGTTCACACTGTTTTTCAGCTACCCCAAGCTCAGGCCCCACAGTAACAAACCCACATCCCCTGAAATCTGCAGGAATGATCTCAGGATCCTGGGAGATAATATTTGTCTCAGAATTAATTACTCACAGTAGCCTGGACAAAGAAATGTTGAAGTATTTTTTAAGTACCACATTTGAGCTAAATGGCACAAGGAAGGGCCTGCATGAAGCAGCACATAATTAATTGCCATCACAGCTCCGGTCATATCATGATCCATTTAAGTTATTTTTCAGAGCACTCGTTATAGCCACTGTTTAATTCATTCTTTCATTAGATCACAGCTACATAGGCATCTTTCATCTGCTGCCAGTGAAATTAATATTTTTCTTTATTCCTAGTACAGATAGATTTTCTTTTCTAAGATAGTTAATTCTGAGGTGGTTCATGTGACAGGCTGGGTGGCAGAGTCAATCCTTACTAGGCATTTCAGAAGAGAAGGGCCTTTGATCTCCTTGTGTTCTGATGTTTGCCATAAGCTTTGCCCTCTGTCACTCCACAGCCCCTAACCCTGGCTCTCATTACATGGCAGCAGATTCTGGGGGTGTAGGTTCACCACAGGTTAAATGTTCCCAAGCCTAGGAGCAGAGATGGCCACTTCTCGTGGGACCTGAGGGGAGCAAAACCAGAGGGAATACAGAACATGGGTGAATTATCCAGAAGGGCATATGGTGAGCAATAGAAGGGTAAAAGAAAGGACTGTGCTTCTCTTGATCCCTGAGCTGACCCTGGTTCAAGTCAGTCTCTTCATGCAGTGAGTTATTGTTGCTATACAATTGGAAGTCAGGCTGACTGGGAGAGAGAGCATCGGGGTCTCTGCACCCAGACCTGTTCCCTTTTAAGCCTGGACAACAGCCTGTTAGATAACTGAGTTGGTTTTAGCTAGAAAATGCAGCAAGTCAGAACTGCCCTGATGCTTCTTGGCTGAGAGTGAGCACAGCCAGAAATGTGCTTCTGTGTGGATAAGTGGGTAAGATGGTGATGCCTTGAGAGGCTACCTGGAACAGAGGCTCGGCAGTGTTAAAGGAATAAAGTAGGTATTTATTAAAAGTTGGAAGTTTAAAGTGGATGGCATAAACCTCAACAAATTAGTGTTAGAGCAAGGCAATTCTTTTTACCATTTATTTTCAGACTTTTAAATTATTTGTTCCAATCTCCAAATTTTACTAGTTTGAATTTTGTTTTCAAGAGATGCTCTTTAAGCAGATCCTGGTCATCTTTCTAACCTTGGAGTTTGCATGGATTATCTTAGAGGCTGAGGGTTGTGGCAGTGCATAGGTGCCACAATCAAGAGTCATTCAACAGGCATTTAGTTGTTAAATAGGGCAGGCAAAATACTTTGCTGCCTGTCAGAAATTCTGTAAGCCCTCTCCTAATAAGTGTTCTTTAGTATCCTACATGCCTGAAATTGCCTTGTAAGACTAAAGTGTTCCTGCCTGTTTTTTTCCAAGGAGGGAGCTGTGCAGAGCTCCAACCCGTGTTGTGTGTGCACATACGTGTGTGTGTGTGTGTGTGTGTGTGTGTGTTGGTACAAATGCACACATCTCTGGCTGGCTGGTCCAGTTAACAAAAACTTTTGTTCCAAGGTTGAGGATGACTGTGCCTGTCTCTTGCTTCCTCAGGAAATTTGCCCCAAGGTGTTCTGTGTGCAAGGAGCCCATCATGCCAGCCCCGGGACAGGAGGAGACCGTGCGCATTGTCGCCCTGGATCGTGACTTCCATGTCCAGTGCTACCGGTGCGAGGTTGGTATTCCAGTCACAGCAGGGACAGAAAGCAAGAATTGCCTTAACTTCCTCACCACCTCATGTTGCTCACACCACAGGCATACCCTATTGTAACCCTGGCTCTACAATCAAATTATTTCATTGACTTCAGCAAGCAAGGAATTTTTCTTCATTTATATCCACGCAAATGAGAGGAAAATCAGGTCCCTTGTTTGTGACAGGTTCATTAGAAGAGCAAAAGAATGTGACTCAGGCAATTAGAGCTTAATACTTGAGAACTTCATAAATTATAGCCTGGACACAAATGTAGCTCATCTTTATGTTCTTAAAGTGAAAGCTAATGCATGTTAGGATTTGAGCAAGATTGTACAGGAAACTCAGCATATGGCTCTGGGTTGAAGAATTTTAATGGACACATAAACATGATCATTCTTGTTTTGTGCTATGCTTTTTATGCTACTTTTCCTCTTCAGTTTCATTACACACTTCATGTAATTTTGATGGTAAGAATCTGAAGACAGAGAATAAAAATCACCTTAAAGCAATTAGCATGTGGGAACAGCTATGTTAGGGAACCTTCAAGAATTCTTGAGAGCTAGTGTTACTTGTTGGATAATACATCAGCCAGATGGCAGGGTAAGAAAATGAGACCAATTATATTTCTTATAGCAGTTGCAAGTTTTAATAACCTTAATCAGAAAGAAGGATGGACTAAGGTTTAAAGGTCTAGGCCAAAACTTGTAGCATCTGGTTCAATTCTCAATCTGACTTTGGCTTTCAGGGTTTATATTGGGCCATTACTTAGGCCCATTATTTTTAAGATGCTAGGGTATTCTTACACTAAATTTTGTAGAGCCTAATTCATCATACAGCATGCCCCCATGCTGGCTGCTGAGATACCCAGGCTTTCACACGCATGGATCCGTCACCAGTCCTGGGCTCTCTTGATCACAGAGTCGGGGTAATTCCCAACTTTCCTAGCAAATATACTCAGCCTTAAAGCTTATAGGCTGAGGTCTCTGGAGCAGGTTTGAGGACCTTGTAGTAGGGTTTCCATGTTCCTGTCTGACATCCTCCTTTTTGCCACAGCCTTTTTGGCCAATTGTAATACAAACAAAGGTGACAGTTCTGGTAAGGGGAAAGAGATGGGAACTTTGCTTAGCTGCCAGTCCTGGAATGGAGGCTGTAACTTCGTGGCACTAACTCTTCCAAAGGAGATTACCTATAGTCAGATATTGGTACTAAACTTTTTCCCAGTGATGCTTCTCTTTTAATCCTTTTTTTGAATTAATAAATATGTGCTTCGGTTTGATGTTTCTCCAATGCTAAAGAGCCTTGCTTCCTCAGAAATGTGATGGGAATAATCTCCTTTTATTTTCAATTGGATTAAATTCAGCAGAGAGCTTGGGAACCCATCTTCTCTGCAGCATTGTCTCTTATCAGAAAATGGCTTAATCATAAAAGACATCACATACCTCAGCTTCATGCTTTGCGCTGACTCAGGCTGGATCCTGTTACAAGGTGGAGAGTGAGGAGACAGATTCTTTGACTAATAGATTCCTTGCTTAATCTTGTTCTTTCTTACTTACTTTGCTCTTCCTGTTCACTTATTTCCTAGGACTGTGGTGGCCTCCTGTCTGAAGGGGACAATCAGGGCTGTTACCCTCTGGATGGGCACATCCTTTGCAAGACCTGCAACTCTGCTCGGATCCAGGCTCTGACTGCCAAGGCCAGCACTGATCTCTGAGAATCAACTGTGACCCTCCCCAGGATGCCCATTGGGGGATATTGCACAAGCTTTGCATGATTTCTTTCCAGCCTAGGGTCTGAATTTCTGTTATTGAAAAAAAAGAAAAAAAAAAAAAAGAAAAAAAAAAAAAAGAGAAAAAGAAAGTAAAACTGGAAGGCCTTGGAACAAGAGGGCAATTTGAGAGGCCACGTTCAGACTGCCCCTGACAGGCACCTAATTTAGACACTGCTGTTGAGGAGGGCAGTGAGTGAGTCAGAGCAGCTGCTCTATCTGCAGCTGATGGAGTTAAGGGTCACAGCACCTAAGTTATGTGCCTGTAGAAGGAGGTCTGAACATGGTCCTTACTGTGCTTCTGTGTTTGATTCCTGTTTCTTAAGAAGCACATGAAGGTAGAGGGTGAAAGATGGCTGAGGTAGTTATTTCTCCCAAGTTATTTTGAGAACCTGACCAGCTCTCATTGAAGTGATGAGACTTCAGTGTCTGCTGGTGGCTTTAATAGGATCTGTGTCACCAGCAGAAGCAGCTCCACTCTCCTAGAAGGTGTGAGAGCAGACCCAGCATTAACACAAACAGTGCAACTGCAACTGTACTGCACCTGAGTGTAGGTGTGATCTTGTCTCCTTGGAACTAAGATTGGTTATTTCTTAGGCCCTTACTTGTCTCCACTCCCTTCCAGTTCAATAGGGTTTTTCTTTTACTCATGAAAGTCTACTTAGCTATTGCATAAATTTATTCAGTAGTGATGCTTCCAATTCACAATGTACTCACAATCACAGAACGATGTGAGCTTGCACACACTGTACACTACACACACACTACACACTACACACACACAGCATGCTTTGGATTTACCAGAGGCATAAGCCAGTCCTGTTCTTTGAGAAGCTCTTTAAGGAATATGAGGCTGGAAACACATTTCTGAAATCCCAGTGGTTAAAAAAAGAAAAAATGACTACACAGAACTGCAGTGCAAAGCGATGCTCAAAAAAATCTTATGCCACTCTCTCATACAGCCCATCCTAGTGGGACCACTGGCAGTGTTGGTCTCTGGGTAGACATTCAAAGAATAAAGTCTTGTTCCATCTCTTGTTATTGCAATGGGAGGATTTTCCTTCAACAGTAACAGGGATTGAATCAGGCTTTGGGATGATACACATTTCTCTGATGTTAACACATGTGATCTGTATTTTTCAATTTAAAAAATCAGATCTTGTTTCAACAACAGTAAAAAAGATCCTGCTAAATACATGTTCAGTTTTCATCCTAAGAAAGCTAAAGAAGGTATTAAGCCCATCACTGTGCCATTCCAGAAAGCAGGCAATTTTTTTTCCTCTTCCGTTTTCATCCCAGCCTCTTATAACTTGCCTCTGGTGAAATTCATGGCAGTAGAGTGCTGGGCCAACAACAGCATTTTCATCTTCAATCCAGAATTAATATATAGGCCAAGGTAAATAAAACCTGGGCACAGATGATCCTTTTTTCCAAATGATCGTGGGTTTGGGGTTTTTTTGGTTTTTTTTAGTTTGGTTAATTAAAAACAAATCAAAAAATTAGAAATCCATGGCATTCTGAGCAGCTATAATAGTCTTGTTCATGAAACCCATAATAACTAAGGTGCAAATTACATAGTGAGGGAGTAATTTTCATATCACTGAATTGACATTAATATCTTATTTGCAGATGTAATCAAGGAAAATACCTTTCTTTGCACTTAAATTAAGAAGCAGAACTGAAACAGTTGCAGGCTGATATAAGTGACAAACTGGCACTTTTCAAGAGTAAGTTATAAGATTTTTTTTCATGCATCCCACTGAAAAACAATAAGAATGTGGTGCTTTCCTCTTTTTATCAGGCTTCTGTTATAGAGAATAATTATATCCACTAATGCTGAAAAGAGAAGTTAGATGAGCTGAACTGATAGGAAACAAAGGAAAAATTGTGATGTGATTTTGCAGCTCCTGCAAATGGTGCATTTCCTTTCAGTTTGGCACTAACCTTTCTGGAAGAGCACTGTGATATTCAGTAGCTTCAGCTGTCTGTGGTAAATTCAAATGCAGAAATACCAGTGTGAAACCTCTGTTCCTTACATGGTTTCTATGTTGGCAAACTTCACCAGTGTCAGGGAAGTTTCCCAAAATTCACAGCTTGAAATGAATCCTTCTTTGTAGAAGGGTGGCATCATTGAGCAGAAGACTTCCTTCACCACCATAGGGGCTGTGCTGAAGCAGTTTGACTTTTTATACTGGATTTCTACCCTGGCCTGCAAGAATGTTACTGCCTCAGACATAAACAGATTTTTTGGCAACCTGGCTCCCACCAGGTTCCACCTGGACTCCTGCTCACTGAACCGTGGCATGTAAGGTCCTTCTGAGCTCGCTTCTTGACACACAGTCTGCACCACCACCAGCCCAAAAACCCTTGCAAATACTGAGCAAATCTAGTTTGAACTAACCCTACAAAAACAAGGGAGGTCAGTGCTGGGATACAAGCACAGGTGATGCATTTGGATGCAGAATGAGCCATTCATCAGGCAGAAAACATAGCTCTGGTCTTCCTTACTCTTGTGAGTGTTAAATTAAGTGGCTAATGAGACTCTCCTGAATAACATTGGGGTAACTGATGGCAACAAGCTGCTGTGCCTTCCAGCAGAATGTGGCCTAGACTAAGGGGGACACAAGTTCAGAGCCTTTGGGCTTTTACAGCCCTGCCATAGGCTGGACTGGAGCAAGTCATATGGCTCGTTGTCCTCTGCCTTCTGCATGAGACAGCTCCTTTGCAGTTTCCCAGAGACATTAAGGGGATTAAACTAGTCACAGGCTAGCCCAAACTACTGATTTCTGGAGCTCTATTTTCTCTTTCCAGAAATGTTTGCTGGTATGTAGGCTTGGGATTGCAGCCCATTTCAATGCATGCGGCCAGCCAGGAGATCCAGCTCTGAATCCTCTCTGTTATGAGAGTGCTGTGGTGAGTTGGGCTGGCATGCAGGGAGGTGAGAGCCAAACTTTTCAAGCATTAAATACTTCATGGATGAAATATGATTGACAAAGATTGAACAGTGTTGATGTTTGAGGTGCTGTGGCTGGTTTCTAGACCTGACACATCTGTGCAAAGGTACTATGATGGGGGTTTTTTCACCCATAGACACCACAGCCATCTGCCCATTGGAAGGACTGAGTGTCCAAAACCCTCTTCTTTATTCTGTCTGGTTTTGTTTTCCAAAATTGCTATAAATATATTTGAAAGATACTGTATATACATCACAGAGAGTCTCATCACCCACATGTATATGGAAATCTCCCCACTGATGCTTCAGGATTTAATTAGGAAATGCTGGTGGGATTTATCTCAATTGCACTGCAATTACAAACCACTGGGATATGGCTTCATCACAATATTTATCACATATTTATAATATATCATGTTTATCTGTTCCAAAGAAGGAGTCTTTTTGCCAAAGAGACCTTACTTTTTTAAAGCTGGACGTTCTTAGCCATGACAAAAATTCACATCATCTGTGGCTGTGGTAATGTCCAAACTGTTCCTTTCAGAAAGAATTGGAAGATCACACAAACATTTCTGTTCAAGCCTGCAGTTTTTGCTTATGCTGCTTTGTCTTTGCCTAGCATTTGTTGGCAAGTAGGGCCTGATCCCATGATTTGTGTGGCCAGACAGGGCCCACGATCAGGTTCTGATTTAGCAAAATATTTAAGTCCCTGGGGTTTGTTTAAGCGCAGACTTAAAGCCATTGCATGGTGTGACATAAGCCATTAATACCAGACTGGTTCTTTATCCCATGATCATACAGGTTTGATCTGGGTAGGATGTGGGCACAGTCAAGTTTCTGTCAAATTACCCAGAACTCAGGAAGTGGCTCCTATGTCACCCTTATGCCAGCTGCAGGAGAACACCACAGCTGATCAAATGTAACATTTGGATGACAGGAGGCTGAGATGTTACAAGACGAGTGCTTTGTGCTGGGTGGCCATGGCACCTTCCATATGTCACAAGGAGCCCTACAGCCAAATTTACTGTATCTTTGAGCAATGGCTTTAAAACTGTCTACTTACACTTTCTCCAGGAGATTGGGTTGCCTTGGTTACAGCCCAATCCTTAAGCATATCCCCAAGGCTAACACTAGTATTTTGTGAATGTGATGGTTTTATTGTCACTTATTTTATTCATTGAACATTGCTTTTAAAAAGAGAAAGCCACACCAATTCTTTAGCCTATCAGATAAAACATTCTTAATTTTGGGTTTGGGAGCAGTGTTAATATTTTAATTCTTAGATTTTTATCACAGCTGCAAAACACTTGTGTAATGACTTAATCATAGAGGTGTGGGAGTACCAAAGTGTTTGTCACTCTACATAATAGTGTTCATCCTGACAGCAGGAGCTTTCACAAAACACAGGCCTTAAGTTGACTTTCTGCCTATCAGTAAAATGTGCCTGAGAAGAATGAGAAAAAAGTGTCTTTAAAGAAATGGTGGTTGTTAAAGAGAATACACGACAAGTCTGCCTGAAATCTCTTTGGACCTGTTATGGCCGCTGCCTGGCTGGGGTTAGCTCAAGCCTGGCTTAGGTTTCATAAATGTTGGTTCCTTTTGATTTTGAGAAAAGGAAGGCAAGGGATAACAGGACCCAAGAGAAGGTTCTTGAGAGAAATCCTGTGTCAAGGGTAAGGGTTGGACACCTGGTACTTGTGCTGAGGTGCTCAGAAAGGGTTTGAGTTGCTGGCTGGTGTGTGTTGGTGTCTGGTTCCTGCAGTTGGGTCACAGGGTTGGTTTGCTGGTTGTTCAGCAGCCTGGGTGGACAACACCTCGCACAGGTTCAGTAATGCAGGCTGGGGCTATTGGAGAGGGGGTGCTGAACCATCCCAAGGTGGTGAAATGCTCACAAGAAAACTCCAGTAATGATAACTGAAGGTTTGTTGTGGAAGGAGGGCAGGAACTGCTCCATAACCTAGAGGTTTGTAAAATACAGACCAAGAGAGCTGTGAGAACACTATTTCCAGTTAGAGCTGGTTGCAATTTTTACACTAAATTATGTGATACCAGAAGGGCTGGTTTTTTAATGAGAACTTCTCTCTTTCTGCAGTGTTACCCACAACATTTTTGGAGGGTTGTTTTTGCTGTTATGATTAAAATTATACGGATTTTTTATCTAAATAAATTTCAGAATTGTTAACAAATATTTTTATTTCTCAAAGACCCATGTCGTCTTTCAGAGTTTTTTGTAGTTCTTAGGTTTCTTCTGCTGGTAAATTAAAGTTTCTGTTACAATTCTGAAAACTTCTTTGGATAAAATTTCTGCTTAAAACCAAGAAAATATTCTTGGGAAATGGTTCAGTAGTGGACCTGGAGAAATGAGAAAAGCTTTGAAACTTTTCACAAAATGTTTTTTCCCTGTTTTTAACTAGTTTTGCTAATTTTGAAGTCACTGTTTCCTTTGTTAGAACAATCCAAGTGATGTGACTCTTAAAATAACAGTGTTACTTCTGTTGGATTCATTTTCCTTATCCATCTTAAAGCCATGGAGTAGCTGGCTATAGGGACTGCCAGTGTCTTTTCCTGTGGCAACTGCAATTTTCTTCTTTTGTTTTATCTTGGGGTCTTTTTCTGTTTGGCTTTTCCCCCTGAAATTACTGAAGAATATAAACACATTATGGCTGCTGCCATGAAAATCAAGAGATATCAATCAAGATGATTGAACTTCATCTCCTTTCTGGGTTTGGGAATGGCATTTTTCCTTAAACATTTCTAGAAATATTACCTGTCTTCCTTAGCATTTCAACTTTGAATTTGCAACAGTTGGTTGCCCAACTGGCATTTGGAGCCTGAGAGAGAACAGACTTTACACCTGTGAAATTAAAATGTTCATCCAGCATCTAAAAATCTAAGAGAAAAAACATAACTTCTATAGGTTTCCTGGTGGACATTGAGGAACAGCTCTCATTTCAGCCTGGAAATTTTCTGCTGTGGCCTGAGAAAAACTAAGTTCCACCCTTGCAGAGCAGTCTGGCATACACACATACACATCAGGTGTTTGTGGGGCTATAACTGAGTAGAAATACAGGCTGCAATATTGACTGTTGCTACTTATACTCCACTGGGCTTCATTCCTGACTACATGTCCCTGGTCTCTTGGGCTTCATGTAACGTGTGGGAGCACAGGGTTTATCACGGGTAGCAAGAGCATCCAGTTAAAACTTTTTTTTTCTTTTTTTTTTTTTTTGTTCTTAAATTTTGCTATTCGTCCAGTATTCTCATCCTACCTAGATATTTTAGAAAATGAGGAAGGAAACAGAAGCCCCAGTGGTGGCATTACCTTTACATTTCCAGGGGTTAGAGTCCCTCCCCAGGAACATCACACTTGGGGTGTCTCTGCTTTCCTGCCTCTGCCTCCCCTTGTCTACAAGCCTCTCTCTTACCCACTTTTTCCATGTCCTCAATGTGCACTCATCTTTGCAGTAAAGATGGTTTCTTACTTACTTCACCGAGGTATTGTGAGTCTTAGCTAGTAGTTGGAAAAACTTGTTCAGATCTTTAATCAAGTAGTTTTGTGCGTCCTTAGTATCAGTGGCCTGCCATATGGATATCAAAGAAAATTGTTATAATTATTGCTTTTTAAATGATTATGAAATTGTGCCTTACTTTTTCAGTCATATTTAACCATGTAATTTAGAACCACATGATTGCAGGGATTTACCATGAAGAAATATGTTTGAAGGATAGTTTGTTTTTTAAGTATTTTTTTCCTCAAAAATGATTTTATTAGCTTTTCCTCTTTTATTTTTTTCCTCCAGTTATATTCCTTTAATATGTTTGTGTAAAAGGGCAGCCAGAATTTGCATTCATGAGAGACAGAAGATTTTATTTGGTCTTGTATGTAGAGCTTTCATTTGCTTTTATATTCCTTCAGGAAAATTCCTCTCTCCCCAATTACTCATACTGAGATGTCTTTAAATGCAGGCTGACCAGTAAGAGTTTTTTGTTGTTGTTTAATTTAGTGTGTGGTTTGCTTTGTGGTTGTGGTTTTTCTTTTAATTAACCAGATATCGAGTGCTGGGGAGGCATTGCACATTAATGCAGAACGTTAATGCTAATTTTCACAGAAAAGACAAAATTAGAGTCTTTCCCAGTCTCCAGTGCAGTTTTGTTACTGCTCTGTGTACAACACTAATATTAAGCCAGACTGTAAAGGCTAAATACTCAGAGTGACCTACTTCCATTCACCAGCAAGAATCCTTTGTCAGCTGACTCCTGTTTGTTTGTTCATTTTTAAATGTCGGATTACAGAACAAGCATCTCCTAAAGATGAAAGAAAACAGTGTTTTCATGTGCAGGAAATTTGGGGTTGCAGTAAGAGAACATTTTCTTTGTGAATTTGGATGTCATGGTGTTTTAAGCTCCTGCCTGGAGCCTAAATCAATTTGGCCTCTCATCCAGTTCATCTAACTGGTGCTCCTAAAAGGCTGCAGCCCTGCAAAAGCTCATGCAGCATTTTTGGCTGCCTTCCCTTGCTCCCATTTGGTACATATTTGCACAATTTAACTGAGCTTTTCTTTCTGCTGAAGGTCAGATGCAAGCGATACGAAACGCTAAACTTTATAAACAAGCAAAACCATTTCAACCACAGCATTTTGGACCAGAATGGGTTTTTAGGTGGCGCACTGTCTGCTGGCCTTTGGAGAGGGGATCCTGAGACTGCATTGGCCTGGAACAGGATGCAAAGCCACAAACCTTGTTTTTTTTAATAAACTACTTACTGTAATCCAGCTACACAGTTTCAGCCTCACACTTCAGAAGAAGCTTCCAGTAGCTATGCACGTACAGGCACTTTCTCTCTTGCAGAAAGTGAAACTTTCCCAACCAGAGTAAATTTAACCTACTGCATAAGATGCTGGAAGTTGGTTGTTTTTTTATTTTCTTCGGGATTCTCACTGTAACCTCTGTGTGCAGAGGATGAATAGCTTTTCTTTTTCCCCCTCTTTTTTTTTTCCTGACAAGATTAGATGTTGCATATTGATGAGCTAGCATTTCAAAGGTCCGTAGGGCTTTGGAACATATTAAGAATCTCTGAAGTTTAATATTCACCATGTTTTAAATATTCAGAAGGAAAAATCTGCATAAAATGGCTTTTGATAAATAGTTCTAGGGATTCTTTCTTTCTATCTTACACAAGCATTGTGGGGATTGTGGCTGTGCCAGTTTTGTTCCAAAGTGTCTTTTGTTTCAGCATTTCAGGATCATTTTGGTCCCATTTCTCTGCCCAGTACCAGTCCTGAAGTCTGTTAAGGTTTCTACTGGGACTGTACAGCAGGCAGGTGGATGTGACTAAGAAAAAGGCTCAGCTGAGCATTGGAACTCCTGAATATCTGCTTGGGGGCTCCCTCTTTATAACAACTGGGCACATCCAGCCCTTTTCTGTGCCTGCTTCTGCTGTTGGGATTGGGATCCGTCCAGTGGTCAGGCCCAGCTGAGATCTTTCTGCAAAGGTGCTCTATACCAGGGGGTTTTTGAGATTGGAAAGGGCAATATCCTGGGTGCAGGAGCAAAGCCAAGTGTCATTTAATGCCTCTCAGATCTCACAGGGCAGTCACCCCTTCCTTGGAAGTCTCTGGTGAGAATCTCAGCAGTTAAAAAAGTGCCTTTGGGAGGAATCTTCCCCTGGGGATGCTCCATTTCTCATGCTCTTGAAAATCTGGTTCAAGCTTTAGGTGAGGAGGATCAGTTGCTGGCTGCAAAGATGCAGCTATTTTGCTGTGTTACCAACATGTGTCCCTACCCTCCATGTCCCAAGGTACATCCCAGGGTGTTCCAGAACAGCGCTTTGGTCCCTCTCACACCCAGCCTTGACTTTGTCACACCAGTCCTGTTGAATCAGTGCCTGGTATTTGTTCTCAGGACCGCTCTGGCTCAGGCCAAGGGCACCTCATGCCTCTATGCAAAAGGTGGTGCTTTCAGGTTTTACCTTACAAATAATGCAGCCCTTTCAAACTCACCTTTCTTCTCTCATGTATTCTTGACAGAAGTAGGATTTTAAATATTTCATAGCATTCTTCTTTCTTCTTCCTTTTTGCCAGATGCCTTGAAAACATTGTCACATTACGATCTGGGGGGGATCAGGATCAGTTTCCTTTCCTTCTTGATTGCATGGTGTAGGTTTGCAATGAGGGTTTTGTCCTTTTTTATTTTTTCTTTTTTTTATTAGTCTTACAGAACAGATGCCTTCATTTTATGCAGAGAAAGATTGTCTATGATTAGAGCTAATACAGGATGGCAGGATTGGACCCCCACAGTGAAAGCTAGAAAAGTGATTGCAAAAGTATTCTGTTTCTCCTTTATTAATTGCACAGGAAGTTTCCACCAAAGGCTCATGTAGCCCAACTGGCCTATGTAATAAGTAGCAGGGCCTGTAATTACAGTCTGTTTTCTGATCCTATCTGTGCTCTGACTTTCTAGGCACTGCAGTTCTACTTACATCTGGCTCTTTGTCACCTTTTTAAATTTTTGATTGGTCACTAAGGGAAGGAGAGCACGAGCTGTGAGCCCTGCGAGGTGCAGCAAGTATAAACGAGGGAGTCCTCCTCCCTCTCAGGTATCCACCAGATTGGGGACACAGAACAGAGCACAAGGAACAGGAGGATTTTACCAGTAGTGCCACAGAGGAAGTGGGCTGCCTGCCAACTGGATATCTTTCAAGACCTCCAGAGTTCTTTATAGGACTGGAAATTTGAACGTTTTACAGGTCTTAACTAGTGTACTCTCCTGTGAGATAGGTCATCAGCATTTCTTTGCTCAGAGCTGTTCCTACAGGACTTGACCCTTTTTCTCTGTAAGATTCAAGGTTGCAAAGAGATCCTTCCCTATATGGCTTAAGGAGGGAGATGGCTTTTGGCATCCTGCAGAGAAGCTGTGTTACAAATCCTGGTATCAATGTGGAAAGCGAGAGTGACTGGAGTGGGAGGGGTAAGGCAGTGATTTACCCGTGGTTCACTACCAGGTTCTGAGTACCAGCGAGCACAGCCTCAAGCAGATGAGCTCCCTGGGGTGTCAGTTCTGAGACCTGCAAGTGAATAATGGGCTCCTTGTGGGAGTGTTTGGTGCTGGTCACTTTGGCAGTAATTTCTTGTCTCTGAAAACATGTGCTAAACTTTGGGTAAAGCTACAGAATGGTGCCCCCCAGTCCTTTTTCTCAAGGCAGACTCCCAGTACTATGTTTGATCAAGAGGAATGAAAGCCATTAGGCAAATACTGTACTCTGCAAAAAAAAACCATTAGCAATCTACTAAGGATACTTTTAATGTCCATTAAACTGTTACACAAATTGTCCCTTTTCTATAGTTTGCACTGCTATTTCATTATTTTAACCTGACTTCTGTTTAAAAAAATGCCCCTCAATTATTTTTTATTTCTTTGTAACTCTGCTTCTAAGAAAGTTGATGCTTTAAAGAAAAAAAAAAAAAAAAACCTTAGTTTCAAACATGGGTTTTTCAGGCTTCTAAATTAATAATTTCTACACCTGACCCAGTTCCTGCAGCTGCCAAAAAAGAAAAGAGAAAGCTATTTAAATTTCTCACAGAACCATTTATCTCTTAAAATATGCCAAGGCAATTTGAGGTGGGGGTGGAGACTCAGCTATTTATCTCAGCAGCTTGATTTTTCTCTTTATGTTTCTAACTGTCAGGGGGAAAAAACCGGTAGGAAGCTATTCTTGGGCTATTATTGATGTATTGTGTTGCCATTATGCAGGATGTCTGCTTTGCTATATACGGAAGGACATTAATAATAGCCATCTCCCCTGCCCCCACCCTCGGTTCCTCTTTGGGAAGATACGGTTTAACTGGAGCATCTGCTGTGTTCAAATTGCTGCTCCTTCCTCCCCTTCCCCCAGTACATTCCCAAACTTCTTTTAGGAACCAGGGCTAAGGAAATAAGGAGACATTATTTTTGCCATTTTTCTGCCTATTTCTGTGGTTGCTTCAGGCAAATAATTTCCATGCCCTGTACCTGTCTGCCCTTTTCCTTCCCATGTATTGCCCCTGCTTTCATTTTAAGTTCATCAATGCAAAGAAAAAACCTCCTCTTGCTGTCTTTTTCTCACAAAGGCTGGCTGACAGAACAGGCCCAGCAACAGACCTCTGATTTGTTATTACCCAGCATTTCATATCCACAAACATCGGTTTCATTATTTCCAATTAGTAGGAAAATGTATTCCTATTCCCATCCCTTCTAGCCCAGGTTTAAAACATTGTTCTGAGACTTTAAAGGGTCCGTCTACTTGTTTAAAGACTCGGATGCTTGTTTTATTTTTGGCAGCAGAGTGTACAGTGAACAGGAATAGTTTGATGTTTAAAAAACAGCCCCAGTTCAGCATTCCCCTGAAGTGCTGGAAGTCCTGTCTCTGCAGGGCTGTGCCAGCAGCGTGACAGCCCAGAGAGCAAAGCCAGGTTGAAAAGGAAAAAGAACTGGCCTGCCCCACTTCATCTGTGAGAAGAGAGAGGTGAAAATAATAAACGTGGCAAGAAAATAAAGGGCAGAATTGCTCTGATTTTTTATTTTAATGGCTCTTCCTATGTCTCCCGCTGATTTTGTTCCATAGTAGCTTTGCTTATTCAGCATTTTTGATAATCAGGACCATGTGCTTTTTCATGGTATCCTTATTTTTACTTTTCATTTGTTGAGTTGTAGTCTTGTCCTGATTCCCATAGGATGTGGAGCCACTTTGGTTTGGACATTAAATGAAAACAATTAGGAGCTCTGTCTAGGAGAGCTTACCTAGCATTTGGAACCAGCAAAGGCAATCAGAATATTTTCCAGTCTGATATAGAGAGGTTTTCAAAATAGGAATTCTACATGGGAGGAATGCCTTCACTGGGGGAAATGCTTAAATTTCAAAATGAAAGGGAGATGGCCATTCAGTGTAGTTTCTTGTTGCTTTTATAATTTTCCTTGCTGGTGTACGAGGAGAAAAATTACACCCTCTGTTCCCTAAGCTAAGACAGAGCCCAGCATCTCTTCTGCAAACATTTGCTGCAGCTCTCCACACTGCTGCAGCATGGGAGTGAGAAAGGCCTGCTGAGGAAGCAAGGTCAACCTCATCCCCTCCACAGCCAGTCCTGCTCCCCATGGTGAGTCTGCGTCCAGCCTAGGGCTTGATCCTGCCTTCCTAGTGTGAGTATTTTGCCCGAATCAGCTGTTTTCCCTCTGCCATTAGCTATGGGATTGTGTGCAATGATGAGGATTTGCAGGGAGGGAGGAGAAGATCCTGTTCCAATTAGGCTGCCTTTGTGCTAATGTTTCATTCAGGGCTGCATGAGATATGAGCAGTTTGCACTGAAATGCACAGCCGGAGGTTGTAGCTTGCGTTTCAACTCTGTGGAGATGGTACCCATTGAAAATCCAAACTGGGGTGCTTTTTTGCATCTGCCAGTGCTTTACTGACAGCTCTGTGTGGGCTGGAAACACATTTCAGTTTGGCAAATGGACATTTTGTGCCTTGTCCCCCAAGTCTGATCTAGTTCTTTGCTTTATCCACCTAAAAGGTAGTATTTCTAATGTGCCTAAGTAGTTGAGCTCCTGACAAGCATCTCAGCAGAACCAGCAAGGTGACAAGTAGGCTATTGACAGAGCTGCCTTTACAAAAAGTGTATTCCACTTTCTTCACTGTGTGCCTTTTCAGAGACCTGCTGTGCTCCTTTATGGGCAGCAGAGAAACAGTCCTAGTGCTGAGCAGGGATGGGAACTAGGAGGGTGATGGAGAAGAGAAGCAAGAGGCTAATGCTGAGCATCTGTTCTCCATGGGGATAAGCAAAGCAATGGCTTATCCCATCAGGACAGCTTGTCTTGCTTTACGTACCCTGTTGTCTGGTGGGCAACTGTTCTGTAGCAGAGGTACTTGGGTATATCTCCTCAAACATCTCTTCCTGATCATAACTCCAGAGTCATTAATATCTGAATAATTTATCCCTTGATATTTGCTCTTATAAAATCTCCATCACTCATTTTTTTATATAATGCTAGAAGAGAAAATCTGAAGGTGAACCAAAGTTTCATTGGTGCTACTGTATTAAAAAGACTGATATGCTCTTGTTTTCAATCCTCAAAATAATGTTTTAGCAAACTTTTCCCTAATGTGATCAGACAGGAAATGCAAGGTGTATTGGAAATGCAGTAAAGGGAAAAATCTGGTGTTTTGATGCTCTGAACTGCACCACTGTGACCTCGTCTGCTGTTTCTTTGGAGAGTGAGAACTGAGTATTGGTAGAGATATGGGCAGAGCCAAGTAATGCCTGGACTTTCTCATAGTCTTGCTAGAAAGGATCTGCCTTGGTGAGACATCAACTTCCTTAATGGTCCTATACTTTCCCATGCCACAGCTTGTGTTTTGGACAGTTAGAGAGGCTGGAGAGCAGCCTCCAGTTCCTTCCCTCTAGTTAGTGAAATGAGAGACTCTGAGTACTAATTCTGCAGTTTTATTAAAGTCACTTTCCAGAACAGAACAGAGAAACAGCAGAGGTTTATCATGTTCCAGAGCCCAATCTCTCACACTGGCTTTACCTGTGGGCTGATATGAGGGGGGCTGAACCACACATAGGTCATTCCAGAGGGATTCCTCTTGGCTACATGCCCCATGGAGAATCCCCTAAAGCTGAGAGAATGATTCAGCTCTTTCAGAGTGCAAGGAGGAAGTGCCCCCAGGAACGTATTTGTCCTACATAGCTGCTATGCTTTGGCCTATCCTGCCAGTTGTAGATCTGTCTGCTCGAGGGTTCACCAGGGATGACCTATACTGGATGTGCAAGAATTCACCATGGTTTGAGGTGGTGTTTCAGCTTCATGGTGGGTGTTGGTTTAGCCTGTGAGATGGAGGAGGTTTTGTGTTGTTGCCTTTCTTGCAGTTGGGAGGGAGCGTGACTGGCCACTCTCCTCCCAGTCTGGTGTCAGCAGACAGAGGCGCTCAGTGGTATGGGAAGCACCTTCCTTTTAAATGTGAATCACTAGCCTGGGGATCTGGGCAAGAGGGGCACGAGGAAGCACTTCCTATATGAGGAATGCTTCTGCTGCATGCTCTATGCCCTCGGATCCTAATGAAGTAACATTACTTGAGCTTTTAGGACTGGTCTCCTGTCTGTCAGAGCTTGGGGGTACCAGAGTTTCACTCCTTGCTGAGCAAAAGCACTACCCAAGTCTGTGGGGAGCCTAATCCTGCTGCCATTGGAATTTTCCTGATTCCTGTGAATTGCTGAGTGCACCTCCTGTGAGCTGCTGAGTAGCCTCCCTTGTCACTGAACCCATCAGGCCACTTGTCTCCCTCACTGACTGCTTCCATAGGGCTTTGAGGGCACTCAGGAAATGCAATCAGCACCTTACAGGATCGATCTGCTAGGCAATAAATGAAGTTTTTTCTCTGGTAACTTGTGTGCATGAATTGAAAATCATTTATTCCAATTTGTTCTGAGGACAGATGCAGCATATACACATTTTCTGTATTTATAAATATATATAGATATATATATTTTGTTCTCAGCTAGTTACCTCTTCTAAACTGCAATTTTCAGAGCAACTGGCATATATTTTTTATTCAACACATAAAATAACTTTTTACAGTATGAGAATGAAAGCTGTTTTAAGCATGTGTTTTCTGTATTTTTATTATGCATTATCCAATTATATTGAGATGTATTTTCCTCTTTGCTCTGCTCTTTCAGTTGTTATCCTTTTTATCAGTTATGCTTTTCAAATGTTTTGTAAGGGAAAATAAATATGCAAAATCGCCAGATGCCTTTTTTCTTTGCAGAAGAAGTATCACAAATGCTTTTTTATTACATTTTACCAATCCAATAAACTTCTTATAAATTTCATTTTTGTTTGCTAGCGTGTGAAATTATTTTTTCAAGTTGAATGGTATTTACTTTTTCCCAGCCTCCACCTGCAATTATGCTTCATATCCTTCATCTTTTTCTCTTTTAGGTTCAAAATTTCATTGTGTGGCTCCTGAGCATACCTAATTCAAGAGTCTGTTTCACTGTTGGGTGAAGTAAGGATGCAAAAGTGTCCCAAGAGAGGCTCCCCCTGTCATACTGACTATCTCTTGATGATTTTTGCACTGTTCCTAAAAATGTGTGCCTTTGCAGTGGAGAGCACTCCATTCCTAACCCATTCAGTAATCTGCAGGGTTGGGTTGTATGGGAAGGTGTCCACAAATGTTCTCAAATTTGGGTTGTGATGAGGTGACAGCAGAGCCAGACACCATGCTCTGCAGATGAGTGGAGGAACATTATTCAAACTTATGGGGAGAGTAGAAAGAAGTGTGGTTAGCAAAGCCTATCTCTTCTAGAAACTTGTTTTTAGGCTATCATTGTGGTAAATAATCAGGATTGTTCCCATCTGCTTAAAAAATGTCACTGGTTGGCACACAGCCTGACCTCCGCCTCTCCAGCCAGAAAACCTGGAGCAGCAGTGAACACTCTCCCTGACAGAAATGCTTCATGTGGTGGGGAGTCCAGTGCATCCCAGTAAGCTTTTCCACAAATACATACTAAATATCTGTAGTCTGCCTATAGCCTCTGGTTTTCTACCCTTTCTATCCTTGGACCTTTTTATAAAAAAGTCCTTTGCTCTCAGAAATCTCCTGCACAGTGCTACACAGATTGTCTTCAAGGTGGGATTCATTTCCATGAACTTTAGCAGCCTAGAAGACAGCTTTGCTGTCTAAGGTGGCCCTCCTGTCAGTGGAGAAGCTATGTCATCTTTTCTTTAGGTAAGTATCTGAGACAGGTTTGTTTTGTGCCTTTAAGGGTTAAATGAGATGAATACTGTTCCCCCTATCAGCAGACGTGGTTACCTTAAAAGAATTTTTGAGAGTTGTAGAAAGATCCCAAGCCACACAATACAGTTGAACTCATTCCCTCCATGTCATTCCCGAGAAAATTTCATCTAGTGTGACCTTGAAGACATCTGCATGTGGAGATCCCACAATCTCCCCTGGCAGTCCTTACCCTTGGACAATCTCTCCTACTGTCCAGACCAAATATTCTTGGCTGTAAATTAAATCCCATCCTTACTTTCCCACCACCAGGGAAAATGAAGGACTTTAGTAGGTTATGTATTGTCAGGGGATGCTTTGTTGGCCGTGGAAGGAGGTACAGGCAGCAGCTCACAGCTCCTCCTCCCCTTCCCCAGGGGACTTTAGGAAGGGCCTGTGTTCTCCCTCAGGAAAGGACAAACTGCAGCTTGTTCCTACAGGACACGGGAGTCTGACAGGCTTTGTCTTGGCAGTAAAAGGGAGTGTGATGGTGTGGGCTTTCAAGTCTATTCAAACTGCTGTATAGTTTTCCAAACTCGATATTATTACTTCCTTTATAGCACCAGGTACTTTTTCCTAAACTTGTTACGGTGGAAAAGTTCCAGGGATACGTTGTCCACACACAAATCAAAATGCATTAGCAGGCCAGGGGCCAGAGGCAAGGGCCAAGGGTGGGGGAGCTATTAATTCCATCGTTTGGCACTGGTTTTTTTGCAATCAAAGGCTACCAGAATCCTTTGAATACAATGAAAGCTTTGGGAGTGAAGTGTATCTAAAATCCAGGTGCCAGTGGGGGCTGTCCCAGGGCTGAGGGCGGGATGGAGACAGAGGTGACTGTTTGGCTCTGTTGGTGACATCCCTGGTCAGATAAAGAAGCAGTCATACTCCTGTGTTCTGCTGGTGCAATGGCTGTCTCCAGCTGTGGCTACTGGAGATTTAATCACCTGGCTTTGAAGAAAGGTGGGTTTGGGATCTAGGCTAAGCTCCTATATGACTTCTGTGTCAAAAAGGGAGTTTTATTTTGCTTTCTAATCAATTTTGAGAAGATTTCAGGGGCTTCCTGAGCTTCCTTGGGGTTTTCTAAGTGGAAAAGAAACCTGGAATGCTGATAAATCTGTCCCCAGTGCAGGTCTTAGTATTATTACTCCAAACCCTTCCCAGAAGACCAGTATTGGTGTTCTGGGAAGGGTTCAGAATAATAGTTTGGAAGGGAAGAGCCCAATGCAAGAGAGCATCTCCCTCTGTGAGAGATGGACACTTCCAAAGGGCCATTCCTCCAACATATTCTGGGCAGGTTCTTCATGACAGGGTGAACTGCTTTCTGGAGAGGTCTCTCTCATGCCATTAACTGTCAAGAGACTCTGAAAGATCAGACCAGACCTCTACCTTTCAGACAACTGAAACTGGAGAAGATGAATGGACAAGTGAGTGGGCCCTTTCACTGCTCCATTCCCCCAAAAATGGTAAGAGGCTGCACCACAGCAGCACACAGCACCACCACGGCTGCAAAAACAAGCTGAGAAAAGGGGGAAAAGGAGTTTGGGTGGAGCTGTCAGAAGAATTGCTGCTGCTGTCAGTGTCATGTATCACACACAACCTGCCAGGGTCGTGCAAAACAAAGTGCCAGTGCTCCAGTGACACCAAGGAGTTCCTTCCCCCCAGGGAGCTCCTGTGAGGAAGACTGGGAGCTCTCTGCCTCTGGTCTGCCCGACCAGGCAGTCCTGATAATGGTGAGTCAAAAGGGGTGAAGCCAACACTTCTGCTGCTGCTGGGAGCTTTTGGGGACAATGTTTTATTGATACTGAATCCATTTAAAATACAGGTCAGCCCTGGAGCAGAGCAGGAACGTAGCAACTCCTTTCCAAGTGCTAACCACCTCCAGTGCAGTGTCACCAGGAGTTACACCTGATGCTGTTTTCCATGAGGTAAGGAGAAATAAATCAGACCAAATCATTGCATAGCAGAATGGTCTGCTTTTTTATCTTGCCATATTGTTGGTGTTGGACTGAATCTGCTGTCTTAAAGTATAAATATAAAGACGCTGCTAAATCATCACTATTTCAGCAACTAATTAAGGGGTAATGCTCATGGTGCAGCCGTATATGAGGCAATAAACGGCTTTGGCGGCTGATTAAACACTGGCACCGAGGCATTTAATTACAGCAAAAGCCAATTACCATGTGCATATTCCGACACCATGGACATTACTCCTGTTCTGTGATGGAACAAGGAAAGGCAATAAACCATGCTATAGAGGCATAGAGCACAGGACCTTTTAGCTTTGCCAAAACTGCCACCCTTCCCCTCCAGAGGCTCCGAGTTGAGGACTTTGTCTCCATATGGAAGGCTCAAAACAAAGTCCCAGAGTAAAAATGCTTTTTAATTTACAGGGCTCATTTGAAATCTACAAACACAGCCAAATATTGCACATCCTCCCTACACTAAGGCACATTTGACCATTCGTAGAGCCTAATATTCCCACATTCAGGTAACAGGTGCATTTAAAGCCTCACCTGAGCATATTTACCATCCATGGACAAGTCAGTGACACTGAAGGAAGAGGTTATGTGTAGCCTTTTTTTCCTTCAGTTATTGCATTGCAGAAAGCATAATCAGTTGCAAAACTCCACATGCCATTCTCCAGTTAATTGATTTAAAAGCTGGAGTCTGATTTTCACAGGCTTTCAGCTCTTGCACCATCCATTTGACTTAACCAGCTCAGCACCTCTTCAAATTAAGCCCTCGCTCTCTTTAACCAGTAGTGAATTCTTCTTTTTAAAGGAGTTTCCTAGAGAAATTCTCTCTTAGAAAATCCTTGGCACGAAACCTTAGCCAGCCTTGGCATGCAAACCTGCCTCACGCTGGCATTAACAAGCCTCTTATTTAAATGTTGATGAGCTCTTTGCTGCCAGTTAGCAACGGGAAATGCAGTCTGTGTGTTAAATGAGAGCTGGGAATGACTTCCAAATACCAAAATGTTTGTTAAACTCACAGCCCACCTCTTCCCTCCTTGGGAGTGGGAAGCTTCCCAGCAAATTGGCCCCATTTTGCACAGAAACTGCCAGGCAGGATCAGACCACGCATCCCTCTGGTTCTGTGGCCCACGTGGGAGCAGCGCCAGGAGCACAGCTTCCCAGGACACCCTGTGTACCCCTGGTGTGGCCGTCTGCCCCGGGGGACCCTTCCCTGACCCCGTTAATTACATATACTCTCATGCATTGAAGACAGGCTCCCCTTGCCACGGGGTTAAGTGATTGCTTTTGACCTCTCTGATACGCAGGGGCTGGTGGCTGTTCCTGTTACTGTGAGTTGAAGAGTCGCACCCCAAAACCTTTCTGAACAACCTTGATTCTCTGCAGGGCTTTACAGAAATGCATTCCACAAGATGATTGTGATTTTATGTTTACTGATTTATCAGTTCAGCCAGATAGACACCCCCTAAAATTCAGCCAGAGACTCTGAGAGCAAGTTCTGTTTTCTTGCCATCCCATGGAGACCAAATACCTTCTTGCCTCTAAATGAGGAATATCATTTATGGTGGGGGCTCTTCTGTCCTGGGATTCTTCCCTTTCATGGTGAGTCAAAGGATGAGATTCAATTGCTAAATGCCAGGCAAGGGAGTCTCCCTGTATCCTTGTGTTACCTTTGCTGCCTTCTGAAATCAACATGTTCCCCAGCCAGGGAATGTGTAAATTCTTTTGGCTATCACTCACTTTTGGATGAATCCCAACTGTGCATATATACAATGGTCGGTTTCCTCCGTGTTTGAATGAACCAGAAAGGCTTTGTCTGCTATAGATGGGTGCTTTCAATCCCATTTATGGTACATTATATCAGCCTGAAATAGCATCTGTGAGGTCCTTCAGCTGAACCACCACCAGATTTACAGCCACCGCAGAGGAGTTAGCAGGCTGGCTCCAGAGAGCTATGAGCAGTAACCATACTCTCCTGAAATATTTGCTTTCTCTGCAAAGCTGACCTGAGGA
This sequence comes from Brachypodius melanocephalos, assembly GCA_013398615.1. Lineage (NCBI taxonomy): Eukaryota > Metazoa > Chordata > Aves > Passeriformes > Pycnonotidae > Brachypodius > Brachypodius melanocephalos. Next base: position 10,101,139 of record VZSR01000247.1, read on the forward strand.
AGAATCTGTTGTTCATTTGAAGATGTCAGTTTGTTCATTTATTCAGAGAACATCTTCACTTCAGAATGTGAAGAGATGAGCTGCAGAGCTGAGAGCCAAAGACATGGTTCTTGTTATTGCAGAGCTGGTGACAGCTGCACAGACAGGGAGCTTCCCATGGCACATCCACACATCTGCAAGGTGAAACATGGAGAATTGGAGTTTTTTGTTCATCATGGGATGAGTAAGGCAGTTGAACTACGCACAATCATCCTCTCAAACCTCTGCCCAGGACCTCATCTGAAACTCAGCAAAGAGAACAGCAAATGCATGCACAGACAAGTTCTCAGAGCTTATTCTTTCTGCTGCTTTGAAGAGCACTTAAAGCACCTTGGCAAGGCTGCAACAGCAGGGCCAAAACAGGATGCACCAAAAATCTTCCTCAGGAGCCTATTCCTTGGTCACTTCCAGTCTGTTGCTTACCTGTGCTCTAATGCAAGCCAAACAAGATTTATCCCAACTACTGCCCTCATTGCAAACATCTGGGGAATGGCTGGTTTTCCTCAGTTGCCCTGCGGAAGTTCAGGAAGCCAGCTGAGACTGGGGGAGGTTTTGCTTGATGCTCTGCAGACATGGCCACTGACAGCCCATGCCTCAGATGCTCCCTGTCTAAGCAGGCAGGACACACGAAGAGTGGGCAGTGCTGCCAACTCTCACTGCCAGAGCCCTGTGTTTATGTGAAATTCTTGGCTTTCATTTAAAATAATAATCATAACAAAAAAATCTGACCTGCTCAGTTGGAAATATGATCCGTAAAGAGTCAGAGACCACAAGGCCACTCAAAAAGGCACGTAATTCATACGTATATGCTTTTAGCTCTTCATTTTTAAGCCAAAATCATGGTGTTTGGAGGCCCAAATGAAGACTTATGAATTCCTAGAGGGTGACAGTACCAAGTGGGGAAAGGGGAAAATTAGCCTATGGTAAAAACAAAGAGTTGCCAAAGGTATGACAGCAGGTCAGTGGGAGAGCCAGGCCTCCTGCTACCTCCTCCTCACCCCATGGACCAGCCACACTGCCTGACCTCCTGCCCCAGGGGAAATAAGGAGTCCTTAAGCCAATCCTGACTATTTTAGTCTTCTGTTTCCATCTTCTTTTTGATGCTCTTATTTTCAGCAACACATAGATCTTTCAGCATCCTGCTGCTCCCCATAGGATGTTACTCTATCTCTGGGACTCATGGCCATGGTACTGTGTGCTGATGACAGCTGTGGGAGTTTGCAGTAGCTTAACATTTGCATGCCATGAATATGCAGTTCTGAGCATGGCCCAGTTCTCCATGCAGCCAGTGTGTGCATGTTTGCCAGGAACAGCAGCATCCTGCAGCATGTGTCTAGATCCCAGGTGACACCAGTTCTTGGAGACTTGGGTGGCATTTTTGTGTACATTTAGCTGTTTATAATCACAAACACCTGGATAACCAGCTTCATATTCAGTTCCCTGGGAAATCTAGGTTTGCTATTAATCACAGCAGAAATCAGGGTCTTCCTGGTTGAGCAGCAATCATCCCTACCTGAGCTTTTTCCAGGATCTGATTTCTGCCTGCGAGCAAAGTACGGAAACCTCCCAGCACACAGCACAGCCCTGGCCAAGGGCACAGCCTGCCAGTGGCTCCTCTCCTTGTCACACTGACTTTTAATTTCTGTTTACACCAGCACAATGTCAAACATCACAGCAGCAGCTCTGGCGGAAGGTGAGTCTGTTAGAACAGAGGTGTCGCTTCCTCTGCTGAGGCCTCTCTAATAACGCCAAGATGCTTTTCTAACTAATTAATTACAGGGCTTTGGCTGAGTTGCTTTAATGATTCCCATCTTCCTGCTGCTGCTCTGCAATCAGCACTACTTGCAGTGCTGTTCAGAGCAACGCTGATGCCATCAGAGCAGACGGCTGAGCGATATGGGGCACGGGGGCTGGTTTTTTAAGCCAGATGTACTCTGAGATGATTGACTTGCTGCTCTCTGATGTACTTTCTTTGAGAAGAGGATAAAGATATGGTAAGAAGGTAACTCTAGCAGGCCTTTAACCCTGAACAGGATTACTCTCTCTAGGGAAGATCTTATGCAGAATGTAAATAGTTCTCACCTTCTCATTGAAAAGCCATAAAATCTCAGGATCCAGCTTGCATGTGCATCCAATTGACTTGGTGGATCAGAAAAACTTCAAGCTACAGTCTGGAAACTCTGCTCCTGGACTTTGAATATGGAGATTGGCTGTAGATGCACTGGCCTGCTCAGAGCCAATGTTTCAGCCACCTTTTATTTATGCTCTGGTAGCACAGAGTTGTAGTGCATGGCCTCCCCAGCTTGTACAAATCAAAAACTTGGGTCCAAGTACTTTTAGAGTCAGGAGACAAAGACTGTGGCATAACTTGACCAGGCTACACCAGACATGTTGCATTATAGCATGACTGTGTGCAGGGGTGATCCAGGCACTGCTGCCACTCACTGCTCACTTCATTCATCGCCTCTCCATGCTGCAGGAGCAGCCCCCTGCCCCAGGTTTGCCCAGTGCCTTCCTGCAGTGGCGATGGCAATTCCTCACCTCAAAAAACATGGTGAGCAGAGTAGGAAATGAAAGGCAGCAAGAGAAAGCAGCTGGGAGAGCAGCAAGTCTGCACAAAGGCAGTAACCTTGGGACTCAGCTCCTGGATGGCTGTGGGTCACACACTGCAGAGCAGGTGTCAGGAAGAGTTTGAAGGCACACTTGTGTCTTGCAAAGCCCATTCCAGGACTTTGCACAAAAAGATACTAAGATATTTTTCTGAGATGTGTGGGGTGGACTGGGTACATTAAAGGAAATTTGGGGTTGTTTTTCCTAGAGTTCCTTTTTATTATTTTTCAGTTATTCTGAATGTCTGTATAGGTATTCCTATTTCAATCCCTAGGTCATCAGCCAAACAGAGGTGATGAAATGAAGTTTTGTGAGCTTTGTAATTAACAGATGGTCCTCTGAGCAGCAGAAAGGATCAAGCCTGCTTTCCTATGGATCTATGCCATATGTGGATTCTTTTCTAAGAAGGAGGGAATTCTTTCCCCAGTCCTTTGCTCACTAAAGGCCTTATTGAGGTAATTTTATTTGACAAAACACTTGCTGGAATCTAGTATCTTTAAGATTTTTCCACTCCCTTTCTCTCCCTACAGCCTGAGAGAGTGAAATTGGTGAGGGAGTCCTGGAGTTATCAGAGGGTGGGAAAGATGGATGGTAAGCAAAAGCTGGCAAACAGATGAAAGCAGATGCCATAATGTACAATAAAAAACCTCTTGGAAGGGAGCATGTGTATATTTGAAAGGAGATAAATTGAAGTTAGAGACCCATTCTCCATGGTTTCTTCCTGGGGCACCTAAAATATCAAATAAGTGACACACTGGTCTCCAGCACACTAGCTCACTAGCTGAACCTGCTGCATATGGTGCAGCTCTTCCAAATACATTCCTTCAGCCAAATCTCCAAAGAGTCCCCCCTTTGCTACAGCTTCTATCTCAAGTAGAAATTCAAATGCAAAGTGCTGTGACCTTCCTCTCAGTGTAATTGAAAAATATTAGCAGTGCCTTTGTACTGGCTTGAAGCTTTTGTGCTGAATTTGCATCTAAGAAGGGACCTTTTAAGGAGCAAATAAATAAATAAATGGAGGAAACCCTCTCTTTGAGCTAATTTTAGGCACATCCATGCTGACAGCTGCTCTTCCCTGATATATCTCAGCCACATCCTGGAGCGGCCAGGGGGACTAAGCTCTGTTCATGCCAGTGCAGCTGAGAAGAGGCCTTTGTTTTGTTTTTAAGGGACTGATGGTAGCTGGCTTTCCAGAGTACCCCTTCATCCTGGCTTCCATTATGACACAGGTGGGAACAAGGAATCATGGCACTTGTATGGGTGTCCAAGCCATACACAAGGCAACAAGGGGTGCAATGCTGGGCATGGGGTGTGAGGCTGAGGTCTGCACGTGGCGGCCTCTTCCCATGTTGCTGACTGGGGAAGAAATCCCAGAGCACCAAGATGTGAGCCCTGGAGATATCCTAAGCATCCAGTGAACCAGTCTGGGGGTCAGCCTGGGGAACAGAGGCCCTGAGGGGCTGCAGGTGTGCAAGAGACTGGTCTAGGGAGGGGAGTGAGGCAGGACTTGCTCCTTTGAGCCTCATGGTCAGCTGTCAGTGATTTGACAGATCTGTTCATACTTCTGGCGAGGTGGAGAGGAGTAGGAAAGGCTTCTTCCTCCTCTGGGTGTGAACTAAGCCAAAATTTGCACCTTGCATTGCTTTTCCCAGGCTAACTAACCCTTGCATCTCTCCTCAGTCCATCTCCTAAGACATATGGATGGATAAAACTGAGATGACCCTGGTTGGAAAAGTCCCAGCCCACGTCTGCTTCGAGAGTAAAAGGCAAGAGGGCATACATACTGCTCTTTTCTCTTCACCTGTAGCTGTTTTTTTTTCCCTACTCAAATTAGAAACTCAGGACTTGTCTAGCTCGGATGATTGTTTCATTTCCTCATCGAAAAGGTGATTACCCCTTTAGTTCTCATAATTACCTAATCAGCAAAAATCAATCAATGTTAATTTCAACCCTAATAAATATTCTCTGCTATTCTATACATTTATGTATGTCTCTAAACTCATCCTAATTTCAAGGAAAATATGATTTCACAAGTCAGACCAGCTTGTTCAGCACCAGGCTCAGCAGTGTGCCACACATCCTGTGAACACACAGGGAGGGGTCAGCTTGACAGAGAGGAGCCAAACAAACGCATCTGGAAATTGGGATGGGAGAGGCTGATGCATTACAAGAGGTCTACTGGTCCATACTCTGCCACAACATATGATCAGCTGGACCCAGGCTAGCTCTGACAGATGTTTGCCTCTGTCCTGTTCCTGAAAGCATTGGAGGATACAGACCTCACACACCCCCTAGGCCATGATTTCAGTGCTTAGCTGTGTTTGTTATTTAAAACATCTAGAGATTGCCCAAAGTTAAATCCTCCTCGATGCACTTTAAGCTTACTGTTTTCTGCCCTGCCCACACTGGACTAATGAGCTGTGCTTCACTTCAGCTTCTTCTTCCTGAGGAAAGTGGATCTGGGGGTGATGTCAAAAGGTGAGGGATTGAGCCTGGACTGGCCGTAGTTATTGCACAAAAACTGCCTGATAGTTTCTGTGAGTTGGTAAATTCAAGAGCCTGCTGAGACAGAAATGAGGTCTTTGTTGGTCTCCTGAAACAACAAAAAGTCTCAGCTTTTGGGATGAGCTTCCCTACTCATTTCCCTACTTCCCTACTACAAGTGACATGGAGGGCCCAGCTGGTGCTTGCCTGCCTCACCCTGCCCCACAAATAGGACTGGAACATTTCTCTCTATGTGTTGGCCTTGATGCTTGTTTACTGCCATGATTTCTATTCCAGCACAGATCTGTGGGGAAAGGAAAGGGTGGAAAAAAGCAATGTGAACTTAGCAGTGCTATTATTTACCCTGATAAGGGCTCAAACGCTTCTTCTGCACTGGCAATAGAAATACTACAATCATGATTGTCCCAGCCCAAGTCTTCTTTGCATTGTTCCAGATGCTGAGGTGCCTCTGGCAGGTTTTTCCCCATTTGCACATCTTTGCCCTCCCTGCTGGCTGGGAGTTGTTGAACTGTAGCAGCTCTACTGCACAGTGGAATATCACGTGTGCGGGGCCAGGACCATGACTGCAGGCCGGGTTTGTGCAGCATCAAGCACAGTGTGTGTGATGTGGGCTCATCTCCACACTGGGCATCTGCTGTGGAAGGACATGAGCCACACAAAGAGGATTGGGATGACTCTGATGGAAAATTGAGACTCAGTGTATGCCTCTACCCAGCTCCTCGTGAGGAGGAGGGGCTCATTCCTTCTGCAACCTGTGCCCTCCTCCCAGCTGTCCAACATCACAGGACTGTGTCTGGACCTTCTCATCCTTTGGAGGAGGCTGACGTGTGGCTTAGAAGTCAGGAGGGTTGCATGTTTGTGGTTAGCCAAGGCTTGTGTTTTAAAGGATGCTTTGGCCCCTGATGACTTTCTCTCTGTGAGGCTGGCCTCAAGGACAGATGATCAGCAGTGAAGTGATGCGGTGCCAGATTTTTAGATGCTGGCATTTACTGTGGTTTTTGAGGAACCTCTTCTCCATAAAAACACTCTTCTTTTTTCTTTTCAGGACTTTCCTGAGCAACTCTTGGTACAGATAAACCAAACTCATCTCTTTCTTAGGCTGCACATAGTGAAAAATCCTCCTAAAGCCATGTCTGTCTGGCAAATGCAGTGAGCAACCGTGGCCTCCCGGCACCCAGCCCCCGCGTGGCAGATGGAGCTGAGCAAGAGGGAGTTTTATGCTGGTTTGTGTCTTTCAAGGAAATAATTCCTGAAGAGGAGGGAGGGCTCTGCTCCAGGGAGATAAGCAATCCCATTGAGCCAGACCTCTCTTGTTTCTTCTCTTGCCATTTCACAAGGCAGTATCCTTAGGGATGGCACAAAGGGGGCTGTCCATCCTGTGGGAGCAGAGTGGGAGCCCTGAGGTGCTGCCTGGAAGCCTGGCTCCATCCAACCACCTCTGAAAGGAGGAGCAGATCCTCTGTCTGGTGCACAACCTGACTGCACTGCAGTGCTGGGGAACAAGCCCTTCTCTCAGCTCTGGGAGTAGATCCTGCCTGACCACTCTTGCCAGGCCATGGAGAGAGAGCAGGGCTCGGAGCACTGCTGGCATGGGCCTGGCTGTGGGGTATCTCAGGTCCTGTGAGCAGGCTCTGAGACATTGTGTGTGTCAGCCCCCTCCCCTGAGCTCCCCCCAGCCCTCCTGCTTTGCTTGGTGGGGTCCCACCTTCACCCACTGCTCCTGACCCTGCCCACACCCCTTGGTCACAGGTCAAGGCTTGTTTCCCAGCACATCTTGAAACGAGGGCTGTGCCAGCAGCCTCAGCCAGGCACTGGCCAGCAGCAGGAGAGGAGACCCCACACACCCCTGTGCCCCAGACAGGCCAGGCTGCACCAAGAAAGAAAACACAGGAGCAGGCAGATATGGCAGGAACAGGAGAAGAATTTGAACCATGACTATGTCCAGGCAGGAATGGGACTGGATGAGCTCCTACATCAGTGTAGGGCTCAGGAAGAGGTGCCCACAGCGGGGATGTCTATGACCAATATGCTCAGACCATGTGGACCTGACACAAGTGTAGAAAGTGGGAGTGAAAGAAACCCCAAATCTGGCAAAGGTTTGAGCTGAGAACTGGCATAAAACCATGTGCCAGAAACTACCTTAAGTGGAGAAAGGCTTGTGGCAGATTATCAGAGTGATGCAGCAGCCCAGGGCACGATGGATCTGCAGGTCTTTTAAAGCAGCTGTGAACAGAAGGTTCCCAAATGTCCAGAGCTGAATTAATAGGAGATATTGCTCCTAGGTAGCATCAGAAAACTGTAACAGAGATGCCAGCCTGGGAGAAGAGGGATTGCAAGAGTTCCTCTCAAGTCAGGACTGCAAGCTTCATTTTCAACACTGCCAACATGTGAGGGTGCTTCGTTCAAAGAAACAACTAGAAAACAATGTGCTTTTAATCAGAAACATGGTGCAAGATGCCTGTGAGGAAAGGTTTACAATGGCCAAGGGCATTGTAGTGCATGTTATGGCCACGGGATCTCCTTAGAGCTGCAGGGGAAAACCCCAGCATGGCTCAGGAGAGGATAGCAGACTGGTCACTGGGGAAAGGCTCGAGGGCATGTGCGGAGTGTGGGATCAGGTTGGTCTCTAACAACGGCAGGCACCAGCTACCAACAAGTTTGGCAGCTCAGACCCTCTGCAAGCCACATGTTCAACCACAACCAGGAGAGCCTTCCCCATGGTCTCATCTTCCTTCCTTTACTGTGAAAGTGTTGGGATCTGGAGCAGCCAAGCTCGCCAAGCAGAGTGTGTCTGAGCATCATCATGTGTTCTGGGTGCAAAAAGATAAATAAAACACCATGCAGGAACTTCATCTTCTTCAATCCCCCCATTCCCCATTTTCCCGTTTAAGCCCCTGTTCCTCTTGGGATACTGGACTCTCATTCAGGAAAGCAGCCCCAGTTCCTCAGCAGTATTTGTCCTGGGCACAAGGGCATCAGAAGCAGAGCTTGACTGTCAGCAGATCCAGGAAGCACAGGCCTGCACAGTCCCTAGGGGGGAATTATTTGCTGATTGCATCTGTTTCCCAGAAGCATCACTCCAATTCATCCTGGGATTCACGTTTTATCCAGCAAATAAGCACCTTGGGAGCTTCATTTCCATCTTAGTTGTTAAATTTAGAAATGGTGTTTCCCCTTCTCCCACCCTCTCCTGCCCCCTCCCCAACGGCTCCCGTATCTCCCCTCCAGCCCCCACCCTCACCTCCAGCTCTCCCTCTTTGTCGCATTACATAGTAATCTGAGATGCATTGGCCGAGCTCCAGGGAACAGAATGTACTTGGCAGGGAGACGGGTCTTGATGTCTGCAAAATGTCGGGAAATGCAGCCAAGAGCTGCTAACTGGGTCATTAACCTCTAGAAGAAGAGCAAGTTGTGGAGCTGTGCTCTGTCTCCCTTCATCTCGCCAATAAAAATGTCCCAGCAATGAGAGACGGAAGAAGAGGTTTACAGCTTTAAGTCCTAAGCAGTCAATGCAACCACCCCTCCCTGACCCCCCTTCTCCTTTCCCTCTCCCCCAGCGCAGTTTTAAAGCTCGTAAGTGGCCTTTTAAAAACCCAGCGGTCCCCGAACAGCTGTCCCTTGGTGCTTGTAAAGAGGCTACTGGAGCAAACCAGTCGCTTCCAGCAACGTGCTGCTCCTGCCGTTCGTGGTTAGAGGGGCTCCAAGGAAGAGCTTTATCCTGGGTTGCATCCCCATTGCAACCCTTGTGCAAGTTGAGACCAGGTGCTGCCATTGCCCCTCTGCTGCCAATGCTACTGCCCCATTGCCTCGGAGCCGTGTACCCCTCTTTGCCATCCCCAGCTGCATTTGGTATTTCTGGCCACCCCATGGGCAGGAGCTGCCTGCCTGTGCTGGAACTGCAGGTTGCAGGCAGAGCTGGCTGATTCCCCTCCATGGGAAGAGGTGCAGTGCTGGGAAACGGCAGCCAACAGGCCAAGGAGCTCAAATAACACTTCGTGAAACTTGAAATAAAGCAAACCTGCTTGTCAGTGGGAGTGAGGGCTCTGCAGGCTGCAAAAGCGTGGGTCTCCCAGAAATGGGGGTCCTGGCCAGAGTCAGGCAAGGGGCAGGGGGTTGGTGCTCCATCTCAAAAAATCCCCATTTCCCCTAAACCTGAGTGGCTGTTGAGTGTGCAGGTCACGGGATGGAGGCTAGTGGCAGGATGGAAGAGGGGAAGAGAGGTACCACATTACCAGACTCCTTCCTCAGAGGTGCGTCATTTCCATATCAGTCCTCTGGAAGAGATCCATCCTTAGGAGAGATTTAGCTGGGCTTCCCAAGGACCTCCTGCCTCCCTCCTGTAGCTGCTGCCCTCACGGTGAGACCCTGACGGCCTTTTCCCAGCCGCGGGAGCTCCGTGCCTGGGACAAGCAGGTGCTGCTCTGGCTCCAGGCGGGACGGGCCGCGGCCCGCGCAGGCCGCAACGCCGCTCCGCCAGTGCCCTCTGGCGGCCATCCCGCGCAGCGCGGCCTGGCCTCCGCGGGGACACCCCGAGCCGGCAGGGGCCTGAGGAGCCCGCCCGGAGGGAACCTCCCGCACCTGCTTCCGCTCGGGGTGATTTAGCTTAAAGGCTGCTCTGAAGACGGGGAAGGTTAGTTCCTTCCTTAGCAAATAAGTAGATTCAACACCTTCTCCCTCCGGCAAGGATAACTCTGTCACCTGCCAAAACTCTGCCACCTCCCTTTCTCCAATACGAAAGGGGTAGTGGTAGTGAAGCCGTGCTATAAATTAAGCCACTTTATTCCCTCCTCCTCTTTCCAGCCCCACGCTGTAATTACCAAAGCACGAGCTACCCCAGTTCCTCCTGACTTCCCAAGTGCATCCTTGGGTTTTCTGGGCACCTTCAAAACTGCAGAGCAAATGCTAAAAATTAAGAAGCCCCTGCTAGGCTCTGTCTTGCTTGCACTCGCTCCAGGATGTCCAGCACCTCTTCTGGGATCAGCCGTAGGGACAAGGGCCAGGCAAGGCCAGTTGTTTCAAAGGTAGAGTGATCCCAGGTCTCTACTGATTGCTTGGGTAAACCTCTTCAGAAGAAACATTATCTCGGTGGGAGGAGCTGAGTGAATGCCCCTTTGAAATCCCTGACCTAGATGAAGCAGCAGCTAGTGACATCCAAGCGCCATGCCTATGGCAGCAGCCACAGGCACAGTGTCCTCCTTTCAGCAGTATTTCACTTGGAGGAAATTAAAGCATCGGAAAAGGAAACGGGGCTGAAAAGGCTTAGATCCCCAGCGAGCGGGCCTTTGTTTTCCCATTGTGCTTGCCCAGCTGAGCCTGTGTTGGAGCAGAGCCCTCCTGCAGCTGGGCCCAAAAGCAGCAGCCAAAGAGAAACCCCGGCAACCATCTGTGCAAGAGGAGGAGGGATGTGCACGGGCTGGAGAGCTCATCTGTGCTGGGGAGGAGAGGTGAAGGGCTGATGGACCCACAGCCCACATCTGCAGCGCCAGCAGGGCACAGCAGCTGCCTGCCCTGAGGAAATGGGACAGTCTTGCCCATGCTGAGCAGAAATCACAGAGAAGAAGCCTACAGGGATAGATCAGAGGAAGCAGGACATCAGCTTCCAGTTGGCTCTGGACCACAGCAGCACTGACCAAGGATCCTGAGGGCCAGGGCTGCGATCTGACCTCCCAGGCCAGAGCATGGCTGCATGCCACGGCCAATAGCTCCATCACCAGCCCATCCAAAAACGCCATAGGCTGTGTCTGTTTCTAGACATCCCAAGGGGTGCTGGGACCAAAAGTGGATTTTAAGAGTTACCACAGCATGTTGGTGATGCATGTGCTGAGTTCCACATGCAGAGCTGGTGGTAAATCTGACAACACCTCTGGCAAAATAGTTTCTCTACTGGAAAGCCCAAAACAACTGGGCATGAGCAAGTATCCTGCGGAGCACCGCCCTCTCAGTGACCTCTCTGGCTTGGTGTCAGTGCAGAGAAAGTGCTGCCTTCTCTTTCAGAGAGCAAAGGGTTAAACTCAGCTCTGCTTCCGTCTCTGCCCTGAGGGAATGGTCTGTGGATTTGCCAAGGTCCCACCTGCAGCACAAACCGAAGGGCTGTGAATTCCTTCCGACCTCAACTACTGCTCTGTCTCTCAGAGGAGACTTAGTGTAGATGTTTGATCTAATGGTGATCTGCCCTAAAATGACCCGGTACCTCTGGAAGGGAGGTCACTGCTCAAGAGATGACAAATCAGGGCTGATTCTGGGGGGCCTGGGCAACAGGCCAAGACATGATCCTTTCTCTCTCTCTGTGTCACTGCTAAACCCATAGGAAGCAATGCTCTGGAGGTGGCAAGGATTCCTGATGCCCTTCTCTGGGCAGAACAGGCCTGCAGGACCTCTTAAGCAGCTCTGCTCAAGATGAAGACTGGGGTGTTCTCAGCAGCCATCAGAGCCTCCTCAGGTGTCCAGGCTGCCCTCGACCAGAAGTGAGAGAAACTTTTATTTTTCTCACTTGGGTGAAGCTGGAGAATGGTACCTTGGGAACTGAAACAACCCTGTTTGGTCTTTCTTGGCCTAGCTGTGCACAACATGACATGAGTTAAATAAAGCAGCTAGAGACGCAGATTTCACAAGGACTTCTTAGTTCCCAGACTGAGGGCTGTCTCCACTGAATTTGTACCTTCAGGAGGCTTCGATGGAAGGACTCTGCCCACTAACCCTGCTACTTAACACCACCACAGCTGCTAAGGGCTTTTGGAGCAGAATGATGTTGCTGGTGTCATTGCACTGCCATGCAAATGTCTGGCTGAGGAAGGGTCCCTGGGGCTTCTGCTCAAGTTTTCCAGTAGTAAAAACATTTGGTGGCTTTTTTAAGCCCTTCTTCCTGGATTTGTGCTATTGCATGAATGTTTTTATTTATTTTTGGAGAAAGATCTTTTAGGCTGCAGAATTACTGTGGAAAAAGGCTTCATTCTTAAAGGATCCCCAAAGTAAATAAATTAAAAGAACCAGTACTTGAGAATTTCTCTTGAAGCTAATGATAGGAGAGACTGATGACTCCAGGCCTCTGAACTCCTGGAGCTAAACAACACTCCTCTACTTCCTGAAATGTCTTTTTCTTAAAGAAGAGTGTTTTCTCCAGTCGATTAAAGATCTACAATGTTTTATTCATGCACAGCTCGGGATTATCAGCAGTGTTTTACATTTCAAACCAGCTAGTGCCACCACTTCCCCAGCTCGAGGAAGCTGCATTTCCTCAGTGTAGCTTGAGGCTACTCCTAGAGAAGGTGTCACAGCTATTACTACTTGTTACCCTTATTTGTTAACCTCTGGGGTGAGCTGTTAATGCTTGTCTCTGGTGCTGCCTTGGCTGGCTCAGTTCCCTCAATTTTTTTTATGCACCCAAAACACTATGGCAAGTGATCACCCTGTATGAGTCAGGGCTGATCCCGTTGTTGCAGTGAAGTGTCGGATTTTATCCAAATAAGGAGCTGCACTTCTGCACTGGGTAGAGCATTTCTTGGATATACATGAATATGTAGACAGCAAAACTCAGACATCCATGGCTAGCCAGGGTATGTAGCTGGTGTCTCTGTCTGTCCGGGGATCACTTGGAGCCTCAAGGTGGCCACTTCCATTTCCAAACTGTTACCGCTCCTAGGAGAGAGAAATTCCCTTTTTGTTGTTAATCCTGGAGGGATTAAAACACACAATGATTTCTGATCATTGAAGAGAGGGAACAGTCCATTGTATTTGTAAATAATAAAGGCCTATCTGCTGAAGCTTACTGAAGGCAAAAGTGGTTACAGCAGCCAGTAATTCAGCCATCAGAAGTAAATACATGGAGAAAACCCCATGTTCCCTGCTGTATGGTTACTGCACAGCAAAGAGAGTCATATATTAAAATTGTGAGACTGCCTAAGCACTCTGTAATTAACTGCTGTCTATTTAACCAGACAGCTAAAGCAAGTTAATTCAGTGTCAGTTAGGAGACTTATTAAGTGTCTGTGTTTTTTTAACAATTTCCTGGTCCATCATTAACTACCCCTAGATTATCTTGTCAAATTGATAATTAAATGCCTCAAAAATTCATTACAGACTCAATATATTAATAGGAATATAATTAAGTAATGTTTGCTTATGTGATCTGCAGTTTATTACCTGCATGCTGATTTATCTCCAAGGCATTTACTAAACCTTAGCTGTAGCCTATTTGGAATCAATACAGGCCCAGGAGTCAATAAACATCCTATTAGATCCGAATGAGCTATTTAATAGGGAGAATGCATTGAAGTTGTCTTCTGGATCTCCAGTGAGTTTGAAGAGGGGAGTGTGACCTTACAAACAACAGCTGAAGAACCTGCAGTTGGTGATTTACGGCTCGGTCAGAATCCTTCCCCCCCACCTCCCCTGAAGCACAGGTTTTTGGTCTAATTTTGTTGACTGTTTGGTTTGGGTTCTGTAGTCTGTTAGAAACTGCCTAAATTGGTCTTACTGTGCTAGTCAGTTGGTGCAGTGATGAATCAGAGGCTCTATTTTGTCTAAAAAGCCAGAGTTAACTCCTCTTGTCCTGCATAAGGAAGATAGTCTAATGAAATCCCTAAATTTGTAAACCTTGGACTTTGCATGCCATGTGAATTTTTCAGACAACTTGCAAGTTGCTTCATTAACTAGTTTGATTAATAAGGCACTAATTTTTTTTTAATTATGAGGGGAAAATAAATGCTTTTTTCACTCTGAATAACTGTAAAGATGGAAGAAAACAACATCTGAGATTTGCTGCACTGCTTTAACACACCCGTTTGTTACTAAGGTCCATTATCAGTGGTTACAGTCTGTTGGGATTAGTCAGCCTGCAGATAGGCTACTGATCAAGATAAATCTGGAGGAGCAATAGCCACCCTTCCTTGTAGCTGTGTGTGCCAAGGGCTGTTCTGGAGCTGGAGGCTTGATGGGAGGAGGGCCAAGCCTGGAGCCTGGGCTCAGCTGTGACCATCATTGCTGTAGCCATGGCCAGCTGCAGAGCCTGTGCTCCTGATGGCTTTGTAGGCTGGAGCTCCATGTATGGTTATGTAGCTTTCCTGGTAATTTTGAAGACTAGGGAAATCTCATTAAGATGGATTTGAGCTTGTGTGTATGCATGTATAGGAGATGCATGTTTAAAAATAAAGAGCAGGCCAGCTAAATTGTTCTAAGTCACAGTGTCATAAGCCCCATGAGGTAGATAGTTATATTTAAAAGAAATCTTAAAAGGTTAAAGTTAATATAATTTATAACTGTAGTAGTAGTACTCTCAGGGACTTGAACTTCTCTTTGCTGTTCAGTGATGATAGGAATTAACTATGTTGTCATGAAGAAGATATTTCAGTGCTTTTTGACCCAGATTAGGTTAAACTAATTTTTTTACATGGAAAGTCAATTTTTTTTGTACTATTTTGCCATTGTGGCATGATCACGAGCTCGGGGTGATTGTGGTGGCTGTTACTGCTTTGGTGTCCTACTTTGAGCTATAGTAGATCTTCTGGAGGGAAGAAGCTGATGAAGCATCCAATGGTTCCTTTTCCCCAGTGCCAAACTGATATTAGTCACAAACAGCCCACAAAAGAGTGTGTGAATACAGATCCAAGATCTGCTTTGGCATGGAAGTGTTTTTTGGAGCATATCTGGGGTTTCATTTTTTTTCTCCAATTTTAGGCAAATATAGCTTTGGTTTTCACACTTAAATATATTTGGACTATTTTGTTTTCAAAAACTGGTATTCTACTGTTTGAATTAGATGAAAAGCTGGCCAGATCCAAGCGGAGAATTCCTGGGGGAGAGTTCCCAGCAAGCATGCTTGTGTGCGTGCAGCCTTTGGTGTCTGCCAGGCATGTCCATAAAGTGATTATACCGCTTCAAAAACAACAGGGGAAAAAAAAAAAAAAAAAGGAAAAAAGAATCCCAGGCTGAATTCTGCTCTGAAACCCATACAGCTCCCGGGAAGTTGGCTGGCTTTGGGAGCAAAACTTAAGCTGGTATCTTTAGGGCATTTTTCTGTGAGTTCTGTATGTGCCTATTCTAGACATGGAGCCTTGTGAGTCCTGACCAGGAATGCAAAACTGTTGTAAAATTTACGTGTGTTGTGTGCTAAGAGCCTTTGCATGAAGAATTTGGTTAGGAAATATTTTTCTGCTTCATCCTTCTCTGAGCTTTACAGGAATTAAAGCTGAACCAAACTTTTCTGAAAACTCTGAAATGCTTCAGTAACTTGTGTTTGTTTTCCTCATGCCTCTGTACTTGGCTTCTGGCAAGGACTGAAAGCAGCACTGAGTCACTCACTAAAGAAGCCTGTTTTGACAGCATCCTCTTGGCCTAAGCAGGAAGTTCTCAAAGTCTGAAGGCATTGAGCATTCTGGATCTTGCATGGTTAAAGGCCAGATGCACAAACCCTAAGGGCATCATCAGGAGGTATTCCAGCTTCTGGAGCTGCTTAGACCATGCAGAGTTGGCAGCCTGCAGAGCCTTGCCTGTCACTCGAGTTAGCTGAAAAGGTGGCTCCACCAGAAATCCTTAATCATACAGTAATTTTGAGAAAGAGTCAAATTCTTTGAAGTCTTTCTGTTTTTCTAATGAGATTATTTTTTTTAAAAAGTGTGGGGTGTGGGGAGAAAAAGCTCCATCTTACTCACCAGATCTGCAGGCTCTGTGTTTTCTGAGTCATAGCTTCTGGCTGCACTGACAATGGCAGGGTTTTTTAATTTGCTTTCCAACCTCGTTAATGCAATAAGAAGGGGCAGAGCAAACACTGGGACAGAGATAGGATTGTGTAAGCATCAACAAGACTATAAATTGGACCATTGGTTTTCCTTGTTGGGATTAGTACTCCGCAAGGAAGAGCTCAGCTTTAGTCTGGTTCCAAGTAGGAGTTTTGCAAGGTAGAAATTGGGAATGGGAAGTAAGGAGGTGAGAGGGAGAGGAGCCCAGTAGCTCCTCAGTAACAGAGATACCCATTTATGAACAGCTGATGTGCAGACTTAAAGACAGCTGTGTTCCTCTATACAACATCTTGTTAGCATTGCTTTATATAAAAGAGGCACTGAAATGGATTTCTTCTAAAGCCAAACTTCAGATTTGGCAGATGGATGTTTCCCACTGGCGCTGGCGTTTGTGACATTGTGAGGCAAGTCCACAGGAGGCCACCCTGTGTGAATCCAGACACCTTCTTTTATCTTCCAAGATTATGAAGAAGGAAAAAAAATGCAATATATGTGAAAGGGGAAGAGCTGGGTCTCTTTTGATATTTGCTACCAGACGCCTGCCGTGAAAAAGCAAGTGCTTGTTAACACTTCCTACGTGGTGGGATGTGGCACACCACACTCCTCACCCTGCACACAGAGGAGGAAATCACTGATAGCTGATAGTTTGGTGTTGGGGCTACCTCCTTCTAGTTCTCTAAACTGTTATAAAATCTATGAAGGCGAAGAAAGGCAGCCCCCTTTCATTTCAGTGGCGTCCTAAATCTGCTCTTCTCTACTAAGCTGCCTCCATGTTCTAACCCTGAAGCAGTTTTATTTTAGTACCCAGTACAGCACTTTGTAACATGTGAATGGCCACTCACCCTGTACTCCCATAGCCAGAATCCTCCAGTGGAGTTTATTTTAAAGCAGTTCCTATCATTGTGTTCATAGATGACTTTGGGTACCATCTGGGAAAAATTGGTCTTTTTTAATTCCTCTTTATTACCCTTGGGATATGTATTTAAGGCATGAGATGCTGAAAGATGTACTGAGGACTGTAAAAGCAGCTTGAAGTAAAGATGTAGGAGGAAAAGTACTCAAGCTGTTTTTCTGCTTTTGCAATTGAAAGGAAACTCATGATATAGCAAATTTTAAATGGCACAAGAAATTCTGCTGTCTCCTTCAACATGGCACTATTAGGCCAGCAACAGGGGGAGCAGCTGCTCAGTCATTGCATAATTGACATCACTGATAACGACCTTGGATTCATAATTAGGGTTTGCAAGGACCAGGACAAAAAGAAAAAGAAAAACACGACCCTTAAAAAGGTCAGAAACCTGTGTGAGTGAGCACATTGGAATGCAATGAAAGCTGAAGAAATCCTGCCTGTCCCAGGGCCTTATGAGGGATGAGATGTGGGCTCTTGAGCTGGGAGAGGTTCCAGCTCTCTCTTGATGATATTGAGGAGTTGACCAGAAGTGCTGACCTTTTAGGGGAAGGCCAGAGAATTTTATATTAGAACACAGCGCTCTAAAAGAACATATTTTTTCCCTGGGAATGAATAATCAGGCTCATGCCAGCAACACCAATCTATGGCAAAGCACACAGGGACCACTGCCTCCAGGTATAATCAGTGCTTAAAAACCCCATGCTGGCACATGTTGCTTGTGGATACCTCCTTTATCATATGTATTTGAGAGCTCAGACTTTGATTGTTACCTGAAGCTGGATCTGTAGTTTTCTTTCCCCACTCGGTGAGTCATTTGGTTATGATTCTGTATCCTTTCATGAGGCTCTTCAGAATCCCATGTAACCTTTATCCACTTCTCTTTCTAGCAAAAATGTATTTCAGGAAATTCCATAATTGCACATCTCTATATGGTGAGGTTTGGCACAAAAAACCTGATGTGAGGTTGACTTATTTTTCTTCCTTTAACTTACAATGTTTAAGTTGGGTTCCCTCACATTCAGTAAACACATTCTGCTGGGTCATGCTGGTCAAAAAGGGGAAGAAAAACACAGAGCTTTCTGCTGCAAGCTGCCTTTACAGAAAATGCCATGGTATTCATGTGCATAGAGACCTGACCATACAGTTTCCACTGAACTTGTCTTGAGCTGCAAGGAGCCACAGATCCATAGATGGATGAGGTAGTGCTGGGAGTCTGCAGTGCCTCCATTCTCTGGATTTCTCTTGGGTTGTGCCCTGGACTGAGGACCCTCTGGCTGTTCAGGGAGGGGACTTCAATTTCCTTTAATAAATAATGTTTGCCTGTGTTTGGGAAATGCCAGTCATGTTTGGCAGCTACTGAAAACTAAAGCATAAGGAAAGTAAAGATGCATGAGCACAGTCTTTTTACAGAACAGTTTGTGTTGCATTCCCAGAGGGGGTTATGCGCCTTTCTTACTGTGAGGTCGGAGGTCTGAACCTATTACTTTCAGAGTTGCCTTGGAATTTCATTAAATAGCTGCTTTCATGAGGCTGGGTCTTAATCAGGCAGGCTCTGGTACCTTGTGGAAGATGGATCCTGTCAAGCTAAATTTGGGATTATTTGTGATTAAATTGAAAATAAGGTCAAAAAAGATACTTGTGGTTTGAGACTCATAAAAAATATTTGTCTTGGTATTCATAACACTTACACTAGAATGATTCAAAATCAATGTGACAGAGTAAAACGATTAAACACTGGCTTGGAAGCACATCCCAAGATGTCATTGTAAACAGGAAATCAGAACTGAGGGGGAGTATTTCTTGTGGGGTCTCCAAGATGCTTTGAGGGCCCAAAGAGCCGAGTGTTTTAAGAGTGGCCAAGCAGCAAACAGGGGTTGGTCAGTGGTCAGCCTGGCCCGAGGGCTGGCTGGGGACACACAGCCCCCTGGGCCACGCTGAGAGCTGGGCAGGCAGCACACTGAGCTCTCCGAGCCCCCCCGTCAGAAAGGAGAGGCCTGGATACAGCCGCTTCCTCCTGCTGCAGCCGTGGGCAGGTTGTGCTGGGGCAGTCCAAGAGCACATGCTCCTCCAGGGGAAGGAAAAGGAAGAGCAAGGAAATGTTTGAACTGCAGCTGTCCCCTATCAGAAGCAGATTTATTGAAACGGGAGATGCTCCCAGGGTACCAGGGCTCCTCCAGTCTATACTAGAAGAGCTGCTGGTACAAGGATGGGCCTTACCAGTCTTGGGTGACATTGCACCAGAGAAGTACTTGAAATGCAGAAGAGAAGCTGCTCATGGCATGTAAAGAATGAGGCTGTTGTGGGTGGGATGCCTTGAGGTTCCTGACCTCCTAGTCAATGGAGGAAGGACCCTTCTTTGCTGTATGCCTGCATTGAGACAAAATGTGGTTCACCCCAACCAGGCATCCAAACATTCGCCTTGCAGCCTTTTCCCCATGCCTTTTGAACTCAGGAAGGAGATTTCTGCTCCCAGAGAACTGCTTTCCCCTGCTGCTGAGTTTTCATTTTACCCTGGATTACAGGGTGGATTGGTAGAGCTGAGACTTGGGCAGAGGAGTGGAGTTTAAGTGTGGCATCTGAGAGAAAAAACAACCACAGGCTGTGGGGCTTATTAATGCTGTTTCTTGTAAAAAAGAAATTACAGTGGTATGCATTTCCACATGTGGATGGACATGTAGCTGAAAGGATAGGGCAGCAGGGCCTCTAGCTCTAGATAAAATATAACAGTATTTCCATTACTCCTTGAGATACTCTTCCATCAAAATAATTAAACTTAGGCTCTGCAATCATCCTTGCTCTCTGGTAATGCAGGGGACTGGTTTAGTATCGTTCCCATTGTCCCCTGCCTCAGCTCTGCCACACAGGGGAGTCACAGCAGGGGAACAGCTTGGGATTGGTCTGTTTGGACCTGGAGCAAGACCTAAGGGGGTTACTTTTGAGGGTAAGTAAGAGGAAGCCTGGGTATGCTCACACATTACTCCTAACACCATTGATTGGGTGGTCTTGACTACAACTGTGATGTGTTTTTCATGTTCTCTTCCTGCTGACAGGCCCTTCTCCTGCCTCACCCCTGGTTCTGGCTGGATGCAGAACTGCTGGTGGAGGTAGCACAGGCAGCACCAGCCCTTGCCTGCAGACAGTGGGAATATTTTGATATTTCAGGAGTAAGGAGGTCAGGCTGGGTTTCTGGGCCCTGTGAGGCTTTTTTTTTTTTTTTTTTAAACGGCTTAGTTCTGTTTAGTTTTGCTTTTAAAGGGTGAAGAGGGGGAAAAAACAGCTTCCAGAAAAAAACAACAGCTCAAGCTCCAAGAGCCAGATCTTAGCATGAGAACCCGACCCAGCATGGGGGAGGGCTGTGTCGGATCGCTGCATGCCCGACAAGCAAGAATTCACTGCCTGCTGAAAAGCCACAGGGCTCAGACCCTATTTGAAAGAGTAACATTTTTGATATAAAAAAAAAAAAAAAAACCCAACCAACAACCCAAAACCACCCAGCCAATAAAAAGCCTCAGACATACAGGATCCCATTCATGGTGGGAGGGATTTAGTGGGAGTATTTTCCTTCTTTAAGGTTTGGCACAGCCTTAAAGGAGCCTCTTTAAAAGCTTCCAGAGCCGACTATATTTTGGATTGTGTTTCAAATCACCCTTCCCCCCCAGGTTTGGTCGGTCCTCAGACAAGTTCCCAGAATAAATTAGATGTAACGGTAGCAGGATTTATTATTATTTTTTTTTACTTGAGAAGGAGGAAGGAATAAATGACACCAATTTCTGTAATGGAAAGAAAAAAACCGAAAAAAAGTGTATATTGGAAACTGCTGCTGAGTGACTCATGCTGCCAGACAAACGGAACCTCACTCATCACTCCATCTTCATCCTCCTCTGCTGAGAGAAAAAGTCTTGGAAAAATATCAGCTCACCCCCCCCTGCCCTGCTGCTTCTCCCATGGCATCCATACACAGGGAAAGAGTCCAAGCCACAGTGATGGCTTCATGTGCTTCTTGGGGCAGGCGGAGTTTTTTTTGTTTTAATAGCCAACTAGGAAAAGCCTCCGAGGTGACCTTGGAAAAATGTATGCACCAAAGGAAACAGTTGTGGAAAGGGGTGGGAAGGCAGTGTCGGAGTCCTTGTGTGCTTTATGTTTGGAGACTTTTTTCCCCCCCTTCAGAATGTTTTTCCAAATTTCCACTGACATAGATTTGCAAGTTATTATTATTGTTGTTATGAGTGGGAAGAGAGGTGAGGATGCGCCATGCGCAAGGCGGGATAAGCTGGGCACAATTCCGACTTAAATAAATGCTGCGTCATAAAAGTAAAAAGGGTAAGGCAGGAGGAAGGGTGGGATACAAAAAAAATTGTTCTGTTTCTCCTTTGTTTGGGAGAGTAATTAGCACTTTTATGAAGCATATAAACTGTATACAAATTAAATATAGTTTTATTAACATAAAAATGGGGGGAGTCTTTCTTTTTTTTTTTTTTTCTTTTCAAAACATCCTCACAAATATTTGGCACTGCCTGACAGAAAGCACTTAAAATGCAGCTTTTCAGACTGCCCATTCCAGCCAGCCCTGCTGTGGGCATGAGGACTCTTAGCCAGTGGCAGCCCCTTCCCAGCAAATGCTTCCTCAGGGTGGTGGGGTTGAATGGGTACACACAATATCTCAGCTCCACCTCACCAAAACATCTTGCTTAAGGAGATGCCATGTTTTTACAGGCTGTTGGTTCTTGGTTTTCCTCAACAGGTTACTTCTCCTTCCACCCTGAAATACTTTGAGTTCACCTGTGCATGGTGTGAAAATGGCCATGAAGAGGTGTGATACTCTGTTCTTCTCTGCTTTTTTGTGGTTGTGATCAATCCCATGCCCTTTTTCAGTGCTCCCAGCTGTCCCCCTTATCTTCTCATTATAACTTTTCCCTTTTTCTAGTGCCATTCACTGTCTCCAGCTCAGGCTTGCACGTCACACCATCTGCAGAGCTGGAGGAGCTCCCGGGACATTGGGTAGGAGGGGTGGAAAGAGCAGAGGGTGGCCTGTGACAGCAGTTTGGGGTGGCCAGAAGCCATCTGAGGATGCAGGAAAACAGCACTGGGCCACTCTGCCTAAGCAGTGCCTCGGGGTACACACAGATACAATGAGATGCTGCTGGTGGCAGCAGCGGCAAGTCCCTGACCTGAGTAGACGCTGTGGAGCTCATCTCTTGCCCCTTCCCTCATCTCCCATATCTTTCCCAGGGCTTCACAGCCTATGGCACAATGCTCCAGATCCAGGTGCTGTCCCTGTTCCCGAGCTGCTCTATGTGCAGATGAGAGTGGCCAGCCCTGTTCCTGGACCCAAATGCCCAAGGGCAGGGCAGGGAGAAGGGCCACATTTCCTAGCGGAGGCCTGGGAGCAATTTTTGCTGAGGAATGGCTTTCATCTGGAGCATATTAGCTATGGGTGGTGCTGCTGGGGAGCAGCAGCTCTGCTTAAGGCAGCCTCTGCCATCTGCCTCTGGGCTATCAGTGGTGGCTGTGCCAAGCAGGGGTCTTGGGTGCTTTCCCCGTGGGCTGAGATCCCTGGGAGATCTGTTCCTGTGCTGGGAAAGCCTGCCTGACTGTAAGTGCAAGGTTTCACACACCTTCCTTCCTCTACCTCTTCCATTTGCTTCATTCCACAGGAAAACAATCATAGTATCAAGTGTTTCTTAATAACTTTTTAAGTTGCTGACTAATTTTTCAGCCATGCTGAATGATGGGTAACAGTAAGATATTAAGCCCTGCTGTGAAATAGGTGTCCAAGTGAGAAAAGCATTAGGGAAGCTGTGCAGGAGAGGGAGGTTTTTGAAATATCCCAGTTTCAGGAAAGCCTCCGTCTAGAGATTCTGTGCCCAGGAAGCTGAAACCGATCCATTGCCAGGTAGAAACCCGTAAGAAAATGAGTTTTGGTGGAGCTCATGTTTGTGGCCTTGCCTTGCTGGCCATGGGAGGAAGACTTAAGAGGTTTTTTCTCTTAAAACCCTCATCCTACCCTGGGGGAGGATATTGGATTTCAATCCAGGCTTTTCTGATGGGCCTCAAACAAATGGGAGGGCTTGTGAAAAACGCGAGGAAGTAAGATGTGGGTTTGGATCCCAAAACTCCTGTTCCTAACAAGGAGCCATGTGAGTGCTGCTTTGGAGGCTTTCAGCTCTGAATTGCTGCGTGCTCCCTGTGGTGCTTGTGTTTGTGGTGCCTCTCAGGCTCCCAGGCACTCTGGGCTGGACAAATTCGCTGCTTTGGGCTCACAGTCCCCAAATGGGGATTGTGAGCTCCAAGCAGGCCTGTGCTGCGCCTTCCCCACTCTCCAGCTGCAGCCTTCCATGAGGATTTACCTGAGGGAAGTGGGAAAGAGCAGGACGAAATCACCTTTTTGTGTAAGTCAGCTGATGTGCTGCATAAAATGCAGGTTCAGGTTTTGAACCTAGAATTTTCTTTAATAGCAAACCCTGGTCAATGAATGTAAAAGCCCCATGCAGAGCCTTTTACTGTGTTAGTCATAGCTTGAAGCCTTTATGTTCCCTCTTCTAATGGCAAGTATTATCCAGCATGCCTTGTTACAGTGCAGTCTTTGGAGGGTGTGGAAGTAATGATGGTGCCTGAATGCTGTTCCAGAGATCGCTGCTACAATTCACAGCAGATAATAGGAGCCACAGCCAGACAGATAATAGAACTGACTGAGATCCATTTATTGCTAAGAGACTGAATATTTGTACATAGCCTGAGCCACTCCACCCTCCTTCATCACATTTCCCAGGAAAGAGGGGAGGGGGGAAGCCCCAAAACCTCAAGCCTAGGGCAGAATGGGGAGGAAGGGAGAGATTTGCAGACTCTGATGTGTTCATATGCTCTATTTTTTTTTATGGCCCTTGTCATAACTGAGCAAGAATGATGTAGGTTGCTAATGTATTTACAGCCTGCCTGTGCAAGTGAAGGTGTGGGATGACAACAGGAAACAAGCCGTGGATTTGGGATGGGAGCCTGCGTGATGTCTAAGCTAACATCTGAACCCAAAGCCATCCTTCCTTGCAGGTAAACAAGCAGCCTGATGGAAGGTTTCAGTGATGGGCTGCAGACAAAGCCAAAGTCTGGGATTACAGCACTAGCCACGCTAGGAAAGGTTGACCTGATTCATAGCATCACAGTTCACAGCCACTTCAAATTTTCTTTGTCTCCACAAGCTTGCTAAACTGCTTAGGCCTTGTAGAAGCTGTCTGGAGAGGTAGTTTGTGTGCCAAAAGGTATATGTGTTGTTAAAGTTACTCAGGGTTTTTGGTGTTTGACTGACCCTACCCTCACCTTTCCCTGTCTTGGAAGGGTTTGCATTAAAAGTTGAGGAATTAAGTGTATTAAGGAGCATTAAAAGTTGGGGAATTTTTTTTTCTTCCTTTCAGAGTATTTTTTAATATGATGTTTGTGCATGTGGAAGCTAAAATGCTTGTAGCTTATCCTCCTGGTGGTTGCCCTTTATCTTTCAAAGGGCCCAAGGCTGTGTTAGGCCCTCTTTTATCCTGGTGCTGGCTCTGTCTGTTCAGTATCTGCTGTTTCTAGATGATGGTGAAGAGCAAGAAATAGGCAATAGCAAAGTCCAGTGCAGCCACAAAGGAAAAACTGGTGATAGCATGTTTTCCTACTTATTTTTCAAGGTGGTGGTGAGCAGGGAAGTTAAGCTGCAGTGTTCCTGGTTCTGAAGAAGGACTGTGGTTTGGTGCTGGTTGAGGAGAGCAGCTCTGTGGTAGTTTACTGATGGTCACTGCTGGCTCCTGGCAGCAGAGCTGGCTGTGCTGATGCCCTGATGGAGGTGGATGATGTGATGTGAGAGCTCCCTACCTGGCTGCTGAGCTGTGACTGGTGGCCACTCCCACTGTCTTGGTTTCCTGGCCCCCTCTGTCAGCACAGGTCTGGGTGCTGCCAGTAAGTAAATGCAGCCCCCACCTTACCCTTTGTGGTGTTGAGAGAATTTCTGAGAGTCTCTGATCTGAGGCACTCATGGCTCCCAGATGTTAGGGCTGCTCACCTGGCATGGAGTCCATGCCAAGCCTCTCTTCTGTGCCATTATGTGCCAATATGGCTCGCTTACCAAAAATCCTTCAGAGTTCTCACAACTCCTAGGTTTAGGTCAAACAGGCATATATGCTAAGGGAAAAGGAATGTCTTGAACTGTACTCAAAAACAATGACTATATAGTTTAAATATCATTTTGAGGAAAAGAATTTGTCCCAGAGGAATGAGTTCTAGCAAATCCAGCACTGGCGCTGTGTATGACAAAGTATTACTGAAATGTTTTTGAAAGGCTGCACTGTCTCTCTGGAGATGAGCCCTTTCCTTGCCATCTTTTGGAGTGATGGTGGCCAAGATTTTTCCACAGTAGGAGTTGGTCAGTGGTCAGTCTTCACCACAGTGTCTGCATGAAATTACTGTGCCTTGTGGTCCCGAATCACTGAGGTATTTTTGAAATGTTACTGTTAGGCTCTTAAATCTAAGCTTGGGAGGAGCTTTAATGGAAGGAAAAAAAAAAGAACAACCTTATTTTCATTAAAGTTTGGGAGTTGGCAGAGATGGAGACTGCCTAACCTTCAAACAGATGGCTGAAGCTGAGACTGTGCTTTCCTAGTGACCAGGAAGACCTGAGCTCTAACTGCACTTGTGGCTATAAATAAGTTGTGGACCACAGGCAAATTCTTGTGCTTGCTTCCTGCCTTCCAGAGTGGCTGAATTTGTTCTTAGAAGCACAGCTAGTCCATCCTGCATGGTAGAGGCTGTCAGGATCTATGTGACCTACCCATGCCTGTGGCAACCTTTTTATCAGACTGAGTCCCTCAAAGAAACAAGGGAAAAGAAAGGTGTAGATTAAATAAAGGGCATTTTACCAAGTTTTTTTCAGCTCAAACCTGAGGTAGCACAAAAGAATCACAAGTTTTGATGTAGACTATTAGGTTTCCTGACAAAATGAGTGACCTTTTTTGAAAACATTGGACAGGCTTAAATCCTCCTTCAAGCATGAGATCCTTTGTTGAATCATACCTTGCCTCTGCTCACCCTGAATAGTCAGTGTATGCTGCTAAAAGACCAAAGTAAGAGAGCAGCAGCATCACCATCACAGATAGAAAAGTAGGACAAAATCCTGGTTGAAATGCAAGACCTGAGCATGAACTTGCTTGCAAAGATGATCCAAAATGCTGTCTAAAATATGGCAGGCTGGAGAATTGGATGTGACCACCCAGGAATTCCCTTGAGTTTTATGCCCAAGCTGCTGTCTACAAAGGTTTTCACTTGCATTGTCTACCAAATGCATGTGTAGTTTCAAACAGAAGTATCTGAAAATTATCTCCATTAGTTTTGCTGGCTGGAAGTAGTGATCTGTGTTCCTTTTGTTCTAGATCTGACAAATGTCTCAAACATGAAGAATAAATGTTATAATAAGGCATGTATGATGAATTCCAAACATTCTTGTGCTTTGCCTTCTGCTATCAATATAATGGCTATAAACTGGTATTTTGACTATGACAAATTAATTTGAATCTGTAGTTTGATACATCTGCAATGGTACATAATGTGAGTGCACGAAGAGTTGAGGCCTGTTACCACTCCTCCACACTGGTGTTTCAGGTTTAATGGACAGCTGAACAACTCTTTGGAAGATTTTTATCTTTCCTTCATGTCCATTTAGATCAGCCCTAAATGAGCAGACTGAAAGCTGCCAACCTGTGTAAGGGAAGTTGAAGAGTGTGACTTATGAGGAAACAGCAAGAAAAGCAGTCTATGATGAAAGCTTGCCTGAGTGGTTCAGTGGGGAACCCTCTTGTTACACCACTGCTCTGAGGTCATGCAGCTTGTCTGTGCAACAGAGTTTAGTATGTGCATGTCCACAGCTCTGGTCTGGTTCAGGTTTGTTCCTTATTGTGGTCTCCAGTGTTCAGCTCTGGGCACTGATGCACTTTGTGACCTAAGTCCTGCTGAAGATCTCTTTATATCAGAAGAGGCAACCGTAATTCCCCTGAAGCTGCAGCACAATCAGAACCCACCTCTAAAGTCCAGGTAACTTTTACTGTACCCCAGCTTCAGCCTCTGCTTCAAATCTGGGCTAGGTGGTTTGGTATTTCTCACAGAGGTCTTGGAATTAATCTTACTGCTTACTGTGTACAACTGTCAGTAATGAGACGTACTGCCTGTAACCATATAGATTAAAAGGAAAGGTCCCAGTCTTTTGCCTACAAATACAATCTACTGCCTAATAAGCAAGGTCAGAAAAAAGATTTCATGAGCCTGGGCGGGAGGTCTAGAGCTTAATTTGTCTCTCTTCTGCTGCTGTTAAGGGAGGGCCAGGCTTAGCAGACCGTTGCTCGGATCTGTTTGGCACTTCTGACTTCCTGTGTCTCCCTAGGGAGTGATTTTGGTCCTCATATGAAAAACTGTGGTGAAGGTGTCTTATTACAAGCATGGAGATTGATCAGCTAGTAACTATAAAGAAAGCCCAGGTCCAGGAAAATCAGAAGGCTGCTAGCCAGGAAATATCCCTGGATAGGAAGGAAATTTCCAGAGTGCAATTTCAGATCCTCAGTTTGTATCAATGGACCTGATTCCCTGTTTTGTAGAACTGTACACTTGAAAACAAACTGAAATGTGAAAGAGAGAATTTAGTCATGGTAGCTTAAATCTTTTCTTTTGAACCACGTGAAATGTCAGGAGGACAGAAAGCTTTCCCGGGGTAATACCATCCAAAACTCTAGCTGCCTCTGGATTAACAAAGTCCTCAAGTGGACTGATACCACAGGATGCAGATGTTTTAGTTCTGGCAAGTAACATGAAACTGCAGGCCAAGTTTATGCTAAAATTTTCTCTTTTTTTTTTTAATAGGCATTGCTTTAAAAAAACAACAATCAACCCAAAACCTAAATGCTCACCCAGACTATAAGCCTTCTTTAGAAACGTGAATGGGTGTATGTTCTCCTGCTGGCTTGGTAATTTGGTAGATGTTAACACAATGTAAATACAGCACAATACAGTTTGGCATGGTGTTTATAAGGCCATATGGGAACTATCATTTTTATGCAACCTAGTACCGGGTTTAGTGCTTCTGAAGGGCTTCTGCTTTGACTGTGTGTGAGCTTGACTGTAGTGGGAATGAATTATGAAGATCAGCAAAATGTGCATGTCTTGTAAACATGGTCATGTTGAAAGACCCAGATAGATGGGTAAATGCTTTTCAAAGCCAATACAAAAAAAGAGCAAATCCGAGGTCAGATGGCAAAATCTTTGAAATGCAGGACTGAGTGTTTCTCTTCCTGTTTGGGAGCATTTCCCTCCCATGCCATATGGAGAACAGTCATTGATACTGCTTGTCAGTCTGGGCCTGCTCTGGCCCAGAAAAGAGGTGGGCTGCCAGCTACAGATCCTACAATGAGCCCATGTCTTCACTGCTCAGTGATTCCCTTGTGCAGCAGAAATGTTGAACGTCTGTTGCCAGCCAGAAAAAACCCAAAACCCTAGGAATGTGAGTATGAAATGCGCTGTCTGATTCAATGAATCAAAGTTGCCACAATCCTAATTTACTGCATATGAGATGTTTAGACCAGCAGGGCCTTCCTGGCCTTTGCTAATATAACATGTTGCAGAGCATCTCTCTGTATCGCATGACAAGAGATGAGTGAATGTATGCGAGGCAAAATGCCAGCACAGGCTTTCCAGTGCTGCTGGGAGGGTGTTTGCCAATGGCTGGATGATACTGAGATTTTATCAAGCCCCAAACTGCAGGGGGTGGCAATAGGGGAAGAGTTATTTACATAGTGGTCATTGCAATTGGACTTGGACGAGTTTCCTTTCTGACCCCAAATCTGGCATTTGGTCTAACTTTACATGGGTGAGGAAAAACAAACTTTGTGGAAGCCTTCTCAGTCCTGGGAGGAATTCCCTGCTTCCTCATCCCTCTTTCCAGCTCATCTGTACCAAAGATTGATCTCTGCACTTTCCAAGGTGAAGTGCTTTGGGTGCCCAAGCTCATGGATCAGAAGGAAAACATCTCTTGTGGCCCATATCATAGCTGGAGCAAGTCAGAGAAAAGTCCATTATTGTGTCTTCTGCCTGTAAGGGACAAGAGAACATCATTAGGAAGGGTGACAGCACAGGGTTTTCATTAGGCAAAAGGAAGGTTTCATGCAAAGCCAAGTTACTTTCATTGCTATGGAGGCTTCATGGCACTCTAGTTCTTGGGTGTGGGCTCAGTCCCCCCATTGAGACTTGTTTATTCCAGAGCTCAGTAGGTTTCTGGGAAGTGCTGTAATAGCTGGGAGGAGATCCCATGGAGAGGGTGGATTCTCTTGGACACATGCTGTTTAACAATGCCACTGTCTGCAGAGAAACAGAAAATAAACAATACAGAATCCCTGCCGTAAACCATGCACAAACACCAGAATATGAATTGCCTCTCAGAAGGTGGCTAGTGCCAAGCAGCTTTGCTGCTATTGTTTATTGTGGTAGAGGAACTAGAACCAGCTTTTCAAAATAGGTCAATATTGCCCATTCATAATGGGTTAATGGTTTCTGCAGCTGAAATTGAAGTATAATGGTTCCTGGTGAAATGGGGGAAACATCTGTAGAAAGCAAATTTGGAAGCAGTAAAAACTGCAATGAATTAATTTTGTTTTGTTCAGACATCTTGGGCATGGAGAACGAAGGCCATGTTTGGATAGCTGTTGCAATTGCAAGCAATAAAGGCTGAGGGATTGTCTCTGGGGACTGATCATTGAAGCACCAGGCAAGAGAAGCAGGTGAAAGCAGTCAAACAGGTGGGAGCAAAGCGTGGATGAAGTGGCTCTGAGGGTGGGTTCCTTCCAGCTCAGAGTATTCTGTGATTCTGTGTTACTGAGCACTGTGAGTGGGTCTGCTGGGTAAATTGGATGGTGCTGAGAACATAAGGTCAATGCTGCTGGCGTTTCTGGTGGTGTTTTCCTCTGAATTAGCTCTACTCTCCAGTTCTTAGGATTGGATGTGGGTGCCTCAAGTGTGTTTGGTATGCTCTAGCATGTCTCTCTGCCTGGCTTCATCTGAAAGGAGTCCCCCTTGCACCCTCCAAGATCACCCTGTGAAGTGAACCAAAGTGCAGTAAGTGGGGGTGGTTGGAGATCTGCTTCAAAAGCCCCTGCTTGTCTGAATGCAGACACTTGTGCTGGTCTGCTCTAGGCATGACATATGTCTGAGGATGAAAGTATCTCCTGGGGCATGCCAGCTGCACATCTGTAAAGCCCAAAAGCATGTGTATGAGCCAAGAGAGAGTGCAGGGTGCCTTGATGCTGCCAATTGCCTCTTGTGTTTATTCTTTGCATGCGGGTCAGCTGAGAGAGGATTGTATTCTTTTTTTTGTCTGCAAGTTTTGGTCAACCCAGGGAATCCATGGCTTTTGGAAAGCAGCTCCCTCAACCTCTGACAAAGCCACTGAAACTTATCTGTGGCCTCTGGGCAGTAAGCTTGTGCACACTCAGTGCCTAGGTGGTAGTGACTCTCATTTACCCTCTACTCATCCACCCCAGCCATTTGCAAGGACACTTCATGCTGAAATCAGAGAAGCAGCTGCTGTATCTTTGAGTGAACTGGAGACAAGGGCTTTCCCCAGAGGAGCCAGGTCACTCTAAAATAAGATAAACACCACCTATGCTAATTGCAGTGGAAAACTGAGAGCAGCTTGTATTTGGGCTGCTGTGTGTTGTCTCTAAGTAGGGATTATGCAGAGTAGCTGGGTTCCAGAAGGGCTTTGGAAAAAAAAAGATGCTCAGAAGGGAACAGTGTCTCCTGCACTGAGGGGCAGTTTTCAGATGGTTTTTTCTCTTTTTTTTTTAAAGATATATTTTTAGAAGCTGCTGGTATCTGCATTTAGGTTGTGAGCCATGGAGCCTGTTTCCTATTCACAGATGCATTGTGTAGTGAAGATCAGTTTGTCAGCACTCTTTTTGATTTTTTCCCCCCACTCCTAACATATGACCCACTCTGGGTCATATGAAGGAGACATAGATGGTATGTGACGGAGAGGCTACAGTCTGCAGCTGACTCTCCAGCAGGGCTTGGTACTTGGAACATTCCCAAGTGCAGCATCTCCTGCTCCAGCTCTGTGGGCCAGTGCAGCTGGACACAGCACAGGGTATGTGGTGTATCTGGGCCACCACTCATGGTGGATGAGGTCTGTATTTTGGTGAAGTATGACTTGTTGGACATTCAGCAGCTCCTGCCCCAGCCACTGCCATGCTCAGCAAGAATAAACCCCAAGGGATTGTTCAGAGGTGAGTGAAACAAGATCCTTTTCCCTGACCACCAGCAACATGGCCTTATGCATCAGTGGCTGGTGAGTACAGTGGCAGTAACTTCTAGTGGATGTCCAGTTGGGTCAGGTCCTAAAGTTGAGAGCAAGAAGCTCTCAAAGCTTAGTGTTGCACCTTAGAGCCCTTTAGCTCCTCCCTAGCAGCAGGCACTGTAATGATTAAAGCTCTGAGGTTGAATATATAAATGCCTGCAGTTGCTGGAGCCATTCCTTAGGTCAGATACTCACTGCCTGTTCAAGGTTACAATTCTGCCAGTGATTCCCACTGTTATCCCAAGGCACATGAGTGCTGCCAGCATTTGTGCTGTTCTTGCCAAATCATGTCTGCATTGGCCCCATTGCAAATCAGCTCCTGAAAGGAAAAGAGCAAAAGTCATGAGGACCCTTTTGGGCCTGACAAGCATGACAATACTTTCTGTTGGTTCTGCAAGCACTCCAGCAATGAAGAAAGCAAATACCAGTCTGGAAATCAGACTCATCTTCTTGTCTTGACCCTCCAATCTTGTTAGAATGCAGACTAATGCTTCTTGCCCTGCTGCAGTTGTGCTCTGAGCTTCCCTGCCAAGGACAACCATTCTTGTGTTTCAAGAAAGCCATGGTATACCAGAGCAATGTACCCTTAAAATCATGCTAGACAAGCTTTTGAAAGCTCAAGAATTAAGGAAGTCTGGATGGATGAGAGAATCAAAAATTCTTGAAGGATTATCTGGCCTCACAGAACAGACCAAATTCTAGCTATTTTAGGAATAGATATTTCCAGATTTTTATTTTAGGTACCCCTCCCTTCACTGAACATTAGGCATGCCTGACAGCCTGCTGCATAGAATACCTTGAAGAATTAGGGAAATTTTATCTCTTCTCAAACACCAGGGAAGTGAGACATATGGAGACTAAAATCCACATCCTCAAAGGAACGTAGATTTGTAATTTGCACTGGAAAGTGGTGGAGATAGCAGGATTTCCTCAGGGTTATGGTTAAGCTGATTGACTTTTCTGGTATATAGGCATATAATTGATTATCTTAGAGGCTCTGGGTCTAAGCATTTTCCTTAGATGGTGTCTGTAGGGGAGGACAGAAATAAGCCTGTGTTTCCTGAGCCAGTCTTCCCTGAGTCACTGCTGCTGCCGCCTGTGATGGTGTTTCGTACCCTTGCCTCTGAACCAGCTGATGTGAGCTCTGTGGGAGCCAGGAGGGCTCTGATTTTTGGTAAAGGTACTGCAGACATTGTCTTTCAGACTCAAAATACAGGACCTTTCTCTTATTCTTCCTGTCATCGCCCTGTTTTCAGCTGTGCACTCTGGAGTGCCTGCACTGGCCTCACCTCTCCTTGCCTAACCTCTCACAAACAGCCACGAATTTTTGAAAAGGGCCTTGGTTTGCTCTGCCAGCACTCCTTAAGTTTGCCTCTCCTCCTTGCAAGCCACACTGAAGCAGTGCTTTGCTATTCTCCAGGAGGAAAATAAAACAACAAAAAAAAAATAAAGTAGGTCATGGTGTCATGTAAGGCAGCGGAGCACTAACATGGAGCCAGGCGAGCGGAGCGAAAAAAAACCCCTTGTGGGATCGGGGATGATGAATGACCAGCTGTGCGGGATAAACAGGGCTGAAGGGATGGATGGGGAGCGCAGGAGCCGAGCGCGGCAGGTGGAGGCGCCGGCGGCCGCTCCGCTCCCGGGGCTGGGGGGCTCCGCTGGACCGTGCGCCCTCTCCCGGCACAGGTGTTCCCTCTGGAACAGCTTTCCCTGCTCTTACAGCAGTGCTGGTCTTTGGGTTTGTTGGTTTTTTTAATCACGGTTTTCTTCCGCTCGCCCCGCAGTTCAGTCCAAATAGTGCTCGCCGAAACCATGGGACAGGCATGGAAAATCACTCTTAGCAGACAAAAAAAAAAAAAAAATCTTTGGTTGCAAATTTTTTTTTCAAAATTTTTACTCCCTTTAGGGATTAGAGTCCCCTTGTTTATGTCAGCTGTGTTTTATTTTTTTCAGAATTAACTTTTGAAAGAAGGAGGATGTTTTATGCCTGCTGGCTCTCTTGATTCTCACCCAGCATTACTCACTGGGCCTGGAATAGATCTCTTTGGAAGATGGATTCAAGCCTGACCTTATCTCTGAGGCAGGATTCCACCCTAGTGTTTAAAGGGAGAAATTCAAGTCTGGAAATGTGACTTATCCATGTAAGCATCCCTTAACTTGAAATACTGATTACAGTTTGGTGTGGATGATGATCTCTGCTATATGGCTAATTTAGAATTTCAACCTATTAAAAAAGCCCACAAAAACAACCAAAACCAAGGGTGAGAATCAAACTCAAAAGATGGAAAAATTTCAGAGCAGTGCCAGCTGAGCGAGCTTGAGGTGTCAGTCTTCTTGCTGTAGTCCTGTAGATACAGGGATTGGTTTTGACTCTCACCAGCCTCTTATGGCATCATTATTGTCACTCAAGACAAATTCACTTTGGATTTGTCCTGGGTTAACACATGTTGCGGGGCTCCCAATCCTCCAGAACACATGCAGCAGGGACAACTTAATTCTTCCCCAGGTCTCAACCCTCAGCCTCAGAAATGGGGTGGGAGCCCACTGGGAGGAAGTGATCCTGGATTAAGAGGCTCAAACTGTCAAAGCTTAGAAGTGAGGGTTCTTTTCAAATTTGGTGGGCTTGATTTTTTTTTTTTTCCTGCAGCCCTGTTCAGAGAAACCAAAGGTTTTCTGTGTAGGGCCAGCATTTAAATCCTGCTCATAGCATCCATTCTCTGGCTATAAATGCCTCTTGAGCCACTTGATGCAAACCTTCCCTTGTACCCCGTCTTTGAGGAATGAAGCTGTCATGTTTAACAAGCTGAAATGTTCTTGTGTTTCTTACCCACTCCTTCCCTGTATTAAACAGGGCTGGTGGAACAGAGCTGGGCAGTCTCCTAGTGCTGTCAACATTTGCTGCCTGAGCTGCACAGAAACCAGTGCTGAAGCCCTGTGTCTGAATGTTTCTTGAAACCTTCATCTTTTCCTGTTCTTCAGCCAATTTTCTTCTGCAAATGCCTGGAAATGCTGGTGAGTGGTGGAAGCAAGCAGTCTCCAGTCTAACCAAGGATTTCTACTGCTGCTGGCTCTGTAGAAGAGATTTTAAGGTCAGTTTTAAAATAGTTCTGCCTAGAAAGAGCTGGTTCAGGAGGATTGCACTAGCTAATATGCACAGACCAGAGATCTGCAGCCAGTTGTTCCTTAGACAGCCTGTATCTGGTGTTTGAGCTGAACCATGGTATGCAGAAAGCTCTTCTCTCCAGAGTGAGGGACTCAGCAGTGGCCAATTACCCCTTCCCTGTCAAAAGTAAGTGTCCTGTTTACTGTTTGAACTGTCTGACTCAAAATCCCAGCTTTAGTCTGTGCTTCTAAAAGACTTTGGTTGCAATGGTCTTTGAATACTGCGCAGACATCACCAAGCCTTCTTGGTGCCCCTAGAAGGCTGCTTGGTGAGGAAGATACCGCTTGTTTAAGAAAAGGGGCCACAAGAAGTGAGGGAGGGTGGCTGCTCATCCGTGTCCCCCTGCTGGTGTTCCTGGCTCCTGCTGCCATGCTTGAAACATGTGACAACTCTGTGCCTCCCCTCACAAAGGCACTGCTTGTCCTGCAGCAGTTACCAGCCTGTTTTATGAGCGGAAACTGAGTCAGCTCATGGTGCTCACCAATGTGGGCCACTGTTGCTTCTCCTACCCACTAGGTGTGAGCTTGGAAAACAGTTTGAAACAGAAGCATAAAATGGGCTTTGTTGAAATGTGTGAGCTCACCTGGAGTCTCCAGAACTTGTGTGTGTATTTTTGGAAGCAGAACAACCCAGCTTTACAACTTGCAGTATTTGGAAGCACAGCACAGTTCCATGGCTGTTCCAGGCCCTGTGAGACTGGGAGATGAAAATAATGTTTTTTGAGGTAGTCAGTGGGAAGACTACCACTTGAGAGAGCCTTTGGGAAGCAGCAGTAAATGAAATGGCATCAAAGCATTGCTGGTGTTCATTTACTCGCCCGAAGATCTTTGGGTCTTCTATTAGGCTCTCCCTAATTATTTGTAAGGCAATAAATCCAATCAGAATTGTGAGAGAAGTTCGCCCAGACCAAGAATTGTATTTTAATGTTCCTTCTAGTACATTCCATTATTAATCATGTTTAGAAGGTTGGCTGGTGCCACTTTTTTTTTTCCCTTCATTTTGTGTTTTTGATGATCAGCAGGTATCCTGATAACCAGAGCTTCAGCATTTCAGAGCCAAATTTGTGCCAAATAGTATCTCTTTTCTCATTTCTTTCTTCTCTTACTCTTTAAATACTAGGAGTTGTAACAAAGCCTGCTGTCAACCTTTGGCTTGGATTCTAAATACTGACCCACATCCAAATTTTGCAATTGGTTCCATTTGTTACAATGGGTGGAACTAATTCTCTGGATCCAAGTACAATTAGATGAATCTAGATCATAATTCCGGGCACTGAATTCAAAAAATAAGTTCATTTTCCTCTATCTTCTCCTTCCATTGACTAATAATAGTCCAGTACAAGCCTTTCCTTTTCAAAAATCTATTATAAGCCTCCTCAAAGGCCAGTGAAGCCTATAAAGAGAGAGCATGACAACCTGGGAGGGAACAGCTTGTCTTCACATGCTTGCAGGACCAAAGCAGTGGAAATACATCCTTTGGGGGACTTCCAAATAATAATCTTGCTTTTAGTTTTATGTCCTGGCCTCCATATTTTAACCCACATTGAATTGTTTGATTCCCTGTTCTGACTTTCCCTGTTGTGAACTGCACAGCAATGGTTTTGTGCACTTTTCCACTAGACAGCAGCTGGACCATTGCTTTGTGCTGCAGAAGTGCTGCAGGTGCTGTGTGGTGCCCTGTCAGTGTTGGAGATGCTCTGGGGCTAAAAGTTCCAGCCTGGAATAGAAAGATCAAAAGGCTGCCTATTCTCTATCATCACCCTGGGTTAGGTGCTCTCCCTCTTGAGAGATGGCTCCACTGTCAACATCCCCAGCACAAAGTAGACACCCATGGTGCTGACTCTGGAACAGTTTGATTCTGTTTCAGTAGCATCATCTCATTTCGGGATCAAGCCCAGTAGCAGAGCTTTTAGGTTGGTTACTGTCCTGCTAATATAAAAAGCTGAGTTCACCGTGACCTTATGCTGAGACTGATTTTTTAATTTTTTTTTTTTTCCTGGGGACTGATTCATAAAATAGGCCCAGAGGAACCAGGCCAGGAACACATGCTATTCATAATAATGCCTCCAGAGAATAGCTAATTTCTTTTTCTTTTCCAAGGGTATTGTCAGGCTTGTGTACTTCAAAACAGATCTGGCACTAACAATACAGATAAGTTAATGAAAATCTGCAAAGGGTTTGGGGTTTTTAAGTTTTTTTTTTTCCTTTAAACTAAGGGTAATGATAAGTTCTAATGAAACTATTTTCTTTTTAACATCCCTTACTTGTAGTTCTGAAGAGCTTCGCCAGCTTTTTCCACATCTTGAAGAACAGAGGATATCTTGAGTTGCTGTGTAGCAGCAGAAGAATGCACAAATCTTAAATTTCTGAAGAACCATGAGCTAGTTACTCATGCAGTGTCAGGAGAGTCATCTGTAATTCTTTTACTCTATGGAGTTCTGGGGAAACAGCTGGAGCATTGTATACAATTTGCTGAGCACATTTCAGGGAAGATGTGGACAATGGGGAGATGCTAAGGAGAACAGGGAGAACAATTGTAGGTCTTAAAACCATAACCTCAGAACAAGGAGGGGGGAAAAGCTGACTTAACTGTAATTAAACTAAAGTACAAAAACAGTTTTCAAAAAATGAAGAAAAACTCATGCAGAGAGGGAGAAAGACAGTGTTCTCCATAGCAATGGAGATAGGTTGGGAAATAGTGCACTTAAATTGTAATGAGGAAGAATCAGGTTGGACACTTGGGAACCATTTCCAGTGGTAGACACTGTTGTAGTAGTTTGAAATATTTGGGAATGTTGTGGGGTTCTAGTCACTAGAAGTTTTTAAGGTGAGGTTAGCCAAACATGTTAAAAATAACATACCTCATGCTCAGTTACCAGAAGTGACCAATATTTGCTTAGGATGCTTTCTAATAACTGTCTAATGCATAATTCAAGCTTTTTGAATCATGGGAAACTTAGCCACCCTTATCTTTGCAAACCTTAGGATTTATAATAGAGAAAGATCTGTTTTAAGCTAAACTACCTCCTCTATTCACTTCAGCAGATCTTGGATTGTGTTTGCAGATATCACAGAGAATAAACCAGGCAAGGATACCCAAGGAATTGAGGCCTGAGACCTCAGATGAGATGGGTGCTTTGAAATCATGTAAGAGGAAGCGGAATTACTTAGCCAAAATGTAATTCTCGTGATGTTTAGCCCACATTAACCCCAGAGGGAAATGTCAGCTGGTTTTCCCAACACTGATGTTTATTAGACCATGAAATTTTTTTCCCTCTGGGAGATACTTAGAAGTGAATTGGACAAAGTGCTGGAAAATGTAGGGTCCTGTCCTGTATGGTTTGGAGACAAGAAGTTCCATTCAGTTGGGGCATCTGAACTGGGTTCTGTTTCCTATTTTGTCACTGTTTTATTGTGTCCTTGCATTGCTTTTATTTTGAGATCTACAGTTGGGAAGAGCAGGGAGTGCTGAGCTGCTCTGACCAGAGGGTCTGAAGTGGGGTAGGATCTAATCCTGCTCCTGCTGTAATGTTCCAAATACGCCTGGGATCAGTCATGTACGTTTAGAGGTCAGAATTCAGCCTGATGTTGGAATTTCTTTTGCATATAGCTGGGAATAAAATGCAAATGGATCTGAAGGAATTCTAAAATGCGGGAAAGTTATCTAACCAGATTTATTCTTGTGTTCCCACTGGGGAAAGGCAAAGCCATGGAATCTACCAGAGCACCTTTTCTGTTGTTCTCTAAGTTTGTAGATCCTGTAATCCTGAGTATCTGATTTCTTTGCCTGGTTTGGCTAGCTTGTTTTTGTCATAGCTTCTCCCAGCTTCATTAGAGTCTTGCTTGTGTCTAATCAGTCTGTACTGTCCTTCAACTTCTGGCTATCTTTCTTACAAATCTGTGTAATGCAGAGATAGAAGCTGCTCCAGGAGGTTTTCTAGCTCAGCATGATGCCATACCAATATTAACATCTGAATGTGTGACCTTGTTAGTTCAGCATATGCAAGGTAAGTGTTTTTTCTGTCCAATTCACTGCTTATTATTAACGAGGTGTGCTGTGTAAAACAGTACCATTAAATTTCTCCCAGCTGGAAGCCTTACTTTGATGTTACCTTACCCATTATAGGATTTGGGGAGAACTTGAGCCATGGCTTAGAATACATTTCTGGTAACAAATGATTCTGTAGCTAGGCACTAATGCTATATGACACCCTGTAACCATTGTATCAACAGCTCATGAGAAAAATCCTAAATTTGTGTAGTAAGTACAAGGATCCTTCTTCATGTCATGGTTTGTTTCTTGTGGGACTTGCTAGAAGCCAAATGAAGTCTGCTATTTCCAAAACCATCAGGGAGAAATTAATGAATCAACATAGTAAATAACTAACTGCTTATTTCCTGAAACAAAGACCACCTGTAACATTCAAGAGGTAGCTGCCTGGCAGGAGGCTGGTGGCACTTTTAGGTGTGTAGGAACATTGGGACTGGGTAGAAGGCTAGGGACAAGTGGATACACAGAACCAAGTGTGTGGTTTGGGCTATGAGACCTTTTTGTCAGGTGTTGGTGCCTCTTCAATGCCTCTTTCTGTTCCTTGATAATAAAGCCCATGTTTGTGTGGGATCTGACCTCAGGGGAGGTTAATGCTTCTCCTACTGAGGAAAGCCAAGTAACACTCCTTTCAATCCTGTTTGCTGTTGCTTGCAAGGCTGTTTCTATTTGTGTTGTGCTTTGGGTGTGATGCCTGCAAGGTGGGAATTGCCTTAAGCTTGGTTTGTTTGGTGAGAGAAGGAAAGCCTGTTTGTCGGGTATGTTCTCTTCTGAACTTCAACTTTTGCCAACTTAGTCCCAGCCCTCAGGCCAAAGACACAGGTGTGAAGTGAGGTGAGCTATAAAAAGAAAAACACCCCAAACCCCCAAAACACATGGAGTGGGCTTGTGGATGGGTGAGGGCAGGAGGTTTGCTGCTGATTCTGGGTTGTGTGGAAGGCACCGAGGGTCTGGACCTGTGTTTCAGCAAGCCGGGGTCCTGAGACCCTGTGTGTGCCTACAGACAATGCTGCAGCTGGTAACTGGAGAGCAGGGTCTCTCATGTAGGAGCCCTCTGGCTGTGCCTGGGGTGGGAGAGGCTGCATTTCTCCTTGTCTTTAAGAATTCAGTCTGCCTAGAGCAGAACAAATGATGTGGCAGCTGCCCCACACTAGCCCCTCCTGTCTGAGCAGGCTGAGAGACTGCAGCTTTCTTGTTAAACAGGTTTAAGGTCACCCTTGAAATCAATCTCATGCTTGAACTGTAGCCTTTGCATGTGCAAGATATTGCTTATCTGCAGGACCTCAAGGAGCACCCATGGACAGAGGCATCTTTAATGTTGCTATTGCACAGACTGATGTAAAAGAAGTGCTTTTCCTTCTTGGGGACTTTAGAGAGAACAGGGATGAGTCTGTGTCAGCTTTGAGTGGACTTGAGAGGAGGGTTATCTAAATGATGGTTTCTCCTCTGGAGAAGTGGAAGTTAGTTAAGCAGGTGATGACTCAGCTTCTCTGGCTGTAGCATGCAGATGAGAACTGTTGGCCTTCCAGATAAGGAATGAGATTTTCCCATTTGGGATGTACTTTGCAAAATGTAGGGTGTTAAAAATGATGGTATGAAGGTCAGTGAGTAAAC
Organism: Brachypodius melanocephalos; assembly: GCA_013398615.1. Lineage (NCBI taxonomy): Eukaryota > Metazoa > Chordata > Aves > Passeriformes > Pycnonotidae > Brachypodius > Brachypodius melanocephalos. The sequence continues at coordinate 10,141,113 of VZSR01000247.1, forward strand.
TCATACTCAGCCTTTGACCCTTCATAAGATGACATAGCCTCTTAGTAATGTAGAATATAAGTAATATAAATTCATGTATTAAAATATCCAATGCATGTTTTAACTAAGGGAGGAACCACAAACCCAGAGGCTGGTTTTGTAATTTCTCTCTGTAACTGTACAGTCTTTACAAATCCTAGATAAGGTCAGAATTAGGAAAAGAAAAGGATTAGCCGAGGAGGAGATGGCTCCTCAGCCTGGGTGGAGGACCACCATTTGCAAGCTATCAGCGTCCTATACCGATCTGGGAGGATTCTGCTAAAGAATGGATAACATCATAATCCAATGTCCTGTTCAGAGAAACCTGCCCAGAAACATCAATGAGTCCGGAAAACCTCTTCAAATCTAAATAAGCAGCGGAAAAAGTACATGCATATGTATCTTGGACTTGGACTTACAATAAGACTTAGCCTACGGGCAGAAAAACCCAATAAAAACCCCGGCCTCGGACACGGTGGTGTGGAGGCTGTAGATCGGCACGGTTGCTGCTGCTCTCTCCTGCCACCCAACACTCGATCGATGCTGTTTCATTTTATTGTGGCTTTTTATCGAAATTGTGGGGTTTCTTAAATAAATTGTTCTCTTTATATTAACCTGATTGTGATTTATTCATAACAGTAACCTTCAGTCTGATGAAGAAGAAGATGATGAGGTGATGGGGTTTCTGCTCACGTGTTGTTGAACAGCAAAAAGGATGAGCACAGAACTCCTTCTTTAAAACCACAGAAGTTTTTAATATACAGTGATACAAAGAGAAGCTCTGGGAGATAAGGAAATAGAGATGAGGTGTTCACAAATCTTCTGGTGATGCCTTGAGAGTCACTGCAGTATGACACAGACTTTAAAATGTTGGGTGGTGGGAGCTGAATTACAGACTGGGGAAGTGGCTTTTACTTTCTAGTGGGATATGGATTCCCTGCAGCAAGGTTTTTGCTCCACTCTTGTGTAATAATGACTTTCTCTTTGAAGACTTGCATTTAATGGCAATCTTCAACAAATACTGAAGCAGAAACAGCTCTCTGAACATTTTGGGTGAGATGCCAAAGCAATGAGCAGACTTAATTCCAGTGAGTCTCTTCCCAACACTGTGGCATGTAGTTGGGCTCAGTGGTGAATTCTCACCACAAATCAAGAAATACTTTGCAAGATGCCCTACAGAGCTGTTCCCTGAGTGACCTTGCTGTGCTAGGTCACGGCTACCCACTGATGCCAAACCATGAGTGGGGTTTAGTGGATGGGAGAGGGAGGTAATGTGGAAAAGGGATGTTTGCCCGTTGGACCACTCTAAGTTGTGGAACGCTGCTGTCGGGCAATTGCCAAGGTGACATGGGAAAGTATTTTGTTGATCGTTTAAGCAGATGAATTATTGCTGTGTCTTCCCAAAATGGTGTTTAATTTTTGAACTTTTTTCCTGAATAAAGCTGTCCTTGTTTCCTACCAAATTCTGCACTGGCATGTGGAGGAACAGTACCTGGCTAGTGTTGCCAGAGATGCCAGCTCTCCAGAAGAGCAGGCAGGTATTGGGGGGTGGTGATCATGGTGCTCTGTATTTGTAAAAGGGAAATTGTGGGAATCCATACACTATGGATGCTAACATCTCCTGACAAAGCTCTTATGAACCCTAGCAGTTATCTTGAAGGCAAGAATTCATTCTGCTTGGTCTGCCAGCCATGCTGGCTGCCTCCAAATTTATGCATGTTTTCCCTTGTAAATATTTTCAGTGGGCTGTTTTCCCAGGACCGTTTTCCTCACCATCTTCTCCATCCTCCCTGCTGGAATAATTTTTAGACCAAGAGAAGAGCAGAGGATGTTGTTTGTAGCAATCAGTGTTATAAACACGCTGTATATGGTTATTTTGGAAGATTAACCGTTCTTGCTGTCACTCCGTAGAGTGACTTAGCTCCCCAGAAGTGTTCTTGGTTTTGTTCCCAGGAATAGGACAGTCTTGTCTTTTACCCAGCTTCCCTGCTCAGCTAAGGAGAGAGGAAATAGAAGTTGGAGCAAGGATTCACTGTGATCATGACTCCTTGCTTCCTCATCCTAGCTCAACACAGAGCTGCCTGGAGGCTGCTCAGCTTTAACACTGCTGGCAAAATTACACTCCTGCCACTCTTCTTCCTTGCCCTGGCTTGCCCTCCCTGGTAGGGTAATGCCAGGAATCCCCTGCTACGTGTGCAGCTGTGGGGGTGACACAAGCACAGCTTTGTGTTCGATGTGCATTTAGAAGCTGTTTTCTCATTGCTGATGATCAGAGCAACATCTGTCTCCTTGTTTACAAGGATGCAATTGTAAGATGATCAGAAAAGCTGGGTTTCTGAGGCTGCCACTTATTCTAAATACTGAAATTTCCTGGATTCCTGCACCAGCAGAATGAATCTCATAATATATAGATAGACCTTGTAATCTATTCTGCATTAGCAAATGATGGAGGCAGTCCAAGCAGCAATAATGAAGGTTTTTCTGATGGAAATCTGTCAAGATCCTTTTAGCTACATCTTGGTGATTTAAGTTGGCCTGAGTGCTGTCCTGCTGAGCTCTTAGACACAGAGGTTTGTCCTGGGTGGGGATGCAGATCACTGTGTGCACCATTGCCAGCCCTGCCTGGGATAGTTGACCGGTGAGCTGGGCTGGGCTGTTCCAGTGCTGCCTCCTTCAGTGTGGTGAAGACCATAAAAGGTGGTACCTTCATCACTAGTCCCAAATGTTGTCTCTAGTACTGAGGGGCCAGCCACTAGCTTTAGACATTGAGCACATGCTCAGACTTGCTGAAGTAAGTACCTGCAGTGCAGCTGTGCCTGAAAACATTTTGATTCATGTGTGGGCACCTGGGTTTGGAGTCTCTCTGACTGAGGCTGCTTTCCTGTCACCTGCTTGTGTCTAGGCACAATCCATGACCTCTGTAGATCTTTCTCAAAGTGGCACCTACTGTTTCCCATTTCTTGTGGGAATCATCATCCTGCCTGGTTTCTATCCTGTTTTCTTCATAGCTCCATGGTCTTTCCCTTGTGCAAAGGGATAAGGGTTACAGCGGCGAGCTTCCTTGAGGAGCAGAGGCTGGATGAAGGGGCAAAATTAATGTTCCTGGATAGAGTTCAATTGTGTGGCATCTGTCAGATGTCTGGGCCCACATGGCTGTTTTTGTGGGCTTAGAGTTCTTTATGTGACTTCACCTATTTTCAGTCTTTATGTGACTTCCCCGTCCTATTGCTTTTGTTTCATCTGTTGCTTTCTGGTGTGTGAGAACAGTGCCCAACTCTTCAAAAGCTCTACCCCACACCCAGCAGATAAAAAGGAGGCATTTGTGGCTGGTGATGTCAATGCGTGCCTGTCCAGTCTTCACCTGAGGAAACAGGTAAGCATGTCTGGGTAACCTTGTGATAACTACAGAACAAATGGTCTGTAAACCAAAGAAAGAGCTGGATCCTTTCCCTGCAGAAGGTCAGCTTGTCACTATAATGGGGCGGGGTTGCAAGCAGAGGTGTCTTGTCCAGGTGTTTTACTGTCTTTCCAAGTAAATGTATATGTGCTTAGGGTGTTGATTGCAAAAAGCCCCCAGTTTTTTTGTCGGTGGAGTAACTTATGTCTGTGTCAGCTCTTCAGGAAGTATTGTGTCAGTGGGAGTGTGGAGTCTCCTGATCTCTTTTAACTCTTTGACCTTACTTAAATTCCCTGAGTTCTCAGCAAACAAAGATTAATTGAATGCCTTTACACATTCAGTGGAAGCTCATGCTGCAGTGACCATACTGATTGCCACTGACAAGAGCAGGAAGAATTGTACTTTTGAGCTTTTGCAGACACAGCTTTTCATCACCGTGTTGGAAACAGATCTTGTCCCATAGGGAAGGAATGTGTTGGTGTGCAGAAGGAGGTGCTATTGTTTTCAGCTCTTTTGGAGGTTTAACTAGCAAATAGATACTTTAAAAAACCTTGCAAATTAGCTGTCAGTTGATAGTAGATGAAGCAGCATAGTTGCTGGTGTCTTTAGATGTGTTTGTTTTTAGTGCAAAGCCTGTACTGCAGTTTGAAGTGTCTTCTTTGTGGCCTGATTTGTTCAAGAGAGGGAAGTATTGGCTAAAGAGGAGGTGAGGTGTTTGCATCAGGTGTTATGCTGGAGCTCAGGAGATTTTAGCTGTGTTTTTGGGTAGGCTATCAATAACACATGACCACAGGCAAGCCATGTAACATGTCAATGACCTTGTCTTTATCTTATTTACTTGAATCTTAAGCTCTTTTGAACAGAGTCTGACATTGCTGACTATTTGCAGAATGTAGTGCAGTGGATTTGCTTTCTGGGCCAAACCTTTGGACACTGCTGTTCTGCAAGCAGTAGCTCAAGCTCATCTGTTTTAATAGTGTCATTAGCCTACAGAAAACCATAACCTCTGCTGGAGTTTCCTTTGCACCCAGCTGCATGTTTGGAAGGACTGTGCACCTAAACATTAGCAGAAGAGCTGAGAAGCTGCATCGAGAGGCTGCATCCCATTATTGTTTAAGTATTTGTGCACTTTCTTTTATTGTGTATTGCCAGTGCTGGCTGCCCTTTGCCAGTGTCATAAGCAAAGCAGCCGTTGCTCATCTAGGTAATGTGTTGTGTCCTTACAAAGTCATTGGCACAGGTTCCCCTGGCACTTACTGGGTTTTACCTCAGAGCCAGCTTCCCTCTGTCACCTCGATGGATTGCGGTAACACCCAGCAGTAATGCTCTCCACAGTGCTGATCCTCTCCTCAGGCTGTCCCTCCTCTGGGGCATGTCCTTATAGGTCTTTATTGCTTGTCCCCAGAGTCTTGTGAAATCATCATCACTTACACTACATTGCTTTAAAACGTTCCTCCTGCCTTGCCTTGTTCTGCCAGGCTGCCTCTGTCTGCCTTGCGTGTCCAGGCTGTAAGCCTTTGGAGAAAGGGCTTAGCTGTGTCATTCCTGCTACACTCATTCATAGCTTGTCACTTGGTGGGGAGTAGCCCCTGAACTTTCACTTGCAGAACAGCTTTGATTATATCAGGCAGGTCTAATTATAGGGCAGCTAGGGTCTCCAGTGTAGCCTCTAAGCACAATAATAATATACATAGTAATTTGGGTAGCTGTGTATATTCTGAGACCTCGTAATAACCAGAACTGGAGCAGGTCGTATTTTGTGTTTTGCCTGAGTGTTTATTTTGATGGGTGCAATGGCCATGTCTGTAGTGTGCTTGTCCTATTGAAATAGTTTCTATTATGAGATTTCCTATTTGGAGAAGCCATTACAGATGCAATCACATGTAACACTAGGTTACACTCTCCTGATACTACTGTAGCTATCTTGTTATGGGCCCAAGAGTGCAAAAACTTGTTTCCATATATTTTTGCTTTCCTCGGTAAAAAGCAACAAAAGTACCTGGTAATCTGATGTTTGACCCTGTGCAGTACAAACCCAGCATTAGCCCACTGACTACTGCACTTAAAAATACTGTTTCTGGAGTAACATGCATTCTGGCAGAATCCAAACTTGCAGCAGCCCAGCACTGAGTGTGTAACCACTGCTGCATCCTTGAAGTAACCTCAAAGACAAGATAACACCGGGAAAAATACCCAGCTGGTCTCATGGGAATCACTTCTACATCAGTCTGTGGGTGGTCATAAGGATCAAGAAGTTATGCTGACAGAGAAAATGAAATCTAATTTGTGTGTGCTAAGGAAGTTGCTGCCTCAGTCTGGGACATCAAAGTTCACTTTTGTCATTCCAAGTGACTTAAAGGGGAGACCCACAAACTCTCTCTGTTCTCTGGGTAAGGGCCTGACAGCTGTGCTGTGCTCATGCCTACCAGACACTTGCTACAACTACCTCCTCTTGACCTTTTGGTCTGTATTTTAGCTTCTTCTGTTCTAAATGTGCCTGAAGCATGTTCTGAGTGCTGGATGTCCAGTCACATTCACTTCTGACAGGAATTGTGATCCAGAAGTGAGTTTACTTGAGAGGGATGAAGCAGGACAGCCTCTCTGATTACTGCTGAGAGTTGAATTTAGATGTGCAGGCTCTGATTACCCAAGCTGGAAGCTGGCCAAGGATGCAAAGGTGAACTGCTTTTGGGTGAAGTGCTGTAATATCTCTAATGACCAGAGGGACCTGGCTTTGTTTCCTTTAAACATTCCCTTAAATCATCGTGGGGAATTTTACACTGTTCATAGGTTTGCAAGAAAAGGCAGAGGGAGAGCACCATCTTTAGTAAGCAAAAGCCCTGGAGGAGCAGAAAGGAAGCACTTTTCTCAAAACCTTGACATGCGGCACACTTGTTCTCCTCCAGCTATCTCATGCCAGCAATGCAGATGCTCCCTGCTGGCATTCCCCCTTCCATCAGTGTTAGTTGGTCTTACTGAGGCTCGTTTCAGCCCTGTAACCGCGTTTGTCCCGCAGCTTCACTCAGCCGTGCCCTGCTCCTGCCCGGCGCCTTCAGCACCCGGAGAGCTCCGGCGGGACATCGTTGCCTGGCGGCGCTGGGGAGAGCAGCCGATGGCACCCGGCAGGCTGGGGAGGGTTACTGATCAGTTTGCATTGAAGGCATTTAAAATAATTCAGTTCAGATTAGGGTTTATCGTCTGCCTAGCTCCGTGCTGGCTCTCCAGCTCAGGCTGGAGCATTGGACTTTGGGAGCAGTGATGGTCTTCCTTGACCTCCCCAGCTGTACGCTGGACAAGCAGGGCCTGTGCCCAGTCCAAGCCTGGGCAAGTTTCCTGCTGCTTTGCTCAAAGACTTTCTGAATTGGAATTGGGTTTTGCCTTAGATTTGCACTTCACTGCATTGTGTGCAGCACAGATCTGTCCTTAGAAGGGGAGGATCTTCTTCCACCTAGACGAATCCTTTAACAAAGTTATTTAGCAAAAATGAGAATAGGGCAGAATTTTCAGGACAGAGAAACCCTTATCCCAGAAGCTAAAGGCAGGATCACACAAAACATTAAGTGGTGAATAAGAGCAGGCAACAAAAACTTCAGATACTGTGCATAGGTAAAGAAAAATTATTTTTGGCTCTTGTCATGTATTTGGAGCAGAACTCCCTTTCTGTCTGTGTGAAACAGAATGCCATGAGGTTTTAAGTTCTCCATGTGACCAGATGGGGTTTGCCGCAACAATAGGGTTTCTGCTTGGTTTTGGGAAGGGCAGCAGTTTTACTGGCATTACAAAAGGCTATGTGTGATAAAATAAGGAACCTTCTTTCTCCAGCACATCTGATTTATGAAACTGCTGGAAATCAAAACTTCTTTGCCATTTGGATAATTTTTTTATTCCTCCAAACTGTACTGGATGTTCTTCACATATTAATTTGTGGATTACAGAATGTTCTAGGCAAAACATTAGTGGGACAGTAAAATGTTAATACAAGAGTTCAGCTGACATAAAATAAAACCACAGTGTTCTTCTATCCTGCTTAATAATGACTCAAGTGAAATGGGGACAGTTGTGTGGTCTAGTGGCTAGTGAGGGGTGTGGTCCTCTGGATTCCTGGAGCTGCTTCCCAGCTCTTCTTTCCCATGCTGGGTGACCTTAAACAAGTTTACCCCTTGTAAATTGGAGCCTTATGTCTGGCTAGGAAGGCTTATTAGGAAACTTAAGTTTTGAGAGAGCATTTTGGGAACTTAAGATGACAGGTGCTAAATAAAGACACTTCTCTCTATTAAGTAGCTCTAAGAAAACACACTCAGATTCCAATTTTGTGACATTGGTACATTGGGAACTCATCTTTTGGCTTTTTATGAATTGAACACTCTTTATCTGGATGACAAACGTGGATATTCCGGATTGTTTTGCTGGAATGATTGTACCAATTGTCAGCACTTTGGTTTAATGGCATCAAAAGAACAATGGTTTAATTTCCACGTCATCAAATTATTCTGGATTTAAATAGAACTGTGTGGCAGTGGTCACAAGACCAGCAAAAGGTGCCCCAGAGCCAGGAAGTTATATTTATTGTAAAAGGCAGTAAAGTAGACTGCCTGAGCTTTGCATTCTGAGCTGAATGTAAGGTATCAGTGAGGGAAAGCAAAGCAAACAGTAGGAAAAAGCGTGTTGCAGAAAATGAAGAGTGGATATGCAAGAGAAAAGGATTGTCCTGCAGAATGCCACTGTTAGAGCACTTAGGCTAATTCTGCAGAGGTGTATTCTCTTGAAAGGAGTCAGCAAACATCCTCATGCCTCAAAGACTGGCTATAAAGTCAGGTTCCAAAATGCTGAGATGCTGTGATAGTAGAGACCATACAAGTAGAGAGAAAGAACAAGCTGTGGAGTGGATTCCTGGCTGAAGGATCTTCACACAAGCATCATCCTAATTAATTTGTTTCTCTAATCTAAATCTTTAAACAAAGAAAAAATTTTACTCATCAGCCTATTTTTCCTCTTCCAATCCCCACCACTAAGGGAGCTCAGGTGTGATTGGCTGATCAGAACTTCCCCAGCAATGTGACAGGGAGGGTCTGACTGCTTCTGAACAGAGAAGTGTGAGCTGAAGATTTTGGGAAGGAAGCCTGGCATGCTCAGTGTTTGCATCAGAGTTTGGCCATTGGATTTTGCTGGAAGTCGATCAAGCTGTTACTTTGAATGTACCCACGATCAATTAATTTCAAGCCGTGTCCTCATCTATAGCCAGAACAAGTCAAGTTTTTTCTGTTCCTCCCTCAAATGCACATGTGACATCATACTGTTGGGTAAATGTTACATTCTTGTCCAGCCAGCAGTTTGTCCTGGCTTGAAGTTTGGTAGCAGTTCTCTGCACAGTTTGTACAGCACAGGGCACCTGGAGAATATGCTTCGCATTTGCAAGTAGATGCTACATATTTACGTAGCAGAGAAGCAAAGATTTCTGATCTGTGTGTGCTAGACAAAGGCAGGCTTGTGGCTAATTTAGATCTTGAACCCTCATTGCATTGAAAACTACTTTTTTTGCAGGCACTCATTCCCAGCATTAAGATTTAGGCACTACTTACCTGCAAGGAACCATTTACAAACTGAAGTTCGCTCTGAGCTCTCAATCAGCCTGTATAAACCTCTTGGCTGTGAGGAGAAGCTGGTGTGGATCAGAAAGTCACAGTCCCACTGGAATATTGGGCAAAAGAGTTGTGATCCAGAGTGCCCACTAATGAGGTCCTCATGCCTAATATGACAATACATCTCTTCCAGAAGTGAGGGTTTATTTGCACTCATTTCTCTTTAAAATCTATGTCACAAATGGAGCCCCACTTTCTTGATACTCCAATGAAAATAGAAATTAGGTTTTTAAAAGATTTTCTGGAGTTTTAGTCCCTTAAAGAAAAACATCAAGATGTCAGGTCTACCAGAAGAAGAGACACAAATGAAATGATTCACCTGGAGTCAGCCATGATTTCTTACATGTAAATCCAGTTATTTCACGGAGAAACTGCTACAAGTCCATCTGTGTCCTCATCTTTACTCCACCCAAGCTGGAGAATCAGGGCTAGGTTTAACACCATCACAGTAAGAAAAGGTGATGAGATATGGCTCTGTGACTGATAATCTTGGTCTAACGTGGAAGCAGAAAGAAAAGCAGAGTACAGGGGAGTCATGGGTAGGTGCATGAGCGTGGTTGGGTCTGGAGCAGCTCCTCTCTGCTGTAGGAATCCAGCAGCAAATTCAGCCAGAGCAACTGGGCAAGTAACCCCCTTGATAGCAAGGCTTTGGTGCATCTTTGGTACTAGCCATGGCCCAGTGGGTGGAAATTCTCCTGGGGGAGGAATGTCTGCTAAGCTCCCTGTGCCTCAAGCAGGTCCTTCTTCCTCCTATCCTATCCCTCACCACTGAGCTGAGAGATCGGTGCTAACTCTGCTTCTGGGTGGTCTGAGGGAAGAAGAGGTGCACCTGAGAAACACAACTCTTAATGATTCCTTCCTGTTTTTAGTGCCTGTCATTCTGTAGCGAGGCAATGACCGGGACCCTCGACACTTTCACCAGGATCAATCAATGAAGAGCGTTCCAAATCTGACCAAGGTTTTACAAAGCCCACAGGAGCTCTCCTATGCAAACACAGTCTGAGTAGTTCACATTAATGCACCAATTTATAACATCTAGCAGGAATTCCCAGTAGCCTGGGACTCTGCTACACACAGATGTGTTACCATTTTGGTGATGTGGAATTAATGATAGAATTACTTAGAGAGCTGGTGATAGGGTTTTGACTCTACAGTGTCTGACTCTCAAATCTATGCTTTCCTATATCTATCCTCAACAGACATTATTTAGAACAATTTCTCCTTCCAAACAAAAAATAATTTTGGGAAAGATGCATTCTCAACTCAGCTATGAAATGTCATCTTTGTGGTGATGATGATTATGGGATGCAGCAAATGCATGCATAATTATTCTCACTGCTCACAGAGCAGCAGATAGGCCCATTTCCTGCCTCCTGAAATATATAACCAAACACTTTTCCTCATGCTGTCTGCTCTGTGAATTTTCATGAGCTTGTTCCCTAGGGCTCGTTGTGAAATTATTCTAATTTTCTGAAGTAGGGAGAAAAAAATGAAAACGTTCTGTTGGAAATGGCATTGATTTGTCTATGAAGTCATTACAGCTGTTTCTCTCTTGAAGGCACAAGAAGAGGAATTCCGGATTTATTTTTTTTATTAATATAGGGAGGTGGGAAGCAGTTTGACAGCAAGAATGCAGAGAATTTTTGAAGCAGTTCTTGAAGTGCTCTCCTATTATGCATGTGAGAATGCAGAACAAGGATAATAAAGAGTATTTTCTGACTTTCAGAGGTATAGCTTGGTCTGTGTCAATAGTTATAACTATCTTGGTGTAGGGTAATTTATTAAATGCAGAGGGTTATGTTTGACAGTATGAACTTGTCAGCCTTGAGTCACATAAGGGAAGGCCCAGCAGAATATATAATGCAAATGTTCACATAGTATAATGAAAAATACCCTTCTGAACGATTTTCCATTAAAAATGAAAATTGAAATTACTTAACAAAACATGCTTTTTCTTCCTGTCTTTTAGCAACAAACAAAAGCTCCGATGTGCAGTCTAAAATTGCTCATCAAGGGGAGAGACCAGGCTAGGATTTAGTAAATGGCTTTTTTTTTTTTTTTTTTTTTTTTTTTTTTTTTGAATAAAGCAATTAAAGGGAACATGTCATCTTCAGTACATTGCTAAGGTAGAACAGTCATTGTGCTTTCTGGCACTCCATCAGGCTGCTCCTTGTGCATAGTTATTGGAGAAAGTGCATTTACACGTTCTGTCGACGTCCAATGCCGGGAAGAGGTTTCTTAAATAACAAGACACAGGCTATTATGTGCATTAGCTTTATTATTTTTTCAAAAGTGTCTTAGCCTTTGGGGGCTGAAGGTACTTAATAATATGTTGCAATTACAGTGTGCCAATGTGTTGTCGTCCTATCTCAGGTGCTTGACAATCAGACAAGAGCAGATTAACCCTTAGATGTCCACTGAATTTCCAGCTAGCTGCTTTTATGTGTGGAGCTGGTGATGTGTCCGCAGTGCAGCAAAGCTTAACGTACATCTGTTGTCTTGGAGCATTGCCAGAGGCTGTCCCAGGAGGAATGTCCCCTGCCACCCCCAGGTATGCTTAGCCCACTTAGGAGATATGAGCTTCATGCTTTTGGTTTTGGATGACCTGTGACGCTCTGAGCAGAGGTGTAGGGTGCTCTGGAGATGGAGCACAATCAGACAGCTTGCCCCAGGAAAGCCTGTGTTTGTGAGAGTGTTGTGATTTAACCCCACCTGGCAGTCGTGTACCACACAGCCACTCACTCCCCTGGCCTAGTGGAGAGGAGAATAGAAGAAAAAACAATGTAGACCTGATGGGGTGAGGTAAGAGCAGTTTAGGAATGGAGGTGGTATCTGATAGCCAGACAGCTGTAAGCTAAGAGTGAAGTCCCAAGCCAGAGAACTCATTGAGGGGAGTGGAACTAGTGGTATAGATGAAATCTGAAGTAAAATGTCTCATGGACAGACCTGTTCAGTCCCTAAATCACAACAATATGAAATGAGTTCCACATTGTGGGTTTTCTGTTTGTTTTCCTCCTCCAGCATCCTTGGTATTGAAAAACCTCCCAGAAGGTGATGTCAAGGAGTTGTTCTGTTGAAGCATGGCAAGTACATCACCCTTAAGCCATAGAAAAGATCCATTTTGAGTTGCTCTCTGCTAGATATCCAGGTACAACTTGTCACTGTTTACAGTCTGTATTTTGTAGCTGTCTGGATGCAGACAGAAGGAGGCAAAGGGAAAAACAGCTGCTGTCTGTAGGTACCAAAAAGCAAGAACCCAAAGCAGACAGCCTTTGTTTGCTGGACAATACAAGAGCTTTTGTAGGTGGTGTGAAGTGTTCATTGTTTTTTTTCAGTTTTTGATTTTATTTTCCTTTGGAGTCTGAGTACAACTCAGAGGGAAAGTTTGGATAGGCAAGAAATTCAAGGAAGTTTTAAAGACTAGGTGCAGAGGCCAAGTAAAAACTGAAGTACTAATTGAGTTATGGCTCTAAACATAGTGCCTGGTCAGTAAATGAGCTAAAAGGACATGAATTCTAGAGTGGCAGGCATGTTTTTTAATGAATTTTTTTTTTGCTTGCTTGATTGATCTGGGTTTTTTGTTTATTTGTTTAATTCTGAAAAAAAATATGTCTACTGCTGAGGAAGCTTGGCTGGCACCCAGATCAGTCCTACTCTAATCTTTAGAGTGACTTTCTCTGTGCGGTGTGAAATGAGGTGATGTGATGGTGCAGTAGACAAGCTGCAATACCTTGTCCAGGGCAGAATTGCTCTCATTTGAGTCAAACCTTGCATCTGCAGTTAAGTCAACAGTTGAACTCAGGCCTGGGATGTTTCCTTTATGCAGCAGGAGTTAGTAATTCTCCTCTGTGGCGCAGGCCATTCAGCAGATTGTCAGTCTTCACAGCATAACATTGCAGGTAGAGATGTCAGAATCACCAACAAGATTAAGGCTTGTCCATGAGAAGCCAGTGTTTGCAAGAGCTCTCAGGTTGCAGACTTCAACTGCTTCAGCTGATGCCTACTGTGCAAAAGGTCATTCTTCTTTCTCATTTTGGTCTTGGTTTTGTTTTTTTCTTTCTTTGTGTTTTGGAAAGTTCCAGTTAGAGTGGTTCAGCTGTTTTGGAGAAGGAGACTGGAAATTGTTTGTTAATAACAAAAATAAGCTTAATTGTCCTCCTCAAGTTCCATATTTTAGAGCAGGATATTGGTCTTTAGAGGAAAAGGTTCATGGGGTCCCAATGGTGTTAAGGAGATGCCTTGCATGACATGTCTATGGGAGGCTATGTGTTGCCAAATTACACATTTCTTCTTTCAAAAAAAAAAAAGTAAAAAAGAAAAAAAGAAAAGCAGTTGCACTGTGTTCATTGTCTGCCAGCTAATCCTCCTGATATTTCCCCTGCTGGGATGGGAATATGGGTGAGGCTGAACAGGTTTGTCTTTGGTGTTGTTGCTCCCAGATAAAGGTGCTTATTGTGGGGCCAGGCTCTATGAAATGGGAACTGTCAATCAGATGGACATGACCAGAGCCTGGCAGATATTCTCAACCACAATACTGAATTTCAGGGCCTTTTTCCAAAGTGTGGAAAATACTTGGGCTACACGGTTCTTTCTTTTCTAGTATATGTGTTACCAAAACCCCATCCTTCTGATCATGTTAGGTGTATCTTCCCTAAGTCTAAGGAAAGCCCTTCTGTATGTTCATGTTCTGGCAGAAATGAGAGTTTTGCTGTTGGTGTTGGTATGAACAGGGAAGCCTCCAGGGTCATTGGTTCCTCCCCCTGGTTTAGCTGCTCACACCAAACCTGTAAAACTTACAGCTACAACTGAAGAAGCTCTTAAGGAAAGTCCTGTGCAGAAGCCTGAGGGAGACTGACAAAAAGACAGGTGAGACTGGTGAGTGGGAGAAAGAAGAGGAATCATGGCTCAGGGCAGGAAACAATGATGGATCCCATTCCTAGGAGAATCACCACGGTGGGGGTTAGGACTAGACTTCTTAAGTTTTTTTATTTACTGATAATGCCTGAACTAAAGTAGGTCTCCATCCTACAGACAGCATTAATGGAGACTGGTCTCCATTGCTCACAGTCATAAGAGAACAATCAATCTTGCATGCTCTGAGAGTTCATTGCAGCTTCCCAGCTTTTCTTGGAGCAATAATTCTTTAGTGAGCTTCAGGAATCCACCTGGCTTCCCCTCATGCCTCTGGAATTCAGGATAGGGGCTGTTCCTAGAAACGCTGTTATTCCTTATGGTAAAAATCCGTGGTGATCATGGACTCTGGGGCATGTGGTGATAGGACAAGGGGGAATAGCTGTAAGAGGAAGGAGGTTAGGTTTAGATATTAGGAAGAAATTCTTTGCTATAAAGGTGGTGAGGCACTGGCCCAGGAAGGCTGTGGACTTGCCATCCTTAGAGGTGTTCAAGATCAGGCTGGATGGGGCTCTGGGCATCTTGATCTGCTGGAAGGTTCCCTGCCCACAGCAGAGGGGCTGGAATGAGATGGTCATTACCCATGCTTTAACCTGACCATTCTATGACTGTGATATTTCTGGGTGCTTGTTGGAGCTCTGATAGCTGTGATTAAGACTGAGTAATGAGGTGTGACTCAGTGAAAGAGCTGACTATGAGAGCTGGCCACTAAGCTCAGTGTTGCTCACCCTCAGCATTTGGATCACTGTGGGCCTTGGCTTGCTCAGCTCACAACATGACCATCCCTGCTGGAGGGCAAAAAGGAGTCAGCGGCCTCACAAAGCAGTCCAAGCAGTGGAAAGAAATACTAAACCACCCATTCATATAACAAAAGAAGTGAAAAATGAAAGCCAAGAACTGCATAAAAGGACGGGGATTTTCTACCTTCATACTATGAAACATGGTTGCCTGGAACCATGGAACAAGTTTCATGGGAGAAATCAGCTCCAGCTGGGAACTGGTCCCTGCTTTAATGTCTGCTTTACAGGTCTAAATGGATTTGTTATGCTTCATGGGACACCCAAGAAGCAGCCAGCTCAGCAGCTGGCCTGCTTGAGGAGGATTGCTTCTCATACAAAACTTCTTGCTGATGGTTCCAACAACTTGGGGCACTTGGCTGTCTTCTCCCAGCAATTCCTATTGGTCTGGGATTGAGAGCTCTCACTGAAAGCTTTATCCTGGTCTCTTGAGCATCCCTAGGCAAGTGACTAATGCACTTTAGGTGCTTTGAGGGTAGGAAGAAATCTTCTTTGTGGAAGCTTGATATTTGTTACCTCTATATGGACCATCCTAACTCCTTATGAAAACCTCCTGGCTCCCTAGGCATGGAGCCCCCTGCCAACAGGTTTGTAGTCCCCATTCTGAGGTGTGAGCAGAGCTGGAGAGAACTTCTGTTTTTCTTACTGTCTGAAATCCTGAGCTCCTCTATGATATTTTTTGTTGTTGTTTGGGGTTTATTAGGAGAGCTCCTGGGAAAATGGTTCTTCTCTTTCTCTCTCTCCATTTGGATGCTTGATTCCTGGGAATGCATTTAGAGGGAGAGTCTGAAAAATGCCTTTTGCCTGGCAGTGGTGTTACTGCCTGGAAATGTAAAGCCATTTCCACTGAGCTATAGTGCTTGATTCCTGGAACTGCATGAGGCAGCTCGCAGGGCATGGAAGATGCTGCCCTCTCACCGGTACAGAGCTTTAGGGAATCATGCAATTGCTTCCATGCCTGAGCAACCTGGAGCCCTGCACCTTCTGGCTGGTGGTCACTCCTCTGTGAAACTACAGAAGTGTGGGTATACACTCTCCTGTCTGCTCCTGTGGCTTCTGGTAACACGTGGTGGGAGAGGCAGGGAAGAAATTAACCCCACTATGAACCTGATAGGCAGTGCAATCCCTTATGTGATGCATGTGTGGGAGCAATTTCTTCCTGACCATGGTGTACATTTGGCTCATGTCCTAAAGAGCAGGATTTAGATCACTTTTATCTTTATTCTCATAGCTACAGGGATTGTTAATATCTATAAAATTACCCAGCTGCAGTATTTGACATGGTGACCTTCACTAACAATGAATTTTATGGTCTGGTGATACATTAGGGGTGGGGAAAGCTTTTCCTTATTCGTGAAGAATGTGGGAATGCTTTGTAGAGATGCTAGACTGGAAAAGAGACCTTGAGAGACTGTCTACTTTGTTTACCAACACTGATCTAAACACCTGAAATGTGTGATGCTTTCTGGTGAGAGGAAGAGGAGGGAGTAGAAGACCTCACCTGATTCACATGAAGAAAAGCATTTATCCCATGGCATAAGGGCTGTGTTTACACACTGTGCTTGTGCACTGGTGTATGTGGTTCTAGTTCACGTTTAAAAGTATTCAAGTTCTCTGTGCGTTAGTACTGGCCTAGGAGCTTTGCATAGTGAAACCACCCCTCTGTACCATGCCTACAGACACTGCCAGGCATCTTTACCTTGTCCTGAGTCTGTGCCCCTCTGCCTCAGGCCAGGCAGTGAGAAGTCTTTGGCCTCTCTGCTTAGTCTGCTTGTTAGAAGGCCCACTAGGATGAGCTGAGCTGGGTGTTTTTGTGGCAAAGGCTGTGGACAGAGGCTACCAAGGTGATTTGTTTGGTCATACACAAGTGGAGGAGAGCTCTCCTCCTGTACCCGTTCTGAGAGGACACAATGGGGCAGGTTTTTCCTCTCAGTTCATTCATTTAGTCTTGTTGCACTTTCAGTTATGTGAAGTCTGCTGTAAGAGCTGAGGTGCCCTTTGCAGCCAGCCCGGGAAGACACTGCACACTCCAACTAGAAATGCATCTCCTCTCACACTGACCTGTTTTTAAAGAGTTGATTCCTCTTCTCTGACTTCATTTACATGCTGGCTGTCATGTTATAAGAGCAGCATTTGACAGTGCCGATGCTGCTGTTTGTATCAACAGACAATCACCTGCCTTGCAAGAGTGTAACTTGACTAACAGCTCATGACATTATTATTCTTATTTGTTTATGGCAAAAGAAATGCAGCAGCAACTCTCTTCCATGGCATCAGCTCCAAATGTCTGTGGCATCAGATCAGCTAAGGCTCTTTTTGAAAAATTTAGCCATGCTCCCCCACATCTTGCTAACTTTACAGTCCCCCATGGCATCTGTGTGCAGTGAACTGAGCTGTTGAGACTAAATGCAATTTGCAGTCAGGCTTCTGTTAACATGGAAATGTACCGGCTGCTCTCCTGCAGTATGGATTCTCATGCTGTCTAGCATATGGTAGCATTAAACCCAGTCTGGAGTGCCTCTCGTTACCACACTGTTGAGTGGAGAACCCTGAAAAACAAGTGTGAGGGAAACGTATTTCGGGAACCAGCTCCCCTCCAGCACAGCTTGTTGGGAGCCATCAAAAGGAGACTGTACCTCAAAAACTGGCCCTGACAGCCATCCAAGCAAATACAGAAAACTGACTGGAACACTGATGCAAAAGCCATGTACTTACCAAGGCAGGTATTGCACAGAGAAAAGGGACAAGGAAAATCAGACAAGAGCAAGTTCATTATTAACAACTTAAGAAGCTAGAAGCAGTCTATTCTTCTGCTACAAGTATGGGTGAGATTTTGATTCAGGAAAATAGCCTTGGGTATGAAGCCAGCAGTTATGTAAAGACTTGATATAAATGTAAGCAAAACAAGAAATATATCCACCCAGAGAGGGTACGAACAAGTGAGCTTTTTAACCATTAAGTTTCATTATAGCTTTAGTTCGCTGTGTAGCACATAAAAATAGCTGTGGAATTTCTTCAGTGTTAGCATGTCCCCCATTGTCATGTAAGGTAGTTTAATTTTAATTTTGCTCTTTGAGTGATATGAATAATTCAGAGTGTTTTCTCACTGTCGGCTCTGGATGTCCTCGTCTCTTCTTCCCCGAGGCACTCAGAGCACTGCCCTCAGTGAGAAAGATACAAGTTCCATCTCAAGAGAATTGGGTCTGAGGCAAGTAATCTGTTGCTGTGGGCCAGTGGGGACATGGCATCTGAGTCATGAGCTCACAGTGCTGCTTATTCATTGTCTTTGGCCAGTCCCACCCTGAAGACCATAAGCATCTGTTCTACAACATACACCCATATTATTTGTTACTCACAAAACCACCAATTTGTTTGGTGCCCTGAGCCTTTGATGTGTGAAGAATCTCAGCTGTGGGCTGTGGCTAGAAGCAAAAGTTATCGAGTGAGTGCATTTGATCTTAACACCTGTTTTTCATAGACATTTCTCTGAAAATTTCTTAGGAGTGGAAGTTGTTTCAATGTAGACCTGTATTTGGCTGTTGAGAAAAACTGGAGACAGAAGCAGTATCAGTAGCTCCAGGAGTATGATTACAAAAGCCTCAAATCCTAAGATGCAGGGAGGAAAAATGGCAGTAGATCAAAGGCTACTCTTCCATGCTGGAATCTTCAACCCTGAATGCTTGACTCTATGAATCACTGCAGCAGCCCAAAGTGCTTCCTGACAATATTTTGTTTAAATAAAACTAATGTGCCTGTCGGACATTGCTGCTTCTTTCTTTATTACGCTTCTCTATAGTTCTTGGTAGAGCTAAGGCATAGGACACTGTGTATTCTGTGTATTGCCTGGTCTGGACTCTTGTGTTTCATTGGTTCTCACATCTGCAATATTGCTTTGTGAATACTTCAGTGTCCCAACCCATAATGATGTGATGATCTCAGATGGGGACAGATACAGGCGCACTTAGGAGAAAAATAGAAACGGCTGTCGGCTAATGAAGTTGTGGTTTTGGTTAGTGTTTTTTTGGGTTGGTTTTTTTTGTTTTTTTTTTTTTGTTTGTTTTTTTGTTTTTTTTCCTTAGAGAATTATTTTAGACAGCAGAAAGACCTGGACCAGAGAGCAGATGAGGTAGAGTTTGACCTTTCTCAGTTCCAGATGGCCAGAATATTTCATGTGTGCTCACATGGAGAAACCCTATACTTTACATGGAGAGGAAAAATAGGTGTGCTTATCTCAGCCTTGACCCAGCCTCATCTTTCTGTTATCTTTACCTCAATTAAAAATATGAGGATTGACCTGGCAGGTCAATTTTTGAGCTTTAGGCTACTGCAGTTTCTGCTTTGTGTGGCTAGTGAGAATGAGGGTAATCTCCATCATGAGAGCTGAATAGACCAAGAGACATCTCATCTCCCCCAGGAGGTGACTAATACAAACTTAATCCAAGGAGATAAAACCGCATTTTAAGGAAGTAGCATAGGTCTAAAATCTGAAAAACATGATGGAATTCAAAAATAAACTTGTATGTTAATGTGCTTATATGAATATGGGTATGAATGGGAGTATTTCCAAGTAACTTCCCATTTCAGATTCTTGAACCTCTTTCTGAGAAAACCCAGATGTCAATTTTTTCCTGACTGTGAGTGGTTAGTTTCTCCTCAGTAGCGGGAGGACAAGCAGCTATTGCTTGTCATGTTTATCCTAAATGTGACAACAGACAATCCCTAGCTGTGTAACTCTCTCTTCTCCTCCTCCACATAGCATACTCATTTAGTTGCTTCAATGATATCCAACTGGGCTCCATCCCAATTATTTGCATTTTTGGTAATCATCCATATTTCCATGTAAAAAAAAAGAATGGCATTGGAATAACTTTGGTTTTGCAAAGTAAATAACTGAGAAGACACTCTATCTATGCATCTGGAAAGAAAAGAAGGGAAGATTCTTTTTCGGGGAGGCATTTTCTTTGGGTTTAACCTGTATCCTCTAGTTCCCTCACTGGAGACCTTAAGCTGTGCTACATTCCTCTCTGCTCCTGTGCTTTGGTGTCCCATGGCAAGGACAGACAAGATCTATGAGGTTCTGCCCAGGGCTTTGTTGGCACTGATGCCACTGTCTGCTGGGGAAGAACCTGCAGCACCCAGACCTCAAATGCTTGTGGATTCAGTCTGGCAGGATTCATTTTAGATTACTTAGATCTGCCCAGATGCTCTCCTTGTCCTGAAAAGCAAGAGGTCTGTTTTGTCTGTGTAATGTCCTCATGGAATCTGACAGAGACCTCCTCTGTCCTGCCCCTGATTGGTGATCTGAGCACTTCTGATGACTGAAGGTGCTTGGGCTTTGTGTTCCTTTGCCATGAGTGTCCTCAGGTTATGTGGGAGCACCGTTTGTGGTCATCTCTCCAAAAGGAGTTCTCCTTTTGTCCACGTGTGCAACAGGAATGCTGCGTACATGGCTGTACATGACTGTGACTCAGGTTTCGACTGACTCAAGTAAGTTTCCCACCAGAGTCACCTTCACAGTGATTGTCTGCTTCTACCTTGCTAATCTTTTGCTACTTTTTCTCACTTGGTTTCAATCCTCACCCACTGCTGCAACTTTGTCTGTCCTAGTTCTAGCTCTGATTTCTGGGGAAGCTTTACAGAAAGAAGAAAACTGCAGTTTCAGCAATAAAAATAGATAAAAATTCTTTACAGTTTCTGCAAATTGTAGTGAAGTGTCAAGAAGCTGGTGCAGAGGAAGCTGTGTGAAGGGTCAAGATGGACAGGTGCTGCATCTTGGGTATTTAGAGAGTGCTGGTGAAAAAAAAAGGGTGAAGTTGAAGGCATATTTTTGGAGATCCATGGACCATAGGTAACAAAATGTTGCCATGGGGTTGATTAAGGAGCACCTTAGTTTACCTGTTTAGTTTAGCTGTTAGTTTACCTGTAATGATTTAAAAGAAAAAAAAAAAAAGTAAAACAAAATACAGTAGTTGTGACCTGAGGGCCATAGGGAATTGAGAGCCAATTTTTGATAGCCTTCATTCTCATATTCTGATGCTGTGCACCGTAATTCATAATAATTTCTTAGAAATTTGCTTGAGGAAAAAGGGTTGCGATTATTTATGCTTGATAGGATTTGCCTTTGTTATTCTGGGGACAAATATCAAAGGCTTTGGGATCTTAGTAGCAAGTGGAGCCATTGGTTTTCTGATGGGACTTCAAAAGTAGAATTGTCATACTGTGAAATATTTATCTTTGACATTCATTTCTTGGTCAGTTCAGATTCCCTTGGCCAAATTTGGGATTAAGAAAATGAATTACCCAGAGATATTACTCGTTCATAGCACGTGAAATGCTCTAATCACAGGCAATTTTTGAATGGCCAAAAATAAGAACTTCTCACTTCTGTGCAGCATGGTCTGTTTACAGAGTAATGAAGGGAAAGAAGTCTCCATAGTAACCTGTAAAACAGGCAAGTCTACTTCTTCCACTTCAATACAGTCTTCAGTAAACAGATTTTACATCTGGTTTATAAAAAAAGCAAACAGAATAAACCACACTTTTGGATTATGTGACTTCCATTACTACTGAATAGCTTCTGGGTTCAAGATCTGTCCCTCTGCTTCCTCCTCTTTGTTACATTTAAAATGATCCGTGAAAGCCAATAAATTTTAACAGTTGTGTGTTGCTGTTCCATCACCTGAAGGGTTCTTCTTCAGGTGGAGAGACAGGGCATTGTGAATAGTCTTTAAATGTGTGAACAGAGACTGTGAAGAGAAAACATTTCTACTGACTGTAGATACGGCCAAAAGTCTTAAGCTTACCTTGAGACAGAAGATGTGATCAAGCCTACATACGCATTGGTATTTTCTGAGGGTAAGAGGAGTTAATGGATTTCTGGCAAGGCTATATCGCTTTCCTGGCTTGAGATCTAAAAAAGAATAAACAAAACAAATACACACACTTCACCTGTGTGAAGAAAAACCCAAAACCCAACTCCCCAAAAAACACACCAGAAATTCTTTAAGTGGACATAACCATGCCTTGAGACTCTGGGCATACGGTACCAGCGACTTTTTGAGTTCCCATTTAGTACTGCACTC
This sequence comes from Brachypodius melanocephalos, assembly GCA_013398615.1. NCBI lineage: Eukaryota > Metazoa > Chordata > Aves > Passeriformes > Pycnonotidae > Brachypodius > Brachypodius melanocephalos. Next base: position 10,162,957 of record VZSR01000247.1, read on the forward strand.
TACATTGCATGTCCTAGGGGGCTCTCCTAGGAAGCAGGTATGTTTTTTCTGGGCAGAGGAAATGAAAGCTGCCTGCTGGTTTTTGTCTGTTGCTGCTTCTGGCAGACAGCTCTGTGTGAACCTCTCCTTTTGGAAGGGCAGATACCAGGTGACAGAAGTGAGGTCTGGCACATGAAAATATAAAAGGACGGTTGAAGGAGTGACTTCAAACATCACCGCTTTCAAGTTCAACTTTCACTTGGAGTAGAGGAGCCAATTAAACCAGTGGTGCACTGCCTGGAGGTTGGCTGTGTGGCACTGGCATCTGAATGGGGACAGAGACTGGAGAGACTCAGTCACCAGGCTCTGGAAAAGGGATGAAAGGTAGGGCTTGCTCTACAGGGTATCCCAATCCTTTCCTTGTACTGGTATCTACACTCTTTTGTGTCTTTGTTTCAGTGCACTATGACCAAATCCTCAAATTTCCTGTGTGGCTCTGGAGAGATGACTTGTAGGAGCTCTAAAATCCAGCTGGTTTTCAGGTTTTATTGACCTGAGAAAGCTAGCCCTAGGGATACAGAGGGGACAAGCATCTGGGACTCCCTGTTTCAGCTGGGCTGGTCTGGTTTTCTATTGGTATTTCTCAAGATGGCAGATGAAAATGGAAATTACAGATTGCTGGAAAATAATTCCAGTTACTATTTATTTTTTAAAAGCTTCAGAGTTTTATTCTGGTGAAAGCTGGCAAATGATGCAGGGGCCAACATTTGTGAATCCTTATGATATCTGAGGATGATTCTTGACTGTTGAGACTTGGATGTCTTCCTCTTTCCCTGGAACTGTTCTTTAAAAGCTATAGGTGTGGTGCTTAGGTCCATGGTTTAGTGGTGGCACTGTTAGGTCCAAGGTTGGACTTGGTGGTCTCAGAGGTCCTTTCCAACCTGAATGATTCTATGATTCCTTTTACTCCATGATTTTTCCCCTCTTCCGCTGCTAAGTATCCACATTCATTTCTGCTGCTCCCAATATCTCCTATTGCCAACTGTAATCCTGCATTAATCAATAATAATCAGAGCTTCCTAGTTGCTGCCATCTGTTTTCTCGATGAAGGCTGTCCTTAAAACAATTCCACTTGTGGCAAAGCGCTTCCAGGGTGTGGCGGGTGTGGAATGGGATGGGGCTCGGAGCCAGCGGGCGGGATGGGGAGGACGGATGCTCTCCGGGAGCACCTCCCGCCGTCGCTGCCCCGTCCCCGGGAGCCGGGAGGGTTTGTCCCGCGGTCCTGGCGTGTCCTCGGAGCTGCTGTCGGTGGCCATCTGCTGCCACCTCCCGTCCGAAGGGCGATGCCGAGCGGGGAGGGACCGCGGGCATCGCCTGGCGCTGCTGTGCGGAGCCCGGGGGAGCAGATGGGGAACCACCTCCAGCCTTCAGGCACGGAATTGCCATGTCCCGGAGATTCTGGTACTGGTGCCCCTGCCTGCAAGGGCAGCCAGGATCTCAGCCGCCCTGGCTGCTGGCTGCTGACCTGTCTCACTGCGTTTTCTCCCGTCTCCACCGTGCAATGGCCTCACTCCTTTCCACAGTTTGTTCTTTCTGGGTATCTTGGCCTCTCAGACCCCCCAGCCAAAGAATGACCAATACCAATAGCTTGGAGGCACCCGGCCAGCAGCAATATCAGGAGGTGAGCTGGCTGTTTCCCTCTGGCACAGCAGCAGTGGGGAGCAGGGGCACGATTCCTCTCCCTTTCCCTCCTCGTTGGAGTTCACAGCAGCTCCCAGCTCCACTGGCCTTCCCAGTCAGCTCTGGAATGCTTGGCTGGGGCCTGGACACCAGAGCAGGGTGTGCCACACTCCTGTGCCAGGGCTGCTTGCTGGCAGCCAGGCTCTGGCCAGGCGGCTGTCCTGCTGCTGGCCAGCCCACAGTGACTCGCTAGCACTGGCCACTAGTAGTTGCTTTTCAATTTGGATCCCTGTGCCTCCTCTCTGTTTTGGGAGGAGGGTAAGGACTATTCTTTGTCCCTGCTTGCTTTTACTTCTTTGGCTTGTTCTCTAATAGCTATTGCAGCTTCCCCACTGCCTGCGGTGACTACAAATTCGAGCTGAATTAATCCCAGACAGAGGCTCAATCTGAGGCAAACTTTCCTTCCAAAATGTTCAATCTGAAAAGACATGAAAGCAGGACGGGCTGGCCACCTACCTTCCCCGTGTTGGTCTCATCCTGGGCAAAGGTTTGTTCTCTCCCTTCTAGCAGGACTGAGAGGCTCTTGGTGCTGTGCTGGGCACTGACCAGGCACACATGGAAGGGAGAGTCTGTCTGCCAGACCTCAGTGAGCAGACAAACAGAAAGCAGCAGCGTGGCTGGCGCTCACAGGTTTTCCTTGCCACCCTGGAAGCAGCCCTTGGTTGCAGCAGAGGTGTTGCTTCTCCTTCCCCAGCTGGCCCAGCCTGCTGGCACTGCTCAGACCCTCAGCCTGTCCTTGTGCAACCCTGTGCTGGCCAAGTCTCCTCCTGTTCACTTATCCCTCTCCATGGCTCCTAGGAGCATCAAGATTTCAGCTTTGGTTTCTCCCTGTTTCCTTTCTCAAGGAGTCTTATTTCATGGCGTCCTGCCCTTTTGTGCTGAGGTTTGTTTTCCTGCTGCCTGGCTGAGGTCAGCATCTGTTCCCACAGTCCCTGCCCGAGGGGGCTCTCTGATACCTGATAACACAGTTGCAGGCCACAGACTCTCTCTGATAACAGCAGGGTGTTAGATCCCAAGCAGCCACTCCTAAATCAAACATAAGGAAACAAATTGCCTTCTTCACCTCTGAGTCTGTGTATGCAAGTATTCCCCATAAAACAGAGAGGTGCAGATACCCTGTGGTGGGGTGGTGGGGACCACCACAGGATCCCCTTTCCCAGAAGAAGTCTCACGGTTGATGTTCCTGGCAAGGGCTTTTCCTCTGAATTCGTGTGCTGCCTCTTCCTTGACCAGAGACTAGCAAAGAGCTCCTTCCAGCCTCATGTCTCTGACAGGTAAAACTCCTCTGAGCTGTTTTCCTGTGGGATCTTTGGACTCTTGGGGGTTTCTTCCTTGGCTTTTTTTATTTTTTTTTTTTTTCCACCTTGGAGCCCCCAGTGCTGTCATATTTCAAAAGAGGCTGAAATGCCAGAGCAAAAGCACAGAAAGCCCCTGCATCCCCCTGCCACGGTGCTGTGTGGAGCATGTTGCTGTGCCATGCAACAGGCCTTTTCTTTGGAATCCATAGATAATTGCTAGTCCTGTCAAGGGCCATTCATTTTAGTAGTGTAAAAATTACTATGGTTTTATTTCAAGCTTGAGAAACCACTTTGTCCGACCGGGCAAATTTTACCAAACCAGTATGCAGGCTGTGGGCACAGCTGGAGTTCAACAGAAAGAGCCCAGTTCCACAAATACCAAAGCTTCTCTGACTTCGTTTGGAACAGGGAAACAAAGTAAATGAGGGAAGGAAGGGCTGGGGAAGTGGGGAGAAAGGAAGGGGTGAAAACTTCCTCCTTTCTGGTGAAACTGTTTTCACCTCTCTGTTCCAAAGAGAGGTTTTCTGACATATGGGATTTTAAATGTTTGTTTGCTCTGCCTGCTTGGTTGTTTATTGCTCTGAGAGTCTGTGCTGCCTTTGCTGGCATTCTCAGTCTTTCAGGGAATACGACAGTGTAAGGCTGTTTACTTATTTCTACTAGCTCTTATTTAGCAGTGAAGTTATTTTCTGATCCAGGTTTTGCCAGGATCTAGAAACTGTTGCAGTAATGTGGTGGTTGTGGGGGATCTTAAGGGAGAACTATTGCTTCCTCTAGGCAGTATAACTTCCATTACATGCTTTGCTGTCACTGGTGTATTTGGCTCATGGTAGACAGGAAAGTTCTTTTATTCTTGAGTTTTTTTCCGCATGGAGAAACAAAGGATTTTGCACAGAAGAGAACGGAGAAGGAAAGTGAGGAAGGTGTTTGTCAAAAGGCCATGCAGAGTATCTATGGGAGAGCCAAAGTTAGACAGGAATTTGCTGGGTCCCTTACCCCTGCTCTATGAACATCCACCATCCTTACATGTACCCTCCACCAGCTTCTCTTTTCTGACCTGGCAGTGAAGGCAGGTCTGTGCTGTCCCAGGGCTGGTTCCAGGGGTGCAGCACAGCTGTGTGCCATTGAGGACCTGAGGAGTTAATGCTGAGCCTGGCCTTTGCCATCAGCTTTGGGCTAGCTCGAGTGGAAACTTGCACTCATAGACAAGATGATCGCTGTTCTCACAGAAGTTCATGACCCTTACTAAGGTTCATATTCCTTTGGCCACATATCCACAGGGATGCAGTCATTTCTCAAGGGCCATGAGATGAATGCATCTTTTCCTGTAGTGTTGGGAAGGAGCACCTTTGCTGCTGAGGTCTATTGTAGTACACCTGAAGACTAAACAGCAATCTCTGCACAGCTTCAGGCTGGTCCATTGACCCAACACAAAATAGTCTGCTCTTCCTTCAGAATGACTTGCTGTTTTCTCTGTTTTTCCACACAGGAAGAATGAATGACACTTCATTTTATTAAAACCAGAGAGGAGGCTGTTGGCCACTTTGCTCAACATCCTCATTGGTACTGCCCATGAGGCTCTCTGCCTGCTCTCTGGATTGGGTCAACAATATGCTTCTGACCCAGGATTTTTCCAGGTAGTAATCTGATAGCTACTGATGCTATCTAAACAATGCTATCCTGCAATTAGTCTGAAAAAAAGAGTTCTTTTTACGTATTTCTGTTTTGTCATTTCAGATCTTCTTCTGTAACTGTCTTTCAAGGAGACAAAGACTACTCACTACATACTGGAATGTGTCCTTTATATTTGATATTAACTAATGGGGATGAAATTGCTCTTGGCTCTTGATATTACTGACTGTTCCCTTTGGGGGCTGGATTCCTTCCCAGCAAATGGTAGCAGCCACCAGCAAAGGTGAGTTTGACATTGCTGCAAACTGTCCCTAAAGCAACCCATGCAACTGTGCCAGCACTAACTCTCTTTGTTCGGATTATTTATTGAAGGTGAACTCCTTGAGCATACAGAGCACAGAATGTTTTGTGAGTACAGAAAAAACCCCAGAGATGTGCTGGAGGGAAAAGTTCTCAGGGTTAAAACCAGGTCAGGCACTGCATAGCTGCAGGCTGCTACCTCCAACTGCTTTTGGCTACTTGGTTGCAGGCAAGGGGCAGCTTTCCTGGTTCTGAAAGAGCCTGTCGTTTCCAGTAACTGAGGGAAGAATTGCTGTTGTTTATGGTTTAGAAAGCAGGGAGAGAGAACTGGGATACTTGGCCCTCTGTGCCTTAATACTCCTATCTATAAAGTGTGGGTGACAATATTTTACCTTCTTCAGAGGGACATTTCCAAGCCGATGGGCAGAAAGTGCTCAGGAACTCCCCACCTCAGCAAGCTGCCCAATGGCTTTTAGATGTGTCCTACCTAAGCAACAATGAGTGACAAAGGGCATAAACACTTTGTCTCTAAAGTGCTGGCTTCTCCCTGCACGCTGTGTGTCTGCGGGCAGTGCTGCTGTTGTGTCGGGAGTCTTCTCCTCCCTCTATTCTAGGTTGCACAGAAGCTACCTGCAATTCTGCTGGCAGAGCTGCTTTTTTAGCCAAATGAGAAGGTTCCCGTGTTTCAGCATCACCATTAACTCAGAGAAAGTGTGGCTAATGAGCCATGGTGCCTGCAGGCCCCTGAAGGCCAACATGCTTCTGCAAGACCCAGAGTGGGACCGTGCCTGCTACCTCCAGCCTCTTGCCTGAATGGTGACATTTTTTATGGCATTGCCATTACGCTCTCTGCTGACTCTAGACACTCAGAACTAACTCCTGGTCATGTATTTTTCTCTGGATATTTATGCTGTAAGACTGGGAGCAGAATGCAACCCTGGAGGCTTTCAGCAGTGTTAACTTGTCCTCATTGCTAGTGTATGAGAAACCTGCCATGCTGTCTCTTCTTTGATATCTTCCCTGGATTTGTGCTGCTGAGAGGCTTCTCTGATCTCTTCCACTAAATGACACAACCTAGAGCAAACTTAGCAGAAAAGGGTGTCTGAGTTTTAAAACCAGAGAAAACTTTAGGAAAAGAATAACTTAGATCTCTGATGGTCCAAAAAGCCTGACAACTGGGGGATGCTGTTGTTCAAATACTGGAAACATGAAGGGAAAAGTGTTAGAGTCAATCTTAGGTTAATAGCAAAATATTCAAAGGACTTTGTTTTGCTTAATTTTGAGGTAGAACTTCCCTGGGGTTCTATGAAAAGAATGCAACGCTGGCGGCTCCTTTGAAATATGTAGGAGTGAGCTGCAAAGCAAAGAAGTTATTAGAGGGGATGGCTCTTCCTGGCTGGCTGGACAGCAGGAAAATGAAGATGAGAATGTTGTGCAGTTGCTCTTGCTTCAAGAGCAGTCTGTGGTGTGGCATAAGTGGGTAGGTATGAAGACATAATTTCGAAAGCAGATCCTCTGTTCATCCTGATACCCAACATCAAAGGTGAGGTTTCCTAGCTCCAAGCTTCCTCTGAATGCACACATGGCCCATGGGAAACACCAGACACATCAGGTATGCTGTGACTCCACTCATGTGTCACAAACACCACTGGCAGCATCGGTGGTAAGATGTGCATTGCTCTGCAGTAAAAGACCAGGTTTTTGGATTAACTATACGTCCTTGTTAACGCCACCCCTTTTTTGTTATCTTTTTTGGTTATCTTTTGTTTTCCTTTTTTGCTTAAACATAAGGTGTTTCAGGGTAGGGCGTGTCTTAGCTTATGTTTTTGCAGTATTCTGCAGAACAGGAACCTGCCCATGGTACTGGGGACTCTTGGCACTGCTGGTTGTAACCTGTGGGCATGGGAGGGTGGGGAGGCTCACCCAGCAAGTCTGGAGCCTGCAGAGCCTGTTCAGCTCAGGGAGTCACACAGGGTAACCTCTGGGGTTCCATGCAGTGCGGGGGGAGCAATAGAGCAATCACCTTCTCTGTCCTTCTCCCTGTGCCAGGGTAATTCCAGCTGGGCACTCTGCTATATCATCTGCAGTAGGACATCACAAGTAGATGGAGACTTGCCATCATACTGGCCAAGAAGAAGTTTGAGAGCAGCTCTTTAGCCAGGAAGAAGTTAGAGGGGCCTATTCAGACAGGACGCAGATTCACTTTCCTAATCTACTTTTGAAGAAAAGGAAATTCTCCAGGATTGTGAGGCTCTTCCCTACTGTATTGCCTCAGAAGAATTTCAAGCCTTGGAGAGTCTGAAGATTTGTAACCATGTTCAGGATGCAGTGTTTAACCACATACCCAGATTCAAGATATTGGTGGTGCAGTGATGGAAGGAGGGCCCCAAAATAGGAAACAGTGCCTGGGAAGTGAGCACACCACCAGCCTGATCACGACCTCCAGCCAACCTTTTAGAAGAGAATCCTACAGGATTCTAACAAAGAGAAGAAGTGTTTCTCAACCCTTTTGGCCTGTGTGCCAGTTCTCCTGATTGAAGAATCACTTCTATTGATTGAAGAACTCTTCCTTCTAGCAGTTTGAATCACAGAATAAGGAAAGTGGGTGTCAGGCCTCTCTTGGGTTTTCGTTTCTTCCCTATTTTAAAGGCTGAAATGGGTTGTTCTAGTTTGATCAACTCTGTAAGTCACACCACTCAAATCTGCATGGTTCCCCTTCTGCCAAAAGTGGGGAGCTCTGTTCTACCCCCAGAAAGGTACTCAGTCCTGGGCTGCAGACAGTCAAGGAAACACTTCTGTCACTTCACTTGTGTTGAGCCTTCCCACCCAACCCTAAGGTAATGATGCAGGTTTTGTTTTCCTCCTGAATTCGTCTGGCTGGTTCAGGCTCCTATCTCTCACTTTTTCTTCTGCATTTTACCCATGGCTTTAAGTGCACTGTAGCAAAAATACTTTTCCATACTGAGAGAACTAGGCAGTACTTTTAGGCTGTCATGAAGCTGTTCATTGACCTTCTCTTTCTGCTCCTGGAGTGCTTAGAAGGCTCTGGGAATACTCATTATTAGTGTTGTGTAATGGTCACAGTGCACTCCAAGAGTCAACAATATGTTGTAAAAAGGCCAAAAGCCAACACCCGTGTGGACTGGCCCCTTCTGGCCAACAAAAAGTAACCTCTGGAGAATTTGAACCTCATGCTTACAGCTATTACCATTACTTTCTCCTGTGTCATCATCAATCAGCTTTCAACTAAGGTTGAAATGCAATTGAGGACTGCATAAAATACAGAAGAGGAAATTCTGAAGGAAAACCCCCAACCTTACACATTATCTATAATTATAGACTGAGCATTGTGTTAGACTGAGTACAATTTTATGTTAATAGAGAGTAGTATCCCTTCTTTAGGAAGATAACTGATTCACTAATGGAATGAATTGTCATGTACAGCCAATAAAAGCGTAGCTGGAAATTTTTTTTATGTATTTCAACTCTGCGGTATGCAGGGACTGAGCTTCTAGCTTTGTTGTTACCTGTTTCTTTTGTTAATACTGAAGTAGAGGAGCTGCTTGGGAAGCCTGTACGACCCAAAACAACACAGAGGGAAGGTGTTCCTACCCTCTGATGGACGCATAGTCCAGAGGGAGTCAAAATCAATGTAAGCTACAGTTTTGGCCAGAGCTTGGAGTGATGCCCTTTAACAAAATGTGTTGAAAACTTCCATTACAAAAATGTCCATGACCACTTTGCAAAAGATGCGAAAGAGAAACATGAGTCGAAGCCAAGCATGTTTTCTGTGCCTTGGAAATGAATTGCCTCCAGTGAGCCCTCCTAGGAAGTTCAGGCTGTTTACCATATGGAAATTACTATGGCCTTATCTTTGTTTTCCTACATCTGTGGTCAGGAACTGGTCCAGCTGTACCAGTGCAGTTGTGCTGAGCTGCTCTCTGCCTGGAATCTGGGTGAGTTCAGCTTGCGTTCATCCCCACGGTGTTGAACTGGCTGGTGTGTGCTGCTCCTGCACACTGTGCCTCGTTTGGGTCCTTGCTAAATACAAGATGATAAACCCATGTCTTGTCTTATCTGGGTATAAAAGGGTAAATGACTACAAGACCTGAAAAGGTAGTGGGAAGATGAATGGTTAAAGTAGTGTTCTGGTTTTCCTGGTTGCTTTCTCTTGTTTAAATGAAATCTGGATTGGTCTAGATTTGGATCTGATGTTTAATATTTGAGTTGCCAAAAGTAGCATACAGGTTTGGATGATACTCTGGACAAACTTCCAGAAGTCCAGGCATACTTAAAGACTTATAAACTTGTATTTCTGTTGCCTGAGTCTTTTACAAACTCTTGAATAACCTTCGCCAGAGTGTTCAACCTTTCTGAACTTGGAGAACAACACTAGTCTCCTATGAGCTGAGTGGTGCAGGTTGAGATTCAGCTAATATTTGTTGAAGAGTAGGAGTTCTTTAGAGACATGAGAGGCTTAGCTAATATTTGCAGAACACTTTGAGGTCTTGGGATAGATACTGTTACCAAAGGATGAAGTGGTATTCACATGTTCTGTCATGTCTGTGTTGTTTACAAATAGAATAGAATGATGTTTTGAAGGTCAGGGACCTTGAGAACAATAGTGGGTTTGAAGCACTCATTTATTTTTACCAAGTTCAGATGCCTGGCATACACTAGCATTTCATTTATATAAAGGATCTGATCAAACATTTTGGTTGTTTAGAGGAGTTGTTTTGCTTGTTTTCAGGCTGTTGAAATGTCAGATGGCAAAAACAAGCAAGAGCTCCAGATGGAGCAACTGGAAGAGAAACATGAAAAAGATGGTAATGGGAAAGCTTCAGAATCACAATTGATTGGAAGTCCCATGCTTGGGATTGGGAGTCTCCACCTGTGGCTTCCAAACCCACTCTCTGTGCAAGCCCTTGTGCAAAGCAGCATCCCATGAGGAAGTTCTTCATTATTATGGTAAGCAAAGCCAGTAACAGTTAATTTTCACTGTTCATTAGTCCATCCATGCTGGGAACTGTTTGGGAGCTGCAATTTCATCTGGAATACTCAGCTTTTATATGGCCAAGAAAATCATAAGCACTCTGCTTTAATGACCCCAAATTTGAATTGGAGTTTCATGACTTACATTAATAGGGCAAACAAATGCCCAGTAGTTTGATCTCATTCACTGGCATTTATGCTGTCATTTGCACCAGCAGATCAATCTCTGTCTTCCTAACTTCTAGTGAGGATACAGACTAAATCTGTGTTTGTGTAATGTTGGAAGGTGGGTGATATAATAAATGCTGTAAAATCCCTGGTCATAGATGGAGAAGTAAAAGCTGGTAAAAAAAAAATCTATCTAATCAGACAGCTCATTTAGCACAAAAAATTTGTTTAACTTCCTCTAGTCTGCGGCCAGTTTTCTTGAAGACAAAGGGAGGCGTGATTTGTACTGGCAAAGCTACCCTGATTTAAAATCAGAGTAAACATTTGGCGCACGTTGCAGCTTTTGTTTGTTTACACTTGAAGCTGTGCTAGTCACTGAGGGCTGGAGTTACAGCAAATTCCTAACGTATGCTGCCATCTGATCTTTAATATTGGTGGTGGCTTATTCCATAATGTTTTGGAAGCAGAGTACAGTACAGGAGACTGAAATTATTTTGCAATGACCAACTGAATCAACTTCTTTGGTAGTGGTGACTGTAATATGTGAATGTACAAGGATGGCATTAGGATGTGCTTGGTCAATCACTAGTATTTATTGTGTCAAACAATTATTTTAAGGACTCAATTCTAAGTGCTTTAAACTCTTTCTACCTTCACTGAGACAGAAGCTGCTGAGCACCTTGCATGGCTGTGTCCTTAGTTTCTGTGCCAGGCTAAGGGATGGGCAGAGAGGCTTTCAAAAAGGAAAAATGTTACACTAAAAGCCACTAACCTGTGATACAGCATGAATGTCACCTTTAGTTCTATCTTGGAGACTGCTCTTCCAAAGGACCACCTCAGGAGAGCCATGCTCATCAGCAGAGATATTCATAAGTTGCCATCAGTGGCTATCCATGAGCTATTGTACCCAAAAGACAAATGGGGGTGGAAATAATTATCCTTGAATTTGATAGTTCAGAACATGTGATGTATAGAGGAATAGAGCTAAACCCATGGGATCAGTGCTGCCTAATTAATGGCTCTTTGTTGCTGTGCCATGGCCTGTACTGTACTGTGAACACACACTCTAACAGGCAGGTTCCCTGTGCCTAGCTTTGGATCTTACCAATTCAGGCTTGACACATACTCCCAAAAATTAATCTGGAGCTTTCAGCCACATAATGTTCTGTCTATGTGAGTCAAACAACAGGAATGTATGAAATCAGACATAGACACACACTCATAACTGAGCTTTCATTTTAGAGGTTAGTATTCAGTGGGTTAAAACCCCAAGTGTAATGATTATGTGAGAAAGTCATTATTTACTGGCTTTGAATCCAATGGTGGGAGGCAGATCAGAGGTGCTTTGGTATAAAGGTATAGACAGTAACTTGCAGAACTGAGTCCTATTTGCTGAGTAGAAAAAAAATCTGACTTTGTTAATTATAGTCCTTTCTGTCTAGTTCCTTTGCTTTGCATTTCTCTGTGGAAGGCAATTTTATCTCCTCTGAGGAAGACATCAATACAGTCAAATTAGAGCTGTGCAAAAGGAATGCTAGGGAGGCTGAAATAATCTAAAATGCCCCTCGTTCTTGTGTTTTGCTACTGACATGAAGAGACACTAATGCTGAAGCTTGTTGGATTTCTAGGTAAAGGAACACATGGAGTCTGAGGCCTTCACACACCTTTTATATCTCTGGAGAGAGAAGCACAGTAGCTCCATGCTTTTTCCCCCCTCCAGCTCTGCCTTTTGTGTCAGCTGTCAATAGTAATGTTTCATGCAGAATCAGCCAAATTTTCTTTTCTTCGTTTTTTTTTTTTTTCCCTCATTTAACATTGCTCTAAATTCGATGTAGTTACAGGAAACCGACTGAAATAACACACATGCAACAAGGAATCCAAGTAAGGTAGAAACTTATAATCCAACAGACGACTGTAATAACCTGTGAGGCTTTCTGTTCTTCCACCTCAGGTTCTGTTGTAATAACTCAAGATCTTTGAGAGTGCTTTGGTAAATTTTTAATGCTTTATTTTTGGTGACTGAAATATTGCCTGCTCAGAGCCTGTCATGAATTCTATGATAGAATGTCAGTGAGGATGTCATGGCTGCCTTATTGCCATCTACATGAGACATGTGGAGACACAGTTAATTTTTTTAAAAAAATCGTTTTTATTTGTTTTAGCCAGGTAGAAGATAGGTGAAGGGTAGCTGAGTAAGTTTTTTGGCTGCTGTGGAGTACAGGATGAAAAGGAAACTAATGTTAATGACTTTCTACGAAGGCACCACCTACACATTTATCATCAAACTGATGACCTGGAAATCAAGCTGAAGCAGTTATATTTTAGCTGTGTTCTTTTACTGCCAGGTTTACTTTACTATTGTTTTGCAACATTCCCTGACTTTACCCAGGAGTGTTTGACCAAGCCATGGAAGTTCCATTGGTGTAGAGAAAACTACTCCAGCCCCTGGGGTTTGACTGAGAGATCATGAAGGTTCTTGTGAGGTCAGGCTGTGGTGATGGTGTGGGTGATGGGTTGCTGGAAAGAAGCCTTGACCAGGCTGGGAGGGTTGCAGCACCGTGGTGCACATGAGCTTTGTGCACACAGGACAGGTGCCCAGACACCTGGACTGTGCTGCCCTCAATGCTTCACATGTAGCTGCTGTTTGGCCCAGCTATTCTAGAGCCATGTGCCTATTTAGAATGCAGACCTATTTCTAATAATAATCTTTCTGAAGTGATTGCTAGATAAGTCAATTATCTCACTCCTCTTAGAACGGTAACTATTAATTACTTGAGTTACAGGCACAGAGCAAAGATGATCAAAGCAGATGATGCAATGGGATACTGAGATCCACAGGGCAGTTTAACACTGATGATGTCTGTTCACTGTTTCTGAAATTCTTTGAAGATGGTTGATATGTAATGTTTCTAATTGATTATATTAGCAAGGGTGTTATCTGGAGCACACTTGATGGGGATTCAGGATATCTCACCCTGTTTCTTTGTATTTCATTGGCCAACTGAGCAAGTTAATTCCTCTTCCTGTGCCTTAGTTATCCCATTATTAAAATGCAGTTAATAACTCATAAAACTGAGATAATTATACTATCCTTTCTAAAAAGTGCACAGACATTTATTGATTACAAATTCTGGATGCACTTTTGAAGTTATTACCAATTTATTTGTTTAGATAATAGCATCAAACTTCAGTGAATCTGATTTGTTCAGAGCAGGCAAGGAGAGATGGGAACTTGAATCATTATTGGTTTGACTTTAAAGTTCTCTGCTATTTCTTTAAAGGAAACAATAAAAGTTGATGCCAGAGCTCTTCTTTTTGCTGCAGCTTGGTGCTTCTCTGCAGTGCCTATTTCTATTTAAAAGAATCCCAGGATTTGTCAAATGACATCTCTTCAGTCTAATAGGTGGCACAGCACTCTTGTCTGGGAGTGTAAATGTTCTGAACTTAAGAATGTTTGCAGGTGGCACCCTCGATTTAGCAGAGACAAGAATAACATCTATTGCCATTCCTGACAATTCTTACATCCCACAAAGCCATTTGAAAATGTAGAAGCAGATAGCAGAGGATCACATTTAGGTGCTTTGAAAACCCGTTGTGTACAATATAGCTGAGTATTAGCCTGAGGTGTCATCTGCCAAATGTCATCCATTGAGGAAAGGCCTTTTTAAATTTTTCTTCCTTCTTACATACTGCTTCCCTTCTTGATACTTTCTGAAAAACTTGTCATGTTCCAATTTGTCATCCTAAAGAGGAGAAGAAAAGAAGTCCCTGACTAACCTTGAGTTAGTGAAGGTTAAAGAGGCTGGAAGGAAGATGACCATTTATACCAGTAAGAGAATGGAAAGCTGCTGGTGGAGCCAACACTACTGATAGAGAACTGGCATTGAAAAACTCAGAGGTTATTCAAGGTGCCTGAAGACTGTTGAAAGGAGGAAATACCTTAGGTCAGAATTACTGCAAGAAATCCATTTCACAAGGTATACATGTCACAAAGTTAGGTCAGGGAATCCTTCCCACTGTTCTCTAAGACTGGATCTGGCCACAGGACCAACCCATTTTGCAGCTGATTTGCTGCTCAGGTCAAGTCCATAACCAAAACTCGTTTTCTGTTTTTGTAGGGAAAAAAACCTCGTTTTCTGTTATGCTTCACATAAGAAGCATCACCTGATCTTGTTGGAGCAGGTAAAGGCAGAAAAGAGTAGAAGAGATTGAATAAATGGCTTTCCCACTTGGAGAGGCTGGTCTTTCTAAAACAGTATTAAAATCTTTCAACCTAGCCTTACTATGTGAACTGAAAAAAACCACTGAATATACTTTACGTTTGAAAATATTAAGGCTATTAGTTAAGGCTTCTAAGTAACATTGACACTATCACAGCTGTTAATATCAAGTCCATTCAGTTGTTGCCTTGGAGCTCTTTACAATACAAGCCAGCTTAGTTAATAAGTGCAGTTCTGTGTTATTAGTTACCCAAAATCAGCTGGAAAAGCTACCGGCTTTTATTTCTGAAATGGAACTGAATATGCTCGATCTCCACCGATGGGAATGAAGAATCATTCTGCCAATTCCCTTCCTGCCAGCTGATGCCAGGGTCAGAGAAGTAGGTCACACCTTTCTGGTTTTGAGATGGAGCAATACTTATTTTAGACCAATTTGCTCTGAGCACGGAGCTCATCTGCTGGGTTGAACCAGGGCATTGTTGCTTTCTCTAGTGCATTGTTCTGTTCTCCCGCTAATTATCTCCAAATGTTTCTTATGCCTGGAACACAGTGGTAGTGATGAATAATGGCCTCTCTTCTCTTAACCCTTTGACCTGTAATTTGGCTTTCCACTCCCACCTAGATGCTTTCACTTTCCTGCCTCAACCAGCACAGTGTTAGTCTGACACCTGCCTGTATCAGATTTGATGCCCCGTAACCTCCTATCTTCTGTTCTGCAAATTGAGTAGGAGAGTGCAGGAGCGTGGTCTTGGTTCCAGCATTTATTGTCAGGGTCATGGTGTTTGCTTTACATGTGTCAGTGTGGATAAAGAGACATCTCCCATGCCTGTGGGGAGGGGAACAGCCACAGTCACTCCAGACCTTCTGCTTTGTAGATGACCTGCCCAGAAAAGCTGTTCAAACTGTTGATTTGTAGGACTTGTTGCAAGCTGATTCTCAGAGATAGGGATTAGCTGCTGATCACTTTGGGCAAACAGTAGTGCCCCTCAGATGGTGTTTCCTTATGAAGGGTAGGCTGCAGATACTAGACAGATCACATGTGAGCAGATACATGAGAATTGAAGCCTGAAGAAAGTGGGGGGTGACATCTGTGTGTTCCTACAGGTGACTGAGGTCAGTGGGAAGAAGGAGAGGGGAGACTTGCTGCAGATGAGTCATGGAGGCAATGCTTGGAGGAAACTGGACTAGGGCATATCCCATCTTACAAAGTAGTACAATGTCCAAACACATTCTCATTCCAGTCCTTTACAGCTCAAATCCTTTTGCTTCAATTTGGTGGTATTTTTTTTCCAGTTTAGAAAACTGAGCCATTAGCCCAGCGTGTGGAGCTATTGAAGGCAGCTGTAGTTGCCTTGGGAGGGGACCTTTGGGGGCCTGGAAGGTGTAGTCCCCTGGGCCAGCACTCCCATTTCAGCCCAGAGGGCAATCATGCCCTGGCTGGCATAGTGTGCCATGTCTGTGCCATCCCTCAGAGTGCTCCCTCAGATCACTGGCAACACCTTTCAGCCTTGACAAAACACTCAGAAGTATCCTCAAGCCTTCCCTCCACAGAAGAGCATGAACACTGAGTGCTGTGAGCTTCTGCTCTCTGCCTGCCTCAGTCCTGCACCTTCCCATGCTGTTTCCACAGAGAAATGCCTCACAGTAATTGCAAAGGCCAATGCACTGTCATCACATTTGGCTTGTTTTATAACTGTCCAATCTCATAAAACACTGGCATTTGGTTAGGTTGGAAGCAGATCACGGTTGGAATAGCACTGCTCCATGTCTCTGGTGAGAAAGGCTGAGCTTTTGTTTATGTTGGTGTTGTCTGCTCTGCAGCTCATAAGGGCTGGGGTGAGGCTGGTGATATTTCAATGCTGGGGTGCTTCTGGAAGCTTCTCTGGAGGCTTCAAAATGCTGAAACTGGCTCATAACTCTTCTCTATCTCTCTCGTGTATCAGTTCTTGTCCAAGTTTCCTCTCAGCTGGTACCACAGCCCAGGTACCTGTACTCCAGCTCAGGTACGGAATGGCCTATCTGTTAATCCTGGACAGTTTGGTGTAGAGAAGAGTTTCTTTAGGCTCATGGCTTTTTCTTTGTAGAGACAGGTAATGACTGGGCAGGAAAGACTGCTCCATTAGCTGAAGGCCATGTGGCACTCCTTGGAACTGCTGTCACTGTTATGTCCACACAGCCTATGAACTGAGTTTGCCGAGGTGGGAGTCAGTCCCTACAGCTGAAAGTCAATTCTTTGAGACAAAAACCTTGATATTTGTAGACTGTAATTACACAAAGAGACCATGCTGCTAATCTAATCTCACCTTCTGCCTCTTTCAGATGAGACCTGTACCTGTAATGTCTGCATCAATGCTAATAATTCACTGTTAAGCTACAGCACATGTTTTAGGATGACAGCAAATATTGTTTTAAGAGCTCTAAGGGTGGAGAATAAAACTCTCCCCTACGTCATTTGTTCAAGTGATTAACTACTGGCGTTATTGCAAGTTTTAATTTTTAAATACTTGTATTATTTCCAGTTTGATTTTTTCCAGCTTTTACTTTGAGCTTCTGGATCTGGTTATAGTTTTGTTTATTAGATTTTTGAAGTCCTTTAGCATCTCTCACAGTCCCCTGCTGAGAAATGTTAATAGAGTTAGATCAAATCACCTCCAAATCTTCCCTTTGGAAAACCAAATAGGGAGATGGAAAGACTTCAGCAGCCTGATCTTTCTCGCTCGCTGCAACATCCGGAACTGAGTGATGTGTGAGGTTGAATTAATCATCCGTCCAGAGTGGCATCTGACCACCTATTTGAAGATGCTCAAATACATCCCGCGGAAAGCAATTCTTTTACTTGTGGCTGTTTTCTAGACCCAAACCATCTGTGAACATTTTCCAGTGCCTAACCCGATGAACCACAGCCCGGAGCCGAGGGCAGGCGGTACCTGCCGTGCTGCGGGGGAGCTGCGGCACTGCCGGGACCGGGGCGCACCGGGCAGCCACGGCTCCGGCCTCGGCAAACGCAACTTGACCATTTCGTACCAGTTCATCGCAATCGGCGTCTTGCTTCCAGATTTCTGTCGCTTATTTGCTATTGCCCTCTAGTGGAAATAGGATGGCCGGCGGCTTGGCTTCCCAAGCTCTCTTTTCTCTCGTGTCTTGTTATTCTGGGGCTCTCTCCTTGGTCATATGACGTTACAATATTGTTTACATGGATTTTAACATATGTTTGTTATTCCTTGTTTTAACATATTTTGTTATTAACATTGCTTTGTTATTCAGTTTTATTCTATGCAGGAAACAAATACCTGGTTTCAGCAATTGATAACTTAATAATGTGGTGCTGTGTCTGGGAGTAGAACAGGCTTCACTGCACTTTACAAGGGAAACTGCAGATGTTCTCGTTTCAGGGTTAGAATAATTCAGTCGTGCAGAGTCAGAATTCTGAAGTGAACTTTGTGTATGCTGCTAGCACCACCAACCTAGTACAATGAGTGATCTTCTCTGGAAGCAGAAATACTGCCTTTTTACTGTTTGTATTTCTATCTGAAGTCTTTGCTTTTATTATAAAGAGTGAACTATTTAAAGCACATTCTTTCCAGTCAATCATTTCACTTTGTCAGACAAGCCAAATCATTTATTGAGCGATCTTGGCTAATCAAAGTCTGTCTTCTTATAGAGATCCTAGAAGATGGTTTATTAATGAGACCTAGATTTTTTCCCTGGTTGTAATGCAGGGAGATCTTAATAAGCAATGAATTGCTGTGTCTGCAATCACTTTTGAGAGGCTTAAAAGGAAAACAATAATACTATGACTAATATGATTGCTCGCCCTACACTGCCATCCGGCGGATGCAAAATTCATTTCCTTTTGTAAATGTGAAGGGAAATTCTCCTACTGATATCACAGCTTGCAAACTTGGATCAAGCTGATTCTCACTTGTAATGCAATTTCCAGACCAGTGAGGAAAATGTTGGTTATTCTTTAATTTTAGTTGTTTCATTTTAGAAAAAGAAGATTTCCAGTCTCTCATCTACAAAAAAAAAATCCTCTGTTTTGTAATGGAAACCTGTCTGGATCTTGAAAAAGGGCTCTGAAAACTTCCCAGATTCTCTGCTCTCAGTATCTGGCATGGAGAGCTCAAGCCACTGAGCACTGCTACTGTGGTTGGTTTTGGAAAAAAAGGTTGAGCTCTGATGTTGATTTTCAGATAATCGGTGTGTGAGCTATTAACAGCAGAGCCTAGGGTCAGATGCAGCACTGCATTTTTGGTTTGGGTTGGAGAGGACTGAGGACAAGGATTAACTCTTTATTTTTTCCCTCTGGGGCTGAAGACTGAATGTGGTGTGTCGCAACCTCTTACCTGCTGTTCTGCAAGTGGGACCTCACAATGAGGTTCTTCCTGTGCAGCAAAACTTGCTGACCACCACTGACTGTGTTGGACAATTCACTGTTCCAGGGGAATCCAAAGAAGCGAGTACTGGGAATGGATGGAGGCAATGTGAAAGCCTGAGTCCTTCAGCTGAGCACACAGCTGTTAGGGCTCTGCCATTGCCTGCATCTCTCTGTTTCTGCATCCTAGATAAATCAATGCAACAGCTGCAGTAATAAGATTTCCTTATCTTCTGTGCAGGAGGGCTGTGGAAGTGGAGCAGAACAGGACCAACTGGCATTTTGGCTACTCCAGGTGAGCCAGGAAATCACCAGGAAGTGGCATCCATCCCCTGGAGACACCACGGCCCATGCTACTCATGGTATCAGTCCTTATGTGGGAGCATTGAGTTTTTCTTCAGAACACATCAGCTCTCCAAAGGGACTGTGAAGTGTGGGGTATTTGGGGCCAGGAAGGTCCCAGATTGGAGGTGAGAAGTCCTGCTGCCTCGCAGTGCTGCCAGCATATTCCAGTCTTGAATCATTCCCTTGCCTGTTTGCTTTTGGTGTTTATTTATTTACGACCGAGCTGTCGGCCCAGAGCAGGCTGACTGTGCCGAACTCCTTCGGTGGCCTGGTGGCTGCTGCCAGCTCTGTCACAGTCCTGCAGTGCTGGGAGGGTTTCACCCACAGCTAAGGGGGAGAATCATGTTCCTGTGAGAGCAACACCACCACGAGCTCCCATCAGAAGTGTGCTTGGCTCTAGGTAACGAGGGCAGCAGCACAGGGTAAATATTGTCACCCTTGCCACAGAGCCCCCAGCTCCCAGATCTGCTCCCTAAACTGGCTGGGAATGTAGAAAGAGGTTAAGAGGCATATCCTTTGCTGTAATTATATCCTGTTGCTAGAAATATTGTGCTCTGCTTAAAGAAATCATCATAATGCAGCCTCCCAGAGAAGGTAATTACTGTGCATCTTATGAACGGCTGCACGTGAATGTGTGCTCAAGCTGCTGTCAGCAGCAAGTTTCAACAGATCTTACATACCAGGCATTATATAGCCCTAGTTTTATTTGTTTTCATCACCCCTTGCCTTGTGCTTTAGTTTTCATTAATGGATCTGGGGTTTTTGTTTGTATTGGTTTTCTTTGTCTTTTTTTTTTTTTTTTTTTTTTTTTTTTTTTTTAAGAGGCCAGAGTTCATGTCTTTGATGGAGCATGGAGCATTTGGGTGGTGTCCACAGCTCTTATTTGCTGCATTTTTATTGCTCTGTGGTGGCTTGAGGGGGACTCTCTAGAAGATGTTGTTTCCAAGCTATTCCCATATGGTAGGATTTGAGTGGGCCCTGGTTTCCTACTCTGATCCCAGATAAAATAAACTATACCAGTGTTGACAAAACTTGGTGTCACTCTACCTTTAGCACAACTGCACAGATTTAAGCCCACAAGACAACCTATTTTTCCTGTTGTACTTTCTGAACTTCTCTCTCTCATGTTGAAAAAGGGTTGGTGAGGGATGCCAGACCTTTGAGCTTTCCAAAACCAACCACCTGCCTGTCTCGACTGGCACCTCGTGCACGTGTCACTGCATGTTGGCTAAAGTTTCAGGGGCTCACAGCCTGATTGTTCTGTGCATGGAGGTTGCCATGTCTTCAGACCCTCAACCTCTGCCTTTGCAGGGACATTTGAGTCAAAGAGATGGGGCAATACCAGAGAGCCCTGGTTTGTCACTGTAGGAGTGACCCAGCTACCTTTTCTTTCTCAAAGGTCACTCGTGCTTGCCCTTCCCCAGCACTGTGTAATTTGCCTTCATGTTGTGCATGTAGGGCCACAGTGTGTGACCACGACATCCTGCATTGCTGTGCAAACATCCTGTCCATCTCATGGACAGCTCAAGGGAGGATTTGAAACTGCTCCTTAAATTTCCTCTTTGTGAAAATGGCTGAGGCTTACTCTTGCAATGCTGAAGCTGAATTATCTTAGTACCCTCACTGATTTATTGTGTTTGTGGCCAGTCTTCTGTGCATGCTGAGCATCTGCTGTGTTGCATCCCGAGGTGGTTCCATCCTAGTGCTGTGTCCATCCCTCTCTCTGATTCTTGGTGAAGACTAAAAGGCAGCCTGGCTGCTGGAGGATGAAAGATGCTATAATAAATGTGAGCTCATAATGTTGTTAAAAATAACTGGAGCTAAATTATAAAACAAAAAATCAATCTTACTCAGTCCTAGCCCAAGGGGGAAATGGACATGAGAGATTGAGCAATCCTTCTGTAAGTTCTTTCTTTAGACTATATTTAAACCACACTGAGAGCCAGATACTCAGCTGGTGTCAATTGTTATTGACTTCAGTGGAGTGAAGCTGGTTTACACAAGTTGAGGCTGCTAAATGCCAGTATTTGGATGAAGCTGAGGCAGCTGGAATTACTTTTGCAGAAAACTCTAGTCTGATGCTGATTCAAAAGCTGTGAGCCCTCCTGAGTCCTTGAGCTCAGTGCTCTGACTTACCAGCTCTTTTGGGATGTGAATGGCTATGAAAAGACATTTACTTGGGTCAAAATTTGCTCTAATCTTAGCTAGGTTCTGCAACTCTGATGTCTGTTGTTATTCTGTAGTCACTGCTTTAGATGGGCTCCTCTGAAAAACTGCAAATCCCTTTTTATTTGCTACTTCACTGGCATCATCTCCTGTCTAGACACTCTAATTATGAGAACCAGGGAGCATACAGTGTGATGTGTAGATAAACCTGGATAACTCCAAGGCAACAGAGTGCTGCTTCCATCCCTCCCCGACAGCCCTCCAAACCAATTTTGCCCATTTGTTGTCTGCTCCAGTATGAACATTAGCAAAGTGGGGACTGCACAGTGCCACCTGGGCAATATTCATTTGAATTTTGCATTCAGAAGCAAATGTTCCAAGCCATAGAAATGGAGAGGCAAACCTCAAATTGCAGTGGGATCTAGCAATAGTGGGTTAGCCTTCCCTACTTCTGTTTTTCAGTATGCCTAAAAACTCTCTGGATTAAACAAACAACCTCCCCCACCACCTCTGTCAGCAGAATACATTAAATCTGTAAGCTGATTTGAGTAATTTTTGTGTACTCATATCCACTCTAATTCCCTTCTTATCCATGGTCTTGTTTTCTATTTATGCCAGCACAGCCTGTATCCAAACTCAACCTCTATCTGTTTCAGCAATTTTTTTTAATAAGAGCTTTTGAAGCTACTGATTTAAAAGGAGACCATCAAATAATCAATACAATATAGAATATTGGAATGCATTTTGTTGTTTCAGTTGCTGTCCATAGTATGTCACCTCCAGAAGTGTCTAATGAGAAGAAAAAGCCTCATTTTTCTATTGCCCTTCTTTAATATGTCATCTTTCCTGATTCCTTGCTGTAACTGGTACCAGAGAGAATTGTCTGTAATACTTAGCAAGGCCCCTGGGATTCAGACTCTTTCTCAAGTCTCTGCCCTTGGAGTTCCACATGGGTTTCCATGGGTCTCTGCAGGAGCTGGAGCATGTGAGAATAATCTCTTTGCTGCATTTTTACTCCAAATCAATCTGCTTTGAGGTAATTATAGGGAAGGATTTTTAATTTGTTTTTTGTTTTCTTGGTAGCAGCTTTTGAAAGTTACTGTACTGGTCCATGGGAGAGGTGCCACCACGCAGCTCCTTTGCTCCAAGGGAGGCACTCTTTGCACTCCTGGTGGTGACATGGATGAGTGAATGCTCTGGGACATGCATTTAGGCTTCACCTCTTTAAAGTCTGGATCAAAAAACATCTTTTTGTGACTCCTGGTAATGGAAACATGCCATGAGCATGGATGAATTGAAAAGAATTGATAATAGAGCAGATTAATGGGTGACTCAGATGAATCTTCTAGCTTTGGGCTCTGACAGGAGCTGTTGAGTTTGAGCTGCACAGAGCTGCCTCTTTGGGAAAATTGCACAGGTTTAATTAGAATCTGTTTCCCAACTGATGGAAATGTCTATCTAGATGCTCTTCTTTTGGTGTAAGCTTGGGGTTTCATCTGAATTCACCTGGGACACATCAGAGCGTATCTTTATAAAGAGCTGAATTTGGTGGGTGATGTATTATTGAAAGAGTGACTCTCCAATCCTACAGCCCTAAAATCAAACTCAGGTAGGATTTCTAGACCAGTCTATGTGGGGATGTCCTCAGCCTGCATTTAGCCAAATCTGAGACTCCAGATGGAGCTGTGGCTCGAAGACTATTCCCAAAGGAGAAGTGGGAAATATCAGAGCCAAGGTGAGGCTTGTATGGAAGTGAGAGCTCATCTTTCCACTCCTCAGCCTCTTCTACTCTTAGGCTGGTGATTTTTTTTTTTTGTGTTGGGTTGTTGGACACTTGTTAATATCCCAGCCTATGGTGCATGCACATGAACCCAAAGAAATCTCCGTGTGAGGGAAACTCACTTCTTTCCCTTCTTTTTTCCCCCCATCACTGTATCACCATGTTGGTGTGAATGGGTGCATGGACACTGTGCTGCAATAGCTCCCTGCACCAGATGCAACTCTCAACCAGCTCATAACCAGTTCTCCCATGCACCAGGGTGACCCAGCCACATCATCCCTTCTCCCTCTGTTGACTTTTGGAATGGATCATCTTTATTACCTTTTGCATAGCACTGCTACTAAACCTGCAGCAATAGCAGGAAGCTGGTTGGCATGATTCTGTGTGAGACCTGTAGGAAGAGGGGGTTTGTACTTCCTGCACTGGTTTGAAGGTAAGGGTGCCAGGCTGGGTATGCACTGAATGTCCCACTATGGTTATTTTGCTCCTTTCCTTGCTGGGGGGTGTTTCCACAGAAGGTACCATGGCAGGCTTTGAACCAATTTGTTGTTCCTTTGTTTATGATGAAATTAGTTCACTTGTTTTATGTAAACTCTCCATGAGATTGTTTACTTTGGCACAGGGATCCATATGCTTATGGAGATGCAAGGAATTCAGCTACTGGGAGCTTATTTAGTTTAGTTTGTTGCATTTGCAAAACAGATTTTGGAGGGAAAATGTATGTGTGGGGAGGCTTTAGGACAGGATTTGGTAAATGTTTGCCACCTCTGTAGTTTTCTTTGTTGTTTTCTGGCTGAAGCAGGATGGGTTTCTGTCACAGGGAGAAGAAAGACAACACATAAGAACTGATAGGCATTTTGCAGACAGGGAAAAATAAATATAATTTGGATTTGAGCTGTCATTTTGTGGGCATCTTTGCCAAGGTGGAACTCCCACTTTCTAGGGGTGATGGAGGTACAGAAGCACCATGGGGGCCTTGTACATTGATTTGGCTCTGCTCTCTGGAGCCCCATGGGCCTCAGCAGACCTCTGAGGCATCTGTGATAGCATTTCTGTGCTGCTGCAGAGCAAGAGGAGGGAAATCTTCATGAGATGTGTGCCCCAGATCTGGCTGCGGTGGGGTGAGGCCATCCCCATGGCACTGGGGTGTCCTTTCAGTTAATGCAGTTAGGTACATTGGGTACATTAGTACTTCTCTGCTGAAGTGAGAAAGGGCAGCTGTCCTTAGCGGAAAACCAAAGCAGAGAGTAGAGGAGGCAGGACCCACTCAAAGTCCCACACAGGGTGACTGAAGGAGAATGAGGGTGGATCCCAGCTCTGCTCAGCCAACTATTTGAGCCTTGTGTCAGGCGGATCATTTTGGAACAGGCCAGAGTTTCCCTGTTCCAAGGGCCAAATTAGTGCCAAGTTGCAGGGGATTCTTGTAAGGCTCTGCCGTGTCCATTTGTGGTGGGTTATGCATGCTGACTTGTAGGGCATTGGGAAAAGTGTCACTTTCCACTGTATTTCCTACCAAAAGGTTCTCTGTTCTTGTGGGCTCTGCCACTCCACTTTATATAATTGGGAGACTTGGCCAAAATTCTCCCAAACCTTCATGTCTTGCCTTTGGGTTTGTTATGGGTGGCAAGCAACTCTCTCTTTGCAAGATCCTCACAGGAAGGATCTTGGAGCAATCAGCCCTAATCAAACTTGGCACTTGCTCAGGGCAGGATCATATTCCCCTGCATTCCTCTGTGGATAGGGCAGGCAAAGAATCTGTCACCATGTCTGATGACCTTGCCTGCAGTGCAACGTGCCAAGAATGCCCCATGTTTTCTCAGGGCGGGGTGCTGTCCACCACCAATGGCCAGCAAAGTGTGATGATGGGGTGAGCATGAGCTGGGATTGCTGGGGCATTTGCTGGTGGGCTTGGTGGGGGAGGAGCCCACATGCCACCACCTGATTATTTTGGGCAATGGACTGAGCTGCTGAGCTGGATCTTTCACGGCTTCATCCAGCCTTCTGCCCCTACAGAAACATTTCTCAGACATTAACGCTTTGCCCATCTAGGTGTCATGTTTCTGAGACACCTCTGTGCTGCCCAGTATGAGCCCAGTGCATATGCTTTTACCCTTCTTCAAACCTCAGAGCTGAAGGGTGGTGGTTAAAGGTGCTTGAGCATTTTGCAAGCCTCCACTGACAGAAGGATGGCTGTCTCGCAGGTCAAAGAGTTTTCTGTCTGCTTATTGACCTCATTTTTACCAAGGCTAGATGGATATTTGTTACATTTAGACAGATGCTGCTGAGGCAAGTGGGAACTTTATTAGCAACCATTTAACCCCTGCCCCTTTTAGGTTTTTATGAGCTTGAGAAGTCTTATATCCCTCCAACTTCCATATGAAGAAGTTAAGACAAAATGAGTTGCAGTGGTTTGTCCCAAACAAGTCTAACTGGAAAAGTGCTTGAAATTCAAATTACTTCTTAATCAGTTAGATTCTTGATAAGAATGTCCTTTTGTATCTGGTAGTAAAGCCTGCTGGCATCTGTGTGAAGAAAGAGGGCATCTTTCCTAAATGGGAATTACCAGGACCACGAAGTCTTGCTTCTCCAAGTGTGCCCAAAATGAACCAAGAGATGACTGAAGCAGGAACAAACCATTGTCGTAGATGAACCGGCTATAGAAAATAACAAAAGCCAACATCTTCCTTGAGCAAACTGACTTGTGCATCACAGTGCCCTGTTGCAGGGTGTGCCTGCAAGGTGAAATGTAGCCTCCAGGCATCACCTCGGAGCAGTGCTCTCCAGGATAGGCTGGATTTTGCCTGGCTTTGTGTGTAAGTGTGGTTGCCAACACCTGCACAAAGCAAAGGCAGAACAGACCTGAAGAGCAGCATTGGGTACCTGTTTGGCCATGGCAGGGTGCATGGCAAGGTGAAGGTGTGAGCAGCAGCAGCATTGAAGGTGAAAATGATGCCAGCAGGATTTTCTGCTGGGCTCCAGCCCTGTATATCTTTACTCTTCCCCCATCCTGTGTTGGAGCCCAATCTTTCTCATAATTGTCCACCTGAATCAATTACAGATTAAGCCCTGCAGCCAGCTGTGGGAAGCACAGATGTATGGCACCATGCAGCACGTCCAGGATGGCCTGGCCTGCTCAGTGGTCCTGCCTGGAGTCCCATGCTCTTCCCAAACTCTATTTGCAATTCAGGTAAACTGTAAATGAGGGGACTGTGTAAGACAAGGGAGGTACCACCAGTGTCTGCATTTTCCTGCCTCTTTGCAGGCTTTTCAATGAAAGATAAAATTGTTGCATGGCTCTTGGTGTTATGGGTTTGCAGTTTCTCTCTTGTAACCTTAAGATGTGGATCACAGGCCCGTGTTTGTAGACACTACACAGACAGCTATGAAGGAGACCATCCCTGTCAAGCTTTAGGACTAGATACCATACAAAAGGCCAAAGCAGGACAGCTCGTGAGTGGAGTAGAGCTGGAAGGAGAAAGTGATAGTGCAGTGGAAAATCAGGAATTGCACCTTGCAACTAGTCTAACCAGGACCCTAAGGGAGAAAGTTTCCAGGTGTTGTGGAAGCAGCTTTGCACACCTTCATGGGGAGGTTTGGCAAAGAGATAATTCTCAAACTTTGGTGCATGACCCCTCACGTGAACACTGATTAGTGAGTGCTGCAGGACACCACCACTGCAATTCATGGGCAGAGACAGTTAGAAAGGGAGTAAAAGGTAGTCTGCAGGAAAGGAGATAATTTCATGCATCCCTGAGATGTCCTTGCCTTGGCTGGCCTTCTCAGACCTTGTGCACTCTCTGGCCTGCCCAACAGCCTCAGTGTCTGTTGTGGTACCATTGTAAAATTACTGGTGTGTACTCTTTGGGGACTGCTGTGGTAGGACAGGGCAGGATGTTTATTGGGAAGGGTAGGGCTGAGGAGAACAAATGCACCAGGGATGGTAGGTTGCTAAGAGAAGGGCTGTGGGTCCTGCATAGATTGAAGTTGAAAACTGCTTTGTTGTCTGGTTATGCAAGAGTGTCTGAGGCAGAGGGGATGTGTGTGATGGGCAGGAAGGAGGGGCGCCTGCATGTGTGCATAAGGAAGTACCTGCAGCAGCTGCTGCAAAATAAAGGAATGTTTCCCTGAATTTCTCTTTTGGCACCTGAGGGCCCTTCCCAGGATGCCCTGGCTGAAGTTGCTGTTTGATTTCCAGGGCAAATGCAGTACACACACACACAGACCCCCATCTTGTTCATGCAAGCCCACGATCCCATCAGCACATGGCTCCTCTTCCTTTTGTTAACAGGAGAGGGGGGATGCAAGGACTGGAATAATGACAGTGCTGATTATAATGAATATTTTTTTAGTGTCTGAAGAGCAAAAGTCCTGCCCAAGTCCCCCAGCTGAGCACAAGCCAAAATGCTAAATCCCTGTAGGGGTGTGTTTTATTACTGACGCTCTGCATGTCGAGGCTGGTTGCGGGGCCTGATGCTGTGTGTGTGGAATTTTTGTGGCTATTTTCTATTGTGCCAATGAAAAGCAGGATCCCATCTATATAATAAAAAGGAAACTTGAAGATTTCCACGCCTACATGGAGGTGAATGTTTGCAGCATTAGTGTTTTAATTACGCATTTTACCTTTGCATGACTTTTCTGTAGGATCACATTGCAAATGACTGAGCAGATGTTACTGGGGCTGGAATATGATGGGATCCTCTGTGGCCCTTCCACAAAAGGTTTTGGCTACTCCTTGGTTTGTTTTATACTCCTGGCTTGTTTTACAGTCTCATAATTCTTCACTGGACAGTGTGTGCTGGGTTTGATTCATCCCTGACTATTCCTCTTTCCAGAATGAGGCTCTGCCAGAGTGATTGGGACAGGGAGGCACTGATGGATTCCTGATCCTCTCTTGATCACCAGCTGAGTGATCTCGAACAGGTTGTTTGCTCCTCATGTCTGTTTTTTCTGCATGCCTGATGTCACACACAGATTTAAGGCTGAGCTGGGTGTGGAAGTTGACCTTAGCCAGGCTGTCTACACAGTGTAGTAGTAGTGATGGAGCTGCCCTTTCTAAATCAGTCTAAAGTCACATCCTGCAAGTACTGATCACCTCAGCGGGCTGAAAGAAACCCTCAGCACACTGCAAATGGACAGGAAAATGTGGTTCCCTATGTGACACCTTACAGGAACTTTTAATTGGGAATAGTAGCAGCTGGCTGCAATCCTGCAAGCTTTCAATGGTCGTCTGAGCCTTTTGGATGTGACAATGTGGAGAGCTCCAGGAGTGTTGGCAACCTGGATTGTCTCTGTACCTGTGCAGCCCTTGGTCACTAAAAGCAAATTTCAACCATCAGAATACATGTGTCACTCCCCTGAGAGAGAACCTGCCTGGACACAGATCCCCAGGGGCTTCCAGACATCCCTTCTCTCTGTCCCCCTCACTAAGGAGAGGTGTGCTGTCCCTGCTCTACTTGTGTTTCTCTTGCCACCATAGCAGGTGAGAGCACATGGGGACACAGGCCCACAAGTGGCAGCTCACAGCTTCTGCGCCCAGCTTCAGCCTTGTGTGAGGTAAAAAAGAGGATGTTTCCCTATGAGGTGGCTCACTGTTTTTCTATCAGCAGAAATTCTACCAGGAATAGACCGAACCAGCCTTAGTGGCTGCTCCTACCATTCCAGGATGGGTGTCTCTTCATCTCCCACACAGCTGGCTCGTGTACTGCTGTTGCTCAATCTCCTCCTTTCTGCCCTTTTGGCAAGGATGTGGACAAAAACAGCCTATAAATCTGCTCAGATTGTGAGCTTCAGTGCCTGACCCTGGATCTCCAGTCTGTACTTGTAATACCTGCAACTCCAACACGATCTGCCCTCCAGGGGTGAGATGCTTTGGGCTTTGAACTTCGCACCCCAAAAAATACATTCAGCTGTTTGACAGAGGTCTGAGATTTTCTCTGAAACTTTATTATTATTTTCACTGGATTATTTTGGAACTTCCAAATCCTACTTTTTCTTTTTCTCCTCTCCCTCAGAAGAGCATGCTCAGGAGCTGAAGGAGAAAGCTGTCTGGAGCGTGCAGACTGTGAGCAGTGTAGGAGCTGCTGAGAGAGAGGCAGGGCAGCAGAGGAGGGCTGTGGCAGAGCACGTGGCTCCTACCCTCAATTAACCTGTGTGGCCATCACTGTTGAAACGAAAGCACAGCAGGTCTCCAAGGAGTTCTCTCGTGGGTCTTGCTGAATTTATAAGCTGGGACCACAGTATAACTTAATTTCCTGAAATGTCAAGTAGCTTAAACTGGCTGCCTTGCTCTATTGGTGTTGGTGGGGTTGTTTTTAATGAACACATTGTACTTCCATTTCCTGCAAAAAAAATTCCTATCAGTGTTTGATGGTTGCTTAATAAGAGAAATCAGTAAGCACATGGAAAGTTCACATCCTGCAGATGAATATAACAACTATAAGCTTTCTTCTGGGTTGCCAGGGGTTGGTGGGGTCTTTTTGGTTGTGGTTTGATTTATTTGTATTTTTATCCTTCCAGCTGAGAGCACTGATCTGAAGCTGTATCCTGAAATGCTGAAACCATTGGTGAGCTGTAGGAGGCCTTCAGCAATCACCAGCTTTACTCCAGGAGGAAAAAGTAGAATTTCCTGGATGAGCAAGCTGGGAGAAGGGATATCAAATTGACAGAAGTAACAATGTTGAGGACAAAACTCTCATGTTTTTACTACCTGTCTTGTGATAGACTGTGGATTTTGTTTGATTTTGCAAGAGAAGAGGGGTTATATAATTGTATTGCAGGTGTGAACTTTAGGAAGGTGACTGTAAGGCCTGCAGGCAAGCCTGAAAGGTCCCAAATGAGTTTGTTGTTATTTTTTATATCGCTGCTTCTAGACAAGCCTTTATTTTATCTTGTAGATGTTATTTCTGAGTCCTATTAGCTCTTTATTCAAGATCAGTCTTTTATAGTTTTTGTGTGAGCTCTCTCACTCTTTTAGACCTGGAGATACTGCATTTATAGGGAATCTGATAGAAAATTTAAACAGCCTTTTTTCATGTTAATTTTCATTGTCAGCTCTAATACTTCTCTGTCTAGAGTTTTCTCTAGAAACTTCAAAGTGCTGTGCAGTCTATCAACTGACTGCACAGCCCAGGTAAATGGGAGGTAAATAAAACCCACTGCCATTCATTAGGCTTTTGAATTTTTCTTGAGTCTGTGGGTGTGGTGTTGAACAGGGAGCCACAGAAAGCCACCCATTGGGAAATATTTGGCAGAGGGACTGACTGACAATTTAGAGTGTCTGAACATAGGCCTGAAAGGAAAATCTTGTGTTGTGACTATTTGCTTTCCAAATGTCTCTTGCAATTTGTGTCTTCTCCAAGCTCTGTTTCATGGTTTTCATCTCCTTTCCTCACACAAGACCATGGTTTCCCAAGGCTCTGAGGGAGAAAATAACTAGCCAGCAATTGTAATGGAAACCCTTGCCTGATTAGGTGTCAGGAACTTATTGAAAATAATGCAATTTTTATGCCACTTCCTATATTTTAAAACCCAAGGGCCAGTAAGAGAGAAATTGGTCAAGCAAAAATAAAAAACCAAAACATAATGAGCATTTTAATCCTTAAATGATAATTAGCCTTGGTCTGGAGCTGAGAACTGCACCAGCTCTTTTGGGAGGCAGCAAAGCACATTTTCTCATCACACCACAGACATAGGCATGTTCTTTTGTTTGGCTCCTTCCTGTCTCAGTGCCTTATATATCCCATATGCAGGAGTATCATCTGATTACACAGTAATGTCTTGGTTCCATAAATATTGGAGAATATTAAGACACTGAGGTAAATGAACCTTGGGATAGGGTACTGCCTGTTGCAGAGGGAAGATTTGTTGATTTTTTTGTTGTTGGGTCCTGGTGTCATCCCTTTGTGTTCACACTCCTGGATGTAGAAAGCACTAATGTCTAATCGCATTCCACAGAAGGCAATTTGAGATGATTGAAAAAAATGTTCTATTTACTTTTTTTTTTAAGGAGTGTAATTGCAAGCAGGCACTTCTGGCATGGCAAAGCTTAGACAGGAAAGAATATTATGTTATGAAAGAATAAATATCAGTCAAATCCCAGGATTTTGGCTGTAGTCATGTGACTGTTTTGTAGTTGTCCTCTGGCTATTCAGAGCCTTTTTGACTCAAGGAGAGACTCTTTTTACTCTCATGAGGGTGAAGGATGACTGATGGTTTTGTGCCTGGCCAGTGTGAAGGCGATGGGTTGTAAATCCATGTACTTCCTTCACTAACATGGCCATCACTTTGCATTAATCTGGCCACTCTCACTACCCAGATTTCTGTTACAACTTTATTACAGGCTACCAAACCAAGGAAAAGAGAGTTTTGTCCTTCACAGATAAACCATTTCCTGGGGGGCCTAGCCCCACTGGCATCCTCTGCCCCAAAGGAGCTGGAAGAAGCTCTCGGTGGGAGAAGCCAGCTGAGGTCACCCCTGAGCATTGCAAGAGGCTCCCCTGTCTCCTCACCCCAAGGGGCTGAGATATTTAGACAGCTGCCTCACTATGAATGGGACTCTCTGGCCAAAGAATTAAGCAAAGATTAAAATCAGTTTTAGCTGTTAAATGTGTGCTTTGCACAGCATTTAGCAACTAAAAGGCTAATTATCTTTGAACTTACGCACGTGGTTTTAGATATGACCTACACAAGTTGCTATTTTTTTTTCTTTTGTCTACAAGGAGCTGAAAATCAGGATAAAAATGAGATGCTGGTGTCAGTAAGGGCACAGCTTTGTGAGTAGGCTGGAGGCTGTGCCCAGTCTGCAGGGAAATAGGGCACCTACTGAATGAGAATAGATTAAAAAAATTACTTTAACACTTGTCATTTAAACTCTCCTGTTTAATAGAAGTTCATGCTCTTGATTGAGGAAATGCAAGTGTGTATGAAGGTAGGAAAATGAAATTGCTCTGAGAGAAAGCCAAGCTCCTAGCTGGAGGGAAAATTTACTCTGGATATTGATGCTTGCAGGGCACAGAGAGTGAAATCTGGAGGTGAAGAGCAGTGCCAGACCTACACAGGACAGTGCAGAGCAAATCAGATTGAGTTTTAGAAAGTGCTGCAGGGAGATAAGGAGAAATTTGATGCTGAGTTGGAATAAAATATTCCACTGTGTTTTCACTTAATTTTCTCCTGAGTGCTTTGAAAAGCTGGTCAAGGCTCAAAATATCCATGTCAATGAAAATATAGACAATCGGAGGAGGTAACATGGTTGATAAAATGTTGGTGCCATTTAAAAACCCTTTAGGGAAGCAAGTAAGCATTGCCAAATGGTGATCAAAAATTCTGGATCTTCCCATCCAATACGAGCCAAATCATGACATAAGACAAACATTTTCAGTTTGTTGGGGTTTTTTTAACCTTTAGATTACCCTTAAATTATATTTCAAGCTTCTTTCTTAACCATAAAGCATGCAATTGTTACAGAAACGGGTCCAGGGATCGAAAGTGAATTTTTCACACAGCTACTGAAGGAGGGCTGATTTCACACAGTTAAGAAGTCCCTCTCGCTCCCTGTAACCAGCTCTCTCCTTGCCTAAACACCCCAGCTCATGTGTTTGCTGGAGATGGTGTTTCTCAAATTTCTTTTCCCTGGACTCTGTGATCTGTCCACATCTTTCTTGGAGGGTGAGTGAGACCACAGGCAATCCACCAGTCGAGAGCTTACCTGTGCTGAGCAGGCAGGAAGGATGCCTTTACAAGCATAGTATTTTGCACTCATTTTTACTAAATTAAACCTCTCCACCCCCAGTTTTCACAAATTATCAAGATGGTTTTGACTTTTCATCTGCTCTTCTATATAATGTCAGCTCATCTTAGCTTTTTATTTGTGCCTGCAGAAGTGGCATATATATTGTTAATTAATTAATGTGATTTTCTTTATGAAACTGTTGAATGGAACTAATTTCCAGGATCAAGGCTGTCAAGCAGAACACCCAAGATGATGTGACTTATGAAATGCTTATCAGGTGTGCCAGCTACAACACTTCTGCTCTCTTTAGGAGATTAGGAGTTATTTTTCTCCTATTCTTTCTGTTTTATGAAAGCATCTGATGGGAAAAAAAAAGTTGGTAGAAAGTAGTTAAAGAGTTGTTTTGGGTTCAGAGTTCAGACCATCTGACACCAGCTCAGACCTTCTGATATCATGTACAAGTAAAGTCCCAGCCTGACCTGTCACGACCCTCTGCAGCTTGTCATACCTCTGTTTTGTCACAGAGGTATGGTGTGGATCAACAAAGTTAGTTTTGTTAGCAGTGGTGAAGGTTCCTACATTGATGTTAGAGAACCAATGCTATGAAAAGGCCAGATTCAAGAAAATATCAACAAGAACTTTTTTGCTTCAATGATGAGCCAGGCATGAAGAGTAGGACAATAAGACTATGATTTACGTAGTGAAAGGTATGGATTGTGCATTTGAGAAACCC
Source organism: Brachypodius melanocephalos (assembly GCA_013398615.1). NCBI lineage: Eukaryota > Metazoa > Chordata > Aves > Passeriformes > Pycnonotidae > Brachypodius > Brachypodius melanocephalos. The sequence continues at coordinate 10,196,412 of VZSR01000247.1, forward strand.
ATTAAGGGTTAGTAACGTGCATTAACAGAAGAAAGATCTCCAGATCCAGCAGCTTTGATTTGAAGGTATCATGGGAAAACCAATTTATTTTAGCAATTTAACAAAGCAAATCAGTTCTAAGGTGATGATGAGAAGATGAATATGTTACCCAGAGTAGAACTGAGCAGCAGCAAAATGTTGGTGTGGCAAGGTTCACAAAAGACAGCTTTGAATGGCAAACACCAGTTTGGGCAAGAGGTTTTCACTCGGAGCCAGCCATAAGAGTTTAGAGATCCGCACAGGATCCTGATGGCTCACCGGCTCTGCCCTTATTTCCACGGCTCCGCTGGTTCCCTACCACCTCGGAGAGGTGCTGCAGGCACTTTCTAGTGGGCTCATGTCATTGGTCAGAGATCTCTGTGTATGTAAAATCAAGGAGAGAGCCATACCTTCTCTGCCCAAATGATGTTTGTGGATGATGGGTGAGGCAGTGATGTCTCAGGGAGCTGCACTGCCTTGGGCTATGATCTCACACGTTAAACAGGGTTGGGCCTGTTTGTTTTTGGATGGGGGACTTAGAAGAAGTTGATTGCTACAGTCAATTTGACTTGGTAATTCAGAAGGTGGTGCTCTTCCCCCTAGGTAGCTCAGGCTGACATGCCAGAATGATCAGGCTCACCACAACTTCTAACCTTTTGGAAAAAATGTAAACCCAACATCCTCACCTTTCCAGAATGAACATCACGGGACTCCTGCTATTACCCCAAAGTCCTAACCAAATTCCATCTCAAAGCAACCACACCCTGCAGATGGAGATCCACCCTGCTCTTCCAGAAGGATGCAGTAAACTTTGCTTTCCCTGCTGTGTCCCGTGGTACCTCCAGGGGATCTGCTGCAGAGCTCGGGACTGATGGCAGCAGTACTACTGGGGCGGGCAGCAAATTAATCAGTGCAGGTGTCCTCACTGTAAAGGGACTGTTTAAATGGGAAATGTTTTCCTACCAGTAGGGATTTTGGAAGCCTTGGTGATACTTGGTTTGAGCAATGGCCTCCTTGTGCTGAAGGTAGCAGCTGGTGCCTTTCTTTGTTTTGCCTTTGTCTCTTCCTACTGCATCACAGTGCTGGACTCTCACAGCATAGGCACACTCTGCTGCCCACTGCCCTCTTAGAGGGACTAAAAAAAATTCTTAGCTATTTTGCACACCTCTTCATATTCCAGTGTGGCTACTTGGGCCAAATTCTGGAGTGAGGTAAGTTATTTAGCAGCATGTAGGTGTAAAGTGCAGCAATTTTCTGTTCTGAGTGGGTGGTAAGGTAGGGGTGTAGCAGGAAAAGCAGCAAAGAGGACGGCATTAGATAACATGCTCTGTGTGCCGAGCGCTGATGGGAAGGGAGTTCTGCTTGCTTTGGCCATGTCTAAAGGCAGATTTGCTCAGTATTTGTTTGTTTTCTAAGCTGTGAATGTGCTTGTGTGCATTCTTCTCATTTGGTTTAGTTTAAACCTTTCCTAATCCTGTTAGCAGAGATAAATCTCCCTGAACCACAAGCGTCTGCATGGGAGTTTGCACGAGCTGAAATAATTCTTCGTGAAATCACGCAGGGTGCCTTTGTATGGGTAAACACAACCTCACATTCCTTCCAGCATCCTCGGCTTTCCCTGCCCTGCTTTCCCTGCTGCTCTCCCCTCTTGGCAGGAGGGGTCACATTGAAGCATCTCATGCTCAATTTCCACAGGAAAATAAGCAAACCCCCCTTCACCACCAGGAGAAGGTCAGAGTGAACCCAAACTAGGTTTTCTGTGTGGGGTCTGTCAAGAAAGACTCCCTTGAAGGGCTGTGTGCCAGCAGGACCATGTCCCTGACTCAGTGACATGCAAAAGGAGGGGTGCTCCCAGAATTAGCCCCACTGCTCTGTCCTGGCATAGCACAGTGGGAGAGGCAGCTGGGCTTAGCTCAGGATTTTGCATATTCTTTACCATGCATGTCCTGTCTTGACAGTATTTATGCAAATTTTTAAATAGAGGAAAAAGCTGTCACATAAAACAAAAAAATTCATCCAAAGGCCAAATATGTAGGTTGGTTGGCTTCTGCATTTTCTTTTTTTTTTTTTTTCCTTCCCAATTAAAAATAAGGTAACCTATAAAACGACGATCCAGTTTAATATCCTCATTACATGTTCCAGGCAGTATCTGAGTCACACCGTTTGCGCTGTGCTTTGTACCCCTGCGGGGGATGTAAAAGCTCCATTTTTGGAATATTCCTAAGTCCACTCCAGTCAGATGTGTCAGGTGAGAGTCCCAAGGTGCAGGATTGTGGGTAGTGAAAGTGAATTCTCTCAGGATACAATTGCTGTCAGGACAAGACCCACAGGTCAGTATTTGAGGTAATTGGTTTGGGTGGTCCTGTCCTTGCAATCCATGTTGCTTTTTGAGTGGAAACACACCTGAAGTCAAAAGAAATTCCCAATGGATTGTCTCATCCTTATTTTTGTTTCTGGTTGGTGGAATTCCTTTGAGTTTAATTCCCACCTAATGCTAAGATCCATCACTTTTGATTGTCATCAAAAAACATTTATAGGGAGCAACAAAATGAGGTGCTGGAGGATGTCTCTTCTTCAGCACTGGAAGGACTGCTGCATGTTCTCTAATCATGAACAGCCAATTCTCATCAGCATGGGCATTTCTTATGCAGGTAGGGGTCTTCTGGCTTGTCTGGACTATTTCATCTGGGTATTTTTGCAGAGGTAATTAGTATGATGTCCACTGGTTAATACCAATTGTGATAATGTGTTTTGTGACACAGATTCTTGTTTGCTAAGAGCCAGAGTAAATCAGGCTTGCCTTTTGGGATCTGCATGCCACAACAGTCCAGAGATGACCATCTTCTGATGAAGACTCAAGGTCATAGCTGAGATGCAGAAATCTAATAATTTATTGCTGGTCAGTTTACAGCTCCTGTTAAGAGCCACAGTACCAAACCTGCCTTTCACATAACTAAAGGCATCTACACTGAGGGTTACCACTATCCATCTTGTGTACAAATGCTTTCATCTGGGGGGCAGCACTTGTGAGCCTTTTCCACCATTACAGGATCATGGAACACAAGGCTGAATGTTATCTTCATTTTAGAGCACTTTGCACCCAATAGGAAGGGGCTGGAAAAAGGATTTTCCTTTGGGCTATAGATCCCCCACCTGCTGTATCTCCATACCCCTCCCAGTGTGGTAAGCTCCAGGCATTTGGCAGATCTCAGCCCTTTTTTCACTAGAATTGCAGTTTCCTCCTTGGGCTGTGTCTAAATTTCCTTGGCACAGAGGGAAGGGCTGACGTTACTACCACTCCAGGGAATGCAGTAGCATACAATTATTACCTTTCAGATATGCTACACAGATAGGCTTGGAAACCTCCATACTTTCCTTCCTTAAAAATACAAGGCTCTAGTTGCTGCATTTGGAAGCTGTGGGTCTCTGACTCTCATGATTTGCCTGTTCAGGGTGACAGCCTGCAGTAAATGTCATGGCTCACCCATGCCAGACATCTCAGCCTCCCAGCCCCCTTCTGTGTCTGGCATTGGGGTGAACCAGCCAGACTCCACTAAAAAATGGCCTGCAGGACTGCTCCCATAAGGCAGCACATCACTGTTGTATTTGGCTTCCATCTGCCCCTTGCAGTCCTTCTCTGCCATCCTAGACCTTGTGCCCGTGGCTATACCCTGCCACCACCCTCCTCCTGCAGGCCTTGCAGCATAGCCCTTCAACACCAGGCAGGAATGTCATTTGTGGGCTGCCACATAGCTCCCAAATTATTTTAGGTGTGTTGCCTTCAAGCATACACACGAGCAACTGTTGCGTCTTATGGCCACAAGGCCAAGTGCCACAATTGTGGGCATGGCCATGCTGCTCCAGAGCCAAGCTGGCCCCGGGTGGTATCAGCAGGAGATGTTCTGTACTGTCCTGGGAGGCTGGGAATTGCTCCCTAGGCTGGGTGCCATTGGGGATACAGATATAACCTTTACCTACTAACTAAGGAAATTGCTTTTCCCAGCACAAGGGTATACCTGCATGCTATCAGCATTAGAAATTCCAGGTTCCAGACCTGCTGCTGAAATCAATGAGTCTATTGTAGCATTATTTGAAATATTGTCTGTTGGATTTTTTTTTCCTTGAGAGTTGTCAGCTGAAATTTCTTTTTTGTTTAATGCCTAAAATTTTCCTTTACCTGATTTGCCCTCTTCCTGTCCTAAAACATATGCATGCATGAAAAAATCTGACTTCTGGAAGTCTGGATACTTTCCTAATGCATTTAATAGTACTGAGGACATGAAATACTGTGCTGAGTCCTCTGGGAAACCTACAATTAGTGGGATGAAAATACCTTCTGTAAATGATTGAGCTCATGAAACGGTGTGAGTAATTAAAATGCTGTGCAGGGCAGAGCTGAAAATCCTTACAGGATTATCAATGAGGCATTGTTTAAAAGATGTCCTTGGGTTGGACAGTGGCAGCAACATTGAGTGCAGGCATTATGCAGAGCTTCTGCTGAGAATCAAAGGTGGCAGGTATCATGTGCAGTACCCGGTTAGTCTTCTGTTTTGCTCCATTTTTATCCTTGCTGTTCCAGCTGAGAGGAGCTCTTCATAGCCTATGTATTTCATCCCAGGAGGTCTGCAGATTGATTGATTAGATGTTGAGGGATTCTTGGTATTTGGCTGGTTGTTGTGTTTTGGTTTTTAAAACAGTCTGTAGTGATGGTTGGGAATGCAGAGCCAGGGAAGGGACAGCTTTGAAAAGTTCTCTGTACATCTACTTGTGTGGTGGTCTCAGTGTATGTGTGCATATGATCTTATCCTAGGATAGGCACCAAAGGGCTGCCCACAGGCCTGGCTAAACATTTAACACCTAGCTGCAGTTTCCATGCCTTGTTTCCACAGGGATTTTAGGGCCTGGAGATGCCTACAGAGCTTCCAAAAGCCCTTAGCTCATTGGATATCCAAATTGTTGTGACTTTGATGGGATTGATATGTCTAACTTTATTAGGATCCTTTGAAAATTCCTCCAGGAGTCCATTTGCCATGCATCCAAAATCCCTGCAAAGTATAATCAGGGTTTGTTTTTGTTTGATTGGTTTTGTGCCTGGAGCTGCACTTCCCAACATGGCAAAGAACAACTTGCATAGAACAGCTGCAGAAATGACAAAGAATGCAAGGTGCTCACACACGGTGATAACCAGCTGGGTTGAAACAGGACAGTGACAGGTCATGCAAGTGAGCAGTGAGTCATTTACTTTGTGAAGATGTTTAAAACTCACCACTGTTTTGGGCTCATGAACGGAAGTTTATTGATGATAAATTTATAAGTTTATGATAAGTTTATTAATGATAAATTTGTTAGAGGGTAAGGTCACATTTTTGTTTCCTGGGTGAAAAGTGAGGCCAGACAAATACAGAAATAGAGTTCCAAGCACAGTTTGCAGATGTCAGCATCCTTTCAGGTGTGGGGTGGCATGAGTGACCTGGTGGGTGTGGGCTGGAGGAAGGATACGAAAGAGGAAATTATTTGCACACAGCAGGCCTGGAGTGAATTTGAGTTGAAGAATTTTGCAGGGAGGACAGGAGTGAGAGAAAAGGAAGAAGAAAGAACAAAATAAGTTTTCCTTGGTTGGGTAAAGGTGATGGGGCTGAAAGAACTGGTGTGAAGATGTGTGCGAGTAGGTCAGACCTGAGCTGTGCATGAGGGCAAGGGGGAGCTGACTTGGGTATGAAACACGTTAAATAAGGACACATGCCAAGAGGTAGGAAAGGGAAAGGGAGCTGAAGGTTTGGAAGGTAGAAGGTGAGCCCAGCATGACAATGGGGGTGAGATGGAAGGCAGGCCTTTCCTTTTCCAAAGGCAATTGCTTATGAATACCCATTATGTCTGTTTTTATCTCTCTACAAGGAAGCTTTCCAAAAGCATGAATAATACCTTATTAGGTAGAGGGTAAAGCCCCTCCTTTTTATCCTGCTTTAATTCATGCTTCCTCTGCTTTGGTGGCTGCCTTGTTCATGGTGCTGTTAGAAGTGCAATTATCATTCTTCCTGGTTGGGCGGTATGAAGGGCGTAGCCTCTCACAGCATCTCCTGGAGGCTTATTACTCAAGAGAGAGGAGCTATGCATGAGAAACCAAATTAAACTGAGCAAAGAGGAAGCCATTTCCACTGCAGGGATGGAACAGATTGTTTTCCTGAGGACCAGGTCAGGAGCTGGTCTAGGGGAGAATGTAGTTGGAAGCCTGTGACGTAGAGAATTTGTGTCATGGAAATGAAAGGCAGAACACTGTGGTTCTTTGTGGCTTAGCCTGCCTCTCTCCCTTTTGTCCACAGCTTTACAGATGTGGGTTGCTGACTGTCCTCTGCTTGACAGTGGAATATCGTCCTGCACAGACTTCAAGGCTAGAAATTGTAAAATTCTGACCCCTGTCTCTGGTCGTCTTCAGGATCTTGACTGTTGCTTCTTAGAGAGCTACCCAGACCTAGTTTGAAGATCCCAAGTCATGGAAAATGCAGTGCATCCTTGAAAGAACCACCTTCTCCCTTTCTTTTTTTAAAAAATCACTTTTCTCAGCATGAATTAATCTGTTTTTTAGCTGTCTTTTACTATTGTATCACCACTGTTTTCCTCTGCTTTTTGGCAAGAGTGCCATACACACCACTCAGTGGTCAGCTTTGAGGGGCAATCAGTGTCTCCATCTCTATTTGCCAGATTCCAAATGTCTCTGAAGGTTTCTGAGCACCAGGCAGCAAACAGTTAAGGCAGCTGAGCCACAGGTCTCAGAACATTTTGCTAGGGAGCCAGGTGAGCAAAGTACAGATAAAGGCAGCACCTGCCTATGGTTTGGAACAGCCTGGGGCCATGGATAGAATGTAAATACACTGAAAATCTTATTGTTTGACACTCTGCCAGCGTCTTCTGGGCTCTTGTCATGGAAAATATTTCAGCTGAGGTCATTCAGTCAGCAAAAAACCGAGGATTTAATACCCTCTGAGGTGCCAACTTGCTTCTTTGTGTCGATAAATAAACAGAGTAGGGTAGCGTTTCATGTTGCCAGGATGATCTTTGTTTTATTAGGAAGGGCTTAAAGGTTGTTGATTTTTTTTTTCCTTCTCCTTCCTCTTCTTTAAATGCGAAGACTCTGTGTTTCTGCTCTCTTTCTCTGTTTGCTCCTCCTGGCTCATGAACACACCCAGCCTTTAGAGCTAGAACTAATGTCTGCTTCTTGTAAATCTCTGCTGGCTGCCCCAGGCTGTGTTTTTAATTCCTTTATTCAGCTTTGAGATGAGTAGGAGAAAGGTGCAGCTTTTTGAGATGATGGAAGTTACCATTTCCCTTTTTAAGTCAATTAGGTGCTTTGCTTGTTTTCAGCTAATTCTCTAAAACTTTCCATTGATGACAGTGCTAAGGGGTGTGGGGGGGAGCTGAGGGATCTGGGAGGGAGAAGAGGGAGGGCTGGTATCTGGATTATCTACTGGTAGAATGACTGATTTGCTGCCTGTGCCTCTGGGAGAGGGAAACAACCTGCCTTCAGAGCTGTATTCAGAGCAGCTGAGCTTCTGGTCAGCCAGATTTATGGCTTTTGATTGTATTTGTACAGTGCCTGTCCTTTTTCAAGAGTGACATGAGATGTGGTGATCCTGTCAGTGTGCTGGGGGAAACCATTGTTTTTTCTTCCAAATTCCTGCAATGGAAAATTCTTTCAAAGTTTGCATGGACCTTCCCTTAATTATGTGACTTGGGGACCCTTTCCCACATCTTTCAGTTCCAGACCCTTCCACCAGTGCCCATTTTGGGTAAGTCATGGGTGTGCAGACACTGCTGGGTGAGGAGGAACCATCTGTCTGGAGGTGTTCCTTACCTATTGATAGCCTTATATTCATCTATAATCTATATTCTGGCCAGCTGACCCTCCCTGGCTCCTCTGGGCCTTCCTTACTGGCCTTCAATACCCAAGCCCCTCGTGCCATAGAAGGCACTACAGCATCCTGGCAAGTTCAGCAATGGTGTTCCTTTTCTTCCACTGTGCTTCAGCAATGATGTGAGAGCAAAGGATGGGCTTTGCCTTCTGAAACATCAGCTCTTTCTGCTTTCAGGCAGGAAGGAATGAGATCAGTCCTTCCACATCAGCACTTTTCTTATCTTGTTGTTTTCTGCTCTTAGTCTGTCAGGGTCTGTGGTTCACCTGGTAATGAGTCTGCAAACCTTGGGGCTGGGAATCGTCTCACCTGATTTTAGTTATCTAAAACTTAGACATAAAGTTTAAGATTGTCATCTAGACTCCCTCTTTGCTCAGTGAGGAGTGATAAACAGCCCATGCCATTCACCTTACCCACTCTAGACATCTGCCTTAGGTTGGGATGATTCACACTTTGGAACTCCCGTGTGCTCTACAAACTGTCTGGGAGGCAGAGGGGAGCATTCAGATCTGGACCCCTGACTCTCACAGGGCTCTTCATCTGAGAAATCCAGCTCCTGCTTCTTTTTACCATTTACCATGGATATTGTCTATGTGCAGGCTAGAATTACACTGTCATTTGTTTTAAGGGGAGTGACCTGTGCCCATCTGACTGTTGAGATGTCTTTGTGCTGATTTTGTTTTGATGGAGATGGTGTTCTGTTTGTGGCAGTGGTGTTGTTGTGGAGGAACAGAGGAAGTTTTTAATGTGAGAGGGTAATAACTACTTTGTCAAATGTTGTCATTCTGCTATCATTTTTTTTTCAATCAATCAGGTGAATTTAAGGTTACCAGTTTCAGAGCTGATGAAAAAAATATGGGGGCCTGGTTTCCACTAAAACTGAAGATCTCAACTGCTTTATATTTACCCTTATGCTAATCTGTGATGGATTGCTTATCCCTGTGTATATCTTTGAAGGGGAAAGACTGCAGGCATTCCCCACCCTGCATGAGATACAGACCTTAAAATACAAAGGGGAAAGCAGAGCTTGGAGCTGAGTTAATCTTCTCGGGTTGCTGTGGGGAGCACAATGGTGGCAATTTGCTGTGGTAGGAGACCCTGCTCTTCAACCAAAGACAGGAACTAGACTGACAGGACAATAATAGTGTGTTGGCTCAACTGGCAAACACACAAGCCCTTTGGAAAGACTCAAAATGTTACATTGAGAAGCAGTTAATACACCGTTGTGTAAAGTTCCTAATGGACTGGAGCCAGAATGCTCCATTAACCACACACACATAAAATATTCATTGAGCTTGGGTTTTGTTGCCAAGCTGGAGGAAGGAGGAGAAGCTTTGTGTATGGAGATAACACTGTCAGTATTGAGTCTGAAGGGAGGAGTTGATGATGTGTTCTGAAATCTTTTATTCTTTTTAAGAAGAGAAATGCTTTTGATCCTTGGCAGGGGGCTAAGGAGTGCAAAGAGGATTAAATGCAATACTTGCCAGGTTTTACATTTCTTGTTTGATTGACCAAGGGTTGAAGGTACCTCCTGCCTCTGTGCCAAACTCCCTGATCTGTTCTGTACCATGTGATTTCTGCAAACTAAACACAGGGTCAGTCTTTAGAAAACAAAAATATTGCAAAAAAACCACAATTGTGTTCCTCAGAAGGTTGGCTTCTAAATAGAAAAAAACTTCCTTAAGCACAGGAAAGTGAGGACTGTGGTGATAGGAAGTATAAGCATCAAGGTTTTTCTCTGGAAAACACATGTTCACCTGTTTTTGTGCTAGTTTTATGTGTGTGGTAAAAGAAGCTTTGTTTTCTGGGTGCTGAATGTGAAATGGCCATTTAGAAGAGATTCGGTTGGGAAAATTGGCTTAACTTGCTGTTGGTGCTTGAATTAGGAGACAATGAAGCAAATCATAAAATCATGTTTCAGGCTGAATGAGTAAACATGTGTGCAGAAGATACTGTCCATGTGACCCCTCTCTCTCTAGCCAGAAGGCAACTTTGTGTATCCACTTAAGCCAGACCCATGCCAGCAGAACCACAGCCCTGCTGAGGAGGAAAAGCAGGCTATGGTGCTGTGTGGGATGGATAACTGGGAATACAAGGCCAGGAGGGAACATGTAGTGGTTTGCCTGTGCTCTGGGGCCTTTGTGTCTTGTGGTGTCTGGGCAGCCTTAGAGAGGGTACTGGAGAGGAGCTGGTGACCTTACTTGTGCATCATGTCCGGTCATGGTTGTGTGAGCACCAAGAAATACAAGGGAGAGGTCCAGGAGGCAAAACAAAACGTTTTAATAGGAGAGGATGGTAAAGAACTGGGGCTCCATTACAGCATTCAAGAAATGTCCCAGACAATGAGATACCCACTGTGTGTCTAAGGAAGTGGTGTGGGAAGAAAAAGAAGAGACATCTTAGAAACGGGAGAGATGCTCAAAAATGGATGGGAGGGATGATGTCTTCTGAAATGGGGCCAGCCAGGTTGGTGGCACTACAAATGAAAACAAACACTGGGAGAGTCTTCCAAATTATTTGAGATGAGTGTAAGCATGCACCCCCACACTTTTCCTTACAAGGATAAGGGGTTCAGTTTACCTTTGGACTTTTTAGGAAGCTAGCCAGAATGTTCGGTCCCCTGTTTGAAGCTATTGGCTCAGTCCCAAAGGAGAAGCTTTGATTGGACATTGTCCCTGTCTGTCAAGACTACCCCTGTCTCTATTGGCGGTTTGCCAGTGGAACCAACCTGAACCATAAGCTACTTCAGTAAGAACACAAAGGACACCAACGGCTTCTTTGGGGTGTCGTAGCAAGATGTTAGAGGCTGTTCTAGCATCTGTGCACGGCTTTTCTTTTGTTTCTGTAACGTTTATTATTTTCTTGTTATTAAACGCTTTTATTTACAAAACACGCCCAGAGGAGCTGTCCCGTTATTTTGTAATGCCACAATCCCTGCCGGCAGGGACCCTTGAATAGTGTGACGGGGATCCCCCCGTGTCGGAGATGAGGTCCTGGAGAAGAACACATTCATCCTGATGGCAAATTTCCTTCTGTGCCCTTGTGGCAGGACAGAATACCCATCAATAATGTTCAGATAATCCAACAGTCTAAGCAAATGTGCAGTTAAACCAGGCAGACATAGACCAAGACCAAAAGTATCTGTGCTTTCCTAGAAATATTAAGGGCATATAAGATGAGGATGGGTAAACTTCACTGTACTGGCCTCAAAGAAATCATAGTGAATGAAGCTGATCTGTACAACACTGCACTACCAGGATACTCATGATGTGGAAATAACAGAAATACATTTTGCCATTGGAGAAGTGACTCACAGTCTGTTGGAAATCAGAGTCCAATAAGATAAATCAATTATCTGTATCATCATTTGCCACCACACTCTCTGAATTGGATGTTGCCACACTAAATCAAGAAAAACATTATTATAAACTTATTCTTTTAAACAGCTGACCATGGCAGTGAAAATAGCTATGAAATACTTCAAAAATATCAGAGGCAATGGAGAGTATACAAGAAAATAGACTGGAGAAGATTTATCCTACTTAGGGGATATAAAGGGCAAATTTTAATTTACATTTCTAAACAGACCAATAAAAAAATAATTTTTCACTAAGACCTTGTTTAAATTATAGCTGTTGCACTGAAGAATGGCTTGGCAATAGTGACCATCCATGGTCATTTTCATTACTTTAGTAGGAATAATAACATTAGGAAAACCCCGAAGACCATGACTGTTTTTATTTCAAAAGCATTTTAATATCAAGAAATTTAATTTTAATAGCATTAATGAGTAAATAAATTTACTAAGAATGTAAGTGCCATGCCTATATAGTGGAGAAAACATACAAGTTCCCAAAATTCACCTAATCCACCCAAAAAGTTACTACAGTTAAACAGTGGAGGAAGGGGACAATACAATGGTGTCCTCTAAAAAGTGGAAATCATGCCTAAACAAAGAAATCAGAGAGGAATATAATTTTTTATAAGTTAGATATAGACCCATTGCGACATAAACTAAAATGATTTGAGGGGTGACTCCCAAAACCCATAGAAAATTGCAACAAATTTCCTTCAAATGCAACAGGAACTGACAGACTGGTGGGTTCTGCAAACGCTTGAGGCGTGAAAGGAGTGAACCCACTGAGAGCAGAGGCACTGCCTGCTCAGCAAACAGGAAAGTCCTCCAAGGGTTGAGGCCAAGGAATGGTCCTAAATTGAATTGTTAACAGAAAAGATTTTAAAACACACATGAATGAAATGAACAATAGCAAATCACCAGGACAAATGCTATTCACTCAAATTGTTCTAATTGATCTGGTGTGAAACTTTTGAGTTCAGTCAGCCCCAGTTACCTTACCCAGCAGAGGTAACTAATGTGACACCAATCCTAAAAAGTGTTCCAGCAGGGATGAATAAAACCTGCAGGTGACCAAAGTCTGGCTTGTCTACCAGGAATATTGAAAGGAAATTACAACAGATTTAGTGGCAGCATAGCTAAAATACATTACATTTTGGATGTGCTAACACGACCTTTGTAAGTTAAAGGCATGCATTGCAAACCCTGGAGAACTTCAAAGGAATGAAGGTAAGCTGCTGGGCCAGATAAGGCTTGGCTTTACCTGCACCACCGTGTTTGTATCCCTATTCTACTAAGGGTAAACATGCCTAACTCCAAAATTTGTTCCCTGCTTTGTGTTGTCCTGCTGTTCACTTGGAAATATTCCTTTTCCTTTCTGTAGGTTTGTGTGAGCTTTTGGTCCAACTGCTCATACTCAGCTTTTCCTGCTGGATGTACAAGTTTCTGCATCCTGACCCTGTGGATCCTTTTTTATATTCAGAGATCAGCACTGTGTGCTTTCTTTTAAAAGTCACAATATTTCAGCCAGATTCACCAAGTCAGTATATTTATAAGCCGTGAGTTAATAATGCATGTAAACAGAGGACTAACTTTAAGCATATGCTTAAGTTCTGTGCATCTCAACCACATGCTTAAGTGCTTTGCCAGATAAAAATAGAAACATGATTTAACAGTAAGCCTGACTTTCCATTGTGCTATTTTAGTTTTATGCTGATTTAACTCCAGCTAAACCAGCCAGGATACAGGATTTGGTTTGGAGAAGACAGCTTTGGTCTGAAAACAAGTTATCCCAAACCCTAGAGCTGGAAGAAGTTCTCTGGGACCAAAGGTTTACAAGAAAGGGTGTGAGGGCAGAGAGTTAGGCTGCTGCTTCTGGATTCAGGGTATGAGTTTGAGTTTCATGCTGGATTTGCACAACACCCAGATACAAGTGGGTATCTGGCTGTGCTGACTAAGTTAAAAGCATCCAGATGTGAACATTTTGGCTACAGAAACTTTTGTGTTTTAAATGTGCTAGCCCAATTTCCTTGGGAGAATATTTGGACTTCTCCCTCTGCTGAGATTTCTTTTTCAGCATCATTTAAAATGTTGAGCAATATAGGGATTTGCACATAACATATAGGTCTGCCTCTTGAAAGCTAATCACAGGCCATTTCAACTGGATTTGCCTACAATATGAATAAATATTAGGAGAGAGAAAGTAGTGTTCCCATTTTGAATGGAATTGAATAATCAAGGAACCTCAACAGTGCTGAGAGAGGAATAGCAGTATATTGTAAATACTGTGCTAGAATGAGATGCTGCACCCACCCAGGTTTGATAGCAGCCCAAAGGCATGGAAATTAGTCAGTAGACTGGATTCTTTAATTCCTAATGTTGCAAGCTCCTAAATCAGAGAATCAGCAGTCTGATTTTTTTTGTATTGCAGTTACCCAGCAGTTTGAAAAGGAGACATCAGACTCTTCATAAAATAATCTAGATTTCTACCAATTGCTTTCAACTCTGTGTGAATAGCTGTCCTGGAATTTGGAATGCTACTAACTTGAAATTGTTGAGAACTCTTAGTTTTGAGTTATGTTAGTCAATGTATTTCTTTGTTCTGAATCAATTATTTAATAGGGGAAAGGAGAAGGCTTGAGAAATCCCTTGAATCATTTGAAGGAAAGATTTACCCCACTCCACTGAAACCCTTGGTCTAGAGATGTCCCCTGGGAGACCTTTAGTGAATGTCAAAGAATGGCAGTAGAATTTTCTTTGTGCTCTGTCAGGTAAGGGAAATGAGGGATCAGGACAGCAGGTGGAAACCCATAAGTACCTAAAGGATGTTTTAGAGAACATAGAGTAATATTTGTAATGCTTTGCAAGTGGCTGAATGTTTTAAAATTTTTTTGTCTCTAATATAGCCCGCAAAGGTTACTGATGACTAAATTTTGCGTGTTTCTCTAGACTAAAAATATGAATGTGTTCTTATAGAAAAACAAAAGACGCTCCTATATCTGAGTTTTGTAAGCAACTTACCTCCTCACATTTGTGCTGAGGTCTTTCAGGACTGGTAAGATTAGTTTCCTTTTTTGTCTGGGCAAATGCAAACTAGTACTAGATTGTGTAGGCAGCTGTGGATTGATATGAATGAATCATCAAAACTCATCAATATCTGCAGATATTTTCTTGACAGCAGTAGAAAACAGCAGGACTGGAGCAGCTGGGTGCTGGAAGAAATATTTTTTGCTAGCACATATGGGAAAGGAAGTACAATTCCCTTGAGTCTAAGGTAGGAAGAGTCACCTGGATGGAGATGTGTGGCAGCTTTTTCTTTCCATCCCCACAGTGTCTTTCACTTTGATGATAAAGCCAGACTAGTTTTGAAATGAGAGACTGCTGTCTTCTGCAAATAAGATTGCAGCAGATGTTTTCACTGCTCCCCAGTCCCAATCGGAAACATGAATTCTTCTTAAAACACTGAGGAAAATATTATGAAAAAGCAGTGCAGGCTTTGCGTGCCAGTGTGAAATGGGTGTAGAGATACCATGGCTAAAAGCAGAGGTGTAAGACTTGCCTTTAATGGGTACCTTATCTGGAGAAATTACATAAACTTCTGGGCTTATCTTGCAGTTCTGTGCACAAATAGGTGTGTGTGCTCTGTCTGAACATAGCAGAGACCATCCTGGGTCACAGAAATAGAGCAGGTCTTGTTCTCTGGGACCCCATATTGGGTTTTAGGAATGTGGAGCTTCATTCCTCATTTTGTTATAAAGTTTTTCCATGTCTTTCTACCAGTTCTGCCAATTTATGGCCAGGTATTTATGTAGAGTACAATAGATTAAAATATTTGTGCATCTAAGCATACATAGGGAGATGTGCACTCCCACTCTTGCAGAGAAGCAGTGAAAGGATTTCTGAGTGCACTTATGTCACTCTGGTTTTGGGGCTGGAATCTCCACCATAGAAAAGCATTCTGGAAACAGCAAACAAAGAGTGGGTTGTCCCCTCCTGCCACAGCATATCCCCAAATCCTGGTGCAAGGAACTTCATTTCCTGTGGACAGTTACATCTCCCTAAACATTTACAAACATATGCATGTGTTCTCTCTGGTTTTTTTTTTGCACTTGAGCGTAAAACACAAATCCCCTTCAGATGTGAAACCACCATATCCCCACCTCTGGTTTGCTATGTGCCCTCATTAGGAGCAATATGTGCACAGATAATGACTTGTTTCACAATGTAGTTGTCTAGCTCGAATTCACTTTCCATTTCCCTTGCACTGAATTGCTTGCTAATGCCAATTTGATAATCTCTTCTTCCCTCCCTCTCCATCCTCAATGTAAATTGACTTGCTGCAACCTGCTACTCTCCAGAAATTACAAAGCCTAGGAAGATAATTTGTTGCTGGTGCTGATAGCATCTGTTTATTCTAATGCACCAGTCGGGCTGTGCTCGCATGCACATGGAGGGAAAATGACCTTCAGCAGAATCACAAACTTAATTCAGCATCTCCCTACTAGGAATCTCAAGTCTCTGTTTGCAGGGAGACAGCAGCCAAACCAGTAGAGAGTGGGGCTGCCACCAGGGAGGCAAAAGGCAACCTAGAGCTTTTTCAAAAGCAAGAAAATATTGGAATACTCACAGTAGATTTGTGGCCCAAAAAATGCTGTGCACCAGATCTTTTTTAAGATGCTTGGATTCCTTGTTTTCATAAGCGTAAAAACTGCTTTTGCTACTTTGCACACCAACGCCCAATTAGACTTCAGTGCTGCTGCCTCAAGGAAGGTCTGATAGGACATTCATTGGAAAATCAGATTAAAAAAAGAAGATAATAAAATTTGAACTAAATAATCCATAGGAGTTCAATTGGCTGACTGGTTGTGGTAAAATTGATAATAGTGGCACAGAAAGGATCTTCTTTGTATCTTATGAATAAACACAAGCTGAATGTTTTCCCTGGATAATGGAATAATTTTCACTTCATTGGTACTCGAGAGTATATTAATCAGGTTTTAAAGTTACATATGCAAATCTCACTGGGTTTTTTCAATTCCAAATCCTAGAGGTAGAAAGCCAAAGAGCTCCCTAGGTCTTTATTTTGATTTCTGATAAGAAACACTAGGGAAGTTCCAGAGGCTAAAGAAATCTAAATTTAGATCAATATTTTAAATAGATTGCTATGATCATTAATAATGAAAATTAATATTAATTCGAGGATATTCAAGGATATGCAAGGAAATGCAAGGAATACATAAGGAATAACATACTAAAGCAATGTATCACATGAAGAGACATCTAGTATTGTTTTTTGGGAATTAATTATGGTCAGCTTCAGTTGGATTTCAAAAAAAAAAATCTATCTGGTTGATTATTACACTAATGTTGATGGAACAACTTCCTGTATGCCCTAAACTTGCTCCCATACATATTCTTTCATAAACTTGAATGGTGCAATACCAAATAAGAAATAGGAGATGGATTTCAACTATTTCAGTTGCAAATTTTAAAGTGGGATTTGTAAAGAAGTTTGAAGGATAAATGCATCAAATAGCTGTGTTCCTAGTGAGATCCATTTGTTGCACTCAGTTGCTTAATGGTGTCACAGTGACTGTAAGAAGGGATGAACTGTGCTGATGTGAGCAGATGACAGAAGGACCAGTTTAGCATGGTCCTTTGGTAGAATGGAAATAGCAAATAATTTCCCTTTCCTGGATCCTACAGGTAAAGGAAATTAAAAATCTGAGATCTATGTACCAGATGGAATAGACTGGGCTGAGAAAAGCAGTCTGGCAAATGATTGAGAGCCTGAGTGCATAACTGGCTGAATGTCATCTCTCACTGCAGTGCCATGGCCAAAGGGTCTAAAGCAATCCTTGGAGCCTTTCTAATGCCTGCTTGATATTCCCAGTCTCTATACTCAGGGATTGCTTTACTGCTGTGTTTGGCATTGGTGCAGCTGCTTTGGGAACATTCCATCCAGCTGTGGTACCCACAATTAAAGAAGGATGTTGAAAACCTGGCGATCTTTCAGAGGGGAGCCACAAGAGTGACTGGAGGATTGGCAAACATGCCTTTCAGTGCAGTCCACCCCTCAGCTTACCAAACAACAAGTCAAGAGAAGGCTGGTTTTCAAGTATGCTATGGAAGGAAGAGAAATTCAGAAATAGAAGCTCCTTTGGGCAATAGTGTAATAAGAATTAGTAGTTAGAAGTTGGACGAGTTCATATTGCAGATAAGTCTTCAACATTTAACAGCAGAAACCATTCTTGGAGCAAAAGCCAGGGCTATGATTTATTCCATCATTTGCAGCAGAGATTGGATGCTTTTCCCATCAGCTACACTCAAGATATTCATTCAGAGCATCCTTGTTGCTGGCATCATTTCAGAAGTCAAACCTAGCTGGCCATGGCTGCCCTCTGGCTCTGTTAATTTACAGATCAGAGTTCTCGCTCCAAACTGTTTGTGATCTAAGACACAAAATCCTTCAGCATACTAATTCTGCTGTCTGATGCTAAACCCCATTCTTCAGTTTCACTGTAGGATTGGATAGAAAAAGCAAGAATTCGTGGAAGAATTTGTACACGAAATTTTGTTTGACCATGTGAAAATCTTAGGCACTAATGTTAATTTTAAAACCATTTCTCCATGTTTACAATTCCCATATCAGCACACAGCCTTTGGCAGGGGGCAGGGCAGGAGGTCTTGAATGAACAGTTAGAGTCAGGCTCCTTTTCTCCTTGAAGTCATGGTCTGGCGGAAGGATCCACCAACATTTGTGAAACGGACACAGGAGAACAGGGAAGAGAAGAACCATCTCTCTGGTGCCAGGTCCTACCCCTGATGTTCCCTGTAACAGAGCCTGACCTTGCAATTTTGACTACCAGTCAGTCTATGTGATGCCCTGTGGCCTTGGCTGTTACCCTGCCTTCCTCTTTGAGGAGAGAATTCCTCTTGGGCAGCAAAAAAAGCACACTGGCTATGGCACAGAGAGAAATTCTGCCTTTCTACTGCTGACACTGTGCATGCCCTGTGAGAAAGAAGTCTGCCTGAAACCTTTCCCAGCCCTTAAAAACAGAAATGGGCATGGCACATCTGTTGTGGTTTGAGCCACAGCTTGGTTTTTTAGTGGACAAATCAGAAGTCAGCTTTTTAATTGGCATGTTCATTTGGCCACTTACAGAACAGAACGCGATTTTTGGGTGATATTAATGAAAGCTCACCTCAGAGCTCAAGC